>OW569404.1:63747124-64479523 GCA_937654795.1 Cistogaster globosa
AAATTCTGAAAGAGATATATTAGACGAACAAAATGCACTAGTTTGTTCATGTTGAAAAGTTACCATTAAACTGATTTCGGTAAAAAATGGCATAAAAGTAGCATAAGACTGGCTCTTACTAGGAAACTAAAAACTATTTATAAACAGGTAAACAAATTCTGAGAGAGATATATTAGACGAACAAAATGCACTAGTTTGTAAGAAAATATATACAGTGGTTCCAGAGATATCTGCGTCCATGTTGAAAAGTTACCATTGAAGTGATTTCGGTAAAAAATGGCAAAAAAGTGGCATAAGACTGGCTTTTACTAGGAAACTAGATATAATTTTTAAACAAGTATTACACATTTTCAAAGAGCAATATTAGAAGAACAAAATGCACTAGTTTCTACGAAAATCTATTCAGTGGTTCCAGAGATATCTGCGTTCATGTTTTAAATTTACCATTAAACTGATTTCGGTAAAAATGGCATAAGACTGGCTTTTACTAGAAAACTAAAAATTATGCCTCAACAAGTATTACACATTCTGAAAGAGGGATATTAGATAAATAAAATGCACTAGTTTGTAAACAATCTATTCAGCGGTTCCAGAGATATCTGCGTCCATCTTGAAAAGTTACCATTAAACTGATTTCGGTAAAAATGGCATAAAAGTGACATAAGACTAGCATTTACTAGGAAATTAAAAATTATTTAAAAACAGGTAAAACAAATTCGGAAAGAGATATATTAGACGAACAAAATGCACTAGTTTGTAAGATAATATATATACAGTGGTTCCAGAAATATCTGCGTCCATGTTGAAAAGTTACCATTAAACTGATTTCGGTAAAAATGGCATAAAAGTGGCATAATACTGGCTTTTACTAGGAAACTAAAAATTATGTCTAAAGAAGTATTACACATGTTGAAAGAGGAATATTACACGAAAAAAATACACTAGTTTGAAGTAATATCTATTCGGTTGTTCCAGAGATATCCGCGTCCATGTTGAAAAGTTACCAATAAACTGATTTCGGCAAATTTGGTATAAAACTGGCATAAGACTGGCTTTTACTAAGAAACTAAAAATTATGTATAAATAAGTATGACACATTCTGAAAGAGGGATATTTGACGAACAAAATGCACTAGTTTGAAATAATATCTATTCAGTGGATCCGGAGATATCTGCGTCCACGTTGAAAAGTTACCATTAAACTGATTTCGGTAAAAATGGCATAAAAGTGGCAAAGACTAGTTTTTACTAGGCAACTAAAGATTATTTCTTAACAGGTATAACACATTCTGAAAGAGGGATATTAGACGAACAAAATGCACTAGTTTGAAATAAAATCTATTTAATGGTTCCAGAGATATCTTTGCCCATGTTGAAAGGTTACCATTAAACTGATTTCGGTAAAAATGCATAAAAGTGGCATAAGACTGGCTTTTACTAGGAAACTAAAAACTATTTCTAAACAGGTATAACTCATTCTGAAAGAGGGATATTAGACAAACAAAATGCACTACTTTGTAAGAAAATATATACAGTGGTTCCAGAGATATCTGCGTCCATGTTGAAAAGTTACCATTGAACTGATTTCGGTAAAAATGGCAAAAAAGTGGCATAAGACTGCCTTTTACTAGGAAACTAAAAATTATGTCTAAACAAGTATGACACATTCTGAAAGAGGGATATTAGACGAACAAAATGCACTAGTTTGTAAAAAAATCTATTTAGTGATTCCAGAGATATCTGCGTCCATATTGAAAAGTTACCATTAAACAGATTTTGGTAAAAATGGCATAAAAGTTGCATAAAACTGGCTTTTACTAGGAAACTAAAAATTATGTCTGAACAAGTATGACACATTCTGAAAGAGGGATATTAGTCGAACCAAATGCACTAGTTTGTAAGAAAATCTATGCAGTGGTTTCAGAGATATCTGCGTCCATGTTGAAAAGTTACCATTGAACTGATTTCGGTAAAAATGGCATAAAAGTGGCATAAGACTGGCTTTTACTGGGCAACCAAAAGTTATTTCTAAACAGGTATAACACATTTTGAAAGAGTGATATTAGTCAAACAAAATGCACTAGTGTGTAAGAAAATCTATGCAGTGGTTCCAGAGATATCTGCGTCCATGTTAAAAAGTTACCATTGAAGTGATTTCGGTAAAAAATGGCAAAAAAGTGGCATAAGACTGACTTTTACTAGGAAACTAATAATTATGTCTAAACAAGTATGACACATTCTGAAAGAGGGATATTATACGAACAAAATGCGATAGTTTGTAAGAAAATCTATTCAGTGGTTCCAGAGATATCTGCGTTCATGTTGAAAAGTTACCATTAAACTGATTGCGGTACAAATGGCATAAAAGTGGCATAAGACTGGCTTTTACTAGGAAACTAGATATAATTTTTAAACAAGTATTACACATTTTCAAAGAGCAATATTAGAAGAACAAAATGCACTAGTTTCTACGAAAATCTATTCAGTGGTTCCAGAGATATCTGCGTTCATGTTTTAAATTTACTATTAAACTGATTTCGGTAAAAATGGCATAAAAGTGGCATAAGATTGGCTTTTACTAGAAAACTAAAAATTATGCCTCAACAAGTATTACACATTCTGAAAGAGGGATATTAGACAAATAAAATGCACTAGTTTGTAAACAATCTATTCAGCGGTTCCAGAGATATCTGCGTCCATCTTGAAAAGTTACCATTAAACTGATTTCGGTAAAAATGGCATAAAAGTGACATAAGACTAGCTTTTACTAGGAAATTAAAAATTATTTAAAAACAGGTAAAACAAATTCGGAAAGAGATATATTAGACGAACAAAATGCACTAGTTTGTAAGAAAATATATACAGTGGTTCCAGAGATATCTGTGTCCATGTTGAAAAGTTACCATTAAACTGATTTAGGTAAAAATGGCATAAAAGTGGCATAAGACCGGCTTTTACTAGGAAACTAAAAATTATTTCTAAACAATTATAACACATTCTGAAAGGGGGATATTAGACAAATAAAATGCACTAGTTTGTTAAAAATCTATGCAGTGGTTTCAAAAATATCTGCGTCCATGTTGAAAAGTTACCATTAAACTGATTTCGGTAAAAATGGTGTAAAAGTGGCATAAGACTAGCTTTTACTAGAAAACTAAGAATTATTTATAAACAGGTAAAACAAATTCTGAAAGAGATATATTAGACGAACAAAATGCACAAGTTTGTAAGAAAATATATACAGTGGTTCCAGAGATATCTGTGTCCATGTTGAAAAGTTACCATTAAACTGATTTCGGTAAAAATGACATAAAAGTGGCATACGACTTGCTTTTACTAGGCAACTAGAAATTATTTCTTAACAGGTATAACACATTCTGAAAGAGGGATATTAGACGAACAAAATGCACTAGTTTGTAAGAAAATCTATTCAGTGGTTCCAGAGATATCTGCGTTCATGATAAAAAGTTACCATTAAATTGATTGCGGTAAAAATGGCATAAGACTGGCTTTTACTAGGAAACTAAAAATTATTTTTAAACAAGTATTACTTATTTCGAAAGAGGAATATTAGAAGAACAAAATGCACTAGTTTCTAAGAAAATCTATTCAGTGGCTCCAGAGATATCTGCGTCCATCTTGAAAAGTTACCATTAAACTGATTTCGGTAAAAATGGCATAAAAGTGGCATAAGACTGGCTTTTACTAGGAAACTAAAAACTGTTTATAAACAGGTAAACAAATTCTGAAAGAGATATATTAGACGAACAAAATGCACTAGTTTGTTCATGTTGAAAAGTTACCATTAAACTGATTTCGGTAAAAATGGCATAAAAGTAGCATAAGACTGGCTCTTACTAGGAAACTAAAAACTATTTATAAACAGGTAAACAAATTCTGAGAGAGATATATTAGACGAACAAAATGCACTAGTTTGTAAGAAAATATATACAGTGGTTCCAAAGATATCTGCGTCCATGTTGAAAAGTTACCATTAAACTCATTTCCGTAAAAATGGCATAAAAGTGGCATAAGACTGGCTTTTACTAGGAAACTAAAAATTATTTCTAAACAGGTAAAACAAATTCTGAAAGAGATATATTAGACGAACAAAATGCACTAGTTTGTAAGATAATATATATACAGTGGTTCCAGAAATATCTGCGTCCATGTTGAAAAGTTACCATTAAACTGATTTCGGTAAAAATGGCATAAAAGTGGCATAATACTGGCTTTTACTAGGAAACTAAAAATTATGTCTAAAGAAGTATTACACATGTTGAAAGAGGAATATTACACGAAAAAAATACACTAGTTTGAAATAATATCTATTCGGTTGTTGCAGAGATATCCGCGTCCATGTTGAAAAGTTACCAATAAACTGATTTCGGCAAATTTGGTATAAAACTGGCATAAGACTGGCTTTTACTAAGAAACTAAAAATTATGTATAAATGAGTATGACACATTCTGAAAGAGGGATATTTGACGAACAAAATGCACTAGTTTGAAATAATATCTATTCAGTGGATCCGGAGATATCTGCGTCCACGTTGAAAAGTTACCATTAAACTGATTTCGGTAAAAATGGCATAAAAGTGGCAAAGACTAGTTTTTACTAAGCAACTAAAGATTATTTCTTAACAGGTATAACACATTCTGAAAGAGGGATATTAGACGAACAAAATGCACTAGTTTGAAATAAAATCTATTTAATGGTTCCAGAGATATCTTTGTCCATGTTGAAAGGTTACCATTAAACTGATTTCCGTAAAAATGACATAAAATTGGCATAAGACTGGCTCTTATTAGGAAACTAAAAATTATTTTTAATCAAGTATTACACATTTTGATACAGGAATATTAGACGAACAAAATGCACTAGTTTGTAAGAAAATATATACAGTTGTTCCAGAGATATCTGTGTCCATGTTGAAAAGTTACCATTAAACTGATTTTAGTAAAATTGCATAAGACTGGCTTTTACTAGGAAACTAAAAATTATGTCTAAACAACTATGACACATCCTGAAAGAGGGATATAAGTTGAACAAAATGCACTAATTTGTAAGAAAATGTATGCAGTGATTCAAGAGATATCTTCGTCCATGTTGAATAGTTACCATTAAACTTATTTCGGTAAAAATGACATAAAAGTGGCATACGACTGGCTTTTACTAGGCAACTAGAAATTATTTCTTAACAGGTATAACACATTCTGAAAGAGGGATAATAGACGAACAAAATGCGCTAGTTTGTAAGAAAATCTATTTAGTGGTTCCAGAGATATCTGCGTTCATGTTGAAAAGTTACCATTAAACTGATTGCGGTACAAATGGCATAAAAGTGGCATAAAAGAGGCATAAGACTGGCTTTTACTAGGAAACTAAAAATAATTTTTAAACAAGTATTACGCATTTGCAAAGAGCAATATTAGAAGAACAAAATGCAGTAGTTTGTAAGAAAATCTATTCAGTGGTTCCCGAGATATCTGCGTCCATGTTGAAAAGTTACCATTGAACTGATTTCGGTAAAAATGGCATAAAAGTGGCATAAGACTGGCTTTTACTAGGCAACCAAAAGTTATTTCTAAACAGGTATAACACATTTTGAAAGAGTGATATTAGTCAAACAAAATGCACTAGTTTGTAAGAAAATCTATGCAGTGGTTCCAGAGATATCTGCGTCCATGTTGAAAAGTTACTATTGCACTGATTTCGGTAAAAATGGCATAATATTGGCATAAGACTGGCTTTTACTAGGCAACCAAAAGTTATTTCTAAACTGGTATAACACATTTTGAAAGAGTGATATTAGTCAAACAAAATGCACTAGTTTGTAAGAAAATATATACAGTGGTTCCAGAGATATCTGTGTCCATTTTGAAAAGTTACCATTAAACTGATTTAGGTAAAAATGGCATAAAAGTGGCATAAGACCGGCTTTTACTAGGAAAGTAAAAATTATTTCTAAACAAGTATACCACATTCTGAAAGGGGGATATTAGACAAATAAAATGCACTAGTTTGTTAAAAATCTATGCAGTGGTTTCAAAAATATCTGCGTCCATGTTGAAAAGTTACCATTAAACTGATTTCAGTAAAAATGGTGTAAAAGTGGCATAAGACTGGCTTTTACTAGGAAACTAAGAATTATTTATAAACAAGTATGACACATTCTGAAAGAGGAATATTAGTCGACCAAACTGCACTAGTATGTAAGAAAATCTATGATTTCGGAAAATATGGCATAAAAGTGGCATAATACTGGCTTTTACTAGGAAACTAAAAATTATTTCTAAGCAAGTATTAAACATTTTTAAAGAGGAATATTAGACGAACAAAATGCACTAGTTTGTAAGAAAATATATACAGTGATTCCAGGGATATCTCCGCGCATATTGAAAAGTTACCATGAAACTGTTTTCGGTAAAAATTGCATAAAAGTGGCATAAGACTAGCTTTTACTAGGAAACTAAAAATTATGTCTAAACAAGTATTATACATGTTGAGAGAGGAATATAAGACGAACAAAATGCACTAGTTTGAAATAATATCAATTCGGTGATTCCAGAGATATCTGTGTCCATGTTGAAAAATTACCATTAAACTGATTTCGGCAAAAACGGCATAAAAGTAACATAAGACTAGCTTTTACTAGGAAATTAAAAATTACGTCTAAACAAGCATGACACATTCTGAAAGAGGGATATTAGACGAACAAAATGCACTAGTTTGTAAAAAATCTATTCAGTGGTTCCAAAAATATCTGCGTCCATTTTGAAAAGTTACCATTAAAAAGATTATGGTAAAAATGGCATAAAAGTTGCATAAAACTGGCTTTTACTAGGAAACTAAAAATTATGTCTGAACAAGTATGACACATTCTGAAAGAGGGATATTAGTCGAACCAAATGCACTAGTTTGTAAGAAAATCTATGCAGTGGTTTCAGAGATATCTGCGTCCATGTTGAAAAGTTACCATTGAACTGATTTCGGTAAAAATGGCATAAAAGTGGCATAAGACTGGCTTTTACTAGGCAACCAAAAGTTATTTCTAAACAGGTATAACACATTTTGAAAGAGTGATATTAGTCAAACAAAATGCACTAGTGTGTAAGAAAATCTATGCAGTGGTTCCAGAGATATCTGCGTCCATGTTGAAAAGTTACCATTGAAGTGATTTCGGTAAAAAATGGCAAAAAAGTGGCATAAGACTGACTTTTACTAGGAAACTAATAATTATGTCTAAACAAGTATGACACATTCTGAAAGAGGGATATTAGACGAACAAAATGCGATAGTTTGTAAGAAAATCTATTCAGTGGTTCCAGAGATATCTGCGTTCATGTTAAAAAGTTACCATTAAACTGATTGCGGTACAAATGGCATAAAAGTGGCATAAGACTGGCTTTTACTACGAAACTAGATACAATTTTTAAACAAGTATTACACATTTTCAAAGAGCAATATTAGAAGAACAAAATGCACTAGTTTCTACGAAAATCTATTCAGTGGTTCCAGAGATATCTGCGTTCATGTTTTAAATTTACCATTAAACTGATTTCGGTAAAAATGGCATAAAAGTGGCATAAGACTGGCTTTTACTAGGAAACTAAAAATTATGCCTCAACAAGTATTACACATTCTGAAAGAGGGATATTAGACAAATAAAATGCACTAGTTTGTAAACAATCTATTCAGCGGTTCCAGAGATATCTGCGTCCATCTTGAAAAGTTACCATTAAACTGATTTCGGTAAAAATGGCATAAAAGTGACATAAGACTAGCTTTTACTAGGAAATTAAAAATTATTTAAAAACAGGTAAAACAAATTCGGAAAGAGATATATTAGACGAACAAAATGCACTAGTTTGTAAGAAAATATATACAGTGGTTCCAGAGATATCTGTGTCCATGTTGAAAAGTTACCATTAAACTGATTTAGGTAAAAATGGCATAAGACCGGCTTTTACTAGGAAACTAAAAATTATTTCTAAACAATTATAACACATTCTGAAAGGGGGATATTAGACAAATAAAATGCACCAGTTTGTTAAAAATCTATGCAGTGGTTTCAAAAATATCTGCGTCCATGTTGAAAAGTTACCATTAAACTGATTTCGGTAAAAATGGTGTAAAAGTGGCATAAGACTGGCTTTTACTAGAAAACTACGAATTATTCATAAACAGGTAAAACAAATTCTGAAAGAGATATATTAGACGAACAAAATGCACAAGTTTGTAAGAAAATATATACAGTGGTTCCAGAGATATCTGTGTCCATGTTGAAAAGTTACCATTAAACTGATTTCGGTAAAAATGACATAAAAGTGGCATACGACTGGCTTTTACTAGGCAACTAGAAATTATTTCTTAACAGGTATAACACATTCTGAAAGAGGGATATTAGACGAACAAAATGCACTAGTTTGTAAGAAAATCTATTCAGTGGTTCCAGAGATATCTGCGTTCATGTTAAAAAGTTACCATTAAACTGATTGCGGTAAAAATGGCATAAGACTGGCTTTTACTAGGAAAGTAAAAATTATTTTTAAACAAGTATTACTTATTTCGAAAGAGGAATATTAGAAGAACAAAATGCACTAGTTTCTAAGAAAATCTATTCAGTGGCTCCAGAGATATCTGCGTCCATCTTGAAAAGTTACCATTAAACTGATTTTGGTAAAAATGGCATAAAAGTGGCATAAGACTGGCTTTTACTAGGAAACTAAAAACTATTTATAAACAGGTAAACAAATTCTGAAAGAGATATATTAGACGAACAAAATGCACTAGTTTGTTCATGTTGAAAAGTTACCATTAAACTGATTTCGGTAAAAATGGCATAAAAGTAGCATAAGACTGGCTCTTACTAGGAAACTAAAAACTATTTATAAACAGGTAAACAAATTCTGAGAGAGATATATTAGACGAACAAAATGCACTAGTTTGTAAGAAAATATATACAGTGGTTCCAAAGATATCTGCGTCCATGTTGAAAAGTTACCATTAAACTCATTTCCGTAAAAATGGCATAAAAGTGGCATAAGACTGGCTTTTACTAGGAAACTAAAAATTATTTCTAAACAGGTAAAACAAATTCTGAAAGAGATATATTATACGAACAAAATGCACTAGTTTGTAAGATAATATATATACAGTGGTTCCAGAAATATCTGCGTCCATGTTGAAAAGTTACCATTAAACTGATTTCGGTAAAAATGGCATAAAAGTGGCATAATACTGGCTTTTACTAGGAAACTAAAAATTATGTCTAAAGAAGTATTACACATGTTGAAAGAGGAATATTACACGAAAAAAATACACTAGTTTGAAATAATATCTATTCGGTTGTTCCAGAGATATCCGCGTCCATGTTGAAAAGTTACCAATAAACTGATTTCGGCAAATTTGGTATAAAACTGGCATAAGACTGGCTTTTACTAAGAAACTAAAAATTATGTATAAATAAGTATGACACATTCTGAAAGAGGGATATTTGACGAACAAAATGCACTAGTTTGAAATAATATCTATTCAGTGGATCCGGAGATATCTGAGTCCACGTTGAAAAGTTACCATTAAACTGATTTCGGTAAAAATGGCATAAAAGTGGCAAAGACTAGTTTTTACTAGGCAACTAAAGATTATTTCTTAACAGGTATAACACATTCTGAAAGAGGGATATTAGACGAACAAAATGCACTAGTTTGAAATAAAATCTATTTAATGGTTCCAGAGATATCTTTGTCCATGTTGAAAGGTTACCATTAAACTGATTTCGGTAAAAATGCATAAAAGTGGCATAAGACTGGCTTTTACTAGGAAACTAAAAACTATTTCTAAACAGGTATAACTCATTCTGAAAGAGGGATATTAGACAAACAAAATGCAATACTTTGTAAGAAAATATATACAGTGGTTCCATAGATATCTGCGTCCATGTTGAAAAGTTACCATTGAACTGATTTCGGTAAAAATGGCAAAAAAAGTGGCATAAGACTGCCTTTTACTAGGAAACTAAAAATTATGTCTAAACAAGTATGACACATTCTGAAAGAGGGATATTAGACGAACAAAATGCACTAGTTTGAAATAAAATCTTTTCAGTGGTTCCAGAGATATCTGCGTTCATGTTGAAAAGTTATCATTAAACTGATTTCGGTAAAAATGGCATAAAAGTGGCATAAGACTGGCTTTTACAAGGAAACTAAAAATTATTTATAAACAGGTATAACAAATTCTGAAAGAGATATATTAGACGAACAAAATGCACTAGTTTGTAAGAAAATATATACAGTGGTTCCAGAGATATCTGCGTCCATGTTGAAAAGCTACCATTAAACTGATTTCCGTAAAAATGACATAAAATTGGCATAAGACTGGCTCTTATTAGGAAACTAAAAATTATTTTTAATCAAGTATTACACATTTTGAAACAGGAATATTAGACGAACAAAATGCACTAGTTTGTAAGAAAATATATACAGTTGTTCCAGAGATATCTGTGTCCATGTTGAAAAGTTACCATTAAACTGATTTTAGTAAAATTGCATAAGACTGGCTTTTACTAGGAAACTAAAAATTATGTCTAAACAAGTATGACACATCCTGAAAGAGGGATATAAGTTGAACAAAATGCACTAATTTGTAAGAAAATGTATGCAGTGATTCAAGAGATATCTTCGTCCATGTTGAATAGTTACCATTAAACTTATTTCGGTAAAAATGACATAAAAGTGGCATACGACTGGCTTTTACTAGGCAACTAGAAATAATTTCTTAACAGGTATAACACATTCTGAAAGAGGGATAATAGACGAACAAAATGCGCTAGTTTGTAAGAAAATCTATTCAGTGGTTCCAGAGATATCTGCGTTCATGTTGAAAAGTTACCATTAAACTGATTGCGGTACAAATGGCATAAAAGTGGCATAAAAGAGGCATAAGACTGGCTTTTACTAGGAAACTAAAAATAATTTTTAAACAAGTATTACACATTTTCAAAGAGCAATATTAGAAGAACAAAATGCAGTAGTTTGTAAGAAAATCTATTCAGTGGTTCCCGAGATATCTGCGTCCATGTTGAAAAGTTACCATTGAACTGATTTCGGTAAAAATGGCATAAAAGTGGCATAAGACTGGCTTTTACTAGGCAACCAAAAGTTATTTCTAAACAGGTATAACACATTTTGAAAGAGTGATATTAGTCAAACAAAATGCACTAGTTTGTAAGAAAATCTATGCAGTGGTTCCAGAGATATCTGCGTCCATGTTGAAAAGTTACTATTGCACTGATTTCGGTAAAAATGGCATAATATTGGCATAAGACTGGCTTTTACTAGGCAACCAAAAGTTATTTCTAAACTGGTATAACACATTTTGAAAGAGTGATATTAGTCAAACAAAATGCACTAGTTTGTAAGAAAATATATACAGTGGTTCCAGAGATATCTGTGTCCATTTTGAAAAGTTACCATTAAACTGATTTAGGTAAAAATGGCATAAAAGTGGCATAAGACCGGCTTTTACTAGGAAAGTAAAAATTATTTCTAAACAAGTATACCACATTCTGAAAGGGGGATATTAGACAAATAAAATGCACTAGTTTGTTAAAAATCTATGCAGTGGTTTCAAAAATATCTGCGTCCATGTTGAAAAGTTACCATTAAACTGATTTCGGTAAAAATGGTGTAAAAGTGGCATAAGACTGGCTTTTACTAGGAAACTAAGAATTATTTATAAACAGGTAAAACAAATTCTGGAAGAGATATATTAGACGAACAAAATGCACTAGTTTGTAAGAAAATCTATGCAGTGGTTCCAGAGATATCTGCGTCCATGTTGAAAAGTTACCATTGAAGTGATTTCGGTAAAAAATGGCAAAAAAGTGGCATAAGACTGACTTTTACTAGGAAACTAATAATTATGTCTAAACAAGTATGACACATTCTGAAAGAGGGATATTAGACGAACAAAATGCGATAGTTTGTAAGAAAATCTATTCAGTGGTTCCAGAGATATCTGCGTTCATGTTGAAAAGTTACCATTAAACTGATTGCGGTACAAATGGCATAAAAGTGGCATAAGACTGGCTTTTACTAGGAAACTAGATATAATTTTTAAACAAGTATTACACATTTTCAAAGAGCAATATTAGAAGAACAAAATGCACTAGTTTCTACGAAAATCTATTCAGTGGTTCCAGAGATATCTGCGTTCATGTTTTAAATTTACCATTAAACTGATTTCGGTAAAAATGACATAAAAGTGGCATAAGACTGGCTTTTACTAGAAAACTAAAAATTATGCCTCAACAAGTATTACACATTCTGAAAGAGGGATATTAGACAAATAAAATGCACTAGTTTGTAAACAATCTATTCAGCGGTTCCAGAGATATCTGCGTCCATCTTGAAAAGTTACCATTAAACTGATTTCGGTAAAAATGGCATAAAAGTGACATAAGACTAGCTTTTACTAGGAAATTAAAAATTATTTAAAAACAGGTAAAACAAATTCGGAAAGAGACATATTAGACGAACAAAATGCACTATTTTGTAAGATAATATATATACAGTGGTTCCAGAAATATCTGCGTCCATGTTGAAAAGTTACCATTAAACTGATTTCGGTAAAAATGGCATAAAAGTGGCATAATACTGGCTTTTACTAGGAAACTAAAAATTATGTCTAAAGAAGTATTACACATGTTGAAAGAGGAATATTACACGAAAAAAATACACTAGTTTGAAATAATATCTATTCGGTTGTTCTAGAGATATCCGCGTCCATGTTGAAAAGTTACCAATAAACTGATTTCGGCAAATTTGGTATAAAACTGGCATAAGACTGGCTTTTACTAAGAAACTAAAAATTATGTATAAATAAGTATGACACATTCTGAAAGAGGGATATTTGACAAACAAAATGCACTAGTTTGAAATAATATCTATTCAGTGGATCCGGAGATATCTGCGTCCACGTTGAAAACTTACCATTAAACTGATTTCGGTAAAAATGGCATAAAAGTGGCAAAGACTAGTTTTTACTAGGCAACTAAAAACTATGCCTTAATAAGTATTACACATTATGAAAGAGGGATATTAGACAAAAAAATGCACTAGTTTGTAAAAATCTATTCAGCGGCTTCAGAGATATCTGCGTCCATCTTGAAAAGTTACCATTAAACTATTTCGGTAAAAATGGCATAAGACTGGCTTTTACTAGGAAACTAAAAATTATGTCTAAACAAGTATGACACATCCTGAAAGAGGGATATAAGTTGAACAAAATGCACTAATTTGTAAGAAAATGTATGCAGTGATTTCAGAGATATCTTTGTCCATGTTGAAAAGTTACCATTAAACTGATTTAGGTAAAAATGGCATAAAAGTGGCATAAGACCGGCTTTTACTAGGAAACTAAAAATTATTTATAAACAAGTATAACACATTCTGAAAGGGGGATATTAGACAAATAAAATGCACTAGTTTGTTAAAAATCTATGCAGTGGTTCCAAAAATATCTGCGTCCATGTTGAAAAGTTACCATTAAACTGATTTAGGTAAAAATGGCATAAAAGTGGCATAAGACCGGCTTTTACTAGGAAACTAAAAATTATTTATAAACAAGTATAACACATTCTGAAAGGGGGATATTAGACAAATAAAATGCACTAGTTTGTTAAAAATCTATGCAGTGGTTCCAAAAATATCTGCGTCCATGTTGAAAAGTTACCATTAAACTGATTTCGGTAAAAATGGTGTAAAAGTGGCATAAGACTGGCTTTTACTAGGAAACTAAGAATTATTTATAAACAGGTAAAACAAATTCTGGAAGAGATATATTAGACGAACAAAATGCACTAGTTTGTAAGAAAATCTATGCAGTGGTTCCAGAGATATCTGCGTCCATGTTGAAAAGTTACCATTGAAGTGATTTCGGTAAAAAATGGCAAAAAAGTGTCATAAGACTGACTTTTACTAGGAAACTAATAATTATGTCTAAACAAGTATGACACATTCTGAAAGAGGGATATTAGACGAACAAAATGCGATAGTTTGTAAGAAAATCTATTCAGTGGTTCCAGAGATATCTGCGTTCATGTTGAAAAGTTACCATTAAACTGATTGCGGTACAAATGGCATAAAAGTGGCATAAGACTGGCTTTTACTAGTAAACTAGATATAATTTTTAAACAAGTATTACACACTTTCAAAGAGCAATATTAGAAGAACAAAATGCACTAGTTTCTACGAAAATCTATTCAGTGGTTCCAGAGATATCTGCGTTCATGTTTTAAATTTACCATTAAACTGATTTCGGTAAAAATGACATAAAAGTGGCATAAGACTGGCTTTTACTAGAAAACTAAAAATTATGCCTCAACAAGTATTACACATTCTGAAAGAGGGATATTAGACAAATAAAATGCACTAGTTTGTAAACAATCTATTCAGCGGTTCCAGAGATATCTGCGTCCATCTTGAAAAGTTACCATTAAACTGATTTCGGTAAAAATGGCATAAAAGTGACATAAGACTAGCTTTTACTAGGAAATTAAAAATTATTTAAAAACAGGTAAAACAAATTCGGAAAGAGACATATTAGACGAACAAAATGCACTAGTTTGTAAGATAATATATATACAGTGGTTCCAGAAATATCTGCGTCCATGTTGAAAAGTTACCATTAAACTGATTTCGGTAAAAATGGCATAAAAGTGGCATAATACTGGCTTTTACTAGGAAACTAAAAGTTATGTCTAAAGAAGTATTACACATGTTGAAAGAGGAATATTACACGAAAAAAATACACTAGTTTGAAATAATATCTATTCGGTTGTTCTAGAGATATCCGCGTCCATGTTGAAAAGTTAACAATAAACTGATTTCGGCAAATTTGGTATAAAACTGGCATAAGACTGGCTTTTACTAAGAAACTAAAAATTATGTATAAATAAGTATGACACATTCTGAAAGAGGGATATTTGACAAACAAAATGCACTAGTTTGAAATAATATCTATTCAGTGGATCCGGAGATATCTGCGTCCACGTTGAAAACTTACCATTAAACTGATTTCGGTAAAAATGGCATAAAAGTGGCAAAGACTAGTTTTTACTAGGCAACTAAAAACTATGCCTTAATAAGTATTACACATTATGAAAGAGGGATATTAGACAAAAAAATGCACTAGTTTGTAAAAATCTATTCAGCGGCTTCAGAGATATCTGCGTCCATCTTGAAAAGTTGCCATTAAACTATTTCGGTAAAAATGGCATAAGACTGGCTTTTACTAGGAAACTAAAAATTATGTCTAAACAAGTATGACACATCCTGAAAGAGGGATATAAGTTGAACAAAATGCACTAATTTGTAAGAAAATGTATGCAGTGATTTCAGAGATATCTTTGTCCATGTTGAAAAGTTACCATTAAACTGATTTAGGTAAAAATGGCATAAAAGTGGCATAAGACCGGCTTTTACTAGGAAACTAAAAATTATTTATAAACAAGTATAACACATTCTGAAAGGGGGATATTAGACAAATAAAATGCACTAGTTTGTTAAAAATCTATGCAGTGGTTCCAAAAATATCTGCGTCCATGTTGAAAAGTTACCATTAAACTGATTTAGGTAAAAATGGCATAAAAGTGGCATAAGACCGGCTTTTACTATGAAACTAAAAATTATTTATAAACAAGTATAACACATTCTGAAAGGGGGATATTAGACAAATAAAATGCACTAGTTTGTTAAAAATCTATGCAGTGGTTCCAAAAATATCTGCGTCCATGTTGAAAGTTACCATTAAACTGATTTCGGTAAAAATGGTGTAAAAGTGGCATAAGACTGGCTTTTACTAGGAAACTAAGAATTATTTATAAACAGGTAAAACAAATTCTGGAAGAGATATATTAGACGAACAAAATGCACTAGTTTGTAAGAAAATATATACAGTGGTTCCAGAGATATCTGTGTCCATGTTGAAAAGTTACCATTAAACTGATTTCGGTGAAAATGGTATAAAAGTGACATAAGATTGGATTTTACTAGGAAACTACAAATTATTTTTAAACAAATATAACACATTTTGAAAGAGGAATATTAGACAAACAAAATACACTAGAATTAAAGAAAATCAATGCGGTGGTTCCAGAGAAATCTGCGTCCATGTTGAAAAGTTACCATTAAACTGATTTCGGTAAAAATGGCATAAAAGTGGCATAAGACTGATCTTTATATAGAAATTTATAAAAAAACGCCAAATAAAGTACTGAATAATGATAACGAGTATTGAGTACAAAATAGCAGTAATCTGTATTCAGTATCAAAAATTTAAATCATGCTAACTAAAACAATAAATATAATAAATGAAATACATATTTTTCTATATATCTCAGCTCAGTCATACAAAGCCAAAAAAGCCGGTAAATACTCGGCCAAAAACGCCCTTTCATCCGCCTCCGAAATATTTCATTTGGCTTGCTTCGCTGGTTAAGTATCTAGTAACTGTAAAGAGATTAAATGTGCTCCGGCCTATAGAATCCGTCATACGTTAAACTTTGACATATTCAACTGTGAAGTGAGTTAAAGTACATGGTTTCTTATGAGCGTTGTCACAATCAATACATGTCCGTCAACACAAAAAACGAAAGTTGGCCAACTTTTAACTTTTGACGTACGTTGAATACTTTGATAGCTATCAATTGCTTCTTCTTCTTTGTTTTCTTTTAACTCTTAATGTGTTTCAATTGTATTCTGTAATTTTAATAAAATAATTTTGGTGGCAAAAAATAAAATACAAATTTAATTAAATTAAGAAGTGAATAAAATACAAATTTATTTTAAAAGTAAATAAAAAAAGAGAGCAAGCTTTAAGTTAATATCCGTCAGCAAAGTATTCCATGTGCCAACCCCATCCGCCGTTACTTTGACTTTAGTTGAATTTGTCAAAATACCATGTATGACGGATTTCTATGGTATGACCAACAACGGCTTCGCTTACTAAAGATTTTCTGCGTAGCCAGCCTTTGGCCGGGCGTAAGGATTTTCTCCTCTGTGGTATGACCAACACCGGCTTCGCTTACTAAAGAGTTTCTGCGTATATGCCATACTGTACATGCAAACCTTCGAGGCCCGTAACTCCGAAACTAAAGGTCAGCCCCAAATTTTCCATTTTTTGCTTAAAGTTAAATTTTACACCCTGTAGACAACTGTTTTTTAATTTTTAACATGCGTTCGTAAACTAGATTTAAGCCGAAAAAACCTCACTTACCCAGATTTCCTTAGCACTGTCGCCATATCCATTTTGACTTTAGCATAATTGTCTGTATATATAACACAAAGTACAAAAACATTTTGTTTATATTGTATGCCTAGATTATATTTTTTTTTTAATGCCTTTTTATTTTGCTTATATTTCTGTATAGTATTTTGTATAGTGGCCATCGGCATATTTTTTCGAAGTGCTTCATCAATAACACTCTTTAACTGAGAATTTACGAAAACATCTGCACTTCCACTATCCTCCATTGACAGTTTTATTTGACGACATAATTTTGTAAAAAGTGCTGATTTTTGCTCATCTTTTGCAGCCTTAATATGACGAATATTGGCCCATTTGGAATGCCCAGCATGAAAAGCATGTTTAGCTGTTGATAAATACTTCACACAATACCATTGTTTTATAGGTGATACAATTACTTTTTCTAAACTAAAATTACATTTTATTATTGCGAACATGTTTACTAGAGCGGACGTAGGAGAAGAAAACAAACTGTAAGAAATATTTACTGTTTCGACAGAGTTGTAAAAAAAGGAGTTTTTTGTTGTTCAAAACAAAAATGTAAACAAAAATAAAAAAATAAGAGTTTTTAGAGCGGTCACAATTCGTCAATTTTTAATATATTGTAAAATAAAGATGTTGAATAAAAAGCTGTAACCTTGCAGAATCTGATTTTTCGGTTGTCACTTTCGACATTTTAAAAATTAAGGAGATTAACCTAAGGGATATAGTCATTAATTGTGATGTTTTTTTAGTTATAAAAAGCAATTCAATTCAATTCAATTTTATTGAGACTTTTTAAAAGTTGGATCACAAAAGCAGCTTAATAAAAGAAAATTATAAGGAACATAAAAACTTAAAACTATGAGTATTGTTTTAATAGACATTTAAGACATTATTTGTACAGTATATCGCTTCATGCTCAGAATTAAATGAGAATAAAAAGTTTTACAACATGGGATTAACAATTAAAATTATATTGCTCAAAATATAATAAAAGTTTACGAGGACTGTTTGTCAAGTGCGAACTTAAACTAATCCCAACGTTCCAGATGACGAGTGTGTCGGACGATTGAAACAATCGACATATGGAACGATGGGGTAAATCTTAAAACTAAGACTTAAACTAAACAACATATATACAAGGAAGCAAAAAAGAAAATATATAACAAAATTTACCCTCTATTGGAGCCTATATTTGTTAGAGAATAAAACTCTGGTAGACTGTATTTATTTAAAGTATATATTGAGTTAGTGTCCTCCTGTAAAATTCCCACCGGGGAGTAATACAAACTATTAGACCAATTAAACTCATTTTGTGAGTAAATAACATTACGCAAAAGACTGTTTTCATGATTATGAAGACGGTTAATATACTTTTATAGTAAAACCAAAGCATAAGATGAGAGTGGTAGTATATTAGCTTTACTAGAAATAACTGTATTAGAATATCTTTTAACACGGTTGTTATAATTCATATTAACATAAAGTCTCAAGCAGTTTCGTTCTAACTTCTCCAACTCGCCCATTACAGTTGGAGAAATTGAGAACCAAATAGGAAACCCGTATAGCATAGCTGAGCGTATACATACTTTGTAAATTAAAAGTTTTGTTCTCAAACCCAGGTGTCTGTTTATGAATAATTTAATAAACATTCTCTTGATACTCAGCCCTTTAGATTTTGCAGTTCTGGCATGCTGATTAAATTTGAAAAGCTTGTTTAAAGTGACCCCGAGGTATTTGATGTCGTCTTTAAAAGGAATTTGTAAACAATCTAAAGAGAGATTCAACTTTTAGCTTTTTTTTTGGCAATTTTTGGAGGCCCTTTGCCGGAGGCATTTCTAAAGCAAATAGCATCTATTTCTTTAAAGTTTATTTTAATACCCCAGTTATTGTAGTAATTATCAATTATGGATAAATGATTTTTAACTTTATTTAAAGCAATTTCAGGATTACTATCGTGTGCATAAATAAAAGAATCGTCTGCATAGAGAATACTCATTGAGCCGTTGAAAGTATGGGGAAAGTCATAAACCAAAAGGCTATATAAAAAAGGGGCTAAAATGGCTCCTTGAGGTACACCACATAAAATATTACCCAAATCTGATCTTTTATTATTTGTCTCAATAAAAAATTTTTTTATTTTTAAAATAACTATTAAACATTTTGGTTATTAAAGGATTACAACCCAGCGCAATTAGTTTAAAGATTATACCCATCTGATAAGCTCGATCAAAAGCTTTTTCTATATCAAGCGAAACGGCAACAGTACACATTTTATTTCTTAAATTGCAGGTCACATCGTTATGTAACAAAAATAAGGCGTCTACAGAAGAGTGACCTCTTTTAAAACCAAATTGATATTCAGGTAAAACATTATTTCCCAGCAATCTTTCTAACCTAATTTTTATGACTCTTTCAAAGACTTTTCCAATGTTGGACAATAACGAAATAGGACGAGAGTTATTAATATGGAAATCATTTGTCTTTTCAGTTATTGGGAAAATCTTAGCTAGTTTCCAAATAGTAGGAAAATACCCTATATTTAAACATTGATTAAAGATTACGACTAGAAACTTAATTGCCGGAATAGGCAGTTTTTTAATTATAAAATTGGATAAATTATCTACACCTGCAGATTTTTTTGAGTTTAATGATTTAATTATGTCGCAAATTTCGGAAATATCAGTAAGATTTTCATTTAAAATTGGGTTAAGTGCTGTATTTGAATCAGAAAATTCACAATAAGATAAAAGACAACTGCTTAGAAATGAATTTACTGCCGTCGGAACATCTGCAAAATCTGTTCTCTCAGGAGCTAAAAATTGGTATATTTCTGAAAAATAGTTTTTAAACTGGTCTACTTTATCAGCATCTTCATGATAGGTATTATTGTCAACTATAAGTTTACTGAATCCTTTAGAATTTCAGAAATTTCACATTACTTATTTTAGTTATTGAAAAATTAATATTGTTCCTTATTAAAATTGTTGTTCCCTGACTAGTGAAATCTCTTATAATGTTATAATTATCAAAGTAAATTTTAGAGTTTGATCTAATATGAGTTTCTTGCACAAAACATACGTCAACCTTATGAAACTTTAGAATTTTAATTAATTCGATTCGTCTGCTCAATTCAACTAACGATCTGGTATTAAAAGTAACAAAAATTAAATTATTTCGGGTCATATTTATGAAGTACTTCACTTAATAAATTTCCATACTCTTTTCTTGCCTCATCTATTGGCAATGTTTGATATAAATTAATAAAATTCAGAATTTTTGACTCGAGAGTTTGGGTTTTAGGTTCGTTAAAATATTCCCCTAATTTTAAGAACTGTTCTACAATAGACGGTAATGATTTTTTATTATGCACACGATTATTTGGTTCTTGGTGAAAGTGGCTGGCAAATGTGATATTTTCTTTTACAAATTGGCTGTTCAGAACAGCATCTTTTACATTATTTTTAACTTGTTCTCTTTTATTTTTTGCTTTTTCTAATATTTCGTTTTTCTTTTTTACGTAAGTTTTGGAAGGAACAACCTTTATAATTTGCTACATGGCCACTTGCACCACACTTTACACAAACGGGGGAAGATTCCCCGTTTTTAATACTACAAAATCCGGGCAGGTGGTCTAAATTGCATTTTACACACTTGAATTTATAATTACAAATGCGGGCTGAGTGACCCCAAGCCTGGCACCGAAAACATTGAATCTCTCTTTTCTTTGATCTGGGTGTTTCCCATGATATTGATTGATTAAGAATGTAACGAATGAAATTAATATCATCAGTTTTCTTCCCTTGGTGAAGGGTAACAATAAACAAACCTGTGTCAAATTCATTTTTGGCTGAATGCTGCGTAACTAGTTTACTAACCTTCTCAACTGTATTCGGTACTATCGCATCAAGAGATGTTTTTATTTCAGAAACCTCAGTCTGATAATAAAGACCTCTTAATACCACTGCTACTCGCTTTAACTCCGAAGGGGTGATAGAGTACGATCTTATGTTTTGCGTTCTTAAAATCTCCATCACTTCAACATGGGCTGAGAAATCTTCGAAGTAAAGTTTGCTTTTATTTCGAGACGCGTTAATTATTTTAAATGCTACTTTAGGTGTTCGTTGGTTTAATTGGTCTTCAAGTTTTTTAACATTTACATTATGTAAAATGATCGGCGGGCAGAATTTAGCTTTACCTAGTCTACCAGAGTTTTTTTTTGGAGGTATGTTGCTTTCTGCGTCCTTAACTGCTTTTTTTCTTGTTGAGGCATTGTTTACTTCTACATTGAGATTTCCCAATAAATGGAAGCGATTTTGTGATATAGCAGTAGACCCAAAATTTGTAATGTCTACATTTGTTCCCGTTATATTTTTGTGTGTAACAGCTTCGTCACTCACGCTTCTTCTAGGCCTTTTGGATTTAACTTCCTGGAAATTATTATTATTACTGGATCCAACATCCATGTCGTCAGTCTCAAAATGTGTGGATATTCCACTTTGCACCATCAAGTCGGCTATAATATTATTGCTATTTTTGTCTGGCGGCAATTTGTTGGGATACAATGGCGGCTCTGCCGGTATATGTTGAATATTACTAATAGAGTAAATTTTATATTATTACTTCGATTTAATATATCTCACGAAGTTGTGTTTGTTTTTAATGAACTCAAAAAGAGTTTTTATTAAATTAATTGTTGTAAAAAGTTAAATAAATTGATATTTTTATTTTTGCGCAAAAAAAAGTGATCTTGTATCCACCAGTCTTCATGTCACAATCTTATAAAAAGCAAACTAAAAGCCGCGCATCATAGCCACTGATGCCAATCGAAAGAGGCTAAAAATACGAATCTATTGTGATATAGCTCGATGTTTGAAAGACTGTACGAAAAAAGTTATAAGCCAGCAAATTTTCTATTGTAAAAAAAAAAATCGATTAAAAAAAAAATTTAAGTTTAGTTTTTCACTTATATCTCGGAAATCGATCGTGGTATAGCTTGTTTTCTGAAAGACTGTACGCAAAAAATTATTAAGCGGCAAACTTTTAAAATTAAAAAAAAAAAAAAAATCGCTCAAATTAATAAGTTTAGTTTTTCGCTTAAATCTCGGAAATCGATCGTGGTATAGCTTGTTTTCTGAAAAGCTGTACGAAAAAAGTTATTAAGCGGCAAACTTTTAAAATTTTAAAAAGTCGCTCAAAAATATAAGTTTAGTTTTTCGCTTATATCTCGTAAACTATTCCGCGTGAACATATACCGCTATATGCGATCGAAAGAGAATAAAAATACATCGATCGTGGTATAGCTTATTTTCTGAAAGACTGTACAAAAAAAGTTATTAAGCGGCAAACTTTTAAAATGAAAAAAAATCGCTTAAATTTATAACTTTAGTTTTTTGCTTATATCTTGAAAACTATTCCGCGTGTACATATACCGCTATACGTGATGGAAAGAGGATAAAAATACGAATCGATCGTGGTATAGCTTGTTTTCTGAAAGGCTGTACGAAAAAAAGTTATTAAGCGGCAAACTTTAAAAATTTTAAAAAATCGCTCAAAAATATAAGTTTAGTTTTTCGCTTATATCTCGGAAACTATTCCGCGTGCGTATATACCGCTATATGCGATCGAAAGAGGATAAAAATACAAATCGATCGTGGTATAGCTTGTTTTCTGAAAGACTGTACGAAAAAAGTTATTAAGCGGCAAACTTATAAAATCTTAAAATCGGTCAAAAATATAAGTTTAGTTTTTCGCTTATATCTCGGAAACTATTCCGCGTGCACACATACCGCTATATACGATCGAAAGAGGATAAAAATACGAATTGTTTAGTTTAGTTTAGTTTTTCGCTCATATCTCGGAAACTATTCCGCGTGCGCATATACCGCTATATGCGATCGAAAGAGGATAAAAATACAAATCGATCGTGGTATAGCTTGTTTTCTGAAAGGCTGTACGAAAAAAGTTATTAAGCGGCAAACTTTTAAAATTTAAAAAAGTCGTCAAAAATTATAAGTTTAGTTTTTCGCTTATATCTCGGAAACTATTCCGCGTGCACATATACCGATTGGTTTTGCATTGATTTGTGTCCAGTGGGTAGTTTAGCACCTGAAACCATTTTCTTTGTTCCTGTATTATTAAAACATACTGCATCCACAGCGGTTCACATAATCCCTGTAATGAATATATTTAGTAAAGATATTAAGTGGTAACGCTTATATTAAGATAAAATTTTATAAAGTATATTTTTTGACATTTGGAGTAACTTACTCAGTTTGAGACTCTTTTTCTTTGCAACGTTGTTCTGCAGACTCTAAAACCGCAGTAGTTGTTAGTTCTTTCATGGTGAAAAACGCAATCCCTATGGTGGTGTCACAAATTTTAATATCGCAGGATTGTCGACTGGACTTAAGTTGCTTAAAGGCATTTCACTAGAAGGCATTGGCACTTCATTACAATTCATATCTACTTGAATTTCACTACAATGCATATCTATTGGCACTTCATTATAATTCATTTCTATTTGCGTTACACTTGTTGGACTTTTTTTGTTGTGGTACTACCGGAAGAGCCTTGGGCGTTAAATATAAGCGACTTCCCGCATTTATAATATCGGCCTTTGAAAAATTGTCAATACATGTAAGGCTTCTTTTCTTTAATTCTTTTTGGCAAACCTCACTCCCCTTTTTTTTGGATCTTGTGGAATACCAAAGAAAGAACCACTTCCAGAAACACAAATTTTTGGACGCAAAACACAGCTCATTTTGATTAATGTTTAGTTTTTTTAAATCATTTTTGGTAACACTTCCACGAAAACACTGATATAAATTGTACAGGATTTTTTATTGGTTATAAGCAAAACAATCCTTTTGACATTTGGAAACATAAACAAAAAGTATAGCAAAATAAAGTGAGCTGCGGTAGCGCTGCCACCTAGTAAAATTTGTTTGCCTTGAAAAGGGTTGTCTATGTCATATGTCTGTGGTCTTTGTATATGCCCAGTGTTGTCAGTTCTGGCGATTTCTCGCTTAACTTGGCGATATAAAATCCTTTTTGGCGATAAAAATTTTTAAACGGCGAGAGGCGAGATTATTGACGGTATTGGTCGATCCAGCTTATTTCAGAATTACAAATGTTGAAAATAGAAAAAATGGTACATTAGTTATACAAAGTGAAAACATTGAGGAGCGAGAAAAAATTAAAGAACTATTCAAAATGAAACATGTGCAGAATATGAAATTAAAATACCGAAAGAGTTAGATAAACACATAATAATAACCGATATGAATTTTAAAATAAGAAAAAACGAATTAACGGAAAAACTAAAAAAACAAAATGAAGTATTGAAAAATAGTACAATCGAGATAGTAAAGACATTTGAAACAAAGAGATTCAATAAGAATATGTACAATGCCAAAGTAATGATTGACAAAGAATCATATGATAAGGTTATGCTAATCCAAAAATTGATGGTACAAGTATAATTCAATGCTATAAATGTCAGGCATTTAATCAAAAACCAACAGAGTGTCGAAACATAGAAAAATGTTATAAATGTCATGAAAACCATAGTAGTAAACTTGTAATAAGGATATAGTTAATAAATGTTTAAATTGTATAAAAGAATTGATGAAAATCATTCTACAACTAGTAAGGAGTGGCCCGTATATAAAAACAAAATCAATTTAAAGAAAAATAGAATTGGAATAATTACAGATATATAACAATCAAAGAAAATACATGGAATGTACACAAACATAAAAAGCTTACTAAATAATTTTACACAATTAGAAATAATAACTGAAACAGCAAAGCCAGATTTCATAATTCTAACGGAAACTCATACAACAAACCAAATAGATGAAAATGAAGTAGAATAAAAGAATATAATCATTGTATTACTTTATCGTGCAATAAATATGTTAGAACTAAAAGATGTGGCCAAAAACATAAAAAGCAAACCAGACTATACCAAAATATCTAAAGGATTAATTGTGGATAACTGGGACAGAATAGGCTCTATATTACTTAAAATAATAAACAAATCTTTTGATATTGGTCTTTTCCCCCAAAATTGGAAGGTTTTAATGGTAACACCGGTTAAAAAGTTAAAAAATTCAAATAAATGTGAAGAATACCGGCCAATCAATAGTTTGAAAACTTGTGAAAAAGTACCTGAGAAAATAGTAAAAATACAGTAAGGGGAATATTTATAATGTATTATTGTGGAAATATTAATCAGGATTTAGAAAGAAACACTGTTGTGAAATGGCCGTGAATTACGTAATTAATAGATGGAAACTTTCCAGGAAAATAATAAATATATAATATAATAGTGGCTATATTTCTCGATTTTAAAAGGGTATTTGAAACAGTAGATAGAAATATATTAATAGGAAAACTGAGCAAATATGGCACACGGGATAAGAAAATAAAATGGCTTAAATCATATTTAACTAAACGTGACCAGACTACGAGAGTTAACAAAGTAAAATCAAAACCGATCGAAAATTAATATGGAGTTTCGCAGGGATCAATACTAGGAGCTCTCTGTTTATTATATACATAAATGACATGGAAAGAGTATTAGAAAAATGTGAAATTGTATTCTACGCTGACGATACATTAATTTTTACTGAAGCACAAACAGAGGAAGAATGTGTAACGATTTTACTAAATTTGAAAAAAAAAAAATTTAAATTTAGATAAGTTTTAAAAATGCAATTCTAAAATCATCTGAATAACGCATTCAAGGTTAACTTCTCACATTATCGCATGAGATATTTTTTTTTTCTCATCAAACCATTGTATTTTGTCACTCAATGCAATATTAGTATGTAGATAAGAATGTAATTCAATTGCATTCTCAGCAAATTGTACTCACATATTAAGTCAGGTATTTATATACGGTAATTACTACGTTTTCGTTATGTAACGATTTTTGTCTTGCTCCAACTGGTGTCTTAAGGAGTGCACATATTTTTTTCTTTTACTCCTCTTGTAGTAAATCGTTGCTAACCAAATTCATTTAGTCATACATTCCTCGTCACAACACTGATTTAAAGAATTTCATTATTAAAGTGATCGTGGCAATGATAAGACTTGCAGGCAAATTTATAATCTTCATATCATATCAAGGAAAGTGGAAAATTAATTTCTCTATTAAAAACCAGTTGCAAAACAAAAAAAAAATTCCTTAAAGTGTTACTGAATTAAAATTGTTAAATTGAGAGGATTACGAAAGGAAGAAATATTATTTCTGATAGAAAAATTAGTTGTTCAAGGTATGTACAAGAAGTTAATAACGACAAACGGAACGTTTGCCTACATTGACGATATTCTTGTGGCTTCGACAGACGCAGAGCAGCATGAAAAGGACTTGAAGGCAGTATTTGATAGATTGCGTGAAGGAAATTTATCGATAAATGTCGATAAATGCAAACTTGGACAGAAAGAGCTGGAGTTTTTAGGCCACACCATTACGAGTAAAGGATTGCTACCACTCCAAAGCAAAGTTGAGGCTATATGTAATTTTACTAAACCAGCTATAGCAAAAGACCTAAAAAAATTTTTAGGTATGTTAAATTTTTACCGCCCATTTCTCAGAAATGCTACAGGGCATCAAAGTGTTCTTCAAAAACTAGTGATCGGAAATAAAAAGAACGATAAGACCAAAATAATGTGGTTAGATGAGTCTTCAAACGCTTTTGAGGCCTGCAAAAACGAGCTGGCTAATGCTACTTTTTTGTGTTACATGTCCCCGCACAGTGAACTTACATTAACGGTAGACGCATCAGATTCAGCAGTGGGTGCGGTGTTGCACCAAATTGTCGACGATGTGGCCCAACCACTAGGTTTTTATTCCAAACAGCTAACAAACGCGCAACGTATGTATAGTGCGTACGACCGGGAATTAACGGCTGTTTACCAAGGCGTGCAACATTTCAAGTACGCTTTGGAGGGGCGTAAATTCGCAATTTACACGGACCATAAACCTGTAATATTTTCATACCAACAGAAAAGTGAGAGAGCTCCTCCTATAAGAGTAAGACAGTTGGATTTCATAAGCCAATTCTCTACTGACATTCGTCACATCAAAGGCTCTGAAAATACAATAGCTGATTGGCTTTCACGTATTAATAATATTACAAAAGATGTTCTTGATTTCGACGCAATAGCAAGTGAACAAGAGCGAGACGGAGAGCTAAAGTCTTTGCTTGAATCAGGTAAGGATTTATCCCTCAAGCTGACACGTTTTCCCATTCCAGATTCATCTAAATTTTTGTACTGCAATGTACACTAATCAACTATACGGCCATATGTGCCCGTTAAACTTCGAGAGGTCGTTATGCGGAAATTACATAACTTGGCACATCCTGGCATAAGAGCTACGAGAAAGCTGATAATGACTCGGTATGTATGGCCGGGCTTAGCTAAAGATATTGGAAATTTTGTGCGCAGTTGTGCACCGTGCCAAAAAGTTAAAGTCAGTAGGCAAAGTCGACCACCGTTTTCAACATATAAATATCGACCTTGTCGGTCCACTTCCAACATCATCTGGTAACCGGTATTGCCTCACCTGTGTAGACCGATTTTCGAGATGGCCAACAGCGATCCCTATACCAGATATTTCAGCTTACACAGTTGCGACAGCTTTCATAACCGGGTGGATATCGTCTTATGGAGTCCCAGAGAAAATTACTACCGACTTAGGGAGGCAGTTTGAATCGACTCTTTTCCAGGAACTAGCAAGAATCCTGGGTATACAGCATTTGCGAACCACGGCATATCATCCGCAAGCGAATGGTATGGTCGAAAGATGGCACCGTACTTTAAAAAACGCAATTAAGTGTTATGCCACAAAAGATTGGTGTTCAGTACTACCGTTTGTACTTCTGGGTCTTCGAACCACTATAAAGACAGACATCGGGGCTAGTCCAGCAGAGCTTGTGTATGGAACACATTTACGTCTACCAGGGGAGTTTTGGGTCAAAAGTAACAGTAAAGACAGTCAAGTCGAATTCATACAAAAACTTCGTAAGGTAATGAGTGACCTAAGAACACCTGCCCCATCAAGACATACAAACAAAAAGAGCTACATTGATCGCGAATTGAATACAAGTAACTTCGTATTTGTTAGAGTGGATCGGGTACGGAAGCCGTTAGAGCCGGCATATGAAGGTCCATTCGAAATCGTAAAGCGCTATAAAAAGTATTTTATAATAAAGAGAGGTTTAGTGAAAGACAAAGTTTCTATCGACCGAATGAAACCCGCAAGAGTATTCCCCAATGAACCCGAAAGGTCAATTATCGAACAGACAGTGCAAACAATGCCCAACAATGCTCAAAAAGAGGAGAAAGTTAGCCGATACGGAAGACGAGTTAAATTTCCGAGCTTTTACACATAAAATACTAGCCGGGGGGTATTGTGGCATATCTTGCCGTTAACTATATCTTGTACTATACGATATAATACAACATTGTAACTGATGTAATCAACAGTGTTTATGTAGTGTGCTTAAAAAAATAGTGTGTATTAGTGCTAGAATAAAAAATGAATTCTATTTGGTAATGGTATACAGAATTAATGTAAAATAAAGATGGAGTTTTTTAGTTAGTAAAAGCTGTTACAAGAACTAACACGTCTTTTAAATTACACTACAATTATATTTAAAATTTTATTTTGTTTAGTTTTGGATACTCCAATATTGCTCCAATTTTAATAAAGCGCAAAACCCTCCAAAAAACAAACAAAAAAAACAACACATGTGATAGAAGGTTTAGCATGTATATGTTAGCGGTTTCATGAGACCACGTTTTTGCGCAAGAAACGCTATTCGTTATTACCCTAATTTTATTTACTAACTGGACTTAATAAAACATAAAAAATCGCCTTTAAACTTAACTTACCTATCTAAAACTAATATAACTTTAAAACATTGCATCGAAGCTTGCATACAAAAACGAATTGTTTTTTTATAATTTCTGTTGTTTTAAGTTCTTTTAAGAAATAAAAGATTTATTTATTTATTCCGACGTTTCGTTGGATAATCCCAATTTCATCAGGGAAATTTTATTTTATCTGGTAACAATAAAAATATAAACAGAACAAATTAAATACATAATAAACAATTATCAAATCTGTCTTTTTTATATTAAAGAAAAAAATCACTTTACTTACATAATATGTTAATTTTAACACAACATAAATTCTTTAATATATTATAACATTTAAAACGACAAAAATTTAAAAAAAAAAAACAAAATTTAAACATAAAATAAAAACATAAACAGAATAGCACTCCACTGTTCTTAAAGTTAATATCACAGCATATTAAAATAGGACTATAGAATAATTTGCATTAGTTTTGTCTTTGTCATCTTTTTTTGTTAAATGCACCGTTTCGTTTTTTTTGTATTCGAAGAGTTTCAAGTGTGTAACGTTTGTTCTCTCGTTTCTCTTTGTCCAGTATTTTTACATTTACCAAATCAGTAGTATGGTTGTTGTCAATACAGTGTTGTGCTAGAGCCGTTGTGAGTTTTTGTTTTTAATGTCAGATTCGTGTTCACATGTTCTTGTATTTAAACTTCTTTTTGTTGTTCCTATATAAACTTTGTTGCAGCTTTCTGTTGAGTTTCCCAGACACTGATTTGATATACTACGTTGTTTTGCTCCATTTTTTCAAGTCGTAATTTTCTGTTGTTTGCAGTAACGATTATGTGATTCACTAACTTCGTTTTATCGATATGAGACATTATTAATTTTCTTATAAGACAAATTGATATTGAGTAGCATCTCCGTCAGCAAATATACGAAAAACACGAAAGAGAAGAATAAAACATATGAATTCAAGCAAAGCACGTGCATGTGTTTATTTCTTCAATGTCAATTTACTAATGTTAATATTATTAATGTTACCTAATATGCATGTATGGAGTTTGACATTAAGAAAAGCATAATAATTGTTTTGATTGAAGAGTGGCGGTTACCTCTTTTTGAATGCAGTCAAAACATATGCTTATCTGTAAATTTTTTAGCAAGAAATTTATTTTTAAAATAAATTTTTAATGCTCTTAGTTAAGCTTAATAAAACAATAATGTTTAATTTGATTAAATTGAAAGCAAACTGTATTTATTTTATTTACATATTTATTTTGTATTCGAATATGTATATAGTTGCTACGTTTATGCTTATATGTATGTATGTACAAATGTACATGCAAATGTTGTGGGTTGTTTGTTTCGTCGAAAAATTTGACAACGCAAAAATTGTAGTCGCTTTTTGAACTATGAGCAACTCGCTAACTATACCAAATGGTTTTAAGCAACAACGAGGATCGTTAAAAGTATTACTGAATAGCCAAATCGTCAATTTTGTTGTTAAGTCAGTTAAACCAAGCAATAGTCGTTGAAAAAGAGTAGTGAACCGCACTACTGATTTGGTAAATGTAAAAATACTGGACAAAAAGAAACGAGAGAACAAACGTTACACACTTGAAACTCTTCGAATACAACAAAAAGGGAACAGTGCAATTAACAAAAAAGATTACGAAGACAAAACTAATGCAAATTATTCTATAGTCCTATTTTAGTATGCTGTGATATTAACTGTCACGATGTCGATTGATAACTAAAGCGAGCGACAACAAGTCACTCGATATCGGCAAACTTTTAAAATTTAAAAAATTGCTCAAAAATATTAGTTCTTTTTTCGATGTATTTTAAATGAATTTCGCAAAAAATTTTTTAAAGCAAATTTGATATAAAAATCAATTTCTATGCCTAAGGCAGTATACGTTTAGTTTTTGATAGTACAAATAGAAATAAAATTTGCGCATATCCGTTTAACTAAACATATATAACAATACACTGTATATTAGAGTGCATAATTAAACATATATTAAGCCACATATCAAAATATTTTATAGACAACATACTAAAATATATTTTTTGGTTTTGAAAATCAAATTCATTTTTGAAAATATAATAGTTTAAGAACTTGTTTTACCAAAATATGTAGTTTCACCAAAATTTTACCAAAAATTTTAATTTTTGCAAAAAATTTTACCTGCAAGGATCAAATGAAGTTTACAGGCACCGCTCCAAAATAAAAAAGTTGCCTTCTAGTGCAAAATGCAATTTTAAGCAAAAAATGTGAAGTGCAGAAAATGGCGGTAACCCTTAGTTTCGGAGTTACGGACCACCGATATATATATAGAGTATTTTATTGTGGAATGGGGCAATCTGACTATCATTGGATAGGGAATTTAAGAGCCTATTTAATGAAGCAGGAAATATTGAAAGAAGGATCTGGCAACGCTGAAATGAAGGGCTAAGAAAAAAAAAACGCGGTCGCAAATAAAAATCTTTATTAAATTGAAGAAAAACTTTTTTTTTTAAATATAAAATAAAACGAAAATTACATTTTTTTGTGGTTATAAACAGTTTCAATTGAAGGATAGTTATTGGGCCAGAGTGCATACATCGTCAAAGTTACATATCAATTCTGTAGGTGAAGTAGCTAAAAATGCCTAACAAGATACCTATCGAGTGCCCGACCTGCAAATCCAATATAACTAAAACTCAATTTAGTATTGGATGTGCAAGCTGTGGTATTTATTTTCATCCCGAGTGTGCAGGCATCTCAGAGGATTCCTTAACCTCAATGCGGAAAAACTCAAATTAGTTTGTGTGTGTTGATTGCAAAAATGGCGATGCACATTGCTGCGAAAATAAAGACATCTTGAAAAGAATGGAGGAAATGCATAAATCAATTAATTCTAGTATTGAAATGTCTAGAGTAGATATTGAACACCGTATGGAGTCCTGCTGTCTAAAAATTGAAGCGAAGTTAAATCAATTGATGGATAACTTTCGAGGTGAAATTAACAATAAAATGGCGGCAGTTAGTTCTGAAGTTAAAAAGTGCCTAGTTAGTGTTCATGAGCAGAAGACGTTAAATGATGATAACTACAGATATCTACAGATGAGAAACAATATGTTAGAGAGGCGAGCGGATATCTTGATAATTGGCTTGACTTGTCCAATTAAAGATGTTCGGCAGAGTGTTATTAGAATAGCTTGTTGTGTGGGAGTACGAATTAGTGAGTCTGACATATTGCACTGCTGCTACATCAGCCGTCAAAAGAGGCATCTGGTAAAATTTAATTCGGTGCAGGTGCGTGATCTGATAATGAAAAGCTATTTTAAATAAAAATCGCTGCTTTTGAGTGATGTAATTGCTGGTGCTCCAGAATCCAGATTATTTTTGAATGATAATCTCTCTCCTGCTAGTAACAAATTACAAAACACCTGTCGTAAACTTATGTTGGCAAAGAAAATAAAGAAATTTACCTTGGTTAACATGGACAACCCCAAAGCCAAGGTTGTGCTGCATGATGAAAAAACTGTTTTGTGGGACCTTAATCAGTGTGAGAATATGCTAGATGGTGAAGGAGTTGATGTGGGATCACAGCAAACTTTAACCTAGATAAGTTCCTATTTTTAATATAAATGAACAGTATATTATATATATATATATTTCTTTTTTAAGTCTCTTTTTTTTTCTAACACCTGTAACATTGTTAAAAACTTAGCCACATATGTATAATACATATGCTTCCTTAGCACTTTATTCACTATAAGACTGTATGGAGAGGGAAGTTTTATTTACTTAAGTATAAATTAGAAGTAAATCAGATTACTGGTGGTGATTTCTTTTCTGGAAAGGAGGTGTAATAAAATCAATCTGTTTTAGTACATAAAGAAACAAAAATTATGAAAAACATTAACAAACAAAAAACAACAGTAAATGCTACTTACTACCTTTACGGATTAGAAGTCACTATTGGTATGTATCATTGTTGTGAGGTATAATAGAATTATTTAGTATTTTTAACCTAATTATTATTTGGCATAGGATTGGCAACGATGCTATGCTCTACTTTGTACTATTTTCTCTCTATATATTTGCGGGCAGGATATCTACTGCATTATTTGAAAAATTTATGTTGTACTGTTGAAAGGTAGTGGAATGATTACTTTCAAGTGCAATTTGTAGTTGGGGCATTTCCAGTTGCATGCATTTTTCCATTTGCAATTCTCTTCGTTTTTGTAGTTGTAATATAATGTAATTGTAATTGAGAAATTTTTGAATCAATTTCATATTTTGTACTTCAAGCTAAAGTAATTGAAAATGCCCCATAAATAAATATTTTTAAACTTAATTTCATACACATTACACATACCTCGTTTGTATTTGTTTTTAATTTTTCATGCTTCTAGTTTTTACAATATATATTAATGGATATATTTTTTTTTTTTTATTTGCGATCTTTCGTTATTGCTTTATCGGTATTAAATGAGTCATCAAATAATTTTATTTTTTATGGGTTACATTGTTTTATTGCGCACACATTTTGACATGAGGGGTGCATGGAGTTAGTTGGGAATCTGGGCGAGATTGCCTCCGATGCTGCTGCAATTAATGCTGAAATACGTACAGGGAAGCTCAATGTCTTACATTTTAATGCTCAGAGTCTAGTACCGCGCGAAAATAACTCGAAATTCGACGAAATTAGATCGTTGATGGAGGAGAGCAATATAGATGCCTTTGGTATCACTGAAACGTGGTATAAAGAATTTATTTATGACTCGGCAGTTGCAGTGTCTGGTTACAAGTTGTTAAGAACTGATAGGCCTAACCGGAGAGGTGGGGGAGTTTGCCTTTATATTCGGAATGAGTTTAAAACGAGGGTTGTTTGTGAGCAGGCTTATAATGAATATGTTGAGAGTTTATTTGTGGAGGTTGTGTTAAGTAACGATGTTACAGTACTCGTTGGTGTTGTATATCTTCCGAATGGCAACTTTTTGCATTGCGAGAGAGTGTTTAGCGATTTTTCTGACAGATTTAGCAATATACTGATAATGTCTTTGTCTGTGGTACACAATTTCAGTTCAACACATTTTTCTCCCCAGCACAGTACCACGTCCTTAATTGACTATTTTTTAGTCTCGAATATTGAGCTTGTTGCGCATCACTGTCAGTTTCAGATACCTGCATTGAATTCATATCATTCTATTTTCTTTCGTATTGTGTTTTTAATAATCTTTCTCCTAGATCGCATTATTACAGAGATTACAGGCTTTTTAATATTGATAATTGTTTCCTTCAGCTTCAGTCCGAGAATTTTTGCAATGTTTACACCAACATTGACATTAATGATAGCGTAGATTGCTTCAACTCGATAATTCACAGGGTGTATGATACTCATGTGCCGTTGCGTAGGTTTGTGGTTTATAATCGGTCTATGTGGCTTCGCGACAGACGAATTGTTGATGCAAAGCGTAGCAGGGATCTTGCATTCAGGGCGTACAGGGAAAATGGCTCACGTGAGCGGTTCCTCACTTATTGTAGGTTTCGGAACAAACTCAAATCTACTATACGTAAAGTTCGTAGGTCCTACTGTACTAATTTTTTTGCAAATTGTGACCAAAAGCAGTTATGGGGGAAAATTAGGGATGTGGGTGTTATTGCATCTCTGGATAACACTCAGGGTAACTTTGACCTTAATGAGTTCAATGAATTCTCACGATTGCCGAGGATAGATAATGAGGAGGTGGCTTGCTTATCAAGAACTGAGAGATTTTCCTTTCATAATGTAAGTGATGGGGACGTTTTCAGGGCCATGTGCATGATAAAATCTCAGACAGTTGGTCCGGACAATATTCATATTAAATTTTTGAAACTAATTTTCCCAATGATATCGGCACACTTAACCTTTATTATAAACAGAGTTATAACTTCTTCCACTATTCCTGATATCTGGAAGATTGGTAGAATTATTGCAATACCTAAGATTAAGACCCCCACTACATGCTCTGATTATCGTCCCATCAGTATCTTGTCGGTATGCTCTAAAGTGTTTGAGATATTAATTAGGGAACAAATGTTGGATTATTTGAATGGTGTGTTCGAATTTGTAGAGTGTGGAATTCTGTAATTCCATACCAGAATCGTCGCTTTTCCTATTCACTGCCTACTTTCAAGAAAATTTTTATATCCCACATTTAGTGTCTATAGCAACTACCTGAGCCCTATTTCTTTTAATTGCACAATTTGTGAAAATTCTTTTGTTGTCACTGGTCATCGGGGTAACTGATCTCGCCTTCTGCTAACTTCATTTATCTATTGTTTATATAGATATGTATACTTCCATGTTGGGTGTGTGAGCAATAAACAGTGTTTTTTTCTCTTTTTTTTTTTGCGAGGGACTTATTTCTACATTTTATTTCATATTAATTATTATATTGTGAAAAATAAAACACATACATATTTATGGAGAATTTGTAGGGTACATATGAATTTGTTTGTTTTTTTTTTCTCTAAAACTTCCTAATGAATATTTACATAAGTATTTCGAATGTATTTTTTGTAGTAATAAGATCTTCATGTGAAATATGAAATATTTATAATTTGTATACTAGTCAGTTTGGCCCTATGGGCTTGCGACATTGAAATAAATAAATAAATAAAAAAAATAAAAAATAATAAAATAAACAAAAGCTGCTAAAAAACAATTTTTTTCTTTATAAGCTCAGCTTAACTAAAAAAAATAAGTTATTTGGAATACGTCATGAAAAAAGTTATGTATATTAGGGATGTAAAATGAATTTTAAGCAAAATATGGGGAAACCCTTCGTTTCCGAGTTACGGACCTCTAAATTTTTCATGCATAATGTATTTGATGGTGGAATGAGACGATATGGGTATCAGTGGAGAAGTGAAAACTTTTGTTTTGTTTTATTATGGTTTTCTCGCCGTTATTTTAATATATTTGGAGCTATAGTACGTTTTTTGTAGAAACACTTAAAATATTGTTGTTTTGGTAACTTGTAATGCAGGAAATCCTTAGATAGCGAAACCGCTGTTGGTCATACCATACAGGTAACTATGAAACTTAGGGTTTCTATGAAAATTATTGTATAACATTTTTTGCCTAAAACAATAATTTTACACTCTCTAGATAACTTTTTTAATATTCCTGTTGAACTTAATGATTTTCATTAAAGTTGTTTATATGAAAAAAATTTTGTAACATTACTAGATTTTTTTCTTTTTTTCTCTCTAATTGAATAGGCTTTTATTAATATTTACATTGATACCCATATTGGCCCATTCCATAATCAAATACTCGATATATACCATATTATATATAAAAACTTTGAAGGTCCGTAACTCCGAAACCAGGGGTTCCCCAAAATTTTTCACTTGACATTTCTTTAAGTTTTTTTTTTATTTTGGAGCGGTGCCTGTAAACTTGATTTGTTCCTTGCAAGTAGAATTTTTTGCAAAATTTAAAATTTTTGGTAAAAAATGACTCAATAGTGTAAATGTGTTTTTTGCAAATATATTGTATAAATATTTTTTTAAAAAACTTTTATATTGTTAATAGTGTTAAATTATTTTTTGTTCATTTAGGTTTTAAATGAAATTTCAAATTTTTTATTGCAAGTAGAATTTTTTGGGAAAATTTTCGTGAAACTACATATTTTGGTAAAATTTTATTCGTTTAGCGAAATTCCAATTTTTTGTAATCTTTGATATTGCACAATGAAGATATTTGGAGTGAAGTTGAGATGCTTATGTATCACCTTGGCGTCTGCTATGCACTCTTCTTCATCAAGGAATCTATTGATATATAAGCGCGAAACGCAAGGCTCCTAGTAAGCTGAACGTTCGCTGAAGGGAATATTATGAATATATCAAATATTTGGTTTCCAGTTTCACTTGTAAAATTATAATATAAAAAAAATACTTAATGTTGCAAATGTTTTTGAGCGATTTTTCAAAATTTTAAAAATTTGCCACCTAATAACTTCTTTCCCACAGTCTTTCAAGAAACAAACTATACCGCGATCGATCGGTATTTTTATCCTCTTTCGATCGTATACAGCGGCATATGTGTACGCCGAATAGTTTTCGAGTTATAAGCGAAAAACTAAAGTTATAAATTTGAGCGATTTTTTAAAAGCTTGCCGCTTAATAACTTTTTTCGTACAGTCTTTCAAGAAACAGGCTATACCACGATCGATTCGCATTTTTATCCTCTGTCGACCGTCAACCGTTGTACTGTGACGTATTTAGCTGAAGTTAAAGTAACGACAAATGAGGTTGGCACAATGAGTACTTTGCTGACGGATGTTAAATCAAAGTTTTCTTTCTATTTTATTTCCTTTTAAATTAAATTTGTACATTATTCACTTGTTAATATAATTAAATTTGTATTTTATTTTTTGCCACCAAAATTAGTTTATTAAAATCACAGAATACAATTGCAACACAGCAAGAGTTAGAAGAAAACAAAGAAGAAGAAGCAGTTGATAGCTGACCAACTTGACCAACTTTCATACCTTGTGTTGACGGAAATGTATTAATTGTGACAACGCTCTTAAGAAAAAATATATTTAACTGACTTGTCAGTTGAATACGTCAAAGTTTAGCGTGTGGCGGATTCTATGAGCCTTGGCCTTTTACGAGTATGTGGTGCGGTAAAGGCATGTAATCCAACGTTATAATAAATTTTCTTTTGCTATATTCGGCTATGCCGATTTTAGCGATTTTTTTAAATTTTATAAGTTTGCTGCTTAACAAGTTTTTTCGTACAGTCTTTTAGGAAACAAGCTATACCACGCTCGATTCGTAGTTGTATCCTCTTTCGATCGTATATAGCGGTATATGTACACGCGGCATAGTTTTCGAAATATAAATGAAAAACTAAAGTTATAAATTTGAGAGGTTTTTTAAAATTTAAAAGTTTGCCGCCTTATAACTTTTTTTATACATCCTCTCAGAAAACAGGCTATACCACGATCGATTCGTATTTGTATCTTTTTTCGATCATGTTTAGCGGTATATGTGCGCGCAGAACACTTTTAGAGATATAAGCAAAAAAATAAAGTTATAAGTTTTTGAGATTTTTTTAAATGTTAAAAGTTTGCCGTTAATAACTTTTTTCGTACAGTCTTTAAGAAAACAAGCTATATCATGATCAATTCGTATTTTTAGCGTCGATCGATTGGCGTTGGTGGCTATAATGCACGGCATTTAGTTTGGTTTTTATATTTAAAACCATCACAATTAATGACAATATGCTTTAGGTGTAGCTCCTTAATTTTTAAAATGGCAAACATGACAACCAGAAAATCAGATTCTGCAAGCTTAGAGCTTTTTATTTCAAACTTTTATTTTACAATACATTAAAAATTGACGAATTGTAACCGCTTTTAAAAACTCTTACTCTTTGTCAAATTTTTTGTACATTTTTGTTATGAACAACAAAAATACTCCTGTTTTTATAACTCTGTTTAAAAAGTTAATGTTTCTAAAAACTTGTTTTCCTCTCCTACATAGATATGCATGATCGAGGAGAAGATAACAAACTTTTTTGCAATTTTTTTTTTTTTGTTTTGGCTAACTTTTTTCAGAGTTGCATGGAAAGTACTTTTTCCTATGCGTGTGAAGATGTTGTTGTTTTTTTTTCGTAGGTGTATTAGTGACACGTGCTTTCATTTTATACATAAAAAAATGTAAACAAACTAAGACAAAAAATAGCATTTTTAATTAATTTATTATTAATTTAAATACAAAAAAAAAACAAAATTAAAAGCCTACAGATCATAGAATCAAATTTTGCAACTGTCACTTTTGATAATTAAGAAATAAAGGTGGTGCATATCCAGCTATTTAGAGTAGTTTTTCATTCATAACTCGAAAACTATTCCGCGTGCACATATACTGCTACATACGATCGAAAGAGGATAAAAATACGAATCAATCGTGGTATAGCTTGTTTTCTAAAAGACTGTACGAAAAAAGTTATTAAGCGGCAAACTTTATAAATTTGAGAATACCGTTGAAATTAATAAGTTTAGTTTTTTGATTATATCTCGGAAACTATTCCGCGTGCACATATACTGCTATATACGATCGAAAGAGGATAAATATACGAATCGATCGTGGTATAGTTTGTTTTCTGAGAGACTGTACGAAAAAAGTTTTATTTTTAATAACATTTTTACTATCTTATCTCAACTTAAGATGTTTTGTCAAAATGCCACAGAAACGTATATCATGAAGTGCAAACTTAATATATATGAACTTATTTTCGTTTTAAACTTTCCACTGCACTTTTTGTTTTAATGTTTACAATAATATTTTTTAATTTCAAGAATTTTCACACATCACAATTATGTTATTGCTTAAAATATGTATGTATATGTGTTTGTGTGTGTGTATACAACACTATAAACTTTAAACACGACTTAAAGTTTGTTACTCCATGAATAGACCTCTGGTATAGATCCATGATAGGTCGTACATTTGCGATTTGATAAATTCACGCTTATTTTCAGGTTCTGGACGAACAGCGACCAAGCCTGTAAAAATATGGAAAAAATGAGTTAATGCATACTTTAGGATTTTAGTACGTAATGAACGTGACTAAAATTTGAATTTTTTGTTGGTTTAACTTGCCATTTTTATAAGCATATTTTATAATATACGCAGCTATTTCAATAGAATAGTCGGTAATTTTACTTAAAGGTGGATAGAGGCTGCCTTTGGCCAAATCTTCAGGTTCACACAGTTCTGCCAAGCGTTCAGCTGACATCAGGAACACATCTTCCGGTATGGTTAACAAACCGGCACAGTGAACACCTAAAGCAACGCCAGGAAATATATATGAATTGTTACCCTGGCCAGGATAAAACGTTTTGCCATTATATTCCACAGGATTAAATGGAGAACCAGAGGCAAAAATGCATTTACCCTTGGTATATGTGTAAGCTTGCTCAGCTTCATAGTCTTGCGCAAAGTGAAGGTTGTCTTCTGTGAGACCATCAGTCCGATAAAATGTAATAATGAAAAATCCCGCAAAATAACCTGCAAAAAAATAAAATAAATATTTAAGAAAATTCAATAAAAAAAAACAAAAATATGTTATCTTCATGCTTACCTCACGCTTTCCTTTCTGTATTGTAAAACCACCCTTGCTTACAAAAATAAATCCATTTAGTATAGTGTTGCCAATGAAAAATTTTAAATTTCAAATGACCGGCTCATTAATTACACATCGAAAAAAATTAAATGTGATCTTTTTTTATATATATTAAAACGACAAGTACAAAATTATATATATATATATATATATATATATATATATATATATATATATATATATATATATATATATGTATATATATTATTAATTTTGTACTTGTCGTTTGTATATTTATATTATATTATTTATATCCTCTGTAATTTCTATTAATTTTGATTTTTAGGAAATTTCAATAAGCGATTTTAACTTTTGTGATTAATAAAAAGCAGAAAAATTAAAAAAATAAAATATAGTTAGTACTATTTTTAATAATATAGGTTTTAACTGATTTTATAGTCTAGAAACATTTGCTAACTATTTGAGGTGAAATTTTTAAAAACCCATTTTTGTATCCGAAAATTCTAAAGTGAATTAATCAACTAGTTTAACACTTTTTAGAAACTAGGTTTTCATTATCGCACAATTGAGATTAAAACTAATTTAGAAGTACATAGGGATATTACACACGGATTAGATATTAAACAAATTACACATTTTTTATATAGCTGGAATGGCAACAATGATTAAGCGGCAGTTTTTATTTTCTCCCAATTTTTAATTTTTTTACCTTAAACAAATTCCGTTATTCGTCTGCAAAGAAAACCTAAGTTGTGCTGCCAGACCAAGCAAATAGGATGAATGGAATTGAAACAAAATATTTCACCATTTTTGTAACAATTACACAAATTTTTTAGTTATTATATTTTAAAATTGAATTTGATTTTCAAATATATTTTAATTGTTGTTTTAATATGGCTTAATATATCTTTAATAATATACTCTAATATGCAGTGTATTATTATATATGTAAATATTTTAAATTGAGGGGATATCGATTTTATTTTGTTACTTAAAATCAAAAAATAAACATATACTGCCTTAAAAATTAATTTTGATTTTAAATTTTACTATCAGAATCCTAATATATACTTCCGTATGCATACAAATTAATGTTGATTTCAAGTTTATTTTAAAATGAATTTTGTATGAAAAATTTGTTCTAAAGTATATGGAATAACTAAACTAAATTCAGCGATTTTTCTCAAATTTGAAAAGTTTGCCGCTTAATAACTTTTTTCGTACAGTCTTTTAGAAAACAAACTATACCACGATGATCATTTTCAGCGATTTTTTTAATTTTGAAAAGTTTGCCGCTTAGTAACTTTTTTCGTACAGTCTTTCAGAAAACAAACTATACCACGATCGATTCGCATTTTTATCCTCCTTCGATCGTATGTAGCAGTATATGTGCATGCGGAATAGTTTCTGAGATATAAGCAAAAAACTAAAATTATTAATTTCTACGATTTTTTTAATTTTGAAAAGTTTGCCGCTTAATAACTTTTTTCGTACAGTCTTTTAGAAAACAAACTATACCACGATCGATTCGCATTTTTATCCTCCTTCGATCGTATATAGCAGTATATGTGCACGCGGAATAGTTTCCGAGATATAAGCAAGAAACTAAATTTATTAATTTCAGCGGTTTTCTCAAGTTTATAAAGTTTGCCGCTTAATAACTTTTTTCGTACAGTCTTTCAGAAAACAAACTATACCACGAGCGATTCGTATTTCTATCCTCTTTCGATCGTATATAGCGGTATAAGTGCACGCGGAATAGTTTCCGAGATATAAGCAAAAAACTGAACTTATCGATTTCAGCGATTTTCTCAAATTTGAAAAGTTTGCCGCTTAATAACTTTTTTCGTACAGCCTTTCAGAAAACAAACTATACTACGATCGATTCGTATTTTTATCCTCTTTCGATCGTATATAGCGGTATAAGTGCACGCGGAATAGTTTCCGAGATATAAGCAAAAAACTGAACTTATCAATTTCAGCGATTTTTTCAAATTTGAAAAGTTTGCCGCTTAATAACTTTTTCGTACAGTCTTTCAGAAAACAAACTATACCACGATCGATTCGTATTTTTATCCTCTTTCGATTGTATATAGCAGTATATGTGCATGCGGAATAGTTTTCGAGATATAAGCAAAAAACTGAACTTATCAATTTCAGCGATTTTCTCAAATTTGAAAAGTTTGCCGCTTTATAACTTTTTTCGTACAGTCTTTCAGAAAACAAACTATACCACGATCGATTTGTATTTTTATCCTCTTTCGATCGAATATAGCAATATATGTGCACGCGGAATAGTTTCCGAGATATAAACAAAAAACTAATATTATTAATTTCATTGATTTTTTTAAATTTGAAAAGTTTGCCGCTTAATAACTTTTTTCGTACAGTCTTTCAGAAACAAACTATACCACGATCGATTCGTATTTTTATCCTCTTTCGATCGTATATAGCAGTATATGTGCACGCGGAACAGTTTTCGAGTTATGAATGAAAAACTACTCTAAATGGCTGGATGTGCACCACCTTTATTTCTTAATTATCAAAAGTGACAGTTACAAAATTTAATTCTTTGATCAGTAGGCTTTTAATTTTTTTTTTGTATTAAAGTTAATAATAAATTAACGAATTGCGATCGAGTTGAAAATGCTATTTTTTGTCTTAGTTTGTTTACATTTTTTATATGTATAACATGAAATCACGTGGCACTAATACACCTAAAAAAAAACACAACACCATGTTCACACGCATAGGAAAATGTACTTTCCATGCAACTCTGAAAAAAGTTTGCCAAAACAAAAAAAAAGTTTGCCAAAAAGTTTGTTATCTTCTCCTCGACAAAAAATGCTCCATGTATTCCATATTGTACATACACTTTGGAGGCCCGTAACTCGGAAACCGAGGGTCAGCCCCAAATTTGTCTCTTTACATAATTTGCTTAAAATTAAATTTTACACCCCGTAGGTAACTTTTTTTATTTTTAACTGCGTTCGTAAACTAGATTTAAGCCATTTGTAAATCCGTATTTACTTTTAAAAAATTGCTGACAGAACTAAAATGGCGCCACATTATTCTCCAAATTTCATACAATGTTACCACATTCCTTAAATTGGGAATGAAATAAATTAAAAATGAAACCATATTGGCTAGTACACGGAGAAAAGTAGATTTTTTTTATAATGTAGTTAGTGATTGTTTTTAAGCATTTAATAAATGATATTTTTTAGACAAGAAATAGATATGTATAATCTTTTTTTTATCAGATCAGTCAGTATGTAATTCAACACTTATAAAAGCCAATATTTGAACATCATTTTTGCTGTAACACCTTACTGCCTTATACGAATAACGTTTATTTAAAAATTTAAGAATAAAAAGTGACAGAAATCTTTATAAAAACACTGATAATTTTTATGATAAAATTTTGTTTTAAGCAAATCGCACAGTTTTGTACTTATGCTCCCATTAATTTTATATTTCACCAAACCACTTAAACATGTCGAACTGGTCTTGTGTTCGGAACATTGTTTTGTTAGAGATATTGAAATTCAATTCTGTGCTATCAATTAGCATTGCAGGTTTTTATCAAGAAAATAAATTTATTTTACATTTTCTCAAATAAGGCATACATTTTAAAAACTGCTATGTTAGAACAATTATGTTATAATTGAATTTTCAAAATCAAAAAATACTAATAAAAAACATAAATTGAAAAATAAAAAAGGGAAAATGAAAACATTTTGATAAGGTTAACTCTAAACTTATTATTTTTAAGTCAGTACTATAAAATACCTTGCACTACTTATTTCAAATTAATACTAACTCTACTTTATTCGTAATTATATTATCTAAATTTATGCAGTTGATTTCTCTGTTATTTAAATAAACTATTTCCAAAAAAGAAAGTTGAAGTAGATTGCTGCAAAAAAAAAAATATCAATATGGCTTTGCTAGTACTTAACTAGTGCATATAGATTTTATTTATTTCAATTCATTGATACACAGGGCCCCAATAGGTCAATAAAATATTTATTATAAACGACATAATAGTTAATAATATAGTTACAAAAAAGTAAAGAAATTTAAAAAAATAAAAAAATAAATTTAATTCCTATGCTCAGCCAGAAATATAATGATCATATATATTTCGGTTTAACAAAATGCCACAAGAGATTTTCTTTTAACAAAAATAAAATCCAAATTCCTTAAATATGATTCCACTTACTTATTTTAAACACTATATAAAGTGACATTCACTTTTAAGTTCTTGAAAAATAAGTATTAGTAATGCATTTTTTTAAACTAAATATAATTATAAATATAAAAAGAAACCAAAAATGTATAAAATGCTATATTATTCCAAAATTATAAAAATAAGCTCAGTTTTACTGCAGCTTTTGGAGTATTCTATATCAAAGCGCCCTCTCGTAAGCACTTATGAGAGTTTTACTTATAACAATCTTTTCTTGTTTTTTAAAAAATATCAAGAGCAGTACCTTCAAATTTAATCGAATATGGAAAATAATACAACTTTTATCAATGACCGTATAATTCAAACCTATCTCTCAATTTCATTACTTCTAAAAATTACTCATCAAATTTTTTCATTTTTTAATAGCTACATGAAAATTTGGGTTCCAAAGAAATCTTTACTAATGGCTAGTAGAAGTTCTTAGAAAGTAAGCAAGCCAACCGCTACTAAAAAGTAGGGCGAATGGAACACAACTGAATTTTGTTAATGCAATTTCTAATGTAAATTAGCATTCAAAACTACACAAATAACTATTATATAAAACAAATTAAAAAACTTTGACGATTTTTTTTGTTGAAAATGTCAATCTGCCAGCCCAATAAACAGTATGCTATTTATTATCATATTTCATCTATTCCTCCTTTCTTGATAGGAATGTAGAAGATAAGCATTATTTGTTCCTTTTTTACTACTTTTTTTTAGTACGAAGTTCCTATTTTATGCAACTGTGTAAAAAAGTCTGCTGCAAAAGTATGACAAACTTTTTGGGAACCTTTTTAATGTTTTGGTAATCTTTTTGCGGAGTTGCATTAAATGTAGTATACGGTACTTACATTTGAGGAAAAATGTAAACAAACTTTTGCAAAAATAGTTAATATTTTAAAGCGCACAAAAGTTCTTATTTTTTGTTACATTTACACAAATAATATTGAATCCAAAAGCACCATACCTATAGAATCTAATTTTGCAACTGTCACTTAAATCGGTTCCCAATTTAAAGTGCTACATATGAGAAGTTTCCACTTATAAAACCCAAACTATTGAGTGTGCCGCATAATGACTTATATCAATCAGAAGAGCATAAAAGTACAATTCATAGTTGGTATAAGACATTTTCTGAAATACTTGAATTTAGAAGATATTGCCTAACAAACTTTGGCAAATGTCAAAATTAAGGTATCAAAATTAAAGTAAAAAGTTTTTTACGTATAAAACCAAAACTATGCAGTGTGCCAGATAGCGACCTATACAAATCAGTAGAGGACAAAAATACAATTCAGAAATAGTAATTGGCATTTTCTGAAATACTTTAATTCAGTAGATATAACTTAACAAACTTTGAAAAATCGAAAAAATGTTCAAAATTAAGGTAAAATTTTTTACTTATAAACCATAAACTATGCGGTGTGCCACATAGCGACCTATACCTTTCAGTAGAGGACAAAAATATAATTCAGAAATGGTATCTGTCATTATCTGAAATACTTGAATTCAGAAGATATTACCTAACACACTTTGAAAAATCTAAAAAAATGTTAAAAATTAAGGTGAAAAGTTTTTTACTTATAAAACTTAAACTATGAGGTGTGCCACATAGTGACCTATACCAATCAGTAGAGGACAAAAATACAATTAATTTTTGATATTGGACATTTTCTGAAATACTTGAAATTAGAAGATATTGTTAAAAAACTTTCATAAATGAAAAGACAAATATTTTAGTAGTAAGGAGTAATATCAATAATAGTGTTCATATTATAACATATTATAACCATTTACAGACGCAATTTTACCAGATTTTCATCCAGTACTTTCATACAAAAACAAGTTAAAGGTATGGCAACCTTACAAATTTGCCAACATATGTTTATTTAAAGGAAAACAAACACACAGCACACGAGGTAAGTAAAGTTTTTAATAAATTTAATTTATTTCTTTACAGATTTATTTCATTTATTTGGACGTGGAACAAAGGAAACATCTCTGACACCGGCAGCTGTTAGTGGTAAGATGGATGTATCGTTCCATTTTCTAATTTCCTGCTTTTAATATTTTTGCATTTCCTACAGGTTTTAGGCCTTGATTTCGCTGCAGATTGGTCGCTTGCACACTCATCTGGTGGAATCACTTCTTTGAGCTGGAGAAAGGGGTGGGGTTTTTAATTTCATTCATTCATACATTTCTGGTTCCCCCATGCTCAATATGCCCCTTCTCCTATAAACTAAATAAAACACACGGCCGGACAGTTCTTAAAATCTCATGAGCCCGCCGGAGTGTAATTTATATTCAAAAATGTTGTTAAAGGCTGTAGCCACGGGAAGTCTACGCCCGATTCCCCCACGGACAGAGTTGCATCGCAACAAATTTCAGGCTGTTAAAAATCTAATCGAGGAACATTTTAAAATACTCGACTCTAGACAAATACACATTACGCAGCAGCTATCGGAAATGTTTTATGCAGAGCACAAAGGAAAATTCTTTTAAAATCGCTTAATAACATTTATGGGCAGGTAAATAAAATAGTTACTTAGCTGGTGCTACCATTAAAACTTTAAAATTTTTCTTCTTAGTGGCCCAAGTTATGCTTTAATTCTACAATCACAAGATAGCATTTCTAAGTGGAGAAGTCTAATGGGGCCCACAAAAGTTTTTAAAGCGATCTACTCTAATCCCGATTGTATAAGAGCTCTGTACAAACTTTCTGATACACATAATGCTTGCATATAAAAAGCTTCACTTATTTTTTTATCCATTAAATAATAACATTAAAAATTTAAAGTTTTATTAATGCAAAGCTCTTTATCAAGCAGCTAAAATCACACCTTTAACTAACGGCAAGTTGCAATAATGGCCCTTAGACTAATTAATTTAAACTTAAACTTTCCACAACACTTTCTTAACATAATAGAAAACAAATTGAATCATCTGTCACAAATATTAGATATGTGTGTTTTACTTATTTATATTATCGATAAACAGTCAACTTCGTCATTAAGCTGTTAGGGAATACCAAATTAGTATTGATGTTGTGTTTAATTGATGTTATCTGAAAATTGACAATGTTGACGACGCCAAACAGAATAAGGGTGATTGTTTTTTCTAATGGTAACGAAATTCATTAAATCATAATTTGGAAAATATGTAATTATATTTATGAAACACAAAATTATGATAATAAGAACATCATAAAACTAAGCTTAACATTAATATATCCTAACTCTTTTGAAGATGGATGGATACCAGAGCTGTAAATGAATCGTTAATTTTTGATTTTAATTCGTTACGAATTATCTACATTTTTAATTAATTATATTCACAACAACAAAAAAAGAATTAAATGAAATTTGAATCAATTCAGGCGAATTATGCAGAAATGAATTTCAATTAATTTCCAATTCAAATGAATTTGTTAATAGTATTGCAATTCGTTTCTAATTCAAATGGATTTTCAAAAGTGAATTGCAATTCATTTTCAATTTATTTGAATTGAATTGGAATTGGAAATAAATTGCAATTCTTTTTACAAATTTATTTTAATTGGAAACAAATTGCAATTAATTTCAATCAAATTCATTTGAATTGTTTCAAGTTTTATTCAAATAATTTTTTTGTGTGAATAGATTTAATTAAAAATTGTTAATTCAGCCCATGAATGATTCGCGAATTAATTTAAAAATGAATGATTCATTTACAGCTCTGATGGATTGTAAGTAAAATAGGAACATATAAAATTGCATCTCTAATATCTATAGTCAACTAAAACCACAGCTGGGAGTTGTTATTACCAGCAGGAAATCATACAGGTCTGTTCTGTAAATCACTTTTTGTCAAAGTGATTTCAAATCACGTAAAAGGTGTTCTGCCTACAAAGTATACTGATTTAAAAACGGTTAACTAACAGGTCTGTTCTGAAAATCACGTGATTTTAAAACACGAACGGTTTTAAAATCACGCCAACGATTTGATGCTGTTCTGAAAATCATGCGATTTTCAATTTTTCGGCGTGGTTTTAAACGTTCAAAAACACAAGAAAGCAACTGATTTTTTAGATTTGTGTTTTGTTTTTTTATTTTTTTATTTCGTAACAAAAATATTATTGGAAATTCAATAAATAAATAAATTATGAAATAAACATTTGTTTTTGCTTAAAAAACTTAAGATTATTTACTTTTCTTAAATATCACAAGTTTTTAAGGGGTACGTACTATTATCTGTGTGACTGTATGTCGTTTATATTTTGATTTTGAAAGCAAAATATGGAATATATCGAGTGTTTTGTGGCGAAATAAGGCAATATGGGTATCATTGGAAAGGTATTCTCAATACCTATTCAACTAGAATGGAAAAAAGTTAAAAATATGAAAAGGTTTTTTTGTTCGTTACCTGATTATTGTATTTTTCCTTTTCAGTTGAATAGTTATTGAGATTACCTTTCTTAAAATTGAATTTTTTCCGTAGACAACTTTTTTTAAATATTAAAGCTGCGTCCGTAAACTATATTTAAGCCCAAATTAGAAATTAAAGGGTGTTACAATAGTTGATGTAATTTGATGTATATAGCCAAACTGTTAAAAGTTTATAGACAGACAGTTGAAATTTTCAAATAACCTTTACTGCTAAGTCTGCTACAACAGCAAGTATAAAATCTGTATTTGGAAATTAAAAGTGAACCTATAATTAATGTAATTTAGTGTATTGGCTAACTTTTGAAATTTTATAGCCGAATAGATTAAATTTGCAAAGAGCCTTTATTGCTAAGTCCGGTTTAACAACAAGTGTAAAATTTGCATTTGGAAAAATAAAGGGTGTGCCAATAGTTTATTTAAGTTGATGTAAGTGGCCAAACTATTGAACCTTTATACACAAACAGCTGAAATTTACAAGGAACCTGATTTGCTAAGTCTTATTAAGACAAGTATACAATTTGAGTCTAGATTTTAAAATTTGAATTTGGAAATTAAAGGCTGTCCCAATAGTTGATGTAATTTGGTGTATGTGGCCAAACTTTTGAACCTCTATAGACAGACAGCTAAAATATATTTTTTAGTTGGTTTTTTTGCAAGAATTATTACATGTGGCATTTTCTTTTGAGCCTTTCATCACATACCTGATTGTGCAGATTTCCACACTACCACTTAGCGCGTTGCCATTTATTTTATATGGCTGGCATCCCCAATAGGCCTAAACCATTTCTAGCAATATACAATATGCCTTTTTTTATACTATTAAGCCATCATTTTATAAATGATTTTTATAGAAGTGTGATTGTTTTTTCTTTTCACTCATATTTTTCATGCATTCATTAGTATTTTATAGACCTACTTACATATTTAATATTAAATGAGTATAATTAAAATAAACAAATTGTATAAAAATAAAGTTAATAAATTAATAAGTAATGCTGATGGCGTTGAGGCACATTCAACACACTTCTTTAGCATAAAATTATTTTATATATTGTAATATGCCTTTTTTATACTATTAAGCCATCATTTTATGAGCGATTTTTATAGAAGTGTGATTGTTTTTTTTTTCACTCGTATTTGTCATGCATTCATAGAATGTGTAAAATAAAAATAAACGAAATTGTATAAACATAATCTAAATAAAATGATAACTAATGTTGATGGCATTGACGGCATATTTAACACACTTCTTTAATTTAAAACTTTATTGCTACATATTTTACATATGGAAAAAGAATTGTTATATATATAAATTATGCAGTCTTTACAAACGTTATAAATACAAAGAGAACATTTTGTTTTACTTTTTTTAGAACTAGCGCAGTGGCAACAAAAATTAGAACAATCGTCAGAATATTTCATTAACATAGACTTTATTTTACATCTGAAATTATTAGGAGTTGGCAAATTGGTCATTGGTAAGCCTTTTAAGAAACTTATTATATATAAAATAACAAAAACACCACAGCTGACATAATCATTTTGCTTTGTTCTTTCCAAAATGTTTACAAATTTCCAATTCTTATTCTGAAGACCAATTGATACGAATTTATTAAAATGAGATTTTCCGTTATAATCATGCATTGAGTCGATAAAAATAAATTCTAATGTTGAGAGATTAAAGTGTGCGTTTTGTAAAACTGGTATAAAAAGCATATCAGGCTTATGTAAAAGCAGTTTATTTACTTTTTTATAGTTAATTTGATTAATTTGGCACGGTAAGCTTAAGGCGTTTTGAAAATTTTCTTTTAAAAATCATAAAATAGCGCAGTCTAAAACTGAGTTTGTCAAACATTGTCTGTCTTTCTTTTAAGGACTCCCAATCTTCTCTATCCAAAAAATTGTAGAATCCGGTTTCAATTTGGTTAATTGCCGGATAAATTGAGTTGTATAAATCGTTGTATCTGAAAATATAGTAATGGATTTTTTTGTTTATTCTGCTTTCTAACGAAGAGCTCGGTTCACTGTGAGATGTGATTTTAAAGTCATCCGGTTCAATTTCTATAATTTCCTGAATAGTTTCGGTTTGTTTTATAAACTTTTTTGGTCTTTTTGAATTTAACAATTGCTTCGGGTTTATGGCTTTTCGCTTCTTTGGATCCTTTTTATTCCATTGTTCTTCCGGCTGTAGATCTTCTGATAATTTAGTTATTTTTTGCTTCGATAATCTTGAATAGCAATGTTCTTCTAAAATTTGCACAAGTGTTTTTGTTTCTTCGGGCTCGTTTAAATATAATTTTGTGCGTTCTACATCATCGACTTCTATTTCCTCAAACATGTTGTAACGATATCTTAAATCCTTTAGAGAACTTATATTATCTTTGCGATCACTCCTTATGAAATCTCCAGGTCTCAAAGATCTTTGCTTTAAAATAATATGTTTCTGCAAAAAAAAGCTGAATTCAACCGGAGCATTGCTGATATGATCTCCGCTAGCATCTACTAAAATTCCCATTATATTTGTCCACATAGGGAGAAATGGACAATATTTGTTAAGGATAAAGTTACATATATCTTCGTTTTTATATTTATTATCATCACCTTAATGGAAACATTTTTTATATTGTTGCTTATGTCGTCATATATATTCAAAAAAACTTTTTTGAATGGACTTCGGGACGCAATAGATTCTAAATTGCTTATATTATCATCAACAATATTTATATTTTCTAACTCTGTATCATTATCTGGCAATATAGTTTATCTTTATTTATATCTTTAAATATTTTATTTTGTTTGGGAAAGAGGAGTACAATAAATAAGTGTTTGAACAAAAATCTGCAATCTTCTAATGTTGTAAGATCAAAAGCCATGGTTAAAACATGTTTAATGAAATGACGAAGGAAATTATTTTTACCAATTTTATTGTTTAAGTCTTTGCACATTATATGAATGTAGTGGGCTTTGCACCATTGAACAATTACGTTTGGCTTCTTATAAAGACTACGATTTTGTAAGTAGCGATAACAGTTCATCAAGTACTCTGAAACGTTTTCATTATTACAACATTTTAATACCGCTCCAAATAAGCCATAACTTACGTCTGTGCAAACTCTTTGAAAAAATGGCCATTTAAACTTATTTTCGGTGCAGTAAAGTTTTAATTTATCCAGTACTGAACATATGTCGTTAAGAAAATGGCGCGAAAGAATAGCAGTTAAAACAGGGATTACCATTTTCTCTTTTTTAACCCTTATTACAATTTTATATATTAAAACTCTTTTCTCCGCACATTTGATTTGGCGTACACTTTGTCCAGATGCATCGAAGTGGACTGTGTAGTTAGCGTCTTCTAATATTTGAGGGTTAACTGCAAATGTGACAAAAGTTGCTTTTCCCCAGCAATATATTGTTAATGGTGATGCCACATGTTGAATATAATCTTTATAAGTAGTCTGTTGCATTAAAAAAACTTCATAAAACGGATCTGAATGAAGCCATTTATCAGAGTTTCCTTCTGACTTGCATTTTCGTAACGTTGGTAGATTTTGAACATTTTGCAAATTACCACTCTTTGCTATGTCATCTGCTGCTTTTAATATTTGTTCTTTTCTGTACATATAAGCACTTTTTCCAAGCAATGATTTTTTCACGATTTTACGAGTTACACCACGTATCTGGCCAACTCGTTTTTCTCCTTCCGCGTGCAAGATTTTTCCAGATCTGCTTACTGAAACCTTTCCGTCAGTACTAATTTTATATCTATATTCAGAACAATCTTTGAAATTGCAGTATCCATATACTAGTAATCCTGATTTTAATTTTTTGACACTATAGAAAGATATAATGCAGGAGTTGTTTATTTTCAAATACTCCTGTCGGATTATATCGAGCACAAGTTTGTTTTTTGTTAAATTTAGCTTATCGTCGTCTTCGCTTTGAAATATTAGGTTAGGATTAATTTTAAATTCACAATCCCAATTATTTTTTTTGAATTTTCTTGTTCTTTTTGTTGCCACACCTTTTAGTCGTAAGACGTTTCTATTAAGTTTTTCCTTAGGATCAGGAATTTTTCGATATTTTTCAAACTTTTCTAGTTTTAGACTTGTATCAGATGTTTCAAAAGGGCAAAGAGTTACAATACTACTATTATTTTCCGAAGTCTCTAAAAAGGTTGTGTCTTTTGTTATTATGTTCGAATATTCGTGTAAAACGTTCGCTTTATTTACTTGTAATTTATAAGATTTTTCGATTGAAGCTATATTACTACTGTCAGAATCTTTCAAGCTTTCATTAAAACAAACGTCATTTGTTACTTGTTCCAAATTTTCATTTGAAACATTAATTTTATTTATGTGTAAAGTATTATCATTATACTTAGAGGAAATAACTTCTTTATCTAAAGTTTTACTTTTACTAATATGGCTAGGAATATTTTCAAAAAATTTACCAAAAAGTTCTTCAAACATACCCTTTAATTGTTGCACAAATTTAGTAAGTATTCTCTCAATGTTTTTATCAGATTTGCTATATTCCTCACCTGCAATTAAAAAGGTTAGGAAAAAAATTAAATATAATTTGATTATTTTTAATAAAAATCGAATAAGCAAACAAGGATTTGAAACAGTATTCATAGTAAGATTAAATCTAACTTTAGATTTGTTCCTTAAATTTTCAAAACGTATGTACGAATAGTGATGGCAATTTTTTTTTATTAACCGATTAATTAATCAAATGATTAATTGAAAGGGTAAAATAATAATTGCAATTAATTGCTAGTAATTAACCGATTAATCGAATTTTTCGGTTAATAGAATTTGTTTAATTTTTTTTAAGTCTAAGTAATGCAATGAAATTTATTAAGAGTTTTTTTCTATATATTTTAAGAAATTGTTTTTTATTAATAAAATTATATAAAAAGTAACACAAAAATTAATTCGGTTTTATGTAATATGATATAATGTATGATGTATATTTTATGTAATATAACAAAAAAAATATAAGAAATGGTTACTGAGTATTATTAAATACTGAATTTAAAAAAAGTAATTTTGATAAACGCTTAGTAGTCAATCTATTTCTTTTTTCCGTTGCGGTTGCACCAGCTTTTGAAAATAAACGTTCGGCTGGAACAGATGTTCCTACCAAAAAGCAATATTTTTGAGCAATAATATATAGCTTAGGATACACTGACTTCATTTCTTCCCAAGCGTCCGGAACGTTTCTTTTCAACTCCAAGACCGGAGCATTGAGATAAAAGCTAAGTTCATCTTGAGTGGATTCATAGTCCTTTCTTCTCCGTTTATGAGCTAAATTTTTGTGAGGCGCCCACAAATCAAATTCGAGTTCACCAGTAGAGGAAGCTTCACTGCTACTCCCTATGCTGTCTTCTGTAGGAATTTCATCCATTTCCTTTCGCAGGTGTCTCATAACTTTTGATACAGCTAGTGGATCTTGGAAGTGGATTTTTTTAAATCTGGGGTCTAATAAAGTTGAAGCTGCTACTAGAAATGAATGCTCGATTTCCCCAAAACGACGGTTAAATTGAGCTAAAATGGTTTCCTTCACTTTATTAGCTGCGGGGCATACACAATGCATTTTATGTATTTGTAGCCGCCCACAATGAGTAAGTGGGATTATATGACTTAATGTGGCATATTTTTCTCCACTGATTTGTGATGTCATGGCCTCCAAGGGTCTTAACAATTGTACTAATTCTTCAATTTCCTCTTTGTTTTTTGTTGTGATCATGCGTGGTGCGTCGTAATAATTCAACAAAATTTGGCTTATGTAAGATATTAATTTAAGAAATCGGTCTAGCATGTAATATGTGGAGTTCCACCTAGTTTTTACGTCCATAATAGGTTTTAACATTTTACCTTGAGGAATGCCAACACGAGATTGCAATCTTCGCAGATCATCATTGGCTTTAACACTTCGTTTAAACCAAGTTACTATTGCTTTGCATTTAGAAATCACATCAGCAACTTCAGGCGTATTTAAAGCATTTTCACAAACTAAATTCAACGTGTGTGCAAAACACGGAATATGACGCCTTTTCCCAAATGTATCATGAATAGCTTTAACGATATTAGCGCCATTGTCTGTTACTATTGCCATTACGTTTTCTTTATTAATTGAAAATTCGAGTAAAGACTCTTCCAATATTTCCGAAATGTGTACAGCTGTATGGGCTTCGGTTAATTTAAAGACACCAATTGTTCCAGAAAATTGATTGCTTCCAAACAAACCATGTACTGTCACACCGAGCATGCTGTTCATTTCAGTGTCGGTCCATATATCCGTAGTCAAACACATATTCGGAATTTCTGACAGCTTCGTTTTGAAATTTTTAGCTTCAGTTTCATAAGTTTTTTCCATATATGCTTTGACAGTATTTCTACATGGTACTGCATAGAGTGGACAATTTATTTTCATAAATTTTCTGAACCCTTTACCTGCAATAAATTTTGATGAAGAATAATAATCAATCAATCGTTACCAGGTCACTTTGAGCCGGGCACGCACCGGAGCCAACGAAACGTTTTTTGTTGGTCCATCAAGAAAACATATTTTTGATATTGAAGAAAAAATGAAAAAATAATATTTTTGTCGCAGCCAAACATTGTTGCAGCCAACAGTATTCGACAAAATGAAAACGTTTGTTGGGCTTTGCTGTATGCTGTTTTGTTTGTTTGATTCGGTCTGTGCGCTCCATAAGCAAAGCTTGACTTTCGACTATATTCACTGCCAACATACATTATGTTTTTTTGTTTGTCGGGCTTGGTGTGTGTGCTCCATAAGAAGCAATGTATGTATTTATATTCGTTACGATATAAAAAACGTTTTGTTGGCTCCGGTGTGTGCCCGGCCTTAAACTTACCTTCGACATGTGAAAAAGGCAAATTATCAGTGACAATCATTTCCATTATTGATTGTGTCAATTTTTGATGTTTGCTACCACCTGATGCATAACTTTGCACATTTGATAAACAGGTCTTTAGAACTGGCTGCCTCAAACTTGATGTAATATTATTGCTGGTACTGGGTGATTCTGCGATGCCTGATCTTGTTTGCTGACTGGTAGTTGCTTTTTCGGTGTTTCTATTTTCACCTTCATCACCGTTTTTGAACTGTGCCTAACAAACATTTAACACAAATTAAACTAATGAACTGCTGGAAACTTTCAATCATACCTTGAGATTTTCGGCGTCCTTTGGATGTTTCAGATGTAAATGCTGAAACATATTTGACGTATTGTTTGAGCACTTTAACAGTTTGCCACACAAGCCACATTTGACTGTTGAATTGCTCTCCTTTGAGAAATGTTTCCATACCTCACTCTTTGTTGGAGCCATGATTCAACTAATTATTAAATTAAAGAAATTTTTGGTTGCCAAAATGCACTAATTGATCACGAACAAAATGTGCACGTGTTGTACGTAGGGATGAGCCGATACTATTTGCAAGTAAACACTACCATCAGTGTTACCGTTTTGCTACTTTCGATAATTCTTCTGCGGCAACACTGACTACCATACTTATCAAAGCGATGGCTGCATACCGATAAAAAAAAATCTTTTTTGATTTGTTATATATATTGCTTTAGACAGATTCATACTTTTAAAAAAAAAACCTATAAAAATTTCGGTTATTTTCAGATTAATCGGTTAATCTTTCGATTAATTGAAACCAAATTTTCGATACAATTAAATCGTTAATTGAAAGAAATTAACCGATTAATACTAATCATATGATTAATCGTGCCATCACTATGTACGAATGTATGCATTTAATAATAAAAAATTACTTACCAATATTTGCATTACATTTGGATTTAACCACTGGTATTTCTTCTATATTTAAAAAGGAATAAACGTAATTAAAAATAGGAATCATATTAAATTTCTAGAGCAATGTACAAATGTATGTATGTATGTATATGTGTGCTAAAAAGTTCTTACCTATATGTACACTAGATTGGGAATTAACCAGTATTTTGTCTATATTTTTATTAAATTTTAGATTAATACAAATTATATTTTTAACAAAATTCAAAATAAAGCTAATTAGGTAAAAACACACAAGTGTAAAATTAAAATGTTCTTATTTAAAAAGTTTGATTTTGTGCTTGCTGGGATACTTTTGATCAAAAGGATTAAATAAAACTTACCTTTCTGATCCAGAGTTGGTAATATATTGCGCTCGTTTTCCACTCCTTGCAAATATGACACAATATTATATTGGTCTAATTTTGAGTCGAGGGTTTTAATGCTGCTACCTTCGTTGCCTTCACACAAACTTATAAGAGTGTCTAAGGCTAACTTCTCATCATCATTAAGGCCCACGGATTGTAGTTGCAAGTTATGTTCTGGCTCCTTGGATTCCTATAATTTAAATATAGTAGTTAATATATAATACAATTACAAATTAAACAAATCTAACTCCACAGAGATTTGTTAAAACGTCCACAGCAATTTTCTCATCATCGTTAAAAATTGGAATTTCTAATTGTTCAACGTTCTGCTCATCTACATTTTCTGTGTTTATAAACTACAAAAAGATAAATACACAACGTTTAATAACCAGTATACATCATTAAAAATGTTTCACTTACTTCACAGAGACTTGTCAAAACATCTGCAAAAAGTTTCTGATCACCATTTAAAATCGGAAATTCCAATTGTTCAAGGCTTTGTTGATCTAAATTTTCTGTATTTATGAACTACAAAGAAATAAATATAAAAAATTTACAACGTTTAATAACCAATATAAAAAATAAAAATTGTTTCACTTACTTTGCAGAGATTTGTCAAAACATCTACAGCAACTTTCTCATCATCATTTAAAATTGGTACATTGTTTGATGAATCAATTTTTTGGCATTGCTTTTGGTGTTATATACGCATATAAAAATCACTTAATTGACAACATTATACTTTATAATAGTATGGGTACTCTAAAAATGTAGTAATAAAAGCGAAGAGCATTCTGCTCTCATCCATCAACACAAACAGTTGGTTTTAATCATAACAATTTTGGCGACGAGCTTGAGAAACAGAACCAGAAGAAAAATACAAATACATACAAGGGCAACCGGTACTTGCATTTTTTTTTGTTGTTTTTTTTTTCAAAAAATATTGCAATAGAAAACACATGTAAATTGATTTTGAAAAAAAGTGACACAAAATGGCGACTGAAAATACTGCTCCAAATAAAAATGTGGGATTTTTTAATTTCGAGCCCTTTGATGTGAAGAAGACTTCCTGGACAAGGTGGGTTACACGTTTCGAGACTGCTTTGGAATTATACGAATGCAAAGGAACAAAGCAACAACGTCTACTGCTTCATTTCATTGGGTCGGATACATACAACATTCTATGTGATAAACTAACACCGCAAAATCCCGAGGAAAAATCTTACAGGGAAATCGTAGGGATCTTACAAGATCACTTTGATCCTAAGCCCAACGAGCTGTTAGAAAATTTTCGCTTCAATACAAGGAAGCAAAAAGAGAATGAATCAGCGGCAGAGTTCTTGGTGGCGCTTCGCAGATTGGCGGTCAACTGCAATTTCGGAACTCACCTAGAAAAGGCGCTTAGGAACCAGTTTGTGTTTGGTCTTTTAGACAAAAAATTACAAAGCCGATTATTAGAAAAAAAGCAGGTCAACATTGAGGACGCAGTAGCTATGGCAACCGCTAGCGAATTGGCTGAAAAAGGCGGGGAAGAGATAAATGGCAAAAACAATGAGAAAGCGTGTGTTAATAAAATGGCGGTAAAGTATGACAAACTTAATAAGAAAAAATGTTTTCGTTGTGGGGACAAGAATCATAATGCGGACAAATGCAGGTTTAAGGAGACAACATGTCATTTTTGTAAGAAAAAGGGACACCTAAGGAAGGTTTGCTTCAAAGAGAGGCAACAAGTGCATAGTGTGACCGACAATAATTATGATTTCCAAAAAGTGTCGACAGTGGATGAAATCGCTCATATAGATACCTCTCAGAATGTGTTAAGTATTCGTGAAAAAATTTGGTACAAGTTGAAGGTAAACAATCAGGTCATCACTTTCGAATTGGATACGGGTGCGCCAGTTTCACTTATAAACCTTAAAGATGCGAAGAAATATTTTCCAAAATTTGAAGTCAATGCTTCCGATATGGAATTATTTAGTGTTTGTGATAACCCCTTACAGGTAGTTGGGTATATGTGGGTAAATCTAACAAGTCATGCTAATGCCAGGGTAAAGTTGTACATAGTACGTTTTGATCGTAAACCACTATTAGGTAGAGAGTGGATACAAAAATTGAAAGTAAATTGGAATGAGGTAATTTACAATAATGGTAACTGTTTAGTGAATTTGGTAGAAAACAAGGATGTTGATGACCAAATTAAAAATTTGTTAAAAAAATATTCTAGGGTATTTGCAGACTCAAGTGGAAAAATTTCAGGATTGCAAGCGCGACTCTACCTAAAGGGCGACGTATCCCCTAAGTTTATAAAAGCCCGACGTGTTCCATTTCCCCTTATAGGTGCGGTAGAAAAACAATTGGAGGAACCTGTGGCGGAAGGGCTACTAGAGAAGGTAGAAAGTAGTGAGTGGGCAACCCCCATTGTTGTAGTTCCTAAGAAGGATGGCGCAGTACGAATCTGCGGGGACTACAAAGTTACTCTAAATCCAGCATTAGTGGTAGATGAATACCCCCTGCCCACTATAGATGAATTATTCAGCAAAATGGCAGGTGGGGTAAAATTTTCTAAAATAGACCTATCAAAAGCGTACTTGCAGTTGGAAATTCATCCGGAAGATAGACATCTGCTAACCCTAAATACCCACAAGGGTCTTTACAGACCAACTCGAATGATGTACGGTATCGCCAGCGCCCCAGCCAAATGGCAAAGGTTAATGGAACAAGTTCTAGGTGATATACCGGGGGTATCAGTATTCCTAGACGATATTAAGATCACAGCCCCTAGTGACATAACACATTTACGACGCATCGAGGAGGTACTAAAACGTCTGGAAAAGTATAACATGCGTGTAAACGTCGAAAAATCGGAATTCTTAAAAAGTTCCATTGAATATTGTGGTTATCTAATTAACAAAGATGGCATACAACGAATTAAGACAAAAGTTGAGGCAATAAAAAATATGAAACAGCCACAAAACAGAGATGAAGTTCGTGCCTTTTTAGGTTTAATTAACTATTATGGGAGATTTATTAAAAACTTAAGTGATATCGTATATCCACTAAATCGTTTGTTACGAAATTACGTTAAATTTGAATTTGACGAAAAATGTGAAAAAGCATTTGAAGATATTAAAAACCAAATGCAAACTAACATGGTGCTTACACATTATGACCCAAAGCTACCATTACTTCTGGCAGTAGACGCGAGTCCAACGGGCGTCGGTGCTGTGCTTAGTCACCGTTACGAGAATGGTGATGAGAAGCCAATACAGTTTGCATCGCAAACCCTCAGCAAAGTACAACAAGGATACTCTCAGATTGACAGGGAGGCGTATGCAGTTATCTTTGGTGTGCGTAAGTTTTATAATTACTTATACGGGAAAAAATTCTTCCTAATTACAGATAATCGTGCCATATCTCAAATTTTTTCGCCGTTAAAAGGTTTACCAGTACTTTCAGCTACAAGAATGCAGCACTATGCCTTATTTTTACAACAATTCGATTATGAAATAAAGTGCAAAAAATCTATGGAAAATGCCAATGCGGATGCGATGTCGCGTCTTCCAAACCCGGAAACTTATAAATATGTGGATGAAGTACATATTATTGAGGAGGCAAGCATTGACAATTTACCCGTTAGCTTAGAAGAACTAAGAGCACAAACACAAGCTGACTTTGAAGTCAAAAATTTAATAAAATGCTTAGAAATTGGCCGTGAAAGTGAACCCAAAGATCGTTTTGGTATATCACAAAGCGAATTTAGTTTGCATAATGGCTGTTTAGTACGCGGTATTAGGGTGTATGTACCCAAACAATTGCGCCAAAAGGTCTTAGACGAATTACATACAGCACACTTTGGGATATCGCGCAGGAAAAGTCTGGCGAGAGCGTATGTTTGGTGGAACCAAATGGATAAAGATATTGAAATGTTAGTCTCGAAATGCTTAACATGTCAATCCATACGTCATGATCCCAAAAAGGTCATGCCTGTACATTGCTGGACAAGACCTAACAAACCTTTTGAGCGAGTGCATGCTGATTACGCAGGTCCGTTTTTAGGAAAATATCTTTTTATCCTAGTGGATGCATATAGCAAGTGGCCTGAGGTCCACATTGTAGCAAATATGACAACGGAAACCACCATACAAAAATGTCGAGATATATTTGCACAGTTTGGTCTTCCTAAAATATTCGTCAGCGATCATGGAACCCAGTTCAACTCCAGTGAGTTCCAAAACTTTTTAAAAACTAATGGTATTATACATAAACAGGGAGCTCCATATCATCCTGCAACCAATGGACAAGCCGAAAGGTACGTGCAAACTGTCAAAGATAAATTATTAGCCTCAAAATGTAACTCAAGTACGATGCCCAGAGAGTTAGCAAAAATTTTGTTGGCATATAGACGTTCTATTCATCCCACAACTGGAAAATCTCCTTCAATGTTGATGTTCGGCCGACAAATCCAGTCCCGCCTTGATCTGATGTTACCACATAACGAAATCAGTAACCAACAACGCCAGACCAGTAACAAAAAATTCGCAGCAGGAGATAGAGTAGCAGCGCGCGACTATCTTTCTAAAAACAACAAGTGGCAATTCGGTGTAGTTGAGAAGAGTGTAGGTGAGCTTCATTATAGTATTAAACTTGATGATGGTCGTGTGTGGAAAAGACATGTAGATCAGATTCGAAAAGTAAGTGTTGATCCAGAAGCATCATTAATCCAACAAAAAGATCCTGTGCCAACACAAAGTGGAGATAAAACCAGCGATTCAATTACCCAAAGTATCCCGCAAGTAGTTTTACAACAACCTACAAAAGTAATATTAAAACAACCCGCAGAATCACCTGGCGAAGCGGAGGTCACCAATCAATCGGAGTCTACAGAAGAAGCTGCGCTAAGGCGCTCCCAAAGAAATCGTAAGAAACCCATAAGATTAGTAGAATTATAAAATTGATTTGTCATGTAGTTAAACAGAAATATTAAGTGGGGGAGAGTGTTATATACGCATATAAAAATCACTTAATTGACAACATTATACTTTATAATAGTATGGGTACTCTAAAAATGTAGTAATAAAAGCGAAGAGCATTCTGCTCTCATCCATCAACACAAACAGTTGGTTTTAATCATAACATCTTTTTACCTAAAATATTTAAAAGTTTAATATGCTTAACCCATATCAATAGCTACTTACTGTAGTGAAAATTAGTTTTCTATTTTTCTTTATATTTCTCATTTTGAAGTTGACAGGTAAATATCTGTTATACTCTTCGATTATGCTCTCAAAGATAGGACTGCTGAGATTTTGTGGAAGAAGTCTGTCACCACAAAATAACGAAAACAGTTATAAATATAAATGTTGCCATATTTTTCCAACAAGGTGAGATTCCTATATGAGTAGAGTGTTGCCAATTTTTCAACAGAAACTGCACACCGAACACCATTATTACCGTAGATAATACACTGTTATACCCAATTTTTTTTCACGCAATTTTTTCTGGACTTCAAAGTTTTTTTCACAATATCTTCTGTTTAAAGTATTTCAGAAAATATCAAATACCAGTTTTGAATTGTATACTTGTCCCCTATTGATTGGTGTATGCCGCTACGTGGCACACTTTCTAGTTTGTCTAAAATATTTAGCAAACTATTTGTACAATTTTATAAAAATTTTTACGTCATAACTCTTGAATGGAAGTGTTTCAGAAAATGATTTAAACCAGTTCTAAATTGTTTTTTAGCCTCTATCGATTGGCATTAGTCGCAATGACGCACGGCATTTAGTTTGGATTTTACAATTAAAAAACCATCACACTTAGTCACTAAATGCCGTAGGTGTAGCTCTTTTAATTCTAAAATGTCTAAAGTGACAACTGGAAAATCTGATTCTACAAGCCTGGAGCTTCATTTTTCAAGTTTTTGTTTTAAAATTCATGCATAAATAACGATTTGTGGTCGCGTTAAAAAATGAAATATTTTTTCAAAAGTTTGCTTACATTTTTTTGGTATATTTGCATGAACACTATTACCGACTTTGATTTTTACTTGCAAATTTTTTATTTTTCTAATTTGCAAAAGTTTGCTGTGGTATACCATTTAAACGCAAGTTTTTCAGAAAATGTCAAATACCAATTCTGAATTGTATTTTTGTCCTCTATGCATTGGTATATGCTGCTATGTGGCACAACGACTAGTTCCGATATTATACTTAAAAACTTTTTACCTTATTTTTATGCTCTTTTTCTAGATGTCAAAGTTTGTTGGGCAATATCTTCTGAATTAAAGTATTTCAGAAAATATCAAATACCAGTTTTGAATTGTGTACTTGTCCCCTATTGATTGGTGTATGCCGCTACGTGGCACACTTTCTAGTTTGTCTAAAATATTTAGCAAACTATTTGTACAATTTTATAAAGATTTTTACGTCATAACTCTTGAATGGAAGTGTTTCAGAAAATGATTTATACCAGTTCTAAATTGTATTTTTAGCCTCTACCGATTGGCATTAGTCGCAACGACGCACGGCTTTTAGTTGGGATTTTATAACTATAAAACCGTCACACTTAGTGACTGAATGTCTTAGCTGTAGCTCCTTCATTTCTAAAATGGAGAAAGTGACAACTGGAAAATCTGATTCTGCAAGTTTAGAGCTTCTTATTTTAAGTTTTTATTTTAAAATACATTAAAAATTGACGAATTGTGACCACATTTAAAAAAGCTTATTTTTGTCAAATATTGTTTACATATTTGTCATAAACAACAACAATATTCCGTTTTTTGCAACTCTGTTAAAAAAGTTTGTCATTTCTCAGAGTTTGTTTTCTTCTCTTGCGTAAAAGTTTGTTATCTTCTCCTCGACTGCAGTTCCTCTGTAGTAGTTTAAGTAAAAACATAGTTGAACTAGATCTTTACATTTACCCCACGTCTTCACTACCCATCTAATTGAACAAAACATGCACATAACGCCGGTAGATCAACGGTATTAATTTGTTAATTCTCTTTTATTTAGCATAAATGTGTCGATGTTCATGTTCTGTTTAAGCGTAATATTCTGTTTGTGGTCAGGGTTGCTTCAATGTTTTTAATAAGAAAGAGTATTTGCATTGTTGGTTAATAGGTTGCGTTAATTCGAAATATGGAAATCCTACTAAAAGTCATATTTGATGGCGAACATATTGCTCAGACATATGTTCGGTCAACGAGGGTTGCACATCGACAAAACATGAACATTGGGTGTCTACATTAGCGATGATGTGCGACATGATGTTCATATCAAGTTGTCGGCTCGTGGAGGCGTGTGGTTAATCAATGGAATAGTTAAATTGATCTAGTTTGCTTATGAACTACTCAAGTCTAATGTACTAGTAATAAATATATTTTAGTCCGTTGTTTTACACGTGTAGAACATTTGTCAATATGCGCTATAATATTCATAATACAGTTCTGTTTGTTGTTTTGTGTGCCGGTATAGGCATCCGTGCAATCGTTTCGTTAAGTTCTTACTCGGGAGCTTCAACGCCTCCCTTGTTTGGTGATTATGAAGCTCAGAGGCATTGGCAAGAAATAACTTTTAATCTTCCCGCAAGGGAATGGTATCTTACTACAAAAGACAACGATTTGCTTTATTGGGGATTGGATTACCCCCCTTTGACTGCATATCATAGTTTTATTCTTGGCATTATAGCAGACCGCTTAAATTCAAGCTACGTCAATCTATTTTCCTCGCGAGGTTTCGAATCTGTTGACCACAAAAGTTTTATGCGGATCACTGTGTTAGTAGCGGATTTGTTTGTTTATTTGCCGGCAATAGCATTAGTAATGTTTTCATTGAAATCAGTTACATCAACGTGCGTGTTGCCTTCTGTTATGATACTGGTATTTTACCCTTGTCAAATATTAATAGACAATGGGCACTTCCAATACAACAATATATCCCTTGGACTATTTCTTATCTCTGTGGCAAGCCTGCTACGCAATCGGAATAACTGGGCTAGCTTAGCTTTCTCATTGGCTTTGAATTACAAGCAAATGGAACTGTACCATGCTTTACCTATCTGTGTCTACCTTATTAAGTCATCGTTTTTTACAAAATCGTGAGTAAATTATATGCAAACTCAAATATATACTACATATCACTACCCTACAAGAACAGTGACCATTTGATCCATCAAATCCCTACAAGAACAGTGACCATCATATGATCTATCAAATGACAATCACTGATGATGGAAATATCCATCACTCAGTAGAACAAAGTTTCTATCACATTCTTAAAGTAAAAATGAAAAACTTGATGTAAACATTTGTATACGTGTGATCCCAGCAAGAAATGCTTGACAGAAACTAATACTGGCACAATCTGTACACTTAACACATTTGCAACAATTTTATATTGAACAGCGTTGCCGTTGTAGTGTTTTTGGTACTGAATTGGGATGAATTTTTTTTTTAATAGACTAAATTTTATTTTTCGCTTGAGTTAATAGATAATAATACTGCAAACTATAAAATACAGCTTACAAAAAGTTTTGTAATTAAAATTGTGCCAAAGGTCAAACAAAATTTTTATTAAATTTGTTGTAAAAAGTTACCCGGTTTTAAGGAATTTTTGTAAATTTTGAAAGAAAAAATAAGGAAGAGAAATTTCTTGTCAGTTGCAACGTTGTTTGCCCCAAACAAACAAATCATATGCAAGAGTGAAACAACTAATAGGTATATGTTTTATTTCGTGACGTTAAGAAAATTGCGCATTTATCAAGTAATTATAAAAGTGTTAAGGTGAATTATTTAAAGCAAAAATTAAAGAAAAAAAAATGAAAAACAAAGAATTTAAAATTAATTTAAATAAATTTACTAGTTCAATGTGGAATTAAAAAGATAAGTAGCATTTGGGATTGAGAGCAGTTAAAGTGCAGAGATTGTGTTCAATGAACCTGACACTGGAAATCCAAAACTTCACCGGCATGTTGCGGGTATTTAAAACCGCCACAGCCTTCAAAGAGTTAGATCCGAGTTGGAAGAACTTATGAAATCCAAAATTGTAAGTTGTTTTTAAATGTGTAAAACTTTTCCTTATTTGCTTAAATTTTGTATTTCTTTGATTTTCAGTCAACAACTGTATTTGGTAGAAACACTCAAGATGTGTGTCTCAATATTATCGTCCAAAAGTGATGGGAAATAAAAAGCTTAATTAAAACGTCACAAAATTATAATGGTTTAAAGTATAATTTCATTTAAGGCATTCTTTCCCTTTCATGATTAGGTCCAGGGTCAAAAGGAAAGCTAAACTGGGCTTGGAAAACTTGAGGAAAGTATATGTGAGTATAAAATTATAATTTGTTTTAAATTTAAAGAAGATTTGAAATTCGTATTGCCTAAAAATTTTGATTGGACTGCAAGGGGGTCATCAAAAAGGTCGAGAAATCCATCTGTCGGCTGACTTGGAGGACTTCCGACTCAAAACTTAATGAAGTCGCCAGCATGCCCCGTTTGCAGAACCTTCTAGCGGTGAAAGAGTTGGAGGAGTCGCCAGGTTTCACTGAAACAATAGTAAAGAACTTAAGTTTATGCTTAAAGTATTTTAATAATCTTAGATATTTTTTTAGACATCACATTTACATTTGATTAAGGGGACGCAGGATGTCAGTTCTGTGATGCGCTCAATTTTTACTGACGACCTACTCGAAAAATATAATTGGGATGGAAGGTGGGATAAGCAAGCCCTCTCAAAGTTCTCTTTGGTTAACAACTTCCTGCGAGATAAGTACTACAGATAAGAAGTTATTTGTTTATTGCGTATTAAATTATTTATACATAAATGTATCTCTTTTTTTACTTTATGGTGTTTTCCAACAGCAAGGACCGCTAGATTTTGAAAAAAGTGTGAAGAAGTCGGTAGAGCGAAGCCACAACAGACTACAACAAAAAAATATTTAAAAAAAGATAAAAATTAAGTATTGTATTATAAATGGAGTCATTTTTTATTATTTTTTATGTATTAAAATATTATTTAGATATTAAAAAAGTAACATTATATATTTGAAATATTAAATTTTGTTTTATTAAAAAATGTCCGATTTTTCAATTGAGGGTATATCCATCAATTGTGACGGATATATCCATCAAGTGTGATGAAAACATCTGTCTTCACTAAATAGTAAACTGCTGTAGAGTGAGCAATGCAGATATATGTATCTCATAATGGAATAAATTCATTAGATAGAAAGAGATGCAAAATCACATGTACACAAAAGTTTCCATCAAGTGTTTCATTTTTCCCTTAAGAATGTGATAGAAACTTTGTTCTACGCGATGATGGATATTTCCATCATCAGTGATTGTCATTTGATGGATCAAATGATGGTCACTGTTCTTGTAGGGATGTCAGTAGCAAACAGCCCCAGCAAGAAATGCTTGACAGAAACTAATCTAACGCAATATGTACACTGACAAATTTGCAACAATTTTATATTGAACAGCGTTGCCGTTGTAGCGTTTTTGGTACTGAATTGGGATGAATTATTTTTTAATAGACTAAATCTTATTTTTCGCTTGAGTTTATAGATAATAGTGCAGCAAACTATAAAATACAGCTTACAAAATGTTTTGCAATTAAAATTGTGCCAAAGGTCAAACAAAATTTTTATTAAATTTGTTGCAAAAAGTTAGCCGGTTTTAAGGAATTTTTGTAATTTTTGAAAGAAAAAATAAGGAAGAGAAATTTCTTGTCAGTTGCAACGTTGTTTGCCCCAAACAAACAAATCATATGCAAGAGTGAAACAACTAATAGGTCTGTCTGCGTACACATATTTTGCATCATTTTTTGCAAAATGTTGCAAAATGTTGTCTGCGTACTCCAAATCTCTTGCAGCGAGAGAGCCAAAAGGAGAATTTTTTGACAGTTGGCAGTTAGAGAACTTGCAAAATGTTGCTGGAGAAATTTCTGCTTGCAAGATTTTGCAACTAGTTCGAACAGCTGTTTTTATTTACTTTTTTAATGAAATAATTTTTGTTGAAAAAATAAAAATTGAAATTTAACAATCGCAGAGGTAAGTAGTTAGAATTGTGTTGATTTTTAATGTTTATAATAAATAATAATAAACAAAACATTTTATTTTATGCTTGAAACGTCCAAATATACAGTGCGACTGTGATGTTAGTGAATTGGAGATGGCAGAACCGTGTAATAAACAAGTGTAATAAACAGTGTAATAAACAAGTTTTTTTTTTTCTAGATTTCCAACACTTTTTAGGCGCACTTTAATTAATAATTTTTTAAATTACCGCGAAAATTTACTTTTGCGCATTTCTTTTGTTTTCTTATTTTAATTGTTTACCACCAATCAGCTGTTTTCTTGCAAGATTTTACTGGATACTGTCTGCGTACTTTTTGATATATTTTCAGCCGACAGAGTAAAATTGGTCTTACTCTCCCAAAAAATATTACTGAGTATTAGCTACTGGAAAAGTACCCAGACAGACCTAATATATGTTATATTTCGTGACGTTTAGAAAATTGCGCATTTATCAAATAGTTATAAAAGTGATATGTTAAATTATTTAAAGCAAATTTTAAAGAAAAAATAAATAAAAAGCAAAGAAAATAAAATAAGTATAATAGTTCAATGTGGAATTAGAAAGGTAAGTTGTATTTGGGATTGCAAACAGTTGAAGTGCAGAGATTGTGTCCAATGAACCGGACACTGACAGGCATGTTGCGGGTATTTAAAACCGCCACAGCCTTTAAAGAGTTAGATTCGAGTTGGAAGAACTTATGAAGCCTTTAAATCCAAAATTGTAAGTTATTTTTTAATGTGTAAAACTTTTCCTTATTTGCTTAATTTTATGTATTTCTCTGATTTTCAGTCAATAACAGTATTTGGTAGAAATACTCAAGATGTGTGCCCCAACATCACTGTCGTCCAAAAGTGATCGAAAATACAAAGGTTATTTATAACGTTTCAAAAATTATATTAGTTTAAAATACTTTTCCATTTAAGGCATTCCATCCCTTTTAAGATTAGATCCAGGGTGAAAAAGAAATCTAAACCCGGCTTAGAAAACTTCAGGAAAGTATGTGAGTATAAAATTATAATTAATTTTAAGTTTTAAGAAGTTTTGCAATTCGTATTGCCTAAAAGTTTTGGTGGAGTGCAAGGTGGTCATCAAAAAGGTTGAGAAATCTGTCTGTCGGCTGGCTGGGGAGACTTACAACTCAAAACTTGATGAAGTCGTCAGCATGCTCCCTTTGCAGAACCTTCTAGCGGTGGAAGAGTTGGAGAGAAAGTTGGAGGAGTCGAAAGGTTTTACTGAAGCAATGGTAAAGAAGTTCATGCTTAAAGTATTTTAATAATCTTACATTTTATATTTTTTTAAGACTTCACATTTACATATGATTAAGGGGACATCGCAGGATATTAGAACTATGATGCGCTCAATTTTTACTACTAGAAGAACATAATTAGGATGGAAGGTGGGATAAGCAAGCCCTCTGAAGGCTCTCTTTGGTCAATAACTCCCTGCGAGGTATGTACTACAGATTAGTTAATCAAAAAGTTATTTGTTTATTGCGTATTAAATCATTTATACATAAATGTATATCTTCTTTTACTTTAAGGTGTTTTCCAACAGCAAGGAGCGTTTGATTTTGAAAAAAGTGTGAAGAAGTCAGTATAGCGAAGCCACCACAGACTACTACAAAAACTATTTAAAGAGATAAGAACTAATTATTTTATTATAAATAAAGTCATTTTTTATACTGTAAAATATTATTTACATATTAAAAAAGAAACATGTATATATATAGAAAATATTAAATTTTGTTTTATTAAAAAAAGTTCGATTTTTAAAATGATGCTTTATCCATCAATCGTGACGGGTATATCCATTAAGTGTGATAAGTACTTCTGTCATCACTACATAGGAAACTGCAGTAGTGTGAGCAGTGCAGATATTTGAAATTAAATAATGTTTATTGAAAGAAAACTTACAATGGACTGAATAAAACAAATCAAAAAATATTTTCATAGAACTATTTTACAAACATGAAACTCATAGGTAATTTAATAAATTAAACAAGGTTTAATTTGTTGAGTAGAATACGAGTGTTGTCCTACACCCTTCCTCAATCGGATTCTACTCCTAGTAAATATCGCAGTTTAAGAAATTTAGTTTTTGGCAACGGCTTTGTCATTATATCAGCTATCATTTCATTCGATGGACAGTAGTCGCATTTTATATGTCCCTTATCAATATGATCCTTTACAAAATGAGTTTTGGTATCAATGTGCTTGGTTCGGGCACTAAGCTTTTGATCTTTTATAATATGTAAACAGCTTTGATTATCTTCATATATTACTGTTGGAGCGTTTTGCTTGATATGTATGTCCTCTAAGAGGCGTTTTATCCAAATGGCCTGTTTGCACGCTTCAGACAGTGCAATAAATTCAGCTTCAGTTGAAGATAAAGCGACCAGAGTTTGCTTTCTACATGACCAACTTATTGTACCACCATTTATCTGAAAAATATAACCAGAATTAGACTTTCGATCTACCCTATCCTCTGCCCAACTTGCATCTGCGTATCCTTTTAATATGTTGGGGTTATCGGTTTTGTAACTTAATCGTAAAAAATAATTTTCAGTACCTTTCAAATATTTAAGCACTCTTTTTAGCTCTAACCAATCTTCTTGAGTGGGACAACTAACTTTACGAGCAAGTATTGAAACACTCGCAGCAATATCTGGTCTTGAGCAAACACTGAGATATAGCAGAGATCCAACTAATCTCTGATATTTATTATTATTCAACAATAAATCAGATTTAGTTTTACCATACCCTGGATCTAATGGATATGAAGATACTTTCGAACTTTCCAAACCAAATTCGTTTGCAAGATTTCTAATGTAAATATGTTGACGAATGCACAAATTAAAATCGTTATCTTAAAATATTTCGATTCCTAAAAAATGGCTAGCTCTTCCAAGACAGTTTATAGAAAATTTGGACGACAATAATTTTCCTACAGTTACATTGCTTAATTCCTTCTCACTAGCAACCAAAATATCATCAACGTAAATTAGAATATAGACTAGCCCTTCCTCGTTGGTGTATTTTGTATATAAACATGGATCAGCACTAGATTGCATAAATCCTCCTGAATATATCAAATCATGTAATGTTTGATTCCAAACATAAGCAGCCTGTTTGAGTCCATAAATGCTCTTCTTTAACTTCCAAACGAGTTTATTTCCTTCTTCAAAACCAGGAGGTTGTTTCATATAAATATCCTCTTTAAGATCTCCGTTCAAAAAAGCACATTTTACATAAAAATGTACTACTGACATCTTCTTTACACCCGCCACAGATAGCAATATTCTTAATGTCGTTTGTCTAACAACAGGTGCATAAACTTCATCATAGTTTTCTCCAAATTTTTGAGTATACCCACGTGCGACTATTCGTGCTTTAAACCTTTGTGGCTTTCCAGCTACATCACGTTTAACCTTGAATATCCACTTACAGCTTATAATATTAGCGTCAGATGGAGCGCTTACCAAATCCCATGTATTTAAATCCTTCAAAGACGTGTACTCCTCTTTCATTGCTGCAACCCATTTCTCTTTGTCCTCTGAGGTTAAAGCTTCTTTATAATTTCTGGGTTCAATAACATCTTTGCAAGTAGAAACTGTATTATACCCAAAACGATTCGGTGGTTTACCTTTATTATTTCGTAGTGATCTACGAATTGACAGAGGTTTTGGTTCATTTTCTTTATTTTCTTCTAACCTTTTATCGTCATCAACTACGGAATTCATATTTTCCTCTTCCGTCAAAATGAGTTCCTCAAGACTTTGAAACGATGTATCGTCATCGTATAGTATATTATTATTGTAACATGGTATGTCTTCCTTATTCTTAAATTTGCCATAGCAAAAATCAATAGAATTATTAGAGAGATTTTCAGTTTTAATACCAGTAGAGGGCTCTTCATCCAAAAATTTAACATCGCGACTTATTGTGACAACATTAGTATTTATATCTACCATCCGATAGCCTTTTGAGTGTTCATCATATCCCATAAAAACCAGAACTTTAGTTTTGTTGTCCAATTTTTGACGTTTTTCTCTTGGTACAAGAACATGTCCCTTTCTACCAAAAATTTGAAAATTGTCTATATTTCCTTCCCACAATTGATATGGAGTACTATTTACTACCTTAGAAAAACATCTATTCTGTATGTAATTGGCTGTAATAATGGCCTCTCCCCAAAATGTTTTTGGCAATTTAGCTTCGGTTATCATACACCTTGCCATTTCAGTTAAACTTCTGTTCTTCCTTTCGGCAACTCCATTTTGTTGGGGACAGTACGGAACAGCATATTGATATTGGATACCTTTCGAACCAAGGTAATTTCGGAGATATTTTGAAGTATACTCGCCACCATTGTCAGACCTTATAATTTTCGGATATCTAGAGAACTTATTTTGAACCATTTCAATGTAGCATTTAAGTTTCTCAAAAACTTCGATTTTTGTGTTTAGCAAATAGACAACTGTAAAACGACTGTAGTCATCAATAAATGTTAAATAATAACGCTTCTTTCCAGGAGTCATCGTTTGCATTGTCCCACAAACGTCAGTATGTATTAAATCTAAAATTCGTTTAGACCTGGACTGACGTTTTTTATTAAATGGCGCCTTAGTCATTTTGCAGTTAATACAAACTTCACAAAATTTTTTCGCTCCACAATCGCGTATTTCCAAATGACTGACCAGTTGCCCCTTCTTCATTTCTTTTATTGCTTCAACATCACGATGCCCAAACACCCTGTGCCAATAGGGAATGCAATTCTTCATGCTGCATGTTGCTACCATGGCTCTTGGTTTTATTTCCTGTTGCAGTTCGTACAATCCATTTGTTAATTCAGCTATACCGATTTCTTTACCATCAATAGCATAAATGATACCACGATTTTCCTTAAAGTTAACTTGAAAATTTTTAGCCAATATTTTATTAACAGACATCAAATTTCCACAAAAAGAAGGAATAAACAGCACATCATGCATGACGAAATCAAAAGTTTGACCTTGAGAATTACATAACGATATTTTACATTGACCTTTACCACTACTTAGTATACTTTCACCGTTCGCTACTGTAACCTTTTCTTGGAGGTTTAGGTTTAAAAAAGAAAAACAAGAACGATCTGAACAAATATGGCAAGTTGCTCCCGAGTCTAGCACCCATAGTTTTGAACTAGAACTTAGGGTAAAACAAAAGTTATCTATACCCTTACTTAAGACTGTAACTTGGTTGGCTTTATTACTATTTTTTGTCTTTTTAAATTTCCAACAGTCACGTTTAATATGACCCTTAGCTTTGCAAAAATGGCAAACCTTTACGTTACGAACTTCTTTTATGTTTGAACTTTTTAACACAGAATTTGACGGAATATCAGACAAAATTCTTTGACCTTCCTCTATTAAACAAGACTCTACCACACTTAGAGTAAGTTCTTCTATTTTCCTGGCTTCCAAAGCAGTAACAAGCGTATCGTACGAAGTTGGCAAACTACTCAAGAGCATAGCCACCAACCAGCGTTCTGAAAATTTTTCACCAATAGCTGCTAATTTTTCAAACAATAGCTTCATATTCATTATGTGTTCCGAGATACATGCTTCTTGAGAATATTTCATCCTGCAAATTTGCTTCATCAAACGTACACTAGTTCCAAGTGTATCTTTTTCGTGGTGATTACGCAAAATTCCCCATGCCTCATGAGCGTTCTTAGCATTTTTAATCAACAGCAGTTGATTATCTTCCACGGATAATCCAATTATCACAAAAGCTTCTTCATTCTTACGTTTCCAAGTATCATCGGGTGCAGCAGGAACATCTTTGATAACATGATTCCACAAATCATCCTTGCGTAAAACCAACTCCAATTTAAATTTCCATAAATGGTAGTTGTCAGCATTAAGCTTAGCAAATGAAGTCTTCAATAAATCCATTGCGTGAAACAATGGCCCATAACCTATTAGAGGTCCGCAATTATTTGAAATTAAATAATGTTTATTGAAAGAAAACTTACAATGGAATGAATAAAACAAATCAAAAAATATTTTCATAAAACTATTTTACAAACATGAAACTCATAGGTAATTTAATAAATTAAACAAGGTTTAATTTGTTGAGTAGAATACGAGTGTTATCCTACAAAAGATTCATTAGTTAGAGGGAGATGGAAAATCACATGTACACAAAAGTTTCCATCAAGTTTTTTATTTTTCTCTTAAGAATGTGATAGAAACTTTGATCTACGCGATGATGGATATCTCCATCATCAGTGATTGTCATTTGATGGATCAAATGATGGTCACTGCCCAGCAAGAAATGCTTGACAGAAACTAATACAAACACAATCTGTACACTAACACATTTGCAACAATTTTATATTGAACAGCGTTGCCGTTGTAGCGTTTTTGGTACTGGATTGGGATGAATTTTTTTTTTAATAGACTAAATCTTATTTTTAGCTTTGGTTTATAGATAATAATGCAGCAAACTATAAAATACAGCTTACAAATTGTTTTTTAATTAAAACTGTGCCAAAGGTCAAACAAAATTTTTATTAAATATGTTGTAAAAAGTTTGCCGGTTATAAGGAATTTTTGTAAATTTTGAAAGAAAAAATAAGGAAGAGAAATTTCTTGTCAGTTGCAACGTTGTTTGCTCCAAACAACCCAGCAAGAAATACTTGACAGAAACTAATACTAACGCAATTTGTACACTAACACATTTGCAACAATTTTATATTGAACAGCGTTGCCGTTGTAGCGTTTTTGGTACTGAATTGGGATGATTTTTTTTTTAATAGACTAAATTTTATTTTTCGCTTGAGTTTATAGATAATAGTGCAGCAAACTATTAAATACAGCTTACAAAATGTTTTTCAATTACAATTGTGCCAAAGGTCAAACAAAATTTTTATTAAATTTGTTGCAAAAAGTTAGCCGGTTTTAAGGAATTTTTGTAATTTTTGAAAGAAAAAATAAGGAAGAGAAATTTCTTATCAGTTGTAACATTGTTTGCCCCAAACAAACAAATCATATGCAAAAGTGAAACAACTAATATATGTTTTATTTCGTGACGCTAAGAAAATTGCGCATTTATCAAATAGTTATAAAAGTGATATGTTGAATTATTTAAAGCAAATTTAAAAAAAAAATTATTAAAAAGCAAAGAAAAGAAAATATATATAATAGTTGAATGTGGAATTAGAAAGGAAGTTGCATTTGGGATTGCAAGCAGTTGAAGTGCAGAGATTGTGTGCAATGAACCTGACACTGACAGGCATGTTGCGGGTATTTAAAACCGCCACATCCTTTAAAGAGTTAGATCCGAGTTGGAAGAACCAAAAGTGATCGAAAATACAAAGGTTATTTATAACGTTTCAAAAATTATAATGGTTTAAAATATTTTTCAATTTAAGGCATTCCTTCCCTTTTAAGATTAGATCCAGGATCAGAAAGAAATCTAAACCCGGCTTAGAAAACTTCAGGAAAATATGTGAGTATAAAATTATAATTTATTTTAAATTTTAAGAAGTTTTGCAATTTGTATTGATGGAGTGCAAGGTGGTCATCAAAAAGGTTGAGAAATCCGTCTGTCGGCTGGCTGGGGAGACTTACGACTCACAACTTGATGAAGTCGTCAGCATGCTCCCTTTGCAGAACCTTCTAGCAATGGAACAGTTGGAGAGGAAGTTGGAGGAGTCGAAAGGTTTCACTGAATCAATAGTAAAGAACTTGAGTTCATGCTTAAAGTATTTTAATAATCTTACATTTATATTTTTTTAGACATCACATTTACATATGATTAAGGGGACATCGCAGGATGTCAGCACTGTGATGCGCTCAATCTTTACCGACCATCTACTAGAAAAATATAATTGGGATGGAAGGTGGGATAAGCCAGCTCTCTTAAGGCTCTCTTTGGTTAATAACTCCCTGCGAGGTATGTACTACAGATTAGTCAATCAAAAAGTTATTTGTTTATTGTGTATTAAATTATTTATACATAAATGTATATCTTCTTTTACTTTAAGGTGTTTTTCAACAGCAAGGAGCGTTTGATTTTGAAAAAATTGTAAAGAAGTCAGTATAGCGAAGCCACTACAGACTACAACATAAAAAATATTTAAAGAGATAATTAATTATTTTATTATAAAAAAAGTCAATTTTATACTGTAAAATATTATTTAGATGTTACAAAAGAAACATGTATATGTATTACAAAACATTAAATTACGTTTTAATAAAAAAAAGTTGGATTTTCCAAATGAGGGTATATCCATCAATCGTGACGGGTATATCCATCAAGTGTGATAAGTACCTCTGTCATCACTACCTAGGAAACTGCAGTAGTGTGAGCAGTGCAGATATATGTATTTCATAATGGAAAGATTCATTAGTTAGAGGGAGATGCAAAATCACATGTACACAAAAATTTCCATCAAGTTTTTCATTTTTCCTTTAAGAATGTGATAGAAACTTTGATCTACGCGATGATGGATATTTCCATCATCAGTGATTGTCATTTGATGGATCAAATGATGGTCACTGTTCTTGTAGGGGCGTTACCAGTGACTTTTTTTTACAGAAAAATATAATGAAAATTTTGCTTGATTTTTTAAACATATTTAATTACAAAACTTTTTATAAGCTATGTTTTGAACTATGCTAATCAATTTTGAGCAAAAATTTAGATTTAATTAACAAACAAGAAATTCATTTAAAAGCCGTACAATGGAAACGCTGTTTCAGTATAAAATTATTGTAAATGTGTTAGTAGATAATTGTGTATGTATGAGTTTCCCTCACTCATCTCTTGCTGGGATGACAATCACTGATGATGGAAATATCCAACATCGCGTAGAACAAAGTTTCTATCACATTTTGATATGTGATTTTGTACATGTGATTTTGCATCTCCTTCTAACTAATGAATCTTTCCATTATGAAATACATATATCTGCAGTGATCACACTACTGCAGTTTACTATGTAGTGATGACAGAAGTTCTTATCACACTTGACGGATATACCAGTCACAGTTGACAGGTCACACTTGATGGATATATCCATCACAATTGATGTATATACCCTCAATTGAAAAATCAAACTTTTTTTAATAAAATAAAATTTAATATTTCAAAGATATAATCAAGGTACATTTATTTTACTAGGTAATAGCGGCTCTACAACAAATACAACACTTGTGAAAACAACATGGCATTTTATTGTTGCTGTGAGTGGAAATGTCAAAAATAGAAAAAGAAAATAAAAGAGAATTGGTCTAAAAACAAACGCTCTCTTTGTTCTACATATGCTTGTTGTTAGTGTTTTTTGAAATTCGTAAACAAAAGTGGGAAAATATAAACAACTTTTGACGTGTCCAACTACAAACCAGCTGGGCGGACGACACTACCTAGTAAAATAAATGTACCTTGGATATGTTACTTTTTTAATAACTAAATAATATTTTAATATCTAAATATTTTTTTTTATAAAAAGTGACTTCATTTATAATAAAATACTTCTTATCTTTTTTAAATATTTTTTTGTTTTAGTCTGTCTGTGGTGGCTTCGCTTTACTAACTTCTTCACACTTTTTTCAAAATCGAGCGCTCCTTGCTGTTGGAAAACACCTTAAAGTAAAAGAAGATATATATATATATGTATAATTAATTTAATACGCAACAAACAAATAACTTTTTGATTGATTAATCTGTAGTACTTACCTCGCAGGGAGCTATTAACCAAAGAGAGCTTTGAGAATGCTTGCTTATCCCACCTTCCATCCCAATTATATTTTTCGAGTATGTCGTCAGTAAAAATTGAGCGCATCACAGTACTGACATCCTGCGATGTCCCCTTAATCAAATGTATATGTGATGTCTAAAAAATATAAATGTAAGATTATTAAAATACTTTAAGCATGAACTTAAGTTCTTTACCATTGCTTCAGTGAAACCTGGCGACTCCTTTAACTTTCTCTCCAACTCTTCCACCGATAGAAGGTTCTGCAAAGGGAGCATGCTGACGACTTCATCAAGTTTTTAGTCGTAAGTCTCCCCAGCCAGCCGACAGACGGATTTCTCAACCTTTTTAGTCAGTACGAATTGCAAAACTTCTTAAAATTTAAAATAAATTATAATTTTATACATGTGTGTGAAGATAAATCATCAAGTTAAATACGTTTTTTAAAAAATGTAGCATGCCCCCTCTACATACAGTACAAATTGTATGGTAAATTCAGTTTTTTTTAACAAAAACGATTATAGCGACAAAACCCTTCGATCTCGGCGAATCAAATCTTTTGGGATATCAAGAGCACATATAGAGGTATTAAACTATAATCACAGTTTATTCAAATAGTATTTGAGAATTTTTTTATAAGACGCGGAAAATTGACTTAGTGCAATTTTCTCATATACAATGAGTTCTGTGAGGGATTTTGTTACTGTGGCCAAACCCTTCGATCTCGGCGAATCAAATCTTTTGGGAAATCAAGGCCACATATAGAGCTATTAAACTGTAATTACAGTTTATTCAAATTGTATTTGAGAATTTTTTATAAGACGCGGAAAATTGACTTAGTGCAATTTTCTCATATACAATGAGTTCTGTGAGGGATTTTGTTACTGTGGCCAAACCCTTCGATCTCGGCGAATCAAATCTTTTGGGAAATCAAGGCCACATATAGAGCTATTAAACTGTAATCACAGTTTATTCAAATTGTATTTGAGAATTTGTTTATAAGACGCGGAAAATTGACTTAGTGCAATTTTCTCATATACAATGAGTTCTGTGAGGGATTTTGTTACTGTGGCCAAACTCTTCGATCTCGGCGAATCAAATCTTTTGGGAAAGCAAGGCCACATATAGAGCTATTAAACTGTAATCACAGTTTATTCAAATTGTATTTGAGAATTTTTTTATAAGACGCGGAAAATTGACTTAGTGCAATTTTCTCATATACAATGAGTTCTGTGAGGGATCTTGTTACTGTGGCCAAACCCTTCGATCTCGGCGAATCAAATTTTTTGGGAAATCAAGGACACATATAGAGCTATTAAAGTGCAATCACAGTTTATTCAAATTGTATTTGAATGAGACGCGGAAAATTGACCAAAAATATCCCGGGATACACTCTTCACAATAACAACGGTAATTGGTCATAAACAAACAAACAAAATCTTATAACCTTAGGTTTTCGCTTATATCTCCAAAACAATTCCGCGTGCATATATACCGCTATATACGATCGAAAGAGGATAAAAATATAAGCGATTGTGGTATAGCTTGTTTTCTGAAAGGCTGTAGTAAAGAAGTTATTAAGCGGCAAACTTTTAATATTAAGAAAAATCGCTCAAAAATTTAAGTTTTTTTTTCGATGTATTTTAAATGAATTTTGCAAAAAAAATTTTAAAGCAAATTTGATATCAAAATTAATTTCTATGCCTAAGGCAGTATACGTTTAGTTTTTGATAGTACAAATAGAAATAAAATTTGCGCATATCCGTTTAACTAAACATATATAACAATACACTGTATATCAGAGTGTATAATTAAACATATATTAAGGCACACATCAAAATATTTTATTTGCTTTTAAAAAATATATTTTTTGCTTTTAAAAATCAAATTTATTTCTAAAAATATAATAGTTTAAGAACTTGTTTTACCAAAATATGTAGTTTCACCAAAATTTTACCAAAAATTTTAATTTTTGCAAAAAATTCTACCTGCAAGGATCAAATCAAGTTTACAGGCACCGCTCCAAAATAAAAAGGTTGCCTTTTGGTGCAAAATGCAATTTTAAGCAAAAAATGTGAAGTCCAAAAATTGGCGGTAACCCTTAGTTTCGGAGTTACGGACCTCCGAAGTTTTTATATATATGGTATATATCGAGTATTTTATTGTGGAATGGGGCAATCTGAGTATCATTGGAAAGGGTATTTAAGAGCCTTTTTAATGAAGCAGGAAATATTGAAAGAAATAAACAAAAGCTGCTAAAAAACAATTTTTTTCTTTATAAACTCAGCTTAACTAAAAAAAAAAATAAATTATTTGGAATACTTCATGAAAAAAGTTATGTATATTAGGGATGTAAAGTGAATTTTAAGCAAAATATGGGGAACCCTTCGTTTCCGAGTTACGGACCTCTAAATTTTTCATGCATAATGTATTTGATGGTGGAATGAGACGATATGGGTATCAGTGGAGAAGTGAAAACTTTTGTTTTGTTTTATTATGGTTTTCATATTTGGAGCTATAGTACGTTTTTTGTAGAAACACTTAAAATATTGTTGTTTTGGTAACTTGTAATGCAGGAAATCCTTAGATAGCGAAACCGCTGTTGGTCATACCATACAAGTAACTATGAAACTGAGGGTTTCTATGAAAATTATTGTATAACATTTTTTGCCTAAAACAATAATTTTACACTCTCTAGATAACTTTTTTTTTTAATATTCCTGTTGAACTTAATGATTTTCATTAAAGTTGTTTATATGAAAAAAAATTTTGTAACATTACCAGATTTTTTTCTTTTTTTTCTCTTTAATTGAATAGGCTTTTATATAATATTTACATTGATACCCATATTGGCCCATTCCATAATTAAATACTCGATATATACCATATTATATATAACAACTTTGGAGGTCCGTAACTCCGAAACCAGGGGTTCCCGCAAATTTTTCACTTGACATTTCTTGCTTAAAATTGCATTCTGCACCCAGTAAGCAACTGGTATTTGGAGCGGTGCCTGTAAACTTGATTTGTTCCTTGCCAGTAGAATTTTTTGCCAAATTTAAAATTTTTGGTAAAAAATGACTCAATAGTGTAAATGTGTTTTTTGCAAATATATTGTATAAATATTTTTTTAAAAAACTTTTATATTGTTGATAGTGTTAAGTTATTTTTTGTTCACTTTCGGTTTTAAAGAAATTACAAATTTTTTATTGCAAGTAGATTTTTTTGCAAAAATTAAAATTTTTGGGAAAATTTTCGTGAAACTACATATTTTGGTAAAATTTTAATCGCTTAGCGAAATTCCAATTTTTTGTAATCTTTGATATTGCACAATGAAGATATTTGGAGTGAAGTTGAGATGCTTATGTATCACCTTGGCGTCTGCTCTGCACTCTTCTTCATCAAGGAATCTATTGATATATAAGCGCGAAACGCCAGGCTCCTAGTAAGCTGAACGTTCGCTGAAGGAAATATTCTGAATATATCAAATATCTGGTTTTTAGTTTCACTTGTAAAATTATAATATAAAAAATTACTAGGTCGCAGCGTAGGCGAATTCAGTATTCTTTGCTGGTATACACGACTGCCAAACTCTATATATAAAAAATATACATACATTTTTTATATCTGGAGTTTGACAGAGGTGTACGCCAGCAAAAAATACTGAATTCGCCTACGCTGCCACCTGGTAATCGATTCGCCTTGATGAGGGTTTTTACACAAGACTAATTGTGCTGGAATAAAATCGCAGTTTGTAGGCTTTTTCGGTGAAGAGAGTGGTTTTTAGTTGGCACAATTTTTCAACCAGCTTCAACCCCGCACAAGCAGAACAAAACTAACACATACACACTTATGAAAACACAGGTTCTGCGTTTTTTTTTTTGCAGAGCGATTTTTAGTGTTTAGTCGTCCATCGACGCGTAAACATAAATACATCAACGATAAATTTTATTATGATTGAATTCAATTTTCTTATATTTTATCAAGGGAAATTAAGTTTAAAGTTAATTTGAGTAAATTTTTATATGTATTTTACAGGAAAAAAATTGAAAACAAAGTTTTTGTCAAATATGAATAAAATATTAGTTGAAATCTTCTTCATCTTATGAATAAAATATTAATTGAAATCTTCAGCTTCTAGGAGTGATGATGCAGCTTGCAAGTTACAGCCACTAGAAATTCCTCCTAAAATTATTGCCAATTCATCATAAATTATTTCAGCCATATTTCCGCAATTTATGTATGTGTTTAACGAACGAAAGGCAAACGTGAAATAAATAATGAAATTACTAACACACACAAATCTGTGTATACGTGCACAATTTTATGCCAGCATAATTAGTCTGGTGTGAATACGAAAGAACAAAAGTTGTGCGAATTAAAAATTAGTCTTGTGTGAAAACCCTCAATGTTTCTAAAAACTTGTTTTCCTCTCCTACGTAGATATACATAGTCCCTCTTGTAGTAGTTTAAGTAAAAATCATAGTTCAAAACTGGTGTAGTGCACACAAATGTTAATATGTGTACCAGCGATGTGTTAATAAAGTATTATTAATACTACATAGAAATAATCTCGTTATTACCCATACACACAAATAAATAACGGACTAAAGTTTGATCTGTATATGAAGTAAAAATAAAACTGTTCATTCGCTTTGTGTAACTTAATAGAAGCAACACGTTTTTTTATTTGATTGGATTGCATTTACTTAAAGTTAAATTTTTACAGGTTATGGGGCCCAGATCCCATGTGCAAAAATGTCTGTAATGGAATTAGTGTTTGCAAAAATAAAACCATTCGATGGTAAAAATTTCGACTCATGGAAATACAGAGTTGAAAATTTTTTAGATGCGCAAGGAATCCGACACGTTTTGTTAACAGACAAACCTGAAGCAACAGTGTCAAACTCAAGCGATGTAAAGTCGTGGGTTGAAAATAATTTAAAAGCAATGAACTTGATTATTTGCTTCGTGGATGACAACCACTTGGAGTACATAAAAGGTAAAACGACGGCTAAGGAAATGTGAAGCGCTTTAGTGAGTTCCTTTTCTGGAATAAATATGGCTAAGCGAAATGTGTTAAGGACAAGACTTGATAGATTGCGTTATGAAACTGGCAGCGACATAAAGAGACACTTTACGAAGTTTGACGAGTGTGCGCGTGAACTAGTTGCAGCTGGTGGGAAATTGGAAAACAATGAAATGATTTACCACTTGTTTAAAACAGTTCCCGATGATTTTCAACCGCTAATAACAGCACTTGAAAACTTGCCGGATGAAACGCTTAAGTTAGAGTATGCAAAGTCACGATTGTTAAATGAGGAAATGCGGCAAAAAGTGAGCAGAGAAATATCAAGTGAAAGTGCAGGTGAGCATGAAGCTGTTTTCTATAGGTGGATTTAATGGTGTATGCTACAAATGCAAAAAAAGGGGACACAAAAGTTCTTTCTGCCCCCAGAACAAAAAGAGATTTAAAAAACGTGGTGATATAAACTACAGAATGAACGGTCTGCGGTGGCGCTTATGATGAGTAACAGCGAAAATGAAAAAGACCTAAGGGTCTTAGACTTTGGCAGTACAAGACATGCAACAAACAACTTAAAACTATTTAAGTACTAGAAGAACCACTGGCTATTAGTACAGCACAGGAAGGTGGTTCCATTATGGCGACACATAAATTAAAATTTAAATAAATGACGTGGTTTACTCACGAGAATTACGTGTAAATTTGCTATCAATTGGTGCCCTTCAAGAAAAAGGTATAGAGGTGTATTTCACACAAATGCAAAATGCTATAATAAAAAAGAATAATTGCACAGTGGCGATCGCAAATATGGAGGGTTCGCTTCATATTGTAAAACTGGCTCCAGAAGAACATTTTTTAAATGTATGCAAAGCAGATGACCTATGGCATCGCCGTTACGGTCACATTAATGATACTTACCTTAAAATGCTACAAGAGAATAAAATGGTGACTGGTTTTGAAGTTAAAGAGAAAAATGTTGCATGCGGTGATTGTGTTAGAGGGAAGCAAGGAGAACTGCCGTATAAAAGTCATCGACAACCAACTTCAAAAATTCTAGAAAGAATTCATACAGACGTTTGCGGTCCAATTTCCCGTAGTACACATGATAGGTACTCGTATTTTGTTAGTTTCATAGATGATTTCAGCCATTTTGCTCGCGTATATCTAATCAAACGTAAGTCTGATGTTTTTGACTGTGTTAAAAATTTTCAACATCATTCTGAGGCAATGTTTGCGTGTCGCATCGCACATTTGAGATGTGACAAGGGAAGAGAGTATTTGTCAAATCTGCAAAGATCGTATAATATTTCAAAAGGCATTGAGCTAGAAACAACGGTTGGATATTGTCCAAAACAAAATGGCGTGGCAGAGCGATACAATAGAAGCGTTGTTGAAAAAGCTCGAACAATGTTGATTGCGTCTGGCCTTGACAAGAACATGTGGGGAGAGGCTGTTCAAACTGCAGCATACTTGCTTAATAGAAGTCCAACCAGTAGCTTACAAAATAAAACACCAGCAGAATTGTGGTATAACGTAAAACCTGATGTCGGCAAATTTAGAATTTGTGGCTGCCGTGCGTATGATCTTTTACCTAAAGTAAAGAGATCGAAATTCTAATCAAAATGTAGTGAGATGGTGTTTGTGGGCTATGCTGTTAATGGTTACCGACTGTGGGACCCCTTTAATAAAAATATTGTTTCAAGGAACGTAAAATTTGAAACACAAAGATGTGACGGAGATGAAAGACTCGTAAATATTAAAGATGACGCTGACAATGACGTGCTGATAGTGAAATCTTATAAAAGGCATATTCAAGAAGACTCAAATCAAGAAGGGGAAGGAGAACCAAATCAAAAAGATAGAGAATTATATCAAGAAGAAGAGCTAGATTCAGTGTTACAAATGGAGCCCTTTGAAGGTTTTGATGAAGGTGAAGGTTGTACAAAGACTAATGATACCGGTGTCAACAATGCTAGTACTGTAAAAAATAGCGGCGAGCAAACATCTACGCTCCGGCAGCAATCTAATTTGGTAAATCAAAGGCAAAGCTGCCGTGAGCGTAGAGTACCAGGCAAGTTAACTTATAACTCCTATTTTGACCAACTAAGTCTGTCCAAAGTAAATTTTTCAGCTGAACCAACCAGTTTCAAAGAAATTGAGTTGAGGCCTGACAGACTACAGTGGAAACGTGCTATTGAAGAGGAACTTTTGTCATTAACGAAAAACAATGCATTTGAAATTGTTGAAAGAGATGATAGTATGAAGGTTATAACTTATCGATGGGTCTTTAAGTTAAAAACCAACAAATATGGTCAGCCTAGTCGGTACAAGGCAAGACTAGTAGAATACGGCATAGATTTTCAACAAACGTATGCACCAGTTGCAAGAATGGCAACAATACGTACAGTCCTGCCTGTAGCAATCTACAAGGGATATACGATTTGTCAAATGGATGTCAATACGGCATTTTTAAATAGCAATTTAAGTGAAACTATTTATATGACTCCGCCTGAAGGTATGAATGTTAAAAGCAATATGGTGTGCAGGTTAAAGAAATCTCTGTATGGGCTCAAACAATCTCCCTTGTGTTGGTACAAAAATCTTCATGATGCTATGGTATTAATGGGCTTCGAAAGATCTGAACACGACTATTGTGTTTACACTAAAATACGTCATGAGTGCGTAATGTATTTAGTTCTTTACGTTGACGACTTGCTTTTCGTAGGTAGCAGTCAAGCGCAAGTTAATAAAGTAAAAGACAATCTTTCGAAAATGTTTGAAATTGTAGTTTCTGACCGCTTGGAACAGTTTCTTGAAATGAGTTATGATGTAAAGTCAAATGTTCTTGCAATGTCTCAAAAAGCGGCTATAAAAGATGTACTAAGTTTTATGAATATGGAGAACTGCAACGGCGTTAAAACCTCGCAATCGTTAAGTCGAATCAGAACGAGGATACCAAAATGAAAAAAAGGTAAACGTACCTTATCGAGAGGTGATTGGTAAGATTATGTACATTATGTTGTGCAGTAGACCCGATATATGTTATGCAACGTCCGAATTAAGTCGATATCAAGAATCTCCAACCATTGTGCACTGGCAAAGTATTAAAAGACTAGCGAGGTATTTAAAAGCAACTGTAAATACGGAATTAATCTACAAGAAAAACGAAGTTGAAGATCCACTTGTTGGTTTTGTTGATGCTGATTATGCCGCTGATAAAATATCTAGAAAGTCAACGAGTGGGTATTTGTATAAAGTTTTTGGTAACACTGTTACCTGGACATCGAAGAAGCAATAAGTAGTAGCATGTTCAACAACTGAAGCCGAATATGTCGCGATGTATTTAGCTGTTCAAGAAGGAATCTGGTTGCGAGGCTTACTGACTGATCTTTTTGTTGCGGTTCCATATATAACGATTTTTGAAGACAATCAAAGCGCAATAAAATCAGCATACAATATGGAAATCAAGAGGATCAAACATATAGATGTAAAACATCATTTTATTAGACAGAAAGTTGAAGAGGGGATAGTAAAGATTGAACATGTAAGCACTGATGACCAAGAAGCTGATGTCCTAACGAAACCGTTACCTAAACAGAAATTACTTAAACTTATAGGAAATCTGTCATTAATACATCAAAGAGGGGTGATGTAGTGCACACAAACGTAAATATGTGTACCAGCGATGTATTAATAAAGTATTATTAATAGTACATAGAAATAATCTCTTTATTACCCATATACACAAATAAATAACGGACTAAAGTTTGATCTATATATTAAGTAAAAATAAAACTGTTCATTCGCTTTGTATAACTTAATAGAAGCAACACGTTTTTTTTTGTTTGATTACTTAAAGTTAAATTTCTACAAAAACTGAATTTGGTCGCCGTATTATTTGAACTAGATCTTTACATTTACCCCACGTCTCCACTACCCATCTAATTGAACAAGACAAGCGCATAACGACGGCAGAACAACGGTATTAGTTTGTTCATTCTCTTTTATTTAGCATAAATGTGTCGATGTTCATGTTCTGTTTAAGCGTAATATTCTGTTTGTGGTCAGGGTTGCTTCAATGTTTTTAATAAGAAAGAGTATTTGCATTGTTGGTTAATAGGTTGCGTTAATTCGAAATATGGAAATCCTACTAAAAGTCATATTTGATGGCGAACATATTGCTCAGACATATGTTCGGTCAACGAGGGTTGCACATCGACAAAACATGAACATTGGGTGTCTACATTAGCGATGATGTGCGACATGATGTTCATACCAAGTTGTCGGCTCGTGGAGGCGTGTGGTTAATCAATGGAATAGTTAAATTGATCTAGTTTGCTTATGAACTACTCAAGTCTAATGTACTAGTAATAAATATATTTTAGTCCGTTGTTTTACACGTGTAGAACATTTGTCAATATGTGCTATAATATTCAAAATACAGTTCTGTTTGTTGTTTTGTGTGCCGGTATAGGCATCCGTGGAATCGTTTCGTTAAGTTCTTATTCGGGAGCTTCAACGCCTCCCTTGTTTGGTGATTATGAAGCTCAGAGGCATTGGCAAGAAATAACTTTTAATCTTCCCGCAAGGGAATGGTATCTTACTACAAAAGACAACGATTTGCTTTATTGAGGATTGGATTACCCCCTTTGACTGCATATCATAGTTTTATTCTTTGCATTATAGCAGACCGCTTAAATTCAAGCTACGTCAATCTATTTTCCTCGCGAGGTTTGTTAGTAGCGGATTTGTTTGTTTATTTGCCGGCAATAGCATTAGTAATGTTTTCATTGAAAACAGTAACATCAACGTGCGTGTTGCCTTCTGTTATGATACTGGTATTTTACCCTTGTCAAATATTAATAGACAATGGACACTTCCAATACAACAATATATCACTTGGACTATTTCTTATCTCTGTGGCAAGCCTGCTACGCAATCGGAATAACTGGGCTAGCTTAGCTTTCTCATTGGCTTTGAATTACAAGCAAATGGAAGTGTACCATGCTTTACCTATCTGTGTCTACCTTATTAAGTCATCGTTTTTTACAAAATCGTGAGTAAATTATATGCAAAACTCAAATATATACTACATATCACTACCCTACAAGAACAGTGGCCATTTATTCCATCAAATCCCTACAAGAACAGTGACCATCATTTGATCTATCAAATGACAATCACTGATGACGGAAATATCGATCACTCAGTAGAACAAAGTTTCTATCACATTCTTAAAATAAAAATGAAAAACTTGATGTAAACATTTGTATACGTGTGATGTCAGTAGCAAACAGCGTTACCAGTGACTTAAAAAAAAAAAATAATGAAAATTTTGCTTGATTTTTGAAACATATTTAATTACAAAACGTTTTATAAGCTATGTATTTCTTCACTGTTCTCTTTGTAACCTGTCCTGTACATTTGTTCTTGCATTTGTAACAGCCATCGGATGATCGCGAATGCAATTTTTACTTTTGTCATTCTTACTTGTATTACTCACAACATTATAGATGCTGTTTCAGTATCACATTGATTGTTATGAGTTAAGCATGAATTTACGTTCGCTGTGCCTTGCGTTTGTCAATTTAATTTTTTTTAATGAAAATTAGGAGTTGAACTGTTGATATAAATGAATTAAAATTTATTTTTGGCTTGAGTTCATTTTTTAATTTCTGACAACTTTTTTATTAGAAAGAAAAATAAATTTAACAAATGTATGCGGATTTTTCCAAAAAAAAAACAAGAAAAATTAGAAACTAGCAGAATGAAATGCAGCATTTTCTGGATCGCTACAACATTCATCAGCATTCTTCGTATCTATAAACCTTAGATTGCGTGCACTGTAAACATCATCTATTTAACCATGGGTGTACGTTCGCTGTGCCTTGCGTTTATCAATTTAATTTTTTTAATGAAAATTAGGAGCTGAACTGTTGATATAAATGAACTAAATTTATTTTTGGCTTGAGTTAATTTTTTAACTTCAAAACCTTTTTCTTTAGAAAGAAAAATTAATTTAACAAATGTATGCGGACCTTTTCAAAGAAAACAAGAAAAATTAGACATTAGCAGAATGAAATGCAGTATTTTCTGGATCGCTACAACCTTCATTAGCAATCTTCCTATATATCTACCTTAGATTGTTTACACTGTAATCATAATCTATTTAACCAACTTATTTTGTAAATAAGAATACGAGGAATATTCATATCAATATTAATTTAGTTAGACGAAGTCGACACACAAACCGAAGTATTTATTCACTGTTCTCTTTGTAACCTGTCCTGTACATTTGTTCTTCCATTTGCAACGGCCATCGGATGATCACGAACGCAATTTTTATTTTTGTCATTCTTACTTGTATTACTGACAACATTATAGATGCTGCTTCAGTATCATATTGATTGTTATGAGTTAAGCATGAATGTACGTTCGCTGTGCCTTGCGTTTATAAATTAATTTTTTTTTAATGAAAATTAGGAGTTGAACTGTTGATATAAATGAACTAAAATTTATTTTTGGCTTGAGTTCATTTTTTAATTTCTGACAACTTTTTTATTAGAAAGAAAAATAAATTTAACAAATGTATGCGGATTTTTCCAAAAAAAAAAAACAAGAAAAATTAGAAACTAGCAGAATGAAATGCAGCATTTTCTGGATCGCTACGACATTCATCAGCTTTCTTCGTATCTATCTTCTTTAGATTGTGTACACTGTAAACAACATCTATTTAACCATGAATGTACGTTCGCTGTGCCTCGCGTTTATCAATTTAATTTTTTTAATGAAAACTAGGAGTTGAACTGTTGATATAAATGAATTAAAATATTTTTTGGCTTGAGTTCATTTTTTAATTTCTAAAAACCTTTTTTTTTTAAAAAGAAAAATTAATTTAACAAATGTATGCGGACTTTTCCAAAGAAAACAAGAAAAATTAGACACTAGCAGAATGAAATGCAGCATTTTCTGGATCGCTATAACATTCATCAGCATTCTTCGTATCTATCTACCTTAGATTGTGTACACTGTAAACATCATCTATTTAACCATGAATGTACATTCGCTGTGCCTTGCGTTTATCAATTTAATTTTTTTTAATGAAAATTAGGAGCTGAACTGTTGATATAAATGAACTAAAATTTATTTTTGGCTTGAGTTTATTTTTTAATTTCAAAAACCTTTTTCTTTAGAAAGAAAAATTAATTTAACAAATGTACTTTTCCAAAGAAAACAAGAAAAATTAGACACTAGCAGAATGAAATGCAGCGTTTTCTGGATTGCTACGACATTCATCAGCTTTCTTCGTATCTATCTACTTTAGATTGTGTACACTTTAAACAACATCTCTTTAACCATGAATGAACGTTCGCTGTGCCTTGCGTTTATCAATTTAATTTTTTTTAATGAAAAGTAGGAGTTGAACTGTTGATATAAATGAATTAAAATTTAATTTTGGCTTGAGTTCATTTTTTAATTTCTAAAAACCTTTTTTTTTTAGAAAGAAAAATTAATTTAACAAAAGAATACGGATTTTTCCAAAGGAAACAAGAGAAATTAGACACTAGCAGAATGAAATGCAGCATTTTCTGGATCGCTACAACTACCTTAGATTGTGTACACTGTAAACATCATCTATTTAACCAAATAATTTTTTAAATAAGAATACGAAGAATATTCATATCAATATTAATTTGGTTAGACAAAGTCGACACACACTGTTTTCTTCACTGTTTTCTTTGTAACCTGTCCTGAACATTTGTTTTTGCCTTTGTAACAGCCATCGGATGATCGCGAATGCAATTTTTTTTTGTCATTCTTACTTGTATTACAACATTATAGGTGCTGTTTCAGTATCATATTGATTGTTATGAGTTAAGCATAAATGTACGTTCGGTGTGCCTTGCGTTAATCAATTAATTTTTTTTATGAAAATTAGGAGTTGTACTGTTGATATAAATGAATTAAATTTTTTTTTTTTTTGGCTTGAGTTCATTTTTTAATTTCTAAAAACTTTTTTTTTAGAAAGAAAAATTAATTTAACAAATGTATAGGGACTTTTCCAAAGAAAGCAAGAAAAATTATACACTAGCAGAATGAAATGCAGCATTTTCTGGATCGCTACAACATTCATCAGCATTCTTCGTATCTATCTACCTTAGATTATGTACACTGTAAGCATCATCTATATAACCATGAATGTACGTTCGATTTGCCTTGCGTTTATCAATTTAATTTTTTTTAATGAAAATTAGGAGCTGAACTGTTGATATAAATGAATTAAATTTTATTTTTGGCTTGAGTTCATTTTTTAATTTCTAAAAACCTTTTTTTTAGAAAGAAAAATTAATTTAACAAATGTATGCGGACTTTTCCAAAGAAAACAAGAAAAATTAGACACTAGCACAATGAAATGCAGCATTTTCTGGATCGCTACAACCTTCATCAGCAACCTTCGTATCTATCTACCTTAGATTGTTTACACTGTAATCATAATCTATTTAACCAACTAATTTTGTAAATAAGAATACGAGGAATATTCATATAATTTGGTTAGACGAAGTCGACACACAAACGAACGTATTTATTCACTGTTCTCTTTGTAACCTGTCCTGTACATTTGTTCTTCTATTTGTAACGGCCATCGGATGATCACGAATGCAATTTTTGTTTTTGTCATTCTTACTTGTAATACTCACAACATTATAGATGCTGTTTTAGTATCATATTGATTGTTATGAGTTAAGCATGAATGTACGATCGCTGTTCCTTGCGAAAGTCAATTTAATTTTTTTTAATGAAAATTAGGAGTTAAACTGTTATAAATGAATTAAAATTGATTTTTGGCTTGAGTTCATTTTTTAATTTCTAAAACCTTTTTCTTTAGAAAGAAAAATTAATTTAACAAATGGACTTTTCCAAAAAAAACAAGAAAAATTAGACACTAGCAGAATGAAATGCAGTATTTTCTGGATCGCTACAACCTTCATCAGCAATCGTCCTATATATCTACTTTAGATTGTTTACACTGTAATCATAATCTATTTAAGCAACTTATTTTGTAAATAAGAATACGAGGAATATTCATATCAATATTAATTTGGTTAGACGAAGTCGACACACAAACCAAAGTATTTATTCACTGTTCTCTTTGTAACCTGTCCTGTACATTTGTTCTTCCATTTGCAACGGCCATCGGATGATCACGAATGCAATTTTTATTTTAGTCATTCTTACTTGTATTACTCACAACATTATAGATGCTGTTTCAGTTTATTGATTGCTATGAGTTTAGCATGAATGTACGTTCGCTGTGCCTTGCGTTTATCAATTTAATTTTTTTAATGAAAATTAGGAGTTGAACTGTTGATATAAATGAATTAAAATTTAATTTTGGCTTGTGTTCATTTTTTAATTTCTAAAAACCTTTTTTTTTTAGAAAGAAAAATTAATTTAACAAAAGAATACGGATCTTTCCAAAGGAAACAAGAGAAATTAGACACTAGCAGAATGAAATGCAGCATTTTCTGGATCGCTACAACTACCTTAGATTGTGTACACTGTAAACATCATCTATTTAACCAAATAATTTTTTAAATAAGAATACGAAGAATATTCATATCAATATTAATTTGGTTAGACAAAGTCGACACACACTGTTTTCTTTGTAACCTGTCCTGTACATTTGTTTTTGCCTTTGTAACAGCCATCGGATGATCGCGAATGCAATTTTTTTTTGTCATTCTTACTTGTATTACAACATTATAGGTGCTGTTTCAGTATCATATTGATTGTTATGAGTTAAGCATAAATGTACGTTCGCTGTGCCTTGCGTTAATCAATTAATTTTTTTTATGAAAATTAGGAGTTGTACTGTTGATATAAATGAATTAAATTTTTTTTTGGCTTGAGTTCATTTTTTAATTTCTAAAAACTTTTTTTTTTTAGAAAGAAAAATTAATTTAACAAATGTATGGGGACTTTTCCAAAGAAAGCAAGAAAGATTATACACTAGCAGAATGAAATGCAGCACATTCTGGATCGATACAACCTTCATCAGCAATCTTCGTATCTATCTGCCTTAGATTGTTTACACTGTAATCATAATCTATTTAACCAACTAATTTTGTAAATAAGAATACGAGGAATATTCATATAATTTGGTTAGACGAAGTCGACACACAAACGAACGTATTTATTCACTGTTCTCTTTGTAACCTGTCCTGTACATTTGTTCTTCTATTTGTAACGGCCATCGGATGATCACGAATGCAATTTTTGTTTTTGTCATTCTTACTTGTAATACTCACAACATTATAGATGCTGTTTTAGTATCATATTGATTGTTATGAGTTAAGCATGAATGTACGTTCGCTGTTCCTTGCGAAAGTCAATTTAATTTTTTTTAATGAAAATTAGGAGTTAAACTGTTATAAATGAATTAAAATTGATTTTTGGCTTGAGTTCATTTTTTAATTTCTAAAACCTTTTTCTTTAGAAAGAAAAATTAATTTAACAAATGGACTTTTCCAAAGAAAACAAGAAAAATTAGACACTAGCAGAATGAAATGCAGTATTTTCTGGATCGCTACAACCTTCATCAGCAATCGTCCTGTATATCTACTTTAGATTGTTTGCACTGTAATCATAATCTATTTAAGCAACTTATTTTGTAAATAAGAATACGAGGAATATTCATATCAATATTAATTTGGTTAGACGAAGTCGACACACAAACCAAAGTATTTATTCACTGTTCTCTTTGTAACCTGTCCTGTACATTTGTTCTTCCATTTGCAACGGCCATCGGATGATCACGAATGCAATTTTTATTTTTGTCATTCTTACTTGTATTACTCACAACATTATAGATGCTGTTTCAGTTTCATATTGATTGCTATGAGTTTAGCATGAATATACGTTCGCTGTGCCTTGCGTTTATCAATTTAATTTTTTTAATGAAAATTAGGAGTTGAACTGTTGTTATAAATGAATTAAAATTTATTTTTGGCTTGAGTTCATTTTTTAATTTCTAAAAACCTTTTTTTAGAAAGAAAAATTAATTTAACAAATGTATACGGACTTTTCCAAAGGAAACAAGAGAAATTAGACACTAGCAGAATGAAATGCGGCATTTTCTGGATCGATACAACCTTCATCAGTAATCTTCGTATCTATCTACCTTAGATTTTTTACACTGTAATCATAATCTATTTAACCAACTAATTTTGTAAATAAGAATACGAGGAATATTCATATCAATATTAATTTGGTTAGACGAAGTCGACACACAAACCAAAGTACTTATTCACTGTTCTTTTTGTAACCTGTCCTGTACATTTGTTCTTCCATTTGTAACGGCCATCGGATGATCACGAATGCAATTTTTATTTTTGTCATTCTTACTTGTATTACTCACAACATTATAGATGCTGTTTCAGTATCATATTCATTGTTATGAGTTAAGCATGAATGTACGTTCGCTGTGCCTTGCGTTTATTAATTTAATTTCCTTTAATGTAAATAAGGAGTTGAACTGTTGATATAAATGAATTAAAATTTATTTTTGGGTTGAGTTCATTTTTTAATTTCTTAAAACCTTTTTTTTAGAAAGAAAAATTAGTTTAACAAATGTATGCGGACTTTTCCAAAGAAAACAAGAAAAATTAGACACTAGCAGTATGAAATGCAGTATTTTCTGGATCGCTACAACCTTCATCAGCAATCGTCCTATGTATCTACCTTAGATTGTTTACACTGTAATCATAATCTATTTAAGCAACTTATTTTGTAAATAAGAATACGAGGAATATTCATATCAATATTAATTTGGTTAGACGAAGTCGACACAAAAACCAAAGTATTTATTCACTGTTCTCTTTGTAACCTGTCCTGTAGATTTGTTCTTCCATTTGCAACGGCCATCGGATGATCACGAATGCAATTTATATTTTTGTCATTCTTACTTGTATTACTCACAACATTATAGATGCTGTTTTAGTTTCATATTGATTGCTATGAATTTAGCATGAATGTACGTTCGCTGTGCCTTGCGTTTATCAATTTAATTTTTTTAATGAAAATTAGGAGTTGAACTGTTGATATAAATGAACTAAAAATTATTTTTGGCTTGAGTTCATTTTTTAATTTCAAAAACCTTTTTCTTTAGAAAGAAAAATTAATTTAACAAATGTACTTTTCCAAAGAAAACAAGAAAAATTAGACACTAGCAGAATGAAATGCAGCGTTTTCTGGATCGCTACGACATTCATCAGCTTTCTTCGTATCTATCTACTTTAGATTGTGTACACTTTAAACAACATCTCTTTAACCATGAATGTACGTTCGCTGTGCCTTGCGTTTATCAGTTTAATTTTTTTTAATGAAAATTAGGAGTTGAACTGTTGATATAAATGAATTAAAACTTAATTTTGGCTTGAGTTCATTTTTTAATTTCTAAAACCTTTTTCTTTAGAAAGAAAAATTAATTTAACAAATGGACTTTTCCAAAGAAAACAAGAAAAATTAGACACTAGCAGAATGAAATGCAGTATTTTCTGGATCGCTACAACCTTCATCAGCAATCGTCCTGTATATCTACTTTAGATTGTTTACACTGTAATCATAATCTATTTAAGCAACTTATTTTGTAAATAAGAATACGAGGAATATTCATATAATTTGGTTAGACGAAGTCGACACACAAACCAAAGTATTTATTCACTGTTCTCTTTGTAACCTGTCCTGTACATTTGTTCTTGCATTTGTAACAGCCATCGGATGATCGCGATTGCAATTTTTATTTTTGTCATTCTTACTTGTATTTCTCACAACATTATAGATGCTGTTTCAGTATCATATTGATTGTTATGAGTTAAGCATAGATGTACGTTCGCTGTGCCTTGCGTAAATCAATTAAATTTTTTTTTTAATGAAAATTAGGAGTCGAACTGTTGATATAAATGAATTAAAATTTATTTTTGGCTTGTTCACTTTTTAATTTCTAAAAACCTTTTTTTAGAAAGAAAAATTAATTTAACAAATGTATACGGACTTTTCCAAAGGAAACAAGAGAAATTAGACACTAGCAGAATGAAATGCGGCATTTTCTGGATCGATACAACCTTCATCAGCAATCTTCGTAACTATCTACCTTAGATTTTTTACACTGTAATCATAATCTATTTAACCAACTAATTTTGTAAATAAGAATACGAGGAATATTCATATCAATATTAATTTGGTTAGACGAAGTCGACACACAAACCAAAGTATTTATTCACTGTTCTTTTTGTAACCTGTCCTGTACATTTGTTCTTCCATTTGTAACGGCCATCGGATGATCACGAATGCAATTTTTATTTTTGTCATTCTTACTTCTATTACTCACAACATTATAGATGCTGTTTTAGTTTCATATTGATTGCTATGAATTTAGCATGAATGTACGTTCGCTGTGCCTTGCGTTTATCAATTTAATTTTTTTAATGAAAATTAGGAGTTGAACTGTTGATATAAATGAACTAAAAATTATTTTTGGCTTGAGCTCATTTTTTAATTTCAAAAACCTTTTTCTTTAGAAAGAAAAATTAATTTAACAAATGTACTTTTCCAAAGAAAACAAGAAAAATTAGACACTAGCAGAATGAAATGCAGCGTTTTTTGGATCGCTACGACATTCATCAGCTTTCTTCGTATCTATCTACTTTAGATTGTGTACACTTTAAACAACATCTCTTTAACCATGCATGTACGTTCGCTGTGCCTTGCGTTTATCAGTTTAATTTTTTTTAATGAAAATTAGGAGTTGAACTGTTGATATAAATGAATTAAAATTTAATTTTGGCTTGAGTTCATTTTTTAATTTCTAAAACCTTTTTCTTTAGAAAGAAAAATTAATTTAACAAATGGACTTTTCCAAAGAAAACAAGAAAAATTAGACACTAGCAGAATGAAATGCAGTATTTTCTGGATCGCTACAACCTTCATCAGCAATCGTCCTGTATATCTACTTTAGATTGTTTACACTGTAATCATAATCTATTTAAGCAACTTATTTTGTAAATAAGAATACGAGGAATATTCATATCAATATTAATTTGGTTAGACGAAGTCGACACACAAACCAAAGTATTTATTCACTGTTCTCTTTGTAACCTGTCCTGTACATTTGTTCTTCCATTTGCAACGGCCATCGGATGATCACGAATGCAATTTTTATTTTTGTCATTCTTACTTGTATTACTCACAACATTATAGATGCTGTTTCAGTTTCATATTGATTGCTATGAGTTTAGCATGAATGTACGTTCGCTGTGCCTTGCGTTTATCAATTTAATTTTTTTAATGAAAATTAGGAGTTGAACTGTTGATATAAATGAATTAAAATTTAATTTTGGCTTGAGTTCATTTTTTAATTTCTAAAAACTTTTTTTTTTAGAAAGAAAAATTAATTTAACAAATGTATGAGGACTTTTCCAAAGAAAGCAAGAAAAATTATACACTAGCAGAATGAAATGCAGCACATTCTGGATCGATACAACCTTCATCAGCAATCTTCGTATCTATCTGCCTTAGATTGTTTACACTGTAATCATAATCTATTTAACCAACTAATTTTGTAAATAAGAATACGAGGAATATTCATATAATTTGGTTAGACGAAGTCGACACACAAACCAAAGTATTTATTCACTGTTCTCTTTGTAACCTGTCCTGTACATTTGTTCTTGCATTTGTAACAGCCATCGGATGATCGCGATTGCAATTTTTATTTTTGTCATTCTTACTTGTATTTCTCACAACATTATAGATGCTGTTTCAGTATCATATTGATTGTTATGAGTTAAGCATAGATGTACGTTCGCTGTGCCTTGCGTAAATCAATTAAATTTTTTTTTAATGAAAATTAGGAGTCGAACTGTTGATATAAATGAATTAAAATTTATTTTTGGCTTGAGATCATTTTTTAATTTCTAAAAACCTTTTTTTTATCAAGAAAAATTAATTTAATTAATTTAATTTGGTTAGGCGAAGTCGACACACAAACCAAAGTATTTATTCACTGTTCTCTTTGTAACCTGTCCTGTACATTTGTTCTTCCACTTGTAACGGCCTTGGGATGATCACGAATGCAATTTTTGTTTTTGTCATTCTTACTTGTATTATTCACAACATTATAGATGCTGTTTTAGTATCATATTGATTGTTATGAGTTAAGCATGAATATACGTTCGCTGTGCCTTGCGTTTATCAATTTAATTTTTTTAATGAAAATTAGGAGTTGAACTGTTGTTATAAATGAATTAAAATTTATTTTTGGCTTGAGTTCACTTTTTAATTTCTAAAAACCTTTTTTTAGAAAGAAAAATTAATTTAACAAATGTATACGGACTTTTCCAAAGGAAACAAGAGAAATTAGACACTAGCAGAATGAAATGCGGCATTTTCTGGATCGATACAACCTTCATCAGCAATCTTCGTAACTATCTACCTTAGATTTTTTACACTGTAATCATAATCTATTTAACCAACTAATTTTGTAAATAAGAATACGAGGAATATTCATATCAATATTAATTTGGTTAGACGAAGTCGACACACAACCCAAAGTATTTATTCACTGTTCTTTTTGTAACCTGTCCTGTACATTTGTTCTTCCATTTGTAACGGCCATCGGATGATCACGAATGCAATTTTTATTTTTGTCATTCTTACTTGTATTACTCACAACATTATAGATGCTGTTTCAGTATCATATTCATTGTTATGAGTTAAGCATGAATGTACGTTCGCTGTGCCTTGCGTTTATTAATTTAATTTCCTTTAATGTAAATAAGGAGTTGAACTGTTGATATAAATGAATTAAAATTTATTTTTGGGTTGAGTTCATTTTTTAATTTCTTAAAACCTTTTGTTAGAAAGAAAAATTAGTTTAACAAATGTATGCGGACTTTTCCAAAGAAAACAAGAAAAATTAGACACTAGCAGTATGAAATGCAGTATTTTCTGGATCGCTACAACCTTCATCAGCAATCGTCCTATGTATCTACCTTAGATTGTTTACACTGTAATCATAATCTATTTAAGCAACTTATTTTGTAAATAAGAATACGAGGAATATTCATATCAATATTAATTTGGTTAGACGAAGTCGACACAAAAACCAAAGTATTTATTCACTGTTCTCTTTGTAACCTGTCCTGTAGATTTGTTCTTCCATTTGCAACGGCCATCGGATGATCACGAATGCAATTTATATTTTTGTCATTCTTACTTTTATTAATCACAACATTATAGATGCTGTTTTAGTTTCATATTGATTGCTATGAATTTAGCATGAATGTACGTTCGCTGTGCCTTGCGTTTATCAATTTAATTTTTTTAATGAAAATTAGGAGTTGAACTGTTGATATAAATGAACTAAAAATTATTTTTGGCTTGAGTTCATTTTTTAATTTCGAAAACCTTTTTCTTTAGAAAGAAAAATTAATTTAACAAATGTACTTTTCCAAAGAAAACAAGAAAAATTAGACACTAGCAGAATGAAATGCAGCGTTTTCTGGATCTCTACGACATTCATCAGCTTTCTTCGTATCTATCTACTTTATATTGTGTACACTTTAAACAACATCTCTTTAACCATGAATGTACGTTCGCTGTGCCTTGCGTTTATCAGTTTAATTTTTTTTTAATGAAAATTAGGAGTTGAACTGTTGATATAAATGAATTAAAATTTAATTTTGGCTTGAGTTCATTTTTTAATTTCTAAAAACCTTTTTTTTTAGAAAGAAAAATTAATTTAACAAAAGAATACGGATTTTTCCAAAGGAAACAAGAGAAATTAGGCACTAGCAGAATGAAATGCAGCATTTTCTGGATCGCTACAACTACCTTAGATTGTGTACACTGTAAACATCATCTATTTAACCAAATAATTTTGTAAATAAGAATACGAAGAATATTCATATCAATATTAATTTGGTTAGACAAAGTCGACATACACTGTTTTCTTCACTGTTTTCTTTGTAACCTGTCCTGTACATTTGTTTTTGCCTTTGTAACAGCCATCGGATGATCGCGAATACAAATTTTATTTTTGTCATTCTTACTTGTATTACTCACAACATTATAGGTGCTGTTTCAGTATCATATTGATTGTTATGAGTTAAGCATAAATGTACGTTCGCTGTGCCTTGCGTTAATCAATTAATTTTTTTTTAATGAAAATTAGGAGTTGTACCGTTGATATAAATGAAATAAAATTTTTTTTGGTTTGAGTTCATTTTTTAATTTCTAAAAACTTTTTTTTTTAGAAAGAAAAATTAATTTAACAAATGTATGCGGACTTTTCCAAAGAAAACAAGAAAAATTAGACACTAGCAGAATGAAATGCAGCATTTTCTGGATCGCTACAACATTCATCAGCATTCTTCGTATCTATCTACCTTAGATTGTGTACACTGTAAACATCATCTATTTAACCATGAATGTACGTTAGCTTTGCCTTGCGTTTATCAATTTAATTTTTTTTAATGAAAATTAAGAGCTGAACTGTTGATATAAATGAATTAAATTTTATTTTTGTCTTGAGTTCACTTTTTAATTTCTAAAAACCTTTTTTTTAGAAAGAAAAATTAATTTAACAAATGTATGCGGACTTTTCCAAAGAAAACAAGAAAAATTAGACACTAGCACAATGAAATGCAGCATTTTCTGGATCGCTACAACCTTCATCAGCAATCTTCGTATCTATCTACCTTAGATTGTTTACACTGTAATTATAATCTATTTAACCAACTAATTTTGTAAATAAGAATACGAGGAATATTCATATAATTTGGTTAGATGAAGTCGACACACAAACCAAAGTATTTATTCACTGTTCTCTTTGTAACCTGTTCTGTACATTTGTTCTTCTATTTGTAACGGCCATCGGATGATCACGAATGCAATTTTTGTTTTTGTCATTCTTACTTGTAATACTCACAACATTATAGATGCTGTTTTAGTATCATATTGATTGTTATGAGTTAAGCATGAATGTACGTTCGCTGTGCATTGCGAAAATCAATTTAATTTTTTTAATGAAAATTAGGAGTTGAACTGTTGATATAAATGAACTAAAAATTATTTTTGGCTTGAGTTCATTTTTTAATTTCAAAAACCTTTTTCTTTAGAAAGAAAAATTAATTTAACAAATGGACTTTTCCAAAGAAAACAAGAAAAATTAGACACTAGCAGAATGAAATGCAGTATTTTCTGGATCGCTACAACCTTCATCAGCAATCGTCCTATATATCTACCTTAGATTGTTTACACTGTAATCATAATCTATTTAAGCAACTTATTTTGTAAATAAGAATACGAGGAATATTCATATCAATATTAATTTGGTTAGACGAAGTCGACACACAAACCAAAGTATTTATTCACTGTTCTCTTTTTAACCTGTCCTGTACATTTGTTCTTCCATTTGCAACGGCCATCGGATGATCCCGAATGCAATTTTTATTTTTGTCATTCTTACTTGTATTACTCACAACATTATAGATGCTGTTTCAGTTTCATATTGATTGCTATGAGTTTAGCATGAATGTACGTTCGCTGTGTCTTGCGTCTATCAATTTAATTTTTTTAATGAAAATTAGGAGTTGAACTGTTGATATAAATGAACTAAAAATTATTTTTGGCTTGAGTTCATTTTTTAATTTCAAAAACCTTTTTCTTTAGAAAGAAAAATTAATTTAACAAATGTACTTTTCCAAAGAAAACAAGAAAAATTAGACACTAGCAGAATGAAATGCAGCGTTTTCTGGATTGCTACGACATTCATCAGCTTTCTTCGTATCTATCTACTTTAGATTGTGTACACTTTAAACAACATCTCTTTAACCATGAATGTACGTTCGCTGTGCCTTGCGTTTATCAATTTAATTTTTTTTAATGAAAATTAGGAGTTGAACTGTTGATATAAATGAATTAAAATTACATTTTGGCTTGAGTTCATTTTTTAATTTCTAAAAACCTTTTTTTTTCAGAAAGAAAAATTAATTTAACAAAAGAATACGGATTTTTCCAAAGGAAACAAGAGAAATTAGACACTAGCAGAATGAAATGCAGCATTTTCTGGATCGCTACAACTACCTTAGATTGTGTACACTGTAAACATCATCTATTTTACCAAATAATTTTGTAAATAAGAATACGAAGAATATTCATATCAATATTAATTTGGTTAGACAAAGTCGACATACACTGTTTTCTTCACTGCTTTCTTTGTAACCTGTCCTGTACATTTGTTTTTGCCTTTGTAACAGCCATCGGATGATCGCGAATACAAATTTTATTTTTGTCATTCTTACTTGTATTACAACATTATAGGTGCTGTTTCAGTATCATATTGATTGTTATGAGTTAAGCATAAATGTACGTTCGCTGTGCTTGCGTTAATCAATTAATTTTTTTTTATGAAAATTAGGAATTGTACTGTTGATATAAATGAAATAAAATTTTTTTTGGCTTGAGTTCATTTTTTAATTTCTAAAAACTTTTTTTTTTTAGAAAGAAAAATTAATTTAACAAATGTATGCGGACTTTTCCAAAGAAAACAAGAAAAATTAGACACTAGCAGAATGAAATGCAGCATTTTCTGGATCGCTACAACATTCATCAGCATTCTTCGTATCTATCTACCTTAGATTGTGTACACTGTAAACATCATCTATTTAACCATGAATGTACGTTCGCTTTGCCTTGCGTTTATCAATTTAATTTTTTTTAATGAAAAGAGCTGAACTGTTGATATAAATGAATTAAATTTTATTTTTGTCTTGAGTTCACTTTTTAATTTCTAAAAACCTTTTTTTTAGAAAGAAAAATTAATTTAACAAATGTATGCGGACTTTTCCAAAGAAAACAAGAAAAATTAGACACTAGCACAATGAAATGCAGCATTTTCTGGATCGCTACAACCTTCATCAGCAATCTTCGTATCTATCTACCTTAGATTGTTTACACTGTAATTATAATCTATTTAACCAACTAATTTTGTAAATAAGAATACGAGGAATATTCATATAATTTGGTTAAACGAAGTCGACACACAAACCAAAGTATTTATTCACTGTTCTCTTTGTAACCTGTTCTGTACATTTGTTCTTCTATTTGTAACGGCCATCGGATGATCACGAATGCAATTTTTGTTTTTGTCATTCTTACTTGTAATACTCACAACATTATAGATGCTGTTTTAGTATCATATTGATTGTTATGAGTTAAGCATGAATGTACGTTCGCTGTGCATTGCGAAAATCAATTTAATTTTTTTAATGAAAATTAGGAGTTAAACTGTTGTTATAAATGAATTAAAATTTATTTTTGGTTTGAGTTCATTTTTTAATTTTTAAAAACTTTTTTTTTAGAAAGAAAAATTAATTTAACAAATGTATACGGACTTTTCCGAAGAAAACAAGAAAAATAAGACACTAGCAGAATGTAATGCGGCATTTTCTGGATCGATACAACCTTCATCAGCAATCTTCGTATCTATCTGCCTTAGATTGTTTACACTGTAATCATAATCTATTTAACCAACTTATTTTGTAAATAAGAATACGAGGAATATTCCTATCAATATTAATTTGGTTAGACGAAGTCGACACACAAACCAAAGTATTTATTCACTGTTCTCTTTTTAACCTGTCCAGTACATTTGTTCTTCTATTTGTAACGGCCATCGGTTGATCACGAATGCAATTTTTGTTTTTGTCATTCTTACTTGTAATACTCACAACATTATAGATGCTGTTTTAGTATCATATTGATTGTAATGAGTTAAGCATGAATGTACGTTCGCTGTGCCTTGCGAAAATCAATTTAATTTTTTTTAATGAAAATTAGGAGTTAAACTGTTGATATAAATGAACTAAAAATTATTTTTGGCTTGAGTTCATTTTTTAATTTCAAAAACCTTTTTCTTTAGAAAGAAAAATTAATTTAACAAATGGACTTTTCCAAAGAAAACAAGAAAAATTAGACACTAGCAGAATGAAATGCAGCGTTTTCTGGATCGATACAACCTTCATCAGCAATCTTTGTATCTATCTGCCTTAGATTGTTTACACTGTAATCATAATCTATTTAACCAACTAATTTTGTAAATAAGAATACGAGGAATATTCATATCAATATTCATTTGGTTAGACGAAGTCGACACACAAACCATAGTATTTATTCACTGTTCTCTTTGTAACCTGTCCTGTACATTTGTTCTTCCATTTGCAACGGCCATCGAATGATCACGTATGCAATTTTTATTTTTGTCATTCTTACTTGTATTACTCACAACATTATAGATGCTGTTTTAGTTTCATATTGATTGCTATGAATTTAGCATGAATGTACGTTCGCTGTGCCTTGCGTTTATCAAGTTAATTTTTTTAATGAAAATTAGGAGTTGAACTGTTGATATAAATGAACTAAAAATTATTTTTGGCTTGAGTTCATTTTTTAATTTCAAAAACCTCTTTCTTTAGAAAGAAAAATTAATTTAACAAATGGACTTTTCCAAAGAAAACAAGAAAAACTAGACACTAGCAGAATGAAATGCAGTATTTTCTGGATCGCTACAACCTTCATCAGCAATCGTCCTATATATCTACCTTAGATTGTTTACACTGTAATCATAATCTATTTAAGCAACTTATTTTGTAAATAAGAATACGAGGAATATTCATATCAATATTAATTTGGTTAGACGAAGTCGACACACAAACCAAAGTATTTATTCACTGTTCTCTTTGTAACCTGTCCTGTACATTTGTTCTTCCAGTTGCAACGGCCATCGGATGATCACGAATGCAATTTTTATTTTTGTCATTCTTACTTGTATTACTCACAACATTATAGATGCTGTTTCAGTTTCATATTGATTGCTATGAGTTTAGCATGAATGTACGTTCGCTGTGCCTTGCGTTTATCAATTTAATTTTTTTTAATGAAAATTAGGAGTTGAACTGTTGATATAAATGAATTAAAATTTAATTTTGGCTTGAGTTCATTTTTTAATTTCTAAAAACCTTTTTTTTTTAGAAAGAAAAATTAATTTAACAAAAGAATACGGATTTTTCCAAAGGAAACAAGAGAAATTAGACACTAGCAGAATGAAATGCAGCATTTTCTGGATCGCTACAACTACCTTAGATTGTGTACACTGTAAACATCATCTATTTAACCAAATAATTTTGTAAATAAGAATACGAAGAATATTCATATCAATATTAATTTGGTTAGACAAAGTCGACACACTGTTTTCTTCACTGTTTTCTTTGTAACCTGTCCTGTACATTTGTTTTTGCCTTTGTAACAGCCATCGGATGATCGCGAATGCAATTTTTTTTTTTGTCATTCTTACTTGTATTACTCACAACATTATAGGTGCTGTTTCAGTATCATATTGATTGTTATGAGTTAAGCATAAATGTACGTTCGCTGTGCCTTGCGTTAATCAATTAATTTTTTTTTATGAAAATTAGGAGTTGTACTGTTGATATAAATGAAATAAAATTTTTTTTGGCTTGAGTTCATTTTTTAATTTCTAAAAACTTTTTTTTTAGAAAGAAAAATTAATTTAACAAATGTTTGCGGACTTTTCCAAAGAAAGCAAGAAAAATTAGACACTAGCAGAATGAAATGCAGCATTTTCTGGATCGCTACAACTACCTTAGATTGTGTACACTGTAAACATCATCTATTTAACCAAATAATTTTGTAAATAAGAATACGAAGAATATTCATATCAATATTAATTTGGTTAGACAAAGTCGACACACACTGTTTTCTTCACTGTTTTCTTTGTAACCTGTCCTGTACATTTGTTTTTGCCTTTGTAACAGCCATCGGATGATCGCGAATGCAATTTTTATTTTTGTCATTCTTACTTGTATTACTCACAACATTATAGGTGCTGTTTCAGTATCATATTGATTGTTATGAGTTAAGCATAAATGTACGTTCGCTGTGCCTTGCGTTAATCAATTAATTTTTTTTAATGAAAATTAGGAGTTGTACTGTTGATATAAATGAAATAAAATTTTTTTTGGCTTGAGTTCATTTTTTAATTTCTAAAAACCTTTTTTTTTTAGAAAGAAAAATTAATTTAACAAATGAATACGGATTTTTCCAAAGGAAACAAGAGAAATTAGACGCTAGCAGAATGAAATGCAGCATTTTCTGGATCGCTACAACCTTCATCAGCAATCTTCGTATCTATCTACCTTAGATTGTTGACACTGTAATTATAATATATTTAACCAACTAATTTTGTAAATAAGAATACGAGGAATATTCATATAATTTGGTTAGACGAAGTCGACACACAAACCAAAGTATTTATTCACTGTTCTCTTTGTAACCTGTTCTGTATATTTGTTCTTCTATTTGTAACGGCCATCGGATGATCACGAATGCTATTTTTGTTTTTGTCATTCTTACTTGTAATACTCACAACATTATAGATGCTGTTTTAGTATCATATTGATTGTTATGAGTTAAGCATGAATGTACGTTCGCTGTGCCTTGCGTTTATCAATTTAATTTTTTTAATGAAAATTAGGAGTTGAACTGTTGATATAAATGAACTAAAAATTATTTTTGGCTTGAGTTCATTTTTCAATTTCAAAAACCTTTTTCTTTAGAAAGAAAAATTAATTTAACAAATGTACTTTTCCAAAGAAAACAAGAAAAATTAGACACTAGCAGAATGTAATGCGGCATTTTCTGGATCGATACAACCTTCATCAGCAATCTTCGTATCTATCTGCCTTAGATTGTTTACACTGTAATCATAATCTATTTAACCAACTAATTTTGTAAATAAGAATACGAGGAATATTCATATCAATATTAATTTGGTTAGACGAAGTCGACACACAAACCAAAGTATTTATTCACTGTTCTCTTTGTAACCTGTCCTGTACATTTGTTCTTCCATTTGCAACGGCCATCGGATGATCACGAATGCAATTTTTATTTTTGTCATTCTTACTTGTATTACTCACAACATTATAGATGCTGTTTCAGTTTCATATTGATTGCTATGAGTTTAGCATAAATGTACGTTCGCTGTGCCTTGCGTTTATCAATTTAATTTTTTTAATGAAAATTAGGAGTTGAACTATTGATATAAATGAACTAAAAATTATTTTTGGCTTGAGTTCATTTTTTAATTTCAAAAACCTTTTTCTTTAGAAAGAAAAATTAATTTAACAAATGTACTTTTCCAAAGAAAACAAGAAAAATTAGACACTAGCAGAATGAAATGCAGCGTTTTCTGGATCGCTCCGACATTCATCAGCTTTCTTCGTATCTATCTACTTTATATTGTGTACACTTTAAACAACATCTCTTTAACCATGAATGTACGTTTTAATAAAAATTAGGAGTTGAACTGTTGATATAAATGAACTAAAAATTATTTTTGGCTTGAGTTAATTTTTTAATTTCAAAAATCTTTTTCTTTAGAAAGAAAAATTAATTTAACAAATGGACTTTTCCAAAGAAAACAAGAAAAATTAGACACTAGCAGAATGAAATGCAGCATTTTCTGGATCGCTACAACATTCATCAGCATTCTTCGTATCTATCTACCTTAGATTGTGTACACTGTAAACATCATCTATTTAACCATGAATGTACGTTCGCTTTGCCTTGCGTTTATCAATTTAATTTTTTTTAATGAAAAGAGCTGAACTGTTGATATAAATGAATTAAATTTTATTTTTGTCTTGAGTTCACTTTTTAATTTCTAAAAACCTTTTTTTTAGAAAGAAAAATTAATTTAACAAATGTATGCGGACTTTTCCAAAGAAAACAAGAAAAATTAGACACTAGCACAATGAAATGCAGCATTTTCTGGATCGCTACAACCTTCATCAGCAATCTTCGTATCTATCTACCTTAGATTGTTTACACTGTAATTATAATCTATTTAACCAACTAATTTTGTAAATAAGAATACGAGGAATATTCATATAATTTGGTTAAACGAAGTCGACACACAAACCAAAGTATTTATTCACTGTTCTCTTTGTAACCTGTTCTGTACATTTGTTCTTCTATTTGTAACGGCCATCGGATGATCACGAATGCAATTTTTGTTTTTGTCATTCTTACTTGTAATACTCACAACATTATAGATGCTGTTTTAGTATCATATTGATTGTTATGAGTTAAGCATGAATGTACGTTCGCTGTGCATTGCGAAAATCAATTTAATTTTTTTAATGAAAATTAGGAGTTAAACTGTTGTTATAAATGAATTAAAATTTATTTTTGGTTTGAGTTCATTTTTTAATTTTTAAAAACTTTTTTTTTAGAAAGAAAAATTAATTTAACAAATGTATACGGACTTTTCCGAAGAAAACAAGAAAAATAAGACACTAGCAGAATGTAATGCGGCATTTTCTGGATCGATACAACCTTCATCAGCAATCTTCGTATCTATCTGCCTTAGATTGTTTACACTGTAATCATAATCTATTTAACCAACTAATTTTGTAAATAAGAATACGAGGAATATTCATATCAATATTAATTTGGTTAGACGAAGTCGACACACAAACCAAAGTATTTATTCACTGTTCTCTTTTTAACCTGTCCTGTACATTTGTTCTTCTATTTGTAACGGCCATCGGTTGATCACGAATGCAATTTTTGTTTTTGTCATTCTTACTTGTAATACTCACAACATTATAGATGCTGTTTTAGTATCATATTGATTGTTATGAGTTAAGCATGAATGTACGTTCGCTGTGCCTTGCGAAAATCAATTTAATTTTTTTTAATGAAAATTAGGAGTTAAACTGTTGATATAAATGAACTAAAAATTATTTTTGGCTTGAGTTCATTTTTTAATTTCAAAAACCTTTTTCTTTAGAAAGAAAAATTAATTTAACAAATGGACTTTTCCAAAGAAAACAAGAAAAGTTAGACACTAGCAGAATGAAATGCAGCGTTTTCTGGATCGATACAACCTTCATCAGCAATCTTTGTATCTATCTGCCTTAGATTGTTTACACTGTAATCATAATCTATTTAACCAACTAATTTTGTAAATAAGAATACGAGGAATATTCATATCAATATTCATTTGGTTAGACGAAGTCGACACACAAACCATAGTATTTATTCACTGTTCTCTTTGTAACCTGTCCTGTACATTTGTTCTTCCATTTGCAACGGCCATCGAATGATCACGTATGCAATTTTTATTTTTGTCATTCTTACTTGTATTACTCACAACATTATAGATGCTGTTTTAGTTTCATATTGATTGCTATGAATTTAGCATGAATGTACGTTCGCTGTGCCTTGCGTTTATCAAGTTAATTTTTTTAATGAAAATTAGGAGTTGAACTGTTGATATAAATGAACTAAAAATTATTTTTGGCTTGAGTTCATTTTTTAATTTCAAAAACCTTTTTCTTTAGAAAGAAAAATTAATTTAACAAATGGACTTTTCCAAAGAAAAGAAGAAAAACTAGACACTAGCAGAATGAAATGCAGTATTTTCTGGATCGCTACAACCTTCATCAGCAATCGTCCTATTGATCTACCTTAGATTGTTTACACTGTAATCATAATCTATTTAAGCAACTTATTTTGTAAATAAGAATACGAGGAATATTCATATCAATATTAATTTGGTTAGACGAAGTCGACACACAAACCAAAGTATTTATTCACTGTTCTCTTTGTAACCTGTCCTGTACATTTGTTCTTCCAGTTGCAACGGCCATCGGATGATCACGAATGCAATTTTTATTTTTGTCATTCTTACTTGTATTACTCACAACATTATAGATGCTGTTTCAGTTTCATATTGATTGCTATGAGTTTAGCATGAATGTACGTTCGCTGTGCCTTGCGTTTATCAATTTATTTTTTTTTAATGAAAATTAGGAGTTGAACTGTTGATATAAATGAATTAAAATTTAATTTTGGCTTGAGTTCATTTTTTAATTTCTAAAAACCTTTTTTTTTGGAAAGAAAAATTAATTTAACAAAAGAATACGGATTTTTCCAAAGGAAACAAGAGAAATTAGACACTAGCAGAATGAAATGCAGCATTTTCTGGATCGCTACAACTATCTTAGATTGTGTACACTGTAAACATCATCTATTTAACCAAATAATTTTGTAAATAAGAATACGAAGAATATTCATATCAATATTAATTTGGTTAGACAAAGTCGACACACTGTTTTCTTCACTGTTTTCTTTGTAACCTGTCCTGTACATTTGTTTTTGCCTTTGTAACAGCCATCGGATGATCGCGAATGCAATTTTTTTTTTTTTTTTTGTCATTCTTACTTGTATTACTCACAACATTATAGGTGCTGTTTCAGTATCATATTGATTGTTATGAGTTAAGCATAAATGTACGTTCGCTGTGCCTTGCGTTAATCAATTAATTTTTTTTTATGAAAATTAGGAGTTGTACTGTTGATATAAATGAAATAAATTTTTTTTTGGCTTGAGTTCATTTTTTAATTTCTAAAAACTTTTTTTTTAGAAAGAAAAATTAATTTAACAAATGTTTGCGGACTTTTCCAAAGAAAGCAAGAAAAATTAGACACTAGCAGAATGAAATGCAGCATTTTCTGGATCGCTACAACTACCTTAGATTGTGTACACTGTAAACATCATCTATTTAACCAAATAATTTTGTAAATAAGAATACGAAGAATATTCATATCAATATTAATTTGGTTAGACAAAGTCGACACACACTGTTTTCTTCACTGTTTTCTTTGTAACCTGTCCTGTACATTTGTTTTTGCCTTTGTAACAGCCATCGGATGATCGCGAATGCAATTTTTATTTTTGTCATTCTTACTTGTATTACTCACAACATTATAGGTGCTGTTTCAGTATCATATTGATTGTTATGAGTTAAGCATAAATGTACGTTCGCTGTGCCTTGCGTTAATCAATTAATTTTTTTTAATGAAAATTAGGAGTTGTACTGTTGATATAAATGAAATAAAATTTTTTTTGGCTTGAGTTCATTTTTTAATTTCTAAAAACCTTTTTTTTTTTAGAAAGAAAAATTAATTTAACAAAAGAATACGGATTTTTCCAAAGGAAACAAGAGAAATTAGACGCTAGCAGAATGAAATGCAGCATTTTCTGGATCGCTACAACCTTCATCAGCAATCTTCGTATCTATCTACCTTAGATTGTTGACACTGTAATTATAATATATTTAACCAACTAATTTTGTAAATAAGAATACGAGGAATATTCATATAATTTGGTTAGACGAAGTCGACACACAAACCAAAGTATTTATTCACTGTTTTCTTTGTAACCTGTTCTGTATATTTGTTCTTCTATTTGTAACGGCCATCGGATGATCACGAATGCTATTTTTGTTTTTGTCATTCTTACTTGTAATACTCACAACATTATAGATGCTGTTTTAGTATCATATTGATTGTTATGAGTTAAGCATGAATGTACGTTCGCTGTGCCTTGCGTTTATCAATTTAATTTTTTTAATGAAAATTAGGAGTTGAACTGTTGATATAAATGAACTAAAAATTATTTTTGGCTTGAGTTCATTTTTTAATTTCAAAAACCTTTTTCTTTAGAAAGAAAAATTAATTTAACAAATGTACTTTTCCAAAGAAAACAAGAAAAATTAGATACTAGCAGAATGTAATGCGGCATTTTCTGGATCGATACAACCTTCATCAGCAATCTTCGTATCTATCTGCCTTAGATTGTTTACACTGTAATCATAATCTATTTAACCAACTAATTTTGTAAATAAGAATACGAGGAATATTCATATCAATATTAATTTGGTTAGACGAAGTCGACACACAAACCAAAGTATTTATTCACTGTTCTCTTTGTAACCTGTCCTGTACATTTGTTCTTCCATTTACAACGGCCATCGGATGATCACGAATGCAATTTTTATTTTTGTCATTCTTACTTGTATTACTCACAACATTATAGATGCTGTTTCAGTTTCATATTGATTGCTATGAGTTTAGCATAAATGTACGTTCGCTGTGCCTTGCGTTTATCAATTTAATTTTTTTAATGAAAATTAGGAGTTGAACTATTGATATAAATGAACTAAAAATTATTTTTGGCTTGATTTCATTTTTTAATTTCAAAAACCTTTTTCTTTAGAAAGAAAAATTAATTTAACAAATGTACTTTTCCAAAGAAAACAAGAAAAATTAGACACTAGCAGAATGAAATGCAGCGTTTTCTGGATCGCTCCGACATTCATCAGCTTTCTTCGTATCTATCTACTTTATATTGTGTACACTTTAAACAACATCTCTTTAACCATGAATGTACGTTTTAATAAAAATTAGGAGTTGAACTGTTGATATAAATGAACTAAAAATTATTTTTGGCTTGAGTTCATTTTTTAATTTCAAAAATCTTTTTCTTTAGAAAGAAAAATTAATTTAACAAATGGACTTTTCCAAAGAAAACAAGAAAAATTAGACACTAGCAGAATGAAATGCAGCATTTTCTGGATCGCTACAACATTCATCAGCATTCTTCGTATCTATCTACCTTAGATTGTGTACACTGTAAACATCATCTATTTAACCATGAATGTACGTTCGCTTTGCCTTGCGTTTATCAATTTAATTTTTTTTAATGAAAAGAGCTGAACTGTTGATATAAATGAATTAAATTTTATTTTTGTGTTGAGTTCACTTTTTAATTTCTAAAAACCTTTTTTTTAGAAAGAAAAATTAATTTAACAAATGTATGCGGACTTTTCCAAAGAAAACAAGAAAAATTAGACACTAGCACAATGAAATGCAGCATTTTCTGGATCGCTACAACCTTCATCAGCAATCTTCGTATCTATCTACCTTAGATTGTTTACACTGTAATTATAATCTATTTAACCAACTAATTTTGTAAATAAGAATACGAGGAATATTCATATAATTTGGTTAAACGAAGTCGACACACAAACCAAAGTATTTATTCACTGTTCTCTTTGTAACCTGTTCTGTACATTTGTTCTTCTATTTGTAACGGCCATCGGATGATCACGAATGCAATTTTTGTTTTTGTCATTCTTACTTGTAATACTCACAACATTATAGATGCTGTTTTAGTATCATATTGATTGTTATGAGTTAAGCATGAATGTACGTTCGCTGTGCATTGCGAAAATCAATTTAATTTTTTTAATGAAAATTAGGAGTTAAACTGTTGTTATAAATGAATTAAAATTTATTTTTGGTTTGAGTTCATTTTTTAATTTTTAAAAACTTTTTTTTAGAAAGAAAAATTAATTTAACAAATGTATACGGACTTTTCCGAAGAAAACAAGAAAAATAAGACACTAGCAGAATGTAATGCGGCATTTTCTGGATCGATACAACCTTCATCAGCAATCTTCGTATCTATCTGCCTTAGATTGTTTACACTGTAATCATAATCTATTTAACCAACTAATTTTGTAAATAAGAATACGAGGAATATTCATATCAATATTAATTTGGTTAGACGAAGTCGACACACAAACCAAAGTATTTATTCACTGTTCTCTTTTTAACCTGTCCTGTACATTTGTTCTTCTATTTGTAACGGCCATCGGTTGATCACGAATGCAATTTTTGTTTTTGTCATTCTTACTTGTAATACTCACAACATTATAGATGCTGTTTTAGTATCATATTGATTGTTATGAGTTAAGCATGAATGTACGTTCGCTGTGCCTTGCGAAAATCAATTTAATTTTTTTTAATGAAAATTAGGAGTTAAACTGGTGATATAAATGAACTAAAAATTATTTTTGGCTTGAGTTCATTTTTTAATTTCAAAAACCTTTTTCTTTAGAAAGAAAAATTAATTTAACAAATGGACTTTTCCAAAGAAAACAAGAAAAATTAGACAGTAGCAGAATGAAATGCAGCGTTTTCTGGATCGATACAACCTTCATCAGCAATCGTCCTATATATCTACCTTAGATTGTTTACACTGTAATCATAATCTACTTAAGCAACTTATTTTGTAAATAAGAATACGAGGAATATTCATATCAATATTAATTTGGTTAGACGAAGTCGACACACAAACCAAAGTATTTATTCACTGTTCTCTTTGTAACCTGTCCTGTACATTTGTTCTTCCATTTGCAACGGCCATCGGATGATCACGAATGCAATTTTTATTTTTGTCATTCTTACTTGTATTACTCACAACATTATAGATGCTGTTTCAGTTTCATATTGATTGCTATGAGTTTAGCATGAATGTACGTTCGCTGTGCCTTGCGTTTATCAATTTAATTTTTTTTTAATGAAAATTAGGAGTTGAACTGTTGATATAAATGAATTAAAATTTAATTTTGGCTTGAGTTCATTTTTTAATTTCTAAAAACCTTTTTTTTTTAGAAAGAAAAATTAATTTAACAAATGTTTGCGGACTTTTCCAAAGAAAGCAAGAAAAATTAGACACTAGCAGAATGAAATGCAGCATTTTCTGGATCGCTACAACTACCTTAGATTGTGTACACTGTAAACATCATCTATTTAACCAAATAATTTTGTAAATAAGAATACGAAGAATATTCATATCAATATTAATTTGGTTAGACAAAGTCGACACACACTGTTTTCTTCACTGTTTTCTTTGTAACCTGTCCTGTACATTTGTTTTTGCCTTTGTAACAGCCATCGGATGATCGCGAATGCAATTTTTATTTTTGTCATTCTTACTTGTATTACTCACAACATTATAGGTGCTGTTTCAGTATCATATTGATTGTTATGAGTTAAGCATAAATGTACGTTCGCTGTGCCTTGCGTTAATCAATTAATTTTTTTTTATGAAAATTAGGAGTTGTACTGTTGATATAAATGAAATAAAATTTTTTTTGGCTTGAGTTCATTTTTTAATTTCTAAAAACCTTTTTTTTTAGAAAGAAAAATTAATTTAACAAAAGAATACGGATTTTTCCAAAGGAAACAAGAGAAATTAGACACTAGCAGAATGAAATGCAGCATTTTCTGGATCGCTACAACCTTCATCAGCAATCTTCGTATCTATCTACCTTAGATTGTTGACACTGTAATTATAATATATTTAACCAACTAATTTTGTAAATAAGAATACGAGGAATATTCATATAATTTGGTTAGACGAAGTCGACACACAAACCAAAGTAATTATTCACTGTTCTCTTTGTAACCTGTTCTGTATATTTGTTCTTCTATTTGTAACGGCCATCGGATGATCACGAATGCTATTTTTGTTTTTGTCATTCTTACTTGTAATACTCACAACATTATAGATGCTGTTTTAGTATCATATTGATTGTTATGAGTTAAGCATGAATGTACGTTCGCTGTGCCTTGCGTTTATCAATTTAATTTTTTTAATGAAAATTAGGAGTTGAACTGTTGATATAAATGAACTAAAAATTATTTTTGGCTTGAGTTCATTTTTTAATTTCAAAAACCTTTTTCTTTAGAAAGAAAAATTAATTTTACAAATGTACTTTTCCAAAGAAAACAAGAAAAATTAGACACTAGCAGAATGTAATGCGGCATTTTCTGGATCGATACAACCTTCATCAGCAATCTTCGTATCTATCTGCCTTAGATTGTTTACACTGTAATCATAATCTATTTAACCAACTAATTTTGTAAATAAGAATACGAGGAATATTCATATCAATATTAATTTGGTTAGACGAAGTCGACACACAAACCAAAGTATTTATTCACTGTTCTCTTTGTAACCTGTCCTGTACATTTGTTCTTCCATTTACAACGGCCATCGGATGATCACGAATGCAATTTTTATTTTTGTCATTCTTACTTGTATTACTCACAACATTATAGGTGCTGTTTCAGTATCATATTGATTGTTATGAGTTAAGCATAAATGTACGTTCGCTGTGCCTTGCGTTAATCAATTAATTTTTTTTTATGAAAATTAGGAGTTGTACTGTTGATATAAATGAAATAAAATTTTTTTTGGCTTGAGTTCATTTTTTAATTTCTAAAAACCTTTTTTTTTAGAAAGAAAAATTAATTTAACAAAAGAATACGGATTTTTCCAAAGGAAACAAGAGAAATTAGACACTAGCAGAATGAAATGCAGCATTTTCTGGATCGCTACAACCTTCATCAGCAATCTTCGTATCTATCTACCTTAGATTGTTGACACTGTAATTATAATATATTTAACCAACTAATTTTGTAAATAAGAATACGAGGAATATTCATATAATTTGGTTAGACGAAGTCGACACACAAACCAAAGTATTTATTCACTGTTCTCTTTGTAACCTGTTCTGTATATTTGTTCTTCTATTTGTAACGGCCATCGGATGATCACGAATGCTATTTTTGTTTTTGTCATTCTTACTTGTAATACTCACAACATTATAGATGCTGTTTTAGTATCATATTGATTGTTATGAGTTAAGCATGAATGTACGTTCGCTGTGCCTTGCGTTTATCAATTTAATTTTTTTAATGAAAATTAGGAGTTGAACTGTTGATATAAATGAACTAAAAATTATTTTTGGCTTGAGTTCATTTTTTAATTTCAAAAACCTTTTTCTTTAGAAAGAAAAATTAATTTAACAAATGTACTTTTCCAAAGAAAACAAGAAAAATTAGACACTAGCAGAATGTAATGCGGCATTTTCTGGATCGATACAACCTTCATCAGCAACCTTCGTATCTATCTGCCTTAGATTGTTTACACTGTAATCATAATCTATTTAACCAACTAATTTTGTAAATAAGAATACGAGGAATATTCATATCAATATTCATTTGGTTAGACGAAGTCGACACACAAACCAAAGTATTTATTCACTGTTCTCTTTGTAACCTGTCCTGTACATTTGTTCTTCCATTTACAACGGCCATCGGATGATCACGAATGCAATTTTTATTTTTGTCATTCTTACTTGTATTACTCACAACATTATAGATGCTGTTTCAGTTTCATATTGATTGCTATGAGTTTAGCATAAATGTACGTTCGCTGTGCCTTGCGTTTATCAATTTAATTTTTTTTATGAAAATTAGGAGTTGAACTATTGATATAAATGAACTAAAAATTATTTTTGGCTTGAGTTCATTTTTTAATTTCAAAAACCTTTTTCTTTAGAAAGAAAAATTAATTTAACAAATGTACTTTTCCAAAGAAAACAAGAAAAATTAGACACTAGCAGAATGAAATGCAGCGTTTTCTGGATCGCTCCGACATTCATCAGCTTTCTTCGTATCTATCTACTTTATATTGTGTACACTTTAAACAACATCTCTTTAACCATGAATGTACGTTTTAATAAAAATTAGGAGTTGAACTGTTGATATAAATGAACTAAAAATTATTTTTGGCTTGAGTTCATTTTTTAATTTCAAAAATCTTTTTCTTTAGAAAGAAAAATTAATTTAACAAATGGACCTTTCCAAAGAAAACAAGAAAAATTAGACACTAGCAGAATGAAATGCAGCATTTTCTGGATCGCTACAACATTCATCAGCATTCTTCGTATCTATCTACCTTAGATTGTGTACACTGTAAACATCATCTATTTAACCATGAATGTACGTTCGCTTTGCCTTGCGTTTATCAATTTAATTTTTTTTAATGAAAAGAGCTAAACTGTTGATATAAATGAATTAAATTTTATTTTTGTCTTGAGTTCACTTTTTAATTTCTAAAAACCTTTTTTTTAGAAAGAAAAATTAATTTAACAAATGTATGCGGACTTTTCCAAAGAAAACAAGAAAAATTAGACACTAGCACAATGAAATGCAGCATTTTCTGGATCGCTACAACCTTCATCAGCAATCTTCGTATCTATCTACCTTAGATTGTTTACACTGTAATTATAATCTATTTAACCAACTAATTTTGTAAATAAGAATACGAGGAATATTCATATAATTTGGTTAAACGAAGTCGACACACAAACCAAAGTATTTATTCACTGTTCTCTTTGTAACCTGTTCTGTACATTTGTTCTTCTATTTGTAACGGCCATCGGATGATCACGAATGCAATTTTTGTTTTTGTCATTCTTACTTGTAATACTCACAACATTATAGATGCTGTTTTAGTATCATATTGATTGTTATGAGTTAAGCATGAATGTACGTTCGCTGTGCATTGCGAAAATCAATTTAATTTTTTTAATGAAAATTAGGAGTTAAACTGTTGTTATAAATGAATTAAAATTTATTTTTGGTTTGAGTTCATTTTTTAATTTTTAAAAACTTTTTTTTTAGAAAGAAAAATTAATTTAACAAATGTATACGGACTTTTCCGAAGAAAACAAGAAAAATAAGACACTAGCAGAATGTAATGCGGCATTTTCTGGATCGATACAACCTTCATCAGCAATCTTCGTATCTATCTGCCTTAGATTGTTTACACTGTAATCATAATCTATTTAACCAACTAATTTTGTAAATAAGAATACGAGGAATATTCATATCAATATTAATTTGGTTAGACGAAGTCGACACACAAACCAAAGTATTTATTCACTGTTCTCTTTTTAACCTGTCCTGTACATTTGTTCTTCTATTTGTAACGGCCATCGGTTGATCACGAATGCAATTTTTGTTTTTGTCATTCTTACTTGTAATACTCACAACATTATAGATGCTGTTTTAGTATCATATTGATTGTTATGAGTTAAGCATGAATGTACGTTCGCTGTGCCTTGCGTTTATCAATTTAATTTTTTTAATGAAAATTAGGAGTTGAACTGTTGATATAAATGAACTAAAAATTATTTTTGGCTTGAGTTCATTTTTTAATTTCAAAAACCTTTTTCTTTAGAAAGAAAAATTAATTTAACAAATGGACTTTTCCAAAGAAAACAAGAAAAACTAGACACTAGCAGAATGAAATGCAGTATTTTCTGGATCGCTACAACCTTCATCAGCAATCGTCCTATATATCTACCTTAGATTGTTTACACTGTAATCATAATCTATTTAAGCAACTTATTTTGTAAATAAGAATACGAGGAATATTCATATCAATATTAATTTGGTTAGACGAAGTCGACACACAAACCAAAGTATTTATTCACTGTTCTCTTTGTAACCTGTCCTGTACATTTGTTCTTCCATTTGCAACGGCCATCGGATGATCACGAATGCAATTTTTATTTTTGTCATTCTTACTTGTATTACTCACAACATTATAGATGCTGTTTCAGTTTCATATTGATTGCTATGAGTTTAGCATGAATGTGCGTTCGCTGTGCCTTGCGTTTATCAATTTAATTTTTTTTTAATGAAAATTAGGAGTTGAACTGTTGATATAAATGAATTAAAATTTAATTTTGGCTTGAGTTCATTTTTTAATTTCTAAAAACCTTTTTTTTTTAGAAAGAAAAATTAATTTAACAAAAGAATACGGATTTTTCCAAAGGAAACAAGAGAAATTAGACACTAGCAGAATGAAATGCAGCATTTTCTGGATCGCTACAACTACCTTAGATTGTGTACACTGTAAACATCATCTATTTAACCAAATAATTTTGTAAATAAGAATACGAAGAATATTCATATCAATATTAATTTGGTTAGACAAAGTCGACACACTGTTTTCTTCACTGTTTTCTTTGTAACCTGTCCTGTACATTTGTTTTTGCCTTTGTAACAGCCATCGGATGGTCGCGAATGCAATTTTTATTTTTGTCATTCTTACTTGTATTACTCACAACATTATAGGTGCTGTTTCAGTATCATATTGATTGTTATGAGTTAAGCATAAATGTACGTTCGCTGTGCCTTGCGTTAATCAATTAATTTTTTTTTATGAAAATTAGGAGTTGTACTGTTGATATAAATGAAATAAAATTTTTTTTGGATTGAGTTCATTTTTTAATTTCTAAAAACCTTTTTTTTTTAGAAAGAAAAATTAATTTAACAAAAGAATACGGATTTTTCCAAAGGAAACAAGAGAAATTAGACACTAGCAGAATGAAATGCAGCATTTTCTGGATCGCTACAACCTTCATCAGCAATCTTCGTATCTATCTACCTTAGATTGTTGACACTGTAATTATAATATATTTAACCAACTAATTTTGTAAATAAGAATACGAGGAATATTCATATAATTTGGTTAGACGAAGTCGACACACAAACCAAAGTATTTATTCACTGTTCTCTTTGTAACCTGTCCTGTATATTTGTTCTTCTATTTGTAACGGCCATCGGATGATCACGAATGCTATTTTTGTTTTTGTCATTCTTACTTGTAATACTCACAACATTATAGATGCTGTTTTAGTATCATATTGATTGTTATGAGTTAAGCATGAATGTACGTTCGCTGTGCCTTGCGTTTATCAATTTAATTTTTTAATGAAAGTTAGGAGTTGAACTGTTGATATAAATGAACTATAAATTATTTTTGGCTTGAGTTCATTTTTTAATTTCAAAAACCTTTTTCTTTAGAAAGAAAAATTAATTTAACAAATGTACTTTTCCAAAGAAAACAAGAAAAATTAGACACTAGCAGAATGTAATGCGGCATTTTCTGGATCGATACAACCTTCATCAGCAATCTTCGTATCTATCTGCCTTAGATTGTTTACACTGTAATCATAATCTATTTAACCAACTAATTTTGTAAATAAGAATACGAGGAATATTCATATCAATATTAATTTGGTTAGACGAAGTCGACACACAAACCAAAGTATTTATTCACTGTTCTCTTTGTAACCTGTCCTGTACATTTGTTCTTCCATTTACAACGGCCATCGGATGATCACGAATGCAATTTTTATTTTTGTCATTCTTACTTGTATTACTCACAACATTATAGATGCTGTTTCAGTTTCATATTGATTGCTATGAGTTTAGCATAAATGTACGTTCGCTGTGCCTTGCGTTTATCAATTTAATTTTTTTAATGAAAATTAGGAGTTGAACTGCTGATATAAATGAACTAAAAATTATTTTTGGTTTGAGTTCATTTTTTAATTTCAAAAACCTTTTTCTTTAGAAAGAAAAATTAATTTAACAAATGTACTTTTCCAAAGAAAACAAGAAAAATTAGACACTAGCAGAATGAAATGCAGCGTTTTCTGGATCGCTCCGACATTCATCAGCTTTCTTCGTATCTATCTACTTTATATTGTGTACACTTTAAACAACATCTCTTTAACCATGAATGTACGTTTTAATAAAAATTAGGAGTTGAACTGTTGATATAAATGAACTAAAAATTATTTTTGGCTTGAGTTCATTTTTTAATTTCAAAAATCTTTTTCTTTAGAAAGAAAAATTAATTTAACAAATGGACTTTTCCAAAGAAAACAAGAAAAATTAGACACTAGCAGAATGAAATGCACTATTTTCTGGATAGCTACAACCTTCATCAGCAATCGCACTATATATCTACCTTAGATTGTTATCACTGTAATCATAATCTATTTAAGCAACTTATTTTGTAAATAAGAATACGAGGAATATTCATATCAATATTAATTTGGTTAGACGAAGTCGACACACAAACCAAAGTATTTATTCACTGTTCTCTTTGTAACCTGTCCTGTACATTTATTCTTCCATTTGCAACGGCCATCGGATGATCACGAATGCAATTTTTATTTTTGTCATTCTTACTTGTATTACTCACAACATTATAGATGCTGTTTCAGTTTCATATTGATTGCTATGAGTTTAGCATAAATGTACGTTCGCTGTGCCTTGCGTTTATCAATTTAATTTTTTTAATGAAAATTAGGAGTTGAACTATTGATATAAATGAACTAAAAATTATTTTTGGCTTGAGTTCATTTTTTAATTTCAAAAACCTTTTTCTTTAGAAAGAAAAATTAATTTAACCAATGTATGCGGACTTTTCCAAAGAAAACAAGAAAAATTAGACACTAGCAGAATGAAATGCAGCGTTTTCTGGATCGCTCCGACATTCATCAGCTTTCTTCGTATCTATCTACTTTATATTGTGTACACTTTAAACAACATCTCTTTAACCATGAATGTACGTTTTAATAAAAATTAGGAGTTGAACTGTTGATATAAATGAACTAAAAATTATTTTTGGCTTGAGTTCATTTTTTAATTTCAAAAATCTTTTTCTTTAGAAAAAAAAATTAATTTAACAAATGGACTTTTCCAAAGAAAACAAGAAAAATTAGACACTAGCAGAATGAAATGCAGCATTTTCTGGATCGCTACAACATTCATCAGCATTCTTCGTATCTATCTACCTTAGATTGTGTACACTGTAAACATCATCTATTTAACCATGAATGTACGTTCGCTTTGCCTTGCGTTTATCAATTTAATTTTTTTTAATGAAAAGAGCTGAACTGTTGATATAAATGAATTAAATTTTATTTTTGTCTTGAGTTCACTTTTTAATTTCTAAAAACCTCTTTTTTAGAAAGAAAAATTAATTTAACAAATGTATGCGGACTTTTCCAAAGAAAACAAGAAAAATTAGACACTAGCACAATGAAATGCAGCATTTTCTGGATCGCTACAACCTTCATCAGCAATCTTCGTATCTATCTACCTTAGATTGTTTACACTGTAATTATAATCTATTTAACCAACTAATTTTGTAAATAAGAATACGAGGAATATTCATATAATTTGGTTAAACGAAGTCGACACACAAACCAAAGTATTTATTCACTGTTCTCTTTGTAACCTGTTCTGTACATTTGTTCTTCTATTTGTAACGGCCATCGGATGATCACGAATGCAATTTTTGTTTTTGTCATTCTTACTTGTAATACTCACAACATTATAGATGCTGTTTTAGTATCATATTGATTGTTATGAGTTAAGCATGAATGTACGTTCGCTGTGCATTGCGAAAATCAATTTAATTTTTTTAATGAAAATTAGGAGTTGAACTGTTGATATAAATAAACTAAAAATTATTTTTGGCTTGAGTTCATTTTTTAATTTCAAAAACCTTTTTCTTTAGAAAGAAAAATTAATTTAACAAATGGACTTTTCCAAAGAAAACAAGAAAAACTAGACACTAGCAGAATGAAATGCAGTATTTTTTGGATCGCTACAACCTTCATCAGCAATCGTCCTATATATCTACCTTAGATTGTTTACACTGTAATCATAATCTATTTAAGCAACTTATTTTGTAAATAAGAATACGAGGAATATTCATATCAATATTAATTTGGTTAGACGAAGTCGACACACAATCCAAAGTATTTATTCACTGTTCTCTTTGTAACCTGTCCTGTACATTTGTTCTTCCATTTGCAACGGCCATCGGATGATCACGAATGCAATTTTTATTTTTGTCATTCTTACTTGTATTACTCACAACATTATAGATGCTGTTTCAGTTTCATATTGATTGCTATGAGTTTAGCATGAATGTACGTTCGCTGTGCCTTGTGTTTATCAATTTAATTTTTTTTTAATGAAAATTAGGAGTTGAACTGTTGATATAAATGAATTAAAATTTAATTTTGGCTTGAGTTCATTTTTTAATTTCTAAAAACCTTTTTTTTTTTAGAAAGAAAAATTAATTTAACAAAAGAATACGGATTTTTCCAAAGGAAACAAGAGAAATTAGACACTAGCAGAATGAAATGCAGCATTTTCTGGATCGCTACAACTACCTTAGATTGTGTACACTGTAAACATCATCTATTTAACCAAATAATTTTGTAAATAAGAATACGAAGAATATTCATATCAATATTAATTTGGTTAGACAAAGTCGACACACTGTTTTCTTCACTGTTTTCTTTGTAACCTGTCCTGTACATTTGTTTTTGCCTTTGTAACAGCCATCGGATGGTCGCGAATGCAATTTTTATTTTTGTCATTCTTACTTGTATTACTCACAACATTATAGGTGCTGTTTCAGTATCATATTGATTGTTATGAGTTAAGCATAAATGTACGTTCGCTGTGCCTTGCGTTAATCAATTAATTTTTTTTTATGAAAATTAGGAGTTGTACTGTTGATATAAATGAAATAAAATTTTTTTTGGCTTGAGTTCATTTTTTAATTTCTAAAAACCTTTTTTTTTTAGAAAGAAAAATTAATTTAACAAAAGAATACGGATTTTTCCAAAGGAAACAAGAGAAATTAGACACTAGCAGAATGAAATGCAGCATTTTCTGGATCGCTACAACCTTCATCAGCAATCTTCGTATCTATCTACCTTAGATTGTTGACACTGTAATTATAATATATTTAACCAACTAATTTTGTAAATAAGAATACGAGGAATATTCATATAATTTGGTTAGACGAAGTCGACACACAAACCAAAGTATTTATTCACTGTTCTCTTTGTAACCTGTCCTGTATATTTGTTCTTCTATTTGTAACGGCCATCGGATGATCACGAATGCTATTTTTGTTTTTGTCATTCTTACTTGTAATACTCACAACATTATAGATGCTGTTTTAGTATCATATTGATTGTTATGAGTTAAGCATGAATGTACGTTCGCTGTGCCTTGCGTTTATCAATTTAATTTTTTAATGAAAGTTAGGAGTTGAACTGTTGATATAAATGAACTAAAAATTATTTTTGGCTTGAGTTCATTTTTTAATTTCAAAAACCTTTTTCTTTAGAAAGAAAAATTAATTTAACAAATGTACTTTTCCAAAGAAAACAAGAAAAATTAGACACTAGCAGAATGTAATGCGGCATTTTCTGGATCGATACAACCTTCATCAGCAATCTTCGTATCTATCTGCCTTAGATTGTTTACACTGTAATCATAATCTATTTAACCAACTAATTTTGTAAATAAGAATACGAGGAATATTCATATCAATATTAATTTGGTTAGACGAAGTCGACACACAAACCAAAGTATTTATTCACTGTTCTCTTTGTAACCTGTCCTGTACATTTGTTCTTCCATTTACAACGGCCATCGGATGATACCGAATGCAATTTTTATTTTTGTCATTCTTACTTGTATTACTCACAACATTATAGATGCTGTTTCAGTTTCATATTGATTGCTATGAGTTTAGCATAAATGTACGTTCGCTGTGCCTTGCGTTTATCAATTTAATTTTTTTAATGAAAATTAGGAGTTGAACTGTTGATATAAATGAACTAAAAATTATTTTTGGCTTGAGTTCATTTTTTAATTTCAAAAACCTTTTTCTTTAGAAAGAAAAATTAATTTAACAAATGTACTTTTCCAAAGAAAACAAGAAAAATTAGACACTAGCAGAATGAAATGCAGCGTTTTCTGGATCGCTCCGACATTCATCAGCTTTCTTCGTATCTATCTACTTTATATTGTGTACACTTTAAACAACATCTCTTTAACCATGAATGTACGTTTTAATAAAAATTAGGAGTTGAACTGTTGATATAAATGAACTAAAAATTATTTTTGGCTTGAGTTCATTTTTTAATTTCAAAAATCTTTTTCTTTAGAAAGAAAAATTAATTTAACAAATGGACTTTTCCAAAGAAAACAAGAAAAATTAGACACTAGCAGAATGAAATGCAGTATTTTCTGGATAGCTACAACCTTCATCAGCAATCGCACTATATATCTACCTTAGATTGTTATCACTGTAATCATAATCTATTTAAGCAACTTATTTTGTAAATAAGAATACGAGGAATATTCATATCAATATTAATTTGGTTAGACGAAGTCGACACACAAACCAAAGTATTTATTCACTGTTCTCTTTGTAACCTGTCCTGTACATTTGTTCTTCCATTTGCAACGGCCATCGGATGATCACGAATGCAATTTTTATTTTTGTCATTCTTACTTGTATTACTCACAACATTATAGATGCTGTTTCAGTTTCATATTGATTGCTATGAGTTTAGCATAAATGTACGTTCGCTGTGCCTTGCGTTTATCAATTTAATTTTTTTAATGAAAATTAGGAGTTGAACTATTGATATAAATGAACTAAAAATTATTTTTGGCTTGAGTTCATTTTTTAATTTCAAAAACCTTTTTCTTTAGAAAGAAAAATTAATTTAACAAATGTACTTTTCCAAAGAAAACAAGAAAAATTAGACACTAGCAGAATGAAATGCAGCGTTTTCTGGATCGCTCCGACATTCATCAGCATTCTTCGTATCTATCTACTTTATATTGTGTACACTTTAAACAACATCTCTTTAACCATGAATGTACGTTTTAATAAAAATTAGGAGTTGAACTGTTGATATAAATGAACTAAAAATTATTTTTGGCTTGAGTTCATTTTTTAATTTCAAAAATCTTTTTCTTTAGAAAGAAAAATTAATTTAACAAATGGACTTTTCCAAAGAAAACAAGAAAAATTAGACACTAGCAGAATGAAATGCAGCATTTTCTGGATCGCTACAACATTCATCAGCATTCTTCGTATCTATCTACCTTAGATTGTGTACACTGTAAACATCATCTATTTAACCATGAATGTACGTTCGCTTTGCCTTGCGTTTATCAATTTAATTTTTTTTAATGAAAAGAGCTGAACTGTTGATATAAATGAATTAAATTTTATTTTTGTCTTGAGTTCACTTTTTAATTTCTAAAAACCTTTTTTTTAGAAAGAAAAATTAATTTAACAAATGTATGCGGACTTTTCCAAAGAAAACAAGAAAAATTAGACACTAGCACAATGAAATGCAGCATTTTCTGGATCGCTACAACCTTCATCAGCAATCTTCGTATCTATCTACCTTAGATTGTTTACACTGTAATTATAATCTATTTAACCAACTAATTTTGTAAATAAGAATACGAGGAATATTCATATAATTTGGTTAAACGAAGTCGACACACAAACCAAAGTATTTATTCACTGTTCTCTTTGTAACCTGTTCTGTACATTTGTTCTTCTATTTGTAACGGCCATCGGATGATCACGAATGCAATTTTTGTTTTTGTCATTCTTACTTGTAATACTCACAACATTATAGATGCTGTTTTAGTATCATATTGATTGTTATGAGTTAAGCATGAATGTACGTTCGCTGTGCATTGCGAAAATCAATTTAATTTTTTTAATGAAAATTAGGAGTTAAACTGTTGTTATAAATGAATTAAAATTTATTTTTGGTTTGAGTTCATTTTTTAATTTTTAAAAACTTTTTTTTAGAAAGAAAAATTAATTTAACAAATGTATACGGACTTTTCCGAAGAAAACAAGAAAAATAAGACACTAGCAGAATGTAATGCGGCATTTTCTGGATCGATACAACCTTCATCAGCAATCTTCGTATCTATCTGCCTTAGATTGTTTACACTGTAATCATAATCTATTTAACCAACTAATTTTGTAAATAAGAATACGAGGAATATTCATATCAATACTAATTTGGTTAGACGAAGTCGACACACAAACCAAAGTATTTATTCACTGTTCTCTTTTTAACCTGTCCTGTACATTTGTTCTTCTATTTGTAACGGCCATCGGTTGATCACGAATGCAATTTTTGTTTTTGTCATTCTTACTTGTAATACTCACAACATTATAGATGCTGTTTTAGTATCATATTGATTGTTATGAGTTAAGCATGAATGTACGTTCGCTGTGCCTTGCGTTTATCAATTTAATTTTTTTAATGAAAATTAGGAGTTGAACTGTTGATATAAATGAACTAAAAATTATTTTTGGCTTGAGTTCATTTTTTAATTTCAAAAACCTTTTTCTTTAGAAAGAAAAATTAATTTAACAAATGGACTTTTCCAAAGAAAACAAGAAAAACTAGACACTAGCAGAATGAAATGCAGTATTTTCTGGATCGCTACAACCTTCATCAGCAATCGTCCTATATATCTACCTTAGATTGTTTACACTGTAATCATAATCTATTTAAGCAACTTATTTTGTAAATAAGAATACGAGGAATATTCATATCAATATTAATTTGGTTAGACGAAGTCGACACACAAACCAAAGTATTTATTCACTGTTCTCTTTGTAACCTGTCCTGTACATTTGTTCTTCCATTTGCAACGGCCATCGGATGATCACGAATGCAATTTTTATTTTTGTCATTCTTACTTGTATTACTCACAACATTATAGATGCTGTTTCAGTTTCATATTGATTGCTATGAGTTTAGCATGAATGTACGTTCGCTGTGCCTTGCGTTTATCAATTTAATTTTTTTTTAATGAAAGTTAGGAGTTGAACTGTTGATATAAATGAATTAAAATTTAATTTTGGCTTGAGTTCATTTTTTAATTTCTAAAAACCTTTTTTTTTTAGAAAGAAAAATTAATTTAACAAAAGAATACGGATTTTTCCAAAGGAAACAAGAGAAATTAGACACTAGCAGAATGAAATGCAGCATTTTCTGGATCGCTACAACTACCTTAGATTGTGTACACTGTAAACATCATCTATTTAACCAAATAATTTTGTAAATAAGAATACGAAGAATATTCATATCAATATTAATTTGGTTAGACAAAGTCGACACACTGTTTTCTTCACTGTTTTCTTTGTAACCTGTCCTGTACATTTGTTTTTGCCTTTGTAACAGCCATCGGATGGTCGCGAATGCAATTTTTATTTTTGTCATTCTTACTTGTATTACTCACAACATTATAGGTGCTGTTTCAGTATCATATTGATTGTTATGAGTTAAGCATAAATGTACGTTCGCTGTGCCTTGCGTTAATCAATTAATTTTTTTTTTATGAAAATTAGGAGTTGTACTGTTGATAAAAATGAAATAAAATTTTTTTTTGGCTTGAGTTCATTTTTTAATTTCTAAAAACTTTTTTTTTTAGAAAGAAAAATTAATTTAACAATAGAATACGGATTTTTCCAAAGGAAACAAGAGAAATTAGACACTAGCAGAATGAAATGCAGAATTTCCTGGATCGCTACAACTACCTTAGATTGTGTACACTGTAAACATCATCTATTTAACCAAATAATTTTGTAAATAAGAATACGAAGAATATTCATATCAATATTAATTTGGTTAGACAAAGTCGACACACACTGTTTTCTTCACTGTTTTCTTTGTAACCTGTCCTGTACATTTGTTTTTGCCTTTGTAACAGCCATCGGATGATCGCGAATGCAATTTTTATTTTTGTCATTTTTACTTGTATTACTCACAACATTATAGGTGCTGTTTCAGTATCATATTGATTGTTATGAGTTAAGCATAAATGTACGTTCGCTGTGCCTTGCGTTAATCAATTAATTTTTTTTTATGAAAATTAGGAGTTGTACTGTTGATATAAATGAAATAAATTTTTTTTTGGCTTGAGTTCATTTTTTAATTTCTAAAAACCTTTTTTTTTTTAGAAAGAAAAATTAATTTAACAAAAGAATACGGATTTTTCCAAAGGAAACAAGAGAAATTAGACACTAGCAGAATGAAATGCAGCATTTTCTGGATCGCTACAACCTTCATCAGCAATCTTCGTATCTATCTACCTTAGATTGTTGACACTGTAATTATAATATATTTAACCAACTAATTTTGTAAATAAGAATACGAGGAATATTCATATAATTTGGTTAGACGAAGTCGACACACAAACCAAAGTATTTATTCACTGTTCTCTTTGTAACCTGTCCTGTATATTTGTTCTTCTATTTGTAACGGCCATCGGATGATCACGAATGCTATTTTTGTTTTTGTCATTCTTACTTGTAATACTCACAACATTATAGATGCTGTTTTAGTATCATATTGATTGTTATGAGTTAAGCATGAATGTACGTTCGCTGTGCCTTGCGAAAATCAATTTAATTTTTTTTAATGAAAATTAGGAGTTAAACTGTTGATATAAATGAACTAAAAATTATTTTTGGCTTGAGTTCATTTTTTAATTTCAAAAACCTTTTTCTTTAGAAAGAAAAATTAATTTAACAAATGGACTTTTCCAAAGAAAACAAGAAAAATTAGACACTAGCAGAATGAAATGCAGCGTTTTCTGGATCGATACAACCTTCATCAGCAATTTTCGTACCTATCTGCCTTAGATTGTTTACACTGTAATCATAATCTATTTAACCAACTAATTTTGTAAATAAGAATACGAGGAATATTCATATCAATATTAACTTGGTTAGACGAAGTCGACACAAAAACCAAAGTATTTATTCACTGTTCTCTTTGTAACCTGTCCTGTACATTTGTTCTTGCATTTGCAACGGCCATCGAATGATCACGAATGCAATTTTTATTTTTGTCATTCTTACTTGTATTACTCACAACATTATATATGCTGTTTCAGTTTCATATTGATTGCTATGAGTTTAGCATGAATGTACGTTCGCTGTGCCTTGCGTTTATCAATTTAATTTTTTTAATGAAAATTAGGAGTTGAACTGTTGATATAAATGAACTAAAAATTATTTTTGGCTTGAGTTAATTTTTTAATTTCAAAAACCTTTTTCTTTAGAAAGAAAAATTAATTTAACAAATGGACTTTTCCAAAGAAAACAAGAAAAATTAGACACTAGCAGAATGAAATGCAGCGTTTTCTGGATCGCTACGACATTCAGCAGCTTTCTTCGTATCTATCTACTTTAGATTGTGTACACTTTAAACAACATCTATTTAACCATGAATGTACGTTCGCTGTGCCTTGCGTTTATCAATTTAATTTTTTTTAATGAAAATTAGGAGTTGAACTGTTGATATAAATTAATAAAAATTTAATGTTTGCTTGAGTTCATTTTTAAATTTCTAAAAACCTTTTTTTTTTTAGAAAGAAAAATTAATTTAACAAAAGAATACGGATTTTTTCAAAGGAAACAAGAGAAATTAGACACTAGCAGAATGAAATGCAGCATTTTCTGGATCGCTACAACTACCTTAGATTGTGTACACTGTAAACATCATCTATTTAACCAAATAATTTTGTAAATAAGAATACGAAGAATATTCATATCAATATTAATTTGGTTAGACAAAGTCGACACACACTGTTTTCTTTGTAACCTGTCCTGTACATTTGTTTTTGCCTTTGTAACAGCCATCGGATGATCGCGAATGCAATTTTTATTTTTGTCATTCTTACATTATAGGTGCTGTTTCAGTATCATATTGATTGTTATGAGTTAAGCATAAATTTACGTTCGCTGTGCCTTGCGTTAATCAATTAATTTTTTTTTATGAAAATTAGGAGTTGTACTGTTGATAAAAATGAAATAAAATTTTTTTTTGGCTTGAGTTCATTTTTTAATTTCTAAAACCTTTTTTTTTAGAAAGAAAAATTAATTTAACAAATGTATGCGGACTTTTCCAAAGAAAACAAGAAAAATTAGACACTAGCAGAATGAAATGCAGCATTTTCTGGATCGCTACAACATTCATCAGCATTCTTCGTATCTATCTACCTTAGATTGTGTACACTGTAAACATCATCTATTTAACCGTGAATGTACGTTCGCTTTGCCTTGCGTTTATCAATTTAATTTTTTTTAATGAAAATTAAGAGCTGAACTGTTGATATAAATGAATTAAATTTTATTTTTGGCTTGAGTTCATTTTTTAATTTCTAAAAACCCTTTTTTTAGAAAGAAAAATTAATTTAACAAATGTATGCGGACTTTTCCAAAGAAGACAAGAAAAATTAGACACTAGCACAATGAAATGCAGCATTTTCTGGATCGCTACAACCTTCATCAGCAATCTTCGTATCTATCTACCTTAGATTGTTTACACTGTAATTATAATCTATTTAACCAACTAATTTTGTAAATAAGAATACGAGGAATATTCATATCAATATTAATTTGGTTAGACGAAGTCGACACACAAACCAAAGTATTTATTCACTGTTCTCTTTGTAACCTGCCCTGTACATTTGTTCTTCTATTTGTAACGGCCATCGGTTGATCACGAATGCAATTTTTGTTTTTGTCATTCTTACTTGTAATACTCACAACATTATAGATGCTGTTTTAGTATCATATTGATTGTTATGAGTTAAGCATGAATGTACGTTCGCTGTGCCTTGCGAAAATCAATTTAATTTTTTTTAATGAAAATTAGGAGTTAAACTGTTGATATAAATGAACTAAAAATTATTTTTGGCTTGAGTTCATTTTTTAATTTCAAAAACCTTTTTCTTTAGAAATAAAAATTAATTTAACAAATGGACTTTTCCAAAGAAAACAAGAAAAATTAGACACTAGCAGAATGAAGTGCAGCGTTTTCTGGATCGATACAACCTTCATCAGCAATCTTTGTATCTATCTGCCTTAGATTGTTTACACTGTAATCATAATCTATTTAACCAACTAATTTTGTAAATAAGAATACGAGGAATATTCATATCAATATTAATTTGGTTAGACGAAGTCGACACACAAACCAAAGTATTTATTCACTGTTCTCTTTGTAACCTGTCCTGTACATTTGTTCTTCCATTTGCAACGGCCATCGGATGATCACGAATGCAATTTTTATTTTTGTCATTCTTACTTATATTACTCACAACATTATAGATGCTGTTTCAGTTTCATATTGATTGCTATGAGTTTAGCATGAATGTACGTTCGCTGTGCCTTGCGTTTATCAATTTAATTTTTTTAATGAAAATTAGGAGTTGAACTGTTGATATAAATGAATAAAAATTTAATTTTGGCTTGAGTTCATTTTGAAATTTCTAAAAACCTTTTTTTTTTAGAAAGAAAAATTAATTTAACAAATGGACTTTTCCAAAGAAAACAAGAAAAATTAGACACTAGCAGAATGAAATGCAGCGTTTTCTGGATCGCTACGACATTCAGCAGCTTTCTTTGTATCTATCTACTTAGATTGTGTACACTTTAAACAACATCTATTTAACCATGAATGTACGTTCGCTGTGCCTTGCGTCTATCAATTTAATTTTTTTTAATGAAAATTAGGAGTTGAACTGTTGATATAAATGAATAAAAATTTAATTTTGGCTTGAGTTCATTTTTAAATTTCTAAAAACCTTTTTTTTTTAGAAAGAAAAATTAATTTAACAAAAGAATACGTATAGATGCTGTTTTAGTATCATATTGATTGTTATGAGTTAAGCATGAATGTACGTTCGCTGTGCCTTGCGAAAATCAATTTAATTTTTTTTAATGAAAATTAGGAGTTAAACTGTTGTTATAAATGAATTAAAATTGATTTTTGGCTTGAGTTCATTTTTTAATTTCTAAAAACTTTTTTTTTTAGAAAGAAAAATTAATTTAACAAATGTATACGGACTTTTCCGAAGGAAACAAGAAAAATAAGACACTAGCAGAATGTAATGCGGCATTATCTGGATCGATACAACCTTCAACAGCAAAATTCGTATCTATCTGCCTTAGATAGTTTACACTGTAATCATAATCTATTTAACCAACTAATTTTGTAAATAAGAATACGAGGAATATTCATATAATTTGGTTAGACGAAGTCGACACACAAACCAAAGTATTTATTCACTGTTCTCTTTGTAACCTGTCCTGTACATTTGTTCTTCTATTTGTAACGGCCATCGGTTGATCACGAATGCAATTTTTGTTTTTGTCATTCTTACTTGTAATACTCACAACATTATAGATGCTGTTTTAGTATCATATTGATTGTTATGAGTTAAGCATGAATGTACGTTCGCTGTGCCTTGCGAAAATCAATTTAATTTTTTTTAATGAAAATTAGGAGTTAAACTGTTGATATAAATGAACTAAAAATTATTGTTGGCTTGAGTTCATTTTTTAATTTCAAAAACCTTTTTCTTTAGAAAGAAAAATTAATTTAACAAATGGACTTTTCCAAAGAAAACAAGAAAAATTAGACACTAGCAGAATGAAATGCAGCGTTTTCTGGATCGATACAACCTTCATCAGCAATCTTCGTATCTATCTGCCTTAGATTGTTTACACTGTAATCACAATCTATTTAACCAACTAATTTTGTAAATAAGAATACGAGGAATATTCATATCAATATTAATTTGGTTAGACGAAGTCGACACACAAACCAAAGTATTTATTCACTGTTCTCTTTGTAACCTGTCCTGTACATTTGTTCTTCCATTTGCAACGGCCATCGGATGATCACGAATGCAATTTTTATTTTTGTCATTCTTACTTGTATTACTCACAACATTATAGATGCTGTTTCAGTTTCATATTGATTGCTATGAGTTTAGCATGAGTGTACGTTCGCTGTGCCTTGCGTTTATCAATTTAATTTTTTTTAATTAAAATTAGGAGTTGAACTGTTGATATAAATCAACTAAAAATTATTTTTGGCTTGAGTTCATTTTTTAATTTCAAAAACCTTTTTCTTTAGAAAGAAAAACTAATTTAACAAATGGACTTTTCCAAAGAAAACAAGAAAAATTAGACACTAGCAGAATGAAATGCTGCGTTTTCTGTATCGCTACGACATTCATCAGCTTTCTTCGTATCTATCTACTTTAGATTGTGTACACTTTAAACAACATCTATTTAACCATGAATGTACGTTCGCTGTGCCTTGCGTTTATCAATTTAATTTTTTTTAATGAAAATTAGGAGTTGAACTGTTGATATAAATGAACTAAAATTTAATTTTGGCTTGAGTTCATTTTTTTAATTTCTAAAAACCTTTTTTTTTTTAGAAAGAAAAATTAATTTAACAAAAGAATACGGATTTTTCCAAAGGAAATAAGAGAAATTAGACACTAGCAGAATGAAATGCAGCATTTTCTGAATCGCTACAACTACCTTAGATTGTGTACACTTTAAACAACATCTATTTAACCATGAATGTACGTTCGCTGTGCCTTGCGTTTATCAATTTAATTTTTTTTTAATGAAAATTACGAGTTGAACTGTTGATATAAATAAATAAAAATTTAATTTTGGCTTGAGTTCATTTTTAAATTTCTAAAAACCTTTTTTTTTAGAAAGAAAAATTAATTTAACAAAAGAATACGGATTTTTCCAAAGGAAACAAGAGAAATTAGACACTAGCAGAATGAAATGCAGCATTTTCTGGATCGCTACAACATTCATCAGCATTCTTCGTATCTATCTACCTTAGATTGTGTACACTGTAAACATCATCTATTTAACCATGAATGTACGTTCGCTTTGCCTTGCGTTTATCAATTTAATTTTTTTTAATGAAAATTAAGAGCTGAACTGTTGATATAAATAAATGAATTAAATTTTATTTTTGGCTTGAGTTCATTTTTTAATTTCTAAAAACCTTTCTTTTAGAAAGAAAAATTAACTTAACAAATGTATGCGGACTTTTCCAAAGAAAACAAGAAAAATTAGACACTAGCACAATGAAATGCAGCATTTTCTGGATCGCTACAACCTTCATCAGCAATCTTCGTATCTATCTACCTTAGATTGTTTACACTGTAATCATAATCTATTTAACCAACTAATTTTGTAAATAAGAATACGAGGAATATTCATATAATTTGGTTAGACGAAGTCGACACACAAACCAAAGTATTTATTCACTGTTCTCTTTGTAACCTGTCCTGTACATTTGTTCTTCTATTTGTAATGGCCATCGGATGATCACGAATGCAATTTTTGTTTTTGTCATTCTTACTTGTAATACTCACAACATTATAGATGCTGTTTTAGTATCATATTGATTGTTATGAGTTAAGCATGAATGTACGTTCGCTGTGCCTTGCGAAAATCAATTTAATTTTTTTTAATGAAAATTAGGAGCTAAACTGTTGTTGTAAATGAATTAAAATTTATTTTTGGCTAGAGTTCTTTTTTTAATTTCTAAAAACTTTTTTTTTAGAAAGAAAAATTAATTTAACAAATGTATACGGCCTTTTCCGAAGGAAACAAGAAAAATAAGACACTAGCAGAATGTAATGCGGCATTTTCTGGATCGATACAACCTTCATCAGCAATCTTCGTATCTATCTGCCTTAGATTGTTTAGACTGTAATCATAATCTATTTAACCAACTAATTTTGTAAATAAGAATACGAGGAATATTCATATCAATATTTATTTGGTTAGACGAAGTCGACACACAAACCAAAGTATTTATTCACTGTTCTCTTTGTAACCTGTCCTGTACATTTGTTTTTCCATTTTCAACGGCCATCGGATGATCACGAATGCAATTTTTATTTTTGTCATTCTTGTATTACTCACAACATTATAGATGCTGTTTCAGTTTCATATTGATTGCTATGAGTTTAGCATGAATGTACGTTCGCTGTGCCTTGCGTTTATCAATTTAATTTTTTTAATGAAAATTAGGAGTTGAACTGTTGATATAAATGAACTAAAAATTATTTTTGGCTTGAGTTCATTTTTTAATTTCAAAAACCTTTTTCTTTAGAAAGAAAAATTAATTTAACAAATGTACTTTTCCAAAGAAAACAAGAAAAATTAGACACTAGCAGAATGAAATGCAGCGTTTTCTGGATCGCTACAACCTTCATCAGCAATCTTCGTATCTATCTACCTTAGATTGTTTACACTGTAATCATAATCTATTTAACCAACTAATTTTGTAAATAAGAATACGAGGAATATTCATATAATTTGGTTAGACGAAGTCGACACACAAACCAAAGTATTTATTCACTGTTCTCTTTGTAACCTGTCCTGTACATTTGTTCTTCTATTTGTAACGGCCATCGGATGATCACGAATGCAATTTTTGTTTTTGTTATTCTTACTTGTAAAACTCACAACATTATAGATGCTGTTTTAGTATCATATTGATCGTTATGAGTTAAGCATGAATGTACGTTCGCTGTGCCTTGCGAAAATTAATTTAATTTTTTTTAATGAAAATTAGGAGGTAAACTGTTGTTATAAATGAATTAAAATTTATTTTTGGCTTGAGTTCATTTTTTAATTTCTAAAAACTTTTTTTTTAGAAAGAAAAATTAATTTAACAAATTTATACGGACTTTTCCGAAGGAAACAAGAAAAATAAGACACTAGCAGAATGTAATGCGGCATTTTCTGGATCGATACAACCTTCATCAGCAATCTTCGTATCTATCTGCCTTAGATTGTTTACACTGTAATCATAATCTATTTAACCAACTAATTTTGTAAATAAGAATACGAGGAATATTCATATCAATAATAATTTGGTTAGACGAAGTCGACACACAAACCAAAGTATTTATTCACTGTTCTCTTTGTAACCTGTCCTGTACATTTGTTCAAGGGTGTGAAGATAAATACGTCAGTTAAATACGTCCTACAAAAATGTTAAATACGTTCCACATAATGCTAACTGCGCTGATAAAGTTACATGTACATTAAAAAACTTTTAAGCTATGAATAATTAAAATTATTAAAAAAAAAATTAATTTAAAATTTTACAAAAACAAAAAAAAACATTGTTGGCTCCATTATACCCGTCTAACGTTTTTAGAGAAAAAAAAAACATATAAAAAAGAGCATATTTTGAAGTGGACCAAGTGGGTATTTAGAGAAGACATGAATCGGGTCACCGGCATAGTGGGAGTAGCCTAGGACTAGTAGATTCCAGCAGTGTGCAATCTACGTCTGGATTCAGCCCGATATCGGAGATATAAATTTTGAAAATTTTGTTTTAGAGAAAAATAATATGAAAAAAGGCATATTTTGAAGTGGACCAAGTGGGTATTTAGAGAAGACACGAATCGGGTCACCGGCATAGTGGGAGTAGCCTAGGACTAGTAGATTCCAGCAGTGTGTAATCTACGTCTGGACTCAGCCCGATATCGGAGATATAAATTTTTGAAAATGTTGCTTTTAGAGAAAAATAATATGAAAAAAGAGCATATTTTGAAGTGGACCAAGTGGGTATTTAGAGAAAACATGAATGGGGTCACCGGCATAGTGGGAGTAGTTTAGGACTAGAGATTCCAGCAGTGTGCAACCTACGTCTGGATTCAGCCCGATATCGGAGATATAAATTTTGGAAAATTTTGCTTTTAGAGAAAAATAATATGAAAAAAGAGCATATTTTGAAGTGGACCAAGTGGGTATTTAGAGGAGACATGAATCGGGTCACCGGCAGAGTGGGAGTAGCCTAGGACTAGTAGATTCCAGCAGTGTGTAACCTACGTCTGGACTCAGCCCGATATCGGAGATATAAATTTTTGAAAATTTTGCTTTTAGAGAAAAATAATATCAAAAAAGAGCATATTTTAAAGTGGACCAAGTGGGTATTAGAGAAGACCTGAATCGGGTCACCGGCATAGTGGGAGTAGCTTAGGACTAGTAGATTCCAGCAGTGTGCAATTTACGTCTAGGCTCAGCCCCATATCGGAGATATAAATTTTTGAAAATTTTGCTTTTAGAGAAAAATAATATGAAAAAAGAGCATATTTTGAAGTGGACCAAGTGGGTATTTAGAGAAGACATGAATCTGGTCACCGGCATAGTGGGAGTAGCCTAGGACTAGTAGATGCCAGCAGTGTGTAATCTACGTCTGGATTCAGCCCGATATCGGAGATATCAATTTTTTAAAATTTTACTTTTAGAGAAAAATAATATCAAAATAGAGCATATTTTGAAGTGGACCAAGTGGATATTTAGAGAAGACATGAATCGGGTCACCGGCATAGTGGGAGTAGCCTAGGACTAGTTGATTCTAGCGGTGTGCAATCTACGTCTGGATTCAGCCCGATATCGGAGATATCAATTTTTTAAAATTTTACTTTTAGAGAAAAATAATATCAAAATAGAGCATATTTTGAAGTGGACCAAGTGGGTATTTAGAGAAGACATGTATTGGCTCACCGGCATAGTGGGAGTAGCTTAGGACTAGTAGATTCCAGCAGTGTGCAATCTACGTCTGGATCCAGCCCGATTTCGGAGATATACATTTTTGAAAATTTTGCTTTTAGAGAAAAATTATATGATAAAAGAACATATTTTGAAGTGGACCAAGTGGGTATTTAGAGAAGACATGAATCGGTTTCACCGGCATAGTGGGAGTAGCTTAAGACTAGTAGATTCCAGCAGTGTGTAATCTACGTCTGGACTCAGCCCGATATCGGAGATATAAATTTTTGAAAATTTTGCTTTTAGAGAAAAATAATATCAAAAAAGAGCATATTTTGAAGTGGACCAAGGGGGTATTTAGAGAAGACATGAATCGGGTCACCGGCATAGTGGGAGTAGCCTAGGACTAGAAGATTCCAGCAGTGTGCAATCTACGTCTGGACTCTCCGATATCGGGCTGAATCCAGACGTAGATTGCACACTGCTGGAAACTACTAGTCCTAAGCTACTCCCACTGTGCCGGTGACCCGATTCATATCTCCTCTAAATACCCACTTGGTCCACTTCAAAATATGCTCTTTTTTCATATTATTTTTCTTTAAAACAAAATTTTCAAAAATTTACATCTCCGATATCGGGCTGAATCCAGACGTAGATTGCACACTGCTGGAATCTACTAGTCCTAAGCTGCTCCCACTTTGCCGGTGACCCGATTCATGTCTTCTCTAAATACCCACTTGGTTTACTTCAAAATATGCTCTTTTTTGGTATTATTTTTCTCTAAAAGCAAAATTTTCAAAAATTTATATCTGCGATATCGGGCTGAGTCCAGACGTAGATTACACACTGCTGGAATCTACTAGTCCTAGGCTACTCACACATTGTCGGTGACCCGATTCATGTTTTCTCTAAATACCCACTTGATCCACTTCAAAATATGCTCTTTTTTCATATTATTTTTCTCTAAAAGCAAAATTTTCAAAAATTTATATCTCCGATATCGGGCTGAACCCAGACGTAGGTTGCACACTGCTGGAATCTACTAGTCTTAAGCTACTCTCACTATGCCGGTGACCCGATTCATGTCTTCTCTGAATACCCACTTGGTCCACTTCAAAATATGCTCTTTTTTGATATTATTTTTCTTTAAAAGCAAAATTTTCAAAAATTTATATCCGATATCGGGCTGAATCCAGACGTAGATTGCACACTGCTGGAATCTACTAGTCTTAAGCTACTCTCACATTGCCGGTGACCCGATTCATGTCTTCTCAAAATACCCACTTGGTCCACTTCAAAATATGCTCTTGCTTGATATTATTTTTCTCTAAAAGCAAAATTTTCAAAAATTTATATTTCAGATATCCGGCTGAGTCCAGACGTAGATTGCACACCGCTGGAATCAACTAGTCCTAGGCTACTCCCACTATGCCGGTGACCCGATTCATGTCTTCTCTAATATCCACTTGGTCCACTTCAAAATATGCTCTTTTTTCATATTATTTTTCCTCTAAAAGCAAAATTTTCAAAAATTTATATCTCCGATATCGGGCTGAATCTAGACGTAGTTTGCACACTCCTGGAATCTACTATTCCTAGGCTACTCCCGCTATGCCGGTGACCCGATTCACGTCTTCTCTAAATACCCACTTGGTCCACTTCAAAATATGCTCTTTTTTGATATTATTTTTCGCTAAAAGCAAAATTTTCAAAAACTCATGTCTCCGATATCGGGCTGAGTCCAGACGTAGATTGCATACTGCTGGAATCTACTAGTCCTAGGCTACTCCCACTATGCCGGTGACCCGATTCATGTCTTTTCTAAATACCTCCTTGGTCCACTTCAAAATATGCTCTTTTTTCATATTATTTTTCTCTAAAAGCAAGATTTTCAAAAATTTATATCTCCGATATCGGGCTGAATCCAGACGTAGATTGCACACTGCTGGAATCTACTAGTCCTAAGCTACTTCCACTATGCCGGTGACCCGATTCATGTCTCCTCTAAATACCCACTTGGTCCACTTTAAAATATGCTCTTTTTTCATATTATTTTTCTCTAAAAGCAAAATTTTCAAAAATTTATATCTCCGATATCGGGCTGAATCCAGACGTAGATTGCACACTGCTGGAATCTACTAGTCCTAAGCTGCTCCCACTATGCCGGTGACCCGATTCATGTCTTCTCTAAATACCCACTTGGTTTACTTCAAAATATGCTCTTTTTTGGTATTATTTTTCTCTAAAAGCAAAATTTTCAAAAATTTATATCTCCGATATCGGGCTGAGTCCAGACGTAGATTACACACTGCTGGAATCTACTAGTCCTAGGCTACTCCCACATTGCCGGTGACCCGATTCATGTTTTCTCTAAATACCCACTTAATCCACTTCAAAATATGCTCTTTTTTCATATTATTTTTCTCTAAAAGCAACATTTTCAAAAATTTATATCTCCGATATCGGGCTGAATCCAGACGTAGGTTGCACACTGCTGGAATCTACTAGTCTTAAGCTACTCCCACTATGCCGGTGAACCGATTCATGTCTTCTCTAAATACCCACTTGGTTTACTTCAAAATATGCTCTTTTTTGGTATTATTTTTCTCTAAAAGCAAAATTTTCAAAAATTTATATCTCGGATATCGGGCTGAGTCCAGACGTAGATTACACACTGCTGGAATCTACTAGTCCTAGGCTACTCCCACATTGCCGGTGACCCGATTCATGTTTTCTCTAAATTCCCACTTGATCCACTTCAAAATATGCTCTTTTTTGATATTATTTTTCTCTAAAAGCAAAATTTTCAAAAATTTATATCTCCGATATCGGGCTGAGTCCAGACGTAGATAACACACTGCTGGAATCTACTAGTCCTAGGCTACTCCCACATTGCCGGTGACCCGATTCATGTTTTCTCTAAATACCCACTTGGTCCACTTAAAAATATGCTCTTTTTTCATATTATTTTTCTCTAAAAGCAAAATTTTCAAAAATTTATATCTCCGATATCGGGCTGAATCCAGACGTAGGTTGCACACTGCTGGAATCTACTAGTCTTAAGCTACTCCCACTATGCCGGTGACCCGATTCATGTCTTCTCTAAATACCCACTTGGTCCACTTCAAAATATGCTCTTTTTTGATATTATTTTTCTCTAAAAGCAAAATTTTCAAAAATTTATATCTCCGATATCGGGCTGAGACCAGACGTAAATTGCACACTGCTGGAATCTACTGGTCCTAAGCTGCTCCCGCTATGCCAGTGACCCGATTCATGTCTTCTCTAAATACCCACTTGGTTTACTTCAAAATATGCTCTTTTTTTGGTATTATTTTTCTCTAAAAGCAAAATTTTCAAAAATTTATATCTCCGATATCGGGCTGAATCCAGACGTAGGTTGCACACTGCTGGAATCTACTAGTCCTAAGCTGCTCCCACTATGCCGGTGACCCGATTCATGTCTTCTCTAAATACCCACTTGGTCCACTTCAAAATATGCCCTTTTTTGATATTATTTTTCTCTAGAAGCAAAATTTTCAAAAATTTATATCTCTGATATCGGGCTGAATCCAGACGTAGATTGCACACTGCTGGAATCTACTAGTCCTAAGCTACTCCCACTATGCCGGTGACCCGATTCATGTCTTCTCTAAATACACACTTGGTCCACTTCAAAATATGCTCTTTTTTGATATTATTTTTCTCTAAAAGCAAAATTTTCAAAAATTTATATCTCCGATATCGGGCTGAATCCAGACGTAGATTGCACACTGCTAGAATCTACTAGTCCTAAGCTGCTCCCTCTATGCCGGTGACCCGATTCATGTCTTCTCTAAATACCCACTTGGTTTACTTCAAAATATGCTCTTTTTTTGGTATTATTTTTCTCTAAAAGCAAAATTTTCAAAAATTTATATCTCCGATATCGGGCTGAGTCCAGACGTAGATTACACACTGCTGGAATCTACTAGTCCTAGGCTAATCACACATTGTCGGTGACCCGATTCATGTTTTCTCTAAATACCCATTTGATCCACTTCAAAATATGCTCTTTTTTCATATTATTTTTCTCTAAAAGCAAAATTTTCAAAAATTTATATCTCCGATATCGGGCTGAATCCAGACGTAGGTTGCACACTGCTAGAATCTACTAGTCCTAAGCTGCTCCCACTTTGCCGGTGACCCGATTCATGTCTTCTCTAAATACCCACTTGGTTTACTTCAAAATATGCTCTTTTTTGATATTATTTTTCTCTAAAAGCAAAATTTTCAAAAATTTATATCTCCGATATCGGGCTGAATCCAGACGTAGGTTGCACACTGCTAGAATCTACTAGTCCTAAGCTGCTCCCACTATGCCGGTGACCCGATTCATGTCTTCTCTAAATACCCACTTGGTCCACTTCAAAATATGCCCTTTTTTGATATTATTTTTCTCTAAAAGCAAAATTTTCAAAAATTTATATCTCTGATATCGGGCTGAATCCAGACGTAGATTGCACACTGCTGGAATCTACTAGTCCTAAGCTACTCCCACTATGCCGGTGACCCGATTCATGTCTTCTCTAAATACACACTTGGTCCACTTCAAAATATGCTCTTTTTTGATATTATTTTTCTCTAAAAGCAAAATTTTCAAAAATTTATATCTCCGATATCGGGCTGAATCCAGACGTAGATTGCACACTGCTAGAATCTACTAGTCCTAAGCTGCTTCCACTATGCCGGTGACCCGATTCATGTCTTCTCTAAATACCCACTTGGTTTACTTCAAAATATGCTCTTTTTTTGGTATTATTTTTCTCTAAAAGCAAAATTTTTAAAAATTTATATCTCCGATATCGGGCTGAGTCCAGACGTAAATTACACACTGCTGGAATCTACTAGTCCTAAGCTACTCCCACTATGCCGGTGACCCGATTCATGTCTTCTCTAAATACACACTTGGTCCACTTCAAAATATGCTCTTTTTTGATATTATTTTTCTCTAAAAGCAAAATTTTCAAAAATTTATATCTCCGATATCGGGCTGAATCCAGACGTAGATTGCACACTGCTGGAATCTACTAGTCCTAAGCTGCTCCCACTTTGCCGGTGACCCGATTCATGTCTTCTCTAAATACCCACTTGGTTTACTTCAAAATATGCTCTTTTTTGGTATTATTTTTCTCTAAAAGCAAAATTTTCAAAAATTTATATCTGCGATATCGGGCTGAGTCCAGACGTAGATTACACACTGCTGGAATCTACTAGTCCTAGGCTACTCACACATTGTCGGTGACCCGATTCATGTTTTCTCTAAATACCCACTTGATCCACTTCAAAATATGCTCTTTTTTCATATTATTTTTCTCTAAAAGCAAAATTTTCAAAAATTTATATCTCCGATATCGGGCTGAACCCAGACGTAGGTTGCACACTGCTGGAATCTACTAGTCTTAAGCTACTCTCACTATGCCGGTGACCCGATTCATGTCTTCTCTAAATACCCACTTGGTCCACTTCAAAATATGCTCTTTTTTGATATTATTTTTCTCTAAAAGCAAAATTTTCAAAAATTTATATCCGATATCGGGCTGAATCCAGACGTAGATTGCACACTGCTGGAATCTACTAGTCTTAAGCTACTCTCACATTGCCGGTGACCCGATTCATGTCTTCTCAAAATACCCACTTGGTCCACTTCAAAATATGCTCTTGCTTGATATTATTTTTCTCTAAAAGCAAAATTTTCAAAAATTTATATTTCAGATATCCGGCTGAGTCCAGACGTAGATTGCACACCGCTGGAATCAACTAGTCCTAGGCTACTCCCACTATGCCGGTGACCCGATTCATGTCTTCTCTAATATCCACTTGGTCCACTTCAAAATATGCTCTTTTTTCATATTATTTTTCTCTAAAAGCAAAATTTTCAAAAATTTATATCTCCGATATCGGGCTGAATCTAGACGTAGTTTGCACACTCCTGGAATCTACTATTCCTAGGCTACTCCCACTATGCCGGTGACCTAATTCATGTCTTCTCTAATTACCCACTTGGTCCACTTCAAAATATGCTCTTTTTTCATATTATTTTTCTCTAAAAGCAAAATTTTCAAAAATTTATATCTCCGATATCGGGCTGATTCCAGACGCAGGTTGCACACTGCTGGAATCTACTAGTCCTAAGCTACTCCCGCTATGCCGGTGACCCGATTCACGTCTTCTCTAAATACCCACTTGGTCCACTTCAAAATATGCTCTTTTTTGATATTATTTTTCGCTAAAAGCAAAATTTTCAAAAACTCATGTCTCCGATATCGGGCTGAGTCCAGACGTAGATTGCATACTGCTGGAATCTACTAGTCCTAGGCTACTCCCACTATGCCGGTGACCCGATTCATGTCTTTTCTAAATACCTCCTTGGTCCACTTCAAAATATGCTCTTTTTTCATATTATTTTTCTCTAAAAGCAAGATTTTCAAAAATTTATATCTCCGATATCGGGCTGAATCCAGACGTAGATTGCACACTGCTGGAATCTACTAGTCCTAAGCTACTTCCACTATGCCGGTGACCCGATTCATGTCTCCTCTAAATACCCACTTGGTCCACTTTAAAATATGCTCTTTTTTCATATTATTTTTCTCTAAAAGCAAAATTTTCAAAAATTTATATCTCCGATATCGGGCTGAATCCAGACGTAGATTGCACACTGCTGGAATCTACTAGTCCTAAGCTACTCCCACTATGCCGGTGACCCGACTCAGGTCTTCTCTAAATACCCACTTGGTCCACTTTAAAATATGCTCTTTTTTGATATTATTTTTCTCTAAAAGCAAAATTTTCAAAAATTTATATTTCCGATATCGGGCTGAGTCCAGACGTAGGTTACACACTGCTGGAATCTAGTAGTCCTAGGCTACTCCCACTCTGCCGGTGACCCGATTCATGTCTCCTCTAAATACCCACTTGGTCCACTTCAAAATATGCTCTTTTTTCATATTATTTTTCTCTAAAAGCAAAATTTTCAAAAATTTATATCTCCGATATCGGGCTGAGTCCAGACGTAGATTGCACACTGCTGGCATCTACTAGTCCTACGCTACTCCCACTACGCCGGTGACCCGATTCATGTCTCCTCTAAATACCCACTTGGTCCACTTCAAAATATGCTCTATTTTGATATTATTTTTCTCTAAAAGTAAAATTTTCAAAAATTGATATCTCCGATATCGGGCGGAATCCAGACGTAGATTGCACACTGCTGGAATCAGCCAGTCCTAGGCTACTCCCACTATGCCGGTGATCCGATTCATGTCTTCTCTAAATATCCACTTGGTCCACTACAAAATATGCTCTTTTTTCATATTATTTTTCTCTAAAAGCAAAATTTTAAAAAATTGATATCTCCGATATCGGGCTGAATCCAGACGTAGATTGCACACTGCTGGAATCTTCTAGTCCTAAGCTACTCCCACTATGCCGGTGAGCCGATTCATGTCTTCTCTAAATACCCACTTGGTCCACTTAAAAATATGCTCTTTTTTGATATTATTTTTCTCTAAAAGCAAAATTTTTAAAAATTTATATCTCCGATATCGGGCTGAATCCAGACGTAGATTGAACACTGGAATCTACTAGTCCTAAGCTGCTCCCACTATGCCGCTGACCCGATTCATGTCTTCTCTAAATACCTACTTGGTTTACTTAAAAATATGGTCTTTTTTGGTATTATTTTTCTCAAAAAGCAAAATTTTTAAAAATTTATATCTCCGATATCGGGCTGACTCCAGACGTAGATTACACACTGCTGGAATCTACTAGTCCTAGGCTACTCCCACATTGCCGGTGACCCGATTCATGTTTTCTCTAAATACCCACTTGATCCACTTCAAAATATGCTCTTTTTTCATAATATTTTTCTCTAAAAGCAAAATTTTCAAAAATTTATATCTCCGATATCGGGCTGAATCCAGACGTAGGTTGCACACTGCTAGAATCTACTAGTCTTAAGCTACTCCCACTATGCCGGTGACCTGATTCATGTCTTCTCAAAATACCCATTTGGTCCACTTCAAAATATGCTCTTGTTTGATATTATTTTTCTCTAAAAGCAAAATTTTCAAAAATTTATATCTCCGATATCGGGCTGAGTCCAGACGTAGATTACACACTGCTGGAATCTACTGGTGCTAGGCTACTCCGACTCTGCCGGTGACCCGATTCATGTCTTCTCTAAATACCCACTTGGTCCACTTCAAAATATGCTCTTTTTTAATTGTTTTTTTTTCTCTAAAAACGTTAGACGTGTATAATGGAGCCAACAATGTTTTTTTTTTGTTTTTGTAATATTTTTAATTATTTTTTTCTTTAATAATTTTAATTATTCATAGCTTAAAAGTTTTTTAATGTACATGTAACTTTATCAGCGCAGTTAGCATTATGTGGAACGTATTTAACATTTTTGTAGGACGTACTTAACTGACGTATTTATCTTCACACCCTTCATTTGTTCTTCTATTTGTGACGGCCATCGGATGATCACGAATGCAATTTTTGTTTTTGTCATTCTTACTTGTAATACTCACAACATTATAGATGCTGTTTTAGTATCATATTGATTGTTATGAGTTAAGCATAAATGTACGTTCGCTGTGCCTTGCGAAAATTAATTTAATTTTTTTTAATGAAAATTAAGAGGTAAACTGTTGTTATAAATGAATTAAAATTTATTTTTGGCTTGAGTTCATTTTTTAATTTCTAAAAACTTTTTTTTTTAGAAAGAAAAATTAATTTAACAAATGTATACGGCCTTTTCCGAAGGAAACAAGAAAAATAAGACACTAGCAGAATGTAATGCAGCATTTTCTGGATCGATACAACCTTCATCAGCAATCTTCGTATCTATCTGCCTTAGATTGTTTACATATAATCTATGTAACCAACTAATTTTGTAAATAAGAATACGAGGAATATTCATATCAATATTAATTTGGTTAGACGAAGTCGACACACAAACCAAAGTATTTATTCACTGTTCTCTTTGTAACCTGTCCTGTACATTTGTTCTTCCATTTGCAACGGCCATCGAATGATCACGAATGCAATTTTTCTTTTTGTCATTCTTACTTGTATTACTCACAACATTATAGATGCTGTTTCAGTTTCATATTGATTGCTATGAGTTTAGCATAAATGTACGTTCGCTGTGCCTTGCGTTTATCAATTTAATTTTTTAATGAAAATTAGGAGTTGAGCTGTTGATAAATGAACTAAAAATTATTTTTGGCTTGAGTTCATTTTTTAATTTCAAAAACCTTTTTCTTTAGAAAGAAAAATTAATTTAACAAATGTACTTTTCCAAAGAAAACAAGAAAAATTAGACACTAGCAGAATGAAATGCAGCGTTTTCTGGATCGATACGACATTCATCAGCTTTCTTCGTATCTATCTACTTTAGATTGTGTACACTTTAAACAACATCTCTTTAACCATGAATGTGCGTTTTAATGAAAATTAGGAGTTGAACTGTTGATATAAATCAACTAAAAATTATTTTTGGCTTCAGTTCATTTTTTAATTTCAAAAACCTTTTTCTTTAGAAAGAAAAATTAATTTAACAAATGGACTTTTCCAAAGAAAACAAGAAAAATTAGACACTAGCAGAATGAAATGCTGCATTTTCTGTATCGCTACGACATTCATCAGCTTTCTTCGTATCTATCTACTTTAGATTGTGTACACTTTAAACAACATTTATTTAACCATGAATGTACGTTCGCTGCGCCTTGCGTTTATCAATTTAATTTTTTTTAATGAAAATTAGGAGTTGAACTGTTGATATAAATGAATTAAAATTTAATTTTGGCTTGAGTTCATTTTTTTAATTTCTAAAAACCTTTTTTTTTTAGAAAGAAAAATTAATTTAACAAAAGAATACGAATTTTTCCAAAGGAAATAAGAGAAATTAGACACTAGCAGAATGAAATGCAGCATTTTCTGGATCGCTACAACTACCTTAGATTGTGTACACTGTAAACATCATCTATTTAACCATGAATGTACGTTCGATTTGCCTTGCGTTTATCAATTTAATTTTTTTTAATGAAAATTAAGAGCTGAACTGTTGATATAAATGAATTAAATTTTATTTTTGGCTTGAGTTCAATTTTTAATTTCTAAATACCTTTTTTTAGAAAGAAAAATTAATTTAACAAATGGATGCGGACTTTTCCAAAGAAAACAAGAAAAATTAGACACTAGCACAATGAAATGCAGCATTTTCTGGATCGCTACAACCTTCATCAGCAATCTTCGTATCTATCTACCTTAGATTGTTTACACTGTAATCATAAGCTATTTAACCAACTAATTTTGTAAATAAGAATACGAGGAATATTCATATAATTTGGTTAGACATAGTCGACACACAAACCAAAGTATTAATTCACTGTTCTCTTTGTAACCTGTCCTATACATTTGTTCTTCCATTTGCAACGGCCATCGGATGATCACGAATGCAATTTTTATTTTTGTCATTCTTACTTGTATTACTCACAACATTATAGATGCTGTTTCAGTTTCATATTGATTGCTATGAGTTTCGCATGAATGTACGTTCGCTGTGCCTTGCGTTTATCAATTTAATTTTTTTAATGAAAATTAGGAGTTGAACTGTTGATATAAATGAACTAAAAATTATTTTTGGCTTGAGTTCATTTTTTAATTTCAAACCCCTTTTCTTTAGAAAGAAAAATTAATTTAACAAATGGACTTTTCCAAAGAAAACAAAAAAAATTAGACACTAGCAGAATGAAATGCAGCGTTTTCTAGATCGCTACGACATTCATCAGCTTTCTTCGTATCTATCTACTTTAGATTGTGTACACTTTAAACAACATCTATTTAACCATGAATGTACGTTCGCTGTGCCTTGCGTTTATCAATTTAATTTTTTTTTAATGAAAATTAGGAGTTGAACTGTTGATATAAATGAATTAAAATTTAATTTTGGCTTGAGTTCATTTTTTAATTTCTAAAAACCTTTTTTTTTTAGAAAGAAAAATTAATTTAACAAAAGAATACGGATTTTTCCAAAGGAAACAAGAGAAATTAGACACTAGCAGAACGAAATGCAGCATTTTCTGGATCGCTACAACTACCTTAGATTGTGTACACTGTAAACATCATCTATTTAACCAAATAATTTTGTAAATAAGAATACGAAGAATATTCATATCAATATTAATTTGGTTAGACAAAGTCGACACACACTGTTTTCTTTGTAACCTGTCCTGTGCATTTGTTTTTGCCTTTGTAACAGCCATCGGATGATCGCGAATGCAATTTTTATTTTTGTTATTCTTACTTGTATTACTCACAACATTATAGGTGCTGTTTCAGTATCATATTGATTGTTATGAGTTAAGCATAAATGTACGTTCGCTGTGCCTTGCGTTAATCAATTAATTTTTTTTTATGAAAATTAGGAGTTGTACTGTTGATATAAATGAATGAAAATTTTTTTGGCTTGAGTTCAATTTTTAATTTCTAAAAACTTTTTTTTTTAGAAAGAAAAATTAATTTAACAAATGTATGCAGACTTTTCCAAAGAAAACAAGAAAAATTAGATACTAGCAGAATGAAATACAGCATTTTCTGGATCGCTACAACATTCGTCAGCATTCTACGTATCTATCTATTTTAGATTGTGTACACTGTAATCATAATCTATTTAACCAACTAATTTTGTAAATAAGAATACGAGGAATGTTCATATAATTTGGTTAGACGAAGTCGACACACAAACCAAAGTATTTATTCACTGTTCTCTTTGTAACCTGCCCTGTACATTTGTTCTTCTATTTGTAACGGCCATCGGATGATCACGAATGCAATTTTTGTTTTTGTCATTCTTACTTGTAATACTCACAACATTATAGATGCTGTTTTAGTTTCATGTTGATTGCTATGAATTTAGCATGAATGTACGTTCGCTGTGCCTTGCGTTTATCAATTTAATTTTTTTAATGAAAATTAGGAGTTGAACTGTTGATATAAATGAACTAAAAATTATTTTTGGCTTGAGTTCATTTTTTAATTTCGAAAACCTTTATCCTTAGAAAGAAAAATTAATTTAACAAATGTACTTTTCCAAAGAAAACAAGAAAAATTAGACACTAGCAGAATGAAATGCAGCGTTTTCTGGATCGCTACGACATTCATCAGCTTTCTTCGTATCTATCCACTTTAGATTGTGTACACTTTAAACAACATCTCTTTAACCATGAATGTACGTTCGCTGTGCCTTGCGTTTATCAGTTTAATTTTTTTTAATGAAAATTAGGAGTTGAACTGTTGATATAAATGAATTAAAATTTAATTTTGGCTTGAGTTCATTTTTTAATTTCTAAAAACCTTTTTTTTTTTAGAAAGAAAAATTAATTTAACAAAAGAATACGGATTTTTCCAAAGGAAACAAGAGAAATTAGACACTAGCAGAATGAAATGCAGCATTTTCTGGATCGCTACAACTACCTTAGATTGTGTACACTGTAAACATCATCTATTTAACCAAATAATTTTGTTAATAAGAATACGAAGAATATTCATATCAATATTAATTTGGTTAGACAAAGTCGACATACACTGTTTTCTTCACTGTTTTCTTTGAAACCTGTCCTGTACATTTGTTTTTGCCTTTGTAACAGCCATCGGATGATCGCGAATACAAATTTTTTTTTGTCATTCTTACTTGTATTACTCACAACATTATAGGTGCTGTTTCAGTATCATATTGATTGTTATGAGTTAAGCATAAATGTACGTTCGCTGTGCCTTGCGTTAATCAATTAATTTTTTTTTATGAAAATTAGGAGTTGTACCGTTGATATAAATGAAATAAAATTTTTTTTGGCTTGAGTTCATTTTTTTATTTCTAAAAACTTTTTTTTTAGAAAGAAAAATTAATTTAACAAATGTGTGCGGACTTTTCCAAAGAAAACAAGAAAAATTAGACACTAGCAGAATGAAATGCAGCATTTTCTGGATCGCTACAACATTCATCAGCATTCTTCGTATCTATCTACCTTAGATTGTGTACACTGTAAACATCATCTATTTAACCATGAATGTACGTTCGCTTTGCCTTGCGTTTATCAATTTAATTTTTTTTAATGAAAATTAAGAGCTGAACTGTTGATATAAATGAATTAAATTTTATTTTTGTCTTGAGTTCACTTTTTAATTTCTAAAAACCTTTTTTTTAGAAAGAAAAATTAATTTAACAAATGTATGCGGACTTTTCCAAAGAAAACAAGAAAAATTAGACACTAGCACAATGAAATGCAGCGTTTTCTGGATCGCTACGACATTCAGCAGCTTTCTTCGTATCTATCTACTTTAGATTGTGTACACTTTAAACAACATCTATTTAACCATGAATGTACGTTCGCTTTGCCTTGCCTTTATCAATTTAATTTTTTTTAATGAAAATTAAGAGCTGAACTGTTGATATAAATTAATTAAATGTTATTTTTGGCTTGAGTTCATTTTTTAATTTCTAAAAACCTTTTTTTTAGAAAGAAAAATTAATTTAACAAATGTATGCGGACTTTTCCAAAGAAAACAAGAAAAATTAGACACTAGCACAATGAAATGCAGCATTTTCTGGATCGCTACAACCTTCATCAGCAATCTTCGTATCTATCTACCTTAGATTGTTTACACTGTAATCATAATCTATTTAACCAACTAATTTTGTAAATAAGAATACGAGGAATGTTCATATAATTTGGTTAGACGAAGTCGACACAAAAACCAAAGTATTTATTCACTGTTCTCTTTGTAACCTGCCCTGTACATTTGTTCTTCTATTTGTAACGGCCATCGGATGAACACGAATGCAATTTTTGTTTTTGTCATTCTTACTTGTAATACTCACAACATTATAGATGCTGTTTTAGTATCATATTGATTGTTATGAGTTAAGCATGAATGTACGTTCGGTGTGCCTTGCGTTAATCAATTATTTTTTTTTTTTTATGAAAATTAGGAGTTGTACTGTTGATATAAATGAATTAAAATTTTTTTTTGACTTGAGTTCATTTTTTAATTTCTAAAAACTTTTTTTAGAAAGAAAAACTAATTTAACAAATGTATACGGACTTTTCCGAAGGAAACAAGAAAAATAAGACACTAGCAGAATGTAATGCGGCATTTTCTGGATCGATACAACCTTCATCAGCAATCTTCGTATCTATCTGCCTTAGATTGTTTACACTGTAATCATAATCTATTTAACCAACTAATTTTGTAAATAAGAATACGAGGAATATTCATATCAATATTAATTTGGTAAGACGAATTCGACACACAAACCAAAGTATTTATTCACTGTTCTCTTTGTAACCTGTCCTGTACATTTGTTCTTCTATTTGTAACGGCCATCGGATGATCACGAATGCAGTTCAATCAATATCATATCAATATTAATTTGGTTAGAAAAAATAAAATTTACTTTATAAATATATGTTAATGGCTAACGGTTTCTGTTTGATTTGTTGTGGATTCTGAGCTATTGGCTTAGGATTTTTTAGTAATGAATATACGCGGCTTGGTATTTACGGCAAGCTGCTTCTATGCAGCAATAATTTTTTATTTTATGTATTTCCTTGATTTGAATATATCGTGTGCAAACAAGCGTTCACCAAAAGAATTACGTGTGTAAACAGTTTTCTTTTTGTGTGGAGGCAAACATGCTGCATTATGGACAAGTGAGGATACCTCTGCATCTTTTTATTGTGTGTCCAAGCTGAAAGTTTCGCATAGCATGACGTTAGGTAGAAGTCTACTTTGCACTTATACCACATCAATAACAGAGAAAAGTCGATAGAGGGTAAACGGTAAAACTATTTCTCGGTTGGTGATCGTGTTTTGCTACCTTTGTTTAGTCTGGTAAATTTATGTGCTTCAACAACGCCTTGATTTTTCATTTTGTTAATTATTTCTTTGTCAGCAACATTTTTAAGGCAGGGAGTTTAAGAACGACTAAAATTGTTTTTTTTTAAGAAACATATCAGCGTCACGTGTATAACGAACAAGAAAGAGCAGACTGCCATTGCGTACTTGTGAAATCGAGTTAATTTCAGTTCTTAGTGAGCACAAATGTGTTTGAGTATAAATAGGCTTATTTCGGATAGTGTTTTCTTAGGATCTTTAGATAATATTTGTGTCTACTTTAGGTTTTAATAAATCGCGATTATCATTTGGTTTAAGTCTCTTGGATGATTTTTTAATATAATACCCCAAAACTTATTAATAGTGCTCCTGTTCGGGGGGTCTGCATCGGAATTTTTGTATATTGCTTAAGTTCTACATTTTCACTTTGTTACAAAAATTAAAAAGACATCATAATAAACACGCACGTCTGTAAAATAAATGCTCAAAACTGTTAGTTTACTTACTCTATATAAAATAACAAAGTAATACAACAGTTTGCTCTGCGGCATTGTCAAAGACTGACAACTTTTTCCTTTTGAATGCGTTTAAAATCTATATCAATAATTTTGGTGGCGACACAAACTGCGTCGTTTCCGTAGAGCGACTGGAAAAAAAAGAAGCAGTTATCGTAGAAAAATAAAATTTTGCGCAGGCAGTTACTGTGGCTAGAAAAAGATATTTGCAATGTTTTGACAAAGTAGCGTGACAGATACGTTCACCGCCCATATGTCTGCCAAGAACAAACTGTCTTTAGATTCTTCCTCGTATTTAATTTTATTTTATAAAATTATCACAAATACACATCACCAATAAATTTAAATGTTACCACCTGAGTTTGTTCTATGTTATATTGTACATATAAGTTGGCTTTTTCAAAGCAGCCAAAAACAATAATAAAGTTAAAATGTTTTTTTTTTCATTATTTATTTGTTGTTAAGAATCTTCGCCTTGGGCTTTCTTCCAAGCACTTGTTGCTCAAAAAAATGGGAAGATCATTTAAATGTTTTTAAACTAATGATTTTCTTACAGGCACATAAACCTGAAAATTTTGCTTTTTGTGTATGACCTCTCAAGCGCTTGAACCTGGAGGTAAATTATTTTCGTTGGCGCAACAACAGCACTTGAATTGTGTTGCTTGCTTTTAATTAAAAAAGACCGTTTCTTTCAGTTTTAAAATAAGAGTTATTTTATTTTGAATTTTCTTAGTCTTATATACTAGTTTTATCAAAGAAAAATGATTAAATTGAATATTTCTTGTAGCAACAAAACAAATATCAAACATAAACAAATTTGCGATAGTAAAAATATATTAATATAGGGCAAGTGCGTCATATTAAATTACAAGTGTAGGAAATAATATAGTAAAAATATATTGTAATAAAAAATGTATGAATTTAGGACAAGTATTAAATTACAATTGTAGGAAGTAATAAGCTAAAATAATTTGCAATCAAAGTGTATTAATTGGTCCAAGTGTGCTAGTTTATTGAACTTAAATAATTTAATAAATAATAAAAATGAATTGTTTAGGCCAATTGTGCTAAAGTTTATTGAACTTAAATAATTTAATAAATAATCAAAATGATTAATTTAGGCCAATTGTGTTAAAGTTTATTGAACTTAAATAATTTAATAAATAATCAAAAATGTATTATTTTAGGTTACAGTTTATTAAACTCAATTTAATAATAGTAATTTAATAAATAATGCTCGTGCATTAAAAATTTGTAATTTAAATATTAACGCCAAAAATTTCTTTAATAGATATTTGACCGCTACTTTTCTAAAGCACTTAAAATCCATTTTTCTACGTCTCTATATTTTACTCAAGTCCAACAAAATTCTAACTTTAAGACAACTGCTCTAATGTCAAAAAAACGAAATATATTTAAAAAAATATTTAAAAAAAGCATTGTAGAAACCAAGGACTGGAGTCGAAAATTTCTTTAAAAATTGCATTTTATTTTTCTAGATCGGAGAAATTTATGAAGCCATCCAAAAATTGTATGAATTACAACAAAACTATGCAAAATCCTAACAATAAAAAAACGCTTTAAAAATAGGAAAAACTATAAAAACTTTCAATTTTCAAAAAGAAGATTGATAACGATGGATGTAGCGAGCAAGAAAGTGAATTTCATTCTGCTGGTAACTAAAGTTTACTTTCAATTTATTTCAATTGATAACAAACTTAGCCAATATTGAAAAAAACAATATTTCTTTTGCAAGCAATAGTTCAAATAGAAGACAATGTAAAATAAAAAATATTTATTTCGCTTAGTAATTCTGATGGTTTTTCCATCTTTCGCTGTTTCTTTGTTGAACAATGTAGGGCACGTCGAAAACAAATCGCATTAATTTTAGTTTTACTATCTTACATTGTTTTCATAAAAAATGGCCTAATCCCCTAGAAAATAAAAATTTTCAAATGCTCAAAAACTAGTTTCCACTCTCACTGTTAAAAATTCCAAGTATGCAAAACTATCAAATAATATACTTGCCATTTTGGTTTCGCAATCTCAAGTTGTTTCCATAAAAAATGGCCTTATCCCTAAGAAAATCTCAATTTTAAAAATGTTTAAAAACCCGTTCCAACTCTTGCTGTTAGAAATTTCAAGTATGCAGAAATATAGAGAAACACCTTGCAAGCAAATCTCAGTTGGGTTGCATAAACCGAATTTTAATTCCTTAAACAGGGCATAGGTGTTTGCTGTATCATAATTGGTTTCCATCTTTAGACCCATTTAATGCATCAATTTATTAAGAATTAGAACTTCCTGTTTTAAAACTGTACCTTCGATTCTCATCCTAGTGTTCAATTAAAGGGCATTTTTACAAGCCGTTTTGACTATAAAAGGTAAAAAGGTATATTTGCACTTACTGTATTATCATTTAAAATAAACAAAGCAGCTGATCATTAGTAAGTGCGATATACGGGTTTACGAATTTAAGTATAAGCACAACATTATATTAATCTCAACCATATTTCTTAAGTAATGATTAGTAATTTGATGAATTTTTAATAAGGTTGATTAAATTACTTTTCCATACTTTGTTCATTAAAAGTAATTGCAAATAATCATGATTATATTTGGGTTATTTGTAACCGTAATTAATTTTTTTTAAAAGTAATCTAATTTCTTACTCATAGTATCGGAATTTTACAGTTATGCGCTCTTAGTAAAAATTACAATTAATATTATATCATTTGATTAACTCACAAAAATTTAATAGTAATTTATTTATTTAAAAATTTTCAATTTTACTTTTTACACAAATTGTTACTGAATGGCGCGGAAGCTAACTAAAAAAGCATCCGTTCTCCCCAAACTGTTTGGATTTTGCGCTGCATTAAAAACAGTTTCTTGGATAGAAACATTTTACATACGTATAAGTGTTGAAAGATTTAAAAAGCTAATTTTACGAAAATATTTTGTTTCATTTAAGGTTTTTAAAAACCCTTTTTAAAATAATTGAAATTGGAGTTATAACTTTTACAACGTTTATTATACTGTGGACGCCATGGATTTCATCAGTAAAGGCTTTGCTATCAACTGTTTTTCGACTTTTTCCTCTAAACAGGGGTGTCTTTGAAGATAAAATAGCAAATGTTTGGTGTACGTTAAATGCTTTTTATAAACTGAAGTAAGTATATAACAAACCTATATTTAAAAATAAAAAAACATAAATAAGGAAATACTGATATATTCGTAAAAATTAATTTCGAAATATGTTGGAAAACAAAGGTTCCATACAAAATATGTTTTAAAATATAGTGACCCTTATTCGTATTCACACGCTACGTCGATTTCTCCTAAACACAACTTTAATTGTTGTTAGGAAACTTTACAAACCTTTGCATAGTAAAAGGGGATTTTATTAAAAGACTCGAGAGTTGTAATTTAGAAGTTTAATTGATTTTTGTGCGGTTTATAAAAATTGGGATAGTTCATTTGACCTTCACACAATTAATAAAAAACGTTCGCAAAAAAGTATAAGTAATTTTTATTAATTGAAAAATATAATAATAAAAAAGAGTTGTATGTAATTGGCTTGCATTATTTAGTGTTGCAAATTCTAAATAAACTCCCCCTCAAGCCAAATGCATTGTTAAATTTAAATTGTTATAATATACAAAAATTTATTTTAATTTTAAAAGTTTACAACCAGATAAGTGTTTATTTTTAGATTTAACTTTCGTAAAATATCTGCTGCGTTCTTATCATCAGGAATATATTCAACATTGATATTTTTTAACGCATATTGCTCACGTAGGTATAAGAAGCAGGATTTTTTACCATGTAGCTAGGCACTTTGGCTGTCATAAAATATTTTCGTCGGGGTGCAGTAGAGTCATCAAAACAAAGCTCGCTCAATAGTTTCATATTGAAAATGGCATCCTTCGCTGCTTGGCACAATACTGCTTTTAGGACTTCCACGTAATAGGTGCACTACTCAAAAACAAACATGACTAGAATAATTTTCGATCAGTAGATTCACAGCCCCAATTAGCATCTGCGAAACATTCATGTTCATTACAATTTACTAGCTGGATAATTTTTATTATATCTCAGAGTGGGTGACAATTGAATTAAGATAACTTCGATACAACATGGATTAAACAGTTTTTATGCATTTCTCTACTACTATACCGTGGTCGAGTGTAGACGCAGGTTTATAGTTCTCTATGCATAATTGCTGTAAAATATCGTTTGTGTATTTATTTTGATGAATTAAATTATCCGATTTTAATTTTTTTCTTTCCATTCCCAAATAGAATGACATAGGTCCACGATCGGTAGTTTCCACATGTTCATTGATATCCATAATAATATATTTCATAGTCAACTTACTTGAACAGGCAAGCAACAATTCATCTACATAAATTGCTTTATCCGACTTTATTCGTGATAACCCAATCTTAAGTATTATATCAATAACTTTCTTGTTCCATTCACGTCCGGCTTGTTTTGATTTGATTTTTTAACAACGAGTGGAATTCCGACGTCATAGCCTTGGGGAATTTTTAGATTTGAAAGCTTCAGCCACCGTTTCAGGATTTTCAATAATAGAGTTAAGTATTTTCACACCATCTTGAGTATAATATAATTTTCTGGGTCTGTCTTTTCCACCAGTCATGATTAATTTTGGTCTTCTGCGTTTTCTTTTATTATCTATTATAATTGACTCGTCTTTATTGGATTGCACACTATTAGGTTCTTTATCGTCAGATGACACCTGTTTAATGTCTTCTATTTCAAAAACAGTTACAGATTCATTTATTTTTAAAATATCAAAAACTAATATATTTTCTTCTTCTTTTACATTATCTGCAATACGAATTTCTTTAAAAGATTCTTAAAAAATTATAATATCTCTAGAAATAATTTTCTGTTTTGAAGTTGGATTTTTCAAACGATAGCCTTTATTTGTGAATTGTAACAAACAAATTTCATTTTACTACCTTTCGCCAAAAATTCGCCTCCTTTTGGTTTTTTAGCCTTTATTTTTAACGACTGTGTATAAAATCGAATGATTTTATACCAAAAATTTTTATAAATAATTTTTGTAACATATTTTATACTTGAATTTATCGCAAAGTAAATGAATTGACGCAATATTTATGCTTACTGACAATGTGATTTCTCGCTTTTATATTCATATTTAAGAATCGTCCGCAAAACCGGATTGAGTGGAAGTGTTTGCACAACAAACACTGATACAGATCAGGATCGCGTTTAGTCGGATGATGTTTGCGTTGAGAATGTTTGGAACTGTAAGCAAATACAATAAGTAGCAAAAAGAAGAAAGGAATAAATTTAGATTAGTGAATAAATAAGCTTAGTTGAGACCGGCTAAAATTTGTCTTAAAAAGGATATAATAACTGAGAAATCATGAACCTAAGGCACATTTTCGTTAATAAGTGGCCTTTTAATAAGTCCGGTTGATGTTTTAATGCTCGCAATGCGCACATGGTCGTCTGTGCCAGTGAAAGTGGTCTTAATTCTTCCCAACCGCCATTCGGATGGGGGAAGGAACTCATCCATGACGACTACCAAATCGCATGCTCTTAAGCCCTCGAGGTATTTTTCCACTTGTAGCGTTTGTGGAGAGATTTTAAATAGTCTTCCTTCCATCGTGTTGCTAACTGCTGGTGTATTGCTCTTAGCCTTTCCCGCCGGTTTATGAGTCCTATTTGTTGAATTTTCTGCTCGGGAAAACTCGTAATTGGGTCGCCCCTTAAAAAGTGTCTCGGCGTAAGAGCTGATAAGTCGGCAGGATCCTCTGATATTGCTGAAATTGGCCGTGAATTAAGAAATCCCTCAATTTGAGTTAAAATTGTTGAAAACTCTTCAAAATTAAATTTATATGATCCTGTCACCCGTTTCAAGTGAAATTTCAAACTTTTAACTGCTGCCTCCCACAAACCTCCCATGTGTGGGATAAATACCCATTCGAACCCGTGAGTAATATATTTTGAAGTTATGTCTGCTGAAGCAGATTTAATGAACGAGTCAAATTCTCTTTTCAACTGTCGACTGGCTCCGATGAAGTTTCTACCATTATCAGAGTATATCCTGTAAGGGAGTTCCCGCCTCCCTACGAAACAAGAGAATGCTGCTCGAAATGCTTTTGTTGACAAATCAGAACATGCTTCTAGGTGTATGGCCTTTGTGCTGAAGCATACGAAAACACTAACGTAACCTTTAATCGAAGGTGCATTTTTTAGAGAAGAGCTTTTAACATCGAATAGGCCAGCAAAGTCAATACCAGTCGTTTGAAACGGAGTAGATAGATTGCATTCATCTGGTGGCAAGGGGGCCATGATTTGAGAACACGGCTTTTGTTTATATATTATGCAAGTTTTGCAATGTCTAATTATTTTTTTTACACGAGATTTTAATCGGGATAAGTAGAACTCTGTACCATAAGCATCATTTGATTACACTCACCATGAGCAAGAAATACGTGCAAACGTTCTAAATAGAGCGGACATAATCTTGAATTTCCTGGTAAGATTATGGGGTAGCGTTCATTATACGTGAGTGGTGCATTTGAGAGGCGACCATTGGCTCTTAGGAGACTATTTTTATCTAATATTGGGCTTAGTGTTTTAAGAGAGCTCTTAGGAGATATTTGCAGAGAATTTGAGATTTGTTTAATTTTGTCCGTATAGTGAGATCTTTGGGCTAGCGTTATTAATCGATTTTTTACATAATTGACTTCTTTCTGAGTAGGGTCTATTTGGCGTTGAGACCTTTCTCATCTGAGTTTAGCAAGACTATAATTATAAAAGCGAAATACATAAGATTTAACTCTTAGAGCTTAATTATAGGAGAAGAATCTGTCTAATATATCCTCTGATTGAATAGAGGTTTGGAGACATTGAATGTTTTTTTGCTATCAGGAGCGATAATAGGAGTAATTTTTGGCCATTCAGACTGTGGCTTAATTATTCATGCGAGTTCCTGCGGTTTGCATCCACGAGTTCCTAGATCTGCCGGATTATCGTGTGTTCGAACATAACGCCAAATTGCACCCGGCAGAGTATTATGAATTTGGCTCGTTTGATTAGCTACGTAAGTTTCCCAAGTACATGGTGGTTTGGATAGCCATCCGATAACAATTGATGAATCTGTCCACAAAAAAATTTCACACTGAGATAAGCTAAGGGATTCTACAATGTATTTAACTAATTTGATTAAAAGTACAGCGCTGAAAAGCTCAAGTCAGGGCAAGCATATGGATTGTAAGGGGGCCACTTTGCTTTTGGCCCCTACTAAGTTCGAATATGTGGCTTGAGATGAATTTTGACACCGTAAGTATACTGTGGCACAATATGCCGATTTGGATGCATCCGAGAAGCCATGAACCAGAATAACATCTGTGGGCTGTAACCATCTTGGAATTTTAATTGCATCTATTTGAGAAAGGTCTGTTAGTAATTTGTTCCATTTGTGTAGTATATCGGGGCTAACGTCGTCATCCCACTGGAGCCCTTCAAGCCACAACTGCTGCATTAGAAGTTTGGCTCGGATTACTATGGGAGTTATCCAGCCCACTGGATCGAAAATAGATGCAATGCCAGATAATATTTTTCTTTTTGTTATATTTTGGATCTGAGGAATTGGGGAAAAGGAGCAACTGAAGGTATCAGAGCATTCCATTTGATCCCTAACGATTTTGTTGCGCTAGTTTCTAGGAAACGAAGGAGAACTAAATCGTATAGATCTTCGGTTGGGATACGAGAGAGTAATCGGCTATCATTGGACGTAATCTTTTTTAAGTGAAATCCAGCTCGGATTACTATGGGAGTTATCCAGCCCACTGGATCGAAAATAGATGCAATGCCAGATAATATTTTCCTTTTTGTTATATTTTGGATCTGAGGAATTGGGGAAAAGGAGCAACTGAAGGTATCAGTTAGAGCATTCCATTTGATCCCTAACGTTTTTGTTGCGCTAGTTTCTAGGAAACGAAGGAGAACTAAATCGTATAGATCTTCGGTTGGGATACGAGAGAGTAATCGGCTATCATTGGACGTAATCTTTTTTAAGTGAAATCCAGCAGATTTAAGAGATTCTATGATATGAGGCATAGATTCTTCTGCTTGTTCTGTTGTATGTCCACCTGATAATATTTCATCTACATACGTTTCGTGGAGTAAGATTTTTGTTGCCCTGGGATAGTTTTCCTGGGAATCCTCGGCGAGTTGATGAAGTGTACGAATTGCCAAGAAGGGCGCAGAGTTTACGCCAAATGTGACAGTCTTAAGTTGGTAGTCTTTAAATGGGCCAGTGTTATTCCTTTGGTGTAGGATGCGTTGAAATTTTCTACCTTCGGGGTGAACTAGAATATGGCGATACATCTTTTGAATATCGCCGCTGAAGACGTATTGGTAGATTCGCCAGTTGATAATGATGGTGATCAAATCGGCTTGTAGAGTTGGACCCGCATGTAAAATGTCGTTAAGAGAATAGCCGGATTTAGTCCTAATAGATGCGTTAAAGAGTAACCTCACTTTCGTAGTTTTGTGTTCTGGGCGAACTACTGTGTGGTGAGGTAAATAAAATGAGAAATATTTACCATCAGAAACTATTTCACGAGATGTTGTTGGTTCCATTTGGCTAAGGGTTAAATACTCGTAAAGAACATTATTATACCCCTTTTGGAGTTCAACAGTTTTTGAAAGGGCCTGGGCTAATCGAGTTTATTGCGCAAGAGCTAAAAAATGAGATGAACCAAGAAACACTGAAGCAGGAAACTCTTTTTTTTACTGGAAGTCCACTTGGTTGTCTTGTCGCAGTTTCCTTGTAGAAGTTTTCACAGTACTGGGCTTCTGCCGAAAGAATGCGGTTTAATGGCAGCTCCTCTTGTTCCCAAAATTTGCGTAATGTATTGTTTAGAGAAGTGGTTTCATAGGGTGTTGCTGTAATAGTGAACGCGTGCACAACATTTGTTGGGCCGCTTAATACCCATCCAAAATGGTGTTATAAGCCGATGCTTGGCCACATACATTTTTCTTAATGCCTTCAATATTTATGTAGTGTTCCGAGTCATTACCGAGAATGAGATCAATTTGAGACGATTGATGGAAATGAGGATCGGCCAGATCGAAAATAGATAGTTGAGTGAAATCAGGAGGTTGAAACGAGATTGAAGGAATTTGTTTTGTGAGTTTGGGAAGTACAATAGTGCCAATGGTAAACTTTAAATTGAAACGCTTGGCAAATAGACTGATATTACATTCTTTATTTGCGGATTGCGATTGGCTACAATTCCTACAATTTCAACGTTAGCTTTATGGTAAGGTATTTTCAATAGAGATCTAATTCTCTCTGATAAAAAAGTTCTTTGAGAACCTGGGTCAATTAAGGCTCGTACTGTATACAGTTCACCCTTGTGCCCAATTTTCACTAAAGACGTTCGGAGTAGAATAAAATCGTTATTCATAGAGAAGTTTGCCTGAATTTGAGAATGTCGGGAAGTTGACGGTTTGTCTTACCCGCTTTCATTTCTCGACTTTTAGGAGGTTCTTTAAAATTTTTTGTATGTTCATTATTAGAGAATGGTTTAGATTTGGGCAAATGCAATAGGGAATGATGGTCAGATTTGCAAATAAAACAAATTTTACTGCTGGAATAATTTGCTTTTAAGTGACCTGAAGAAAGACAATTATTGCATATTTTGTTTTGGAGAACATAGTATATTCGTTGCTGTACTGTATATTTCCGAAATTTGCTGCACGTTCTTAAATGATGGTCTTCTTTACAAAGTCTGCAGGTATATGAGAGTTTTTCTTGGGAGGAATACGACTGAATTTTAGACTAAGATTATTGAGATAGATTATGTTGATTTTTTGAGGTCTTTATGGATGATATTCCTTCGAGCACTTCGTAACGGTTTATAAGAATTTCGTCCATTTGATCCCAAGGATCGGGTCCCATCCCTCAACGCTTACGTTGAGAGCCTTGAGAGCAGTTAAACAGTCGGTTACTGTCGAATAATATTTTGAATGCATTCACTATTTTCCGAGAAGGTAGCAGGAATGTTAAAGAGAGTTTTTAACCTGTTATCTATTAAAACTCGTTTGTTGTCGAACCTAGACTTTAAGGCGTTCCATGCGCTACCACTTGCTTTTATTCTCAAGTAGAATAGCTTTTGGGCCTTCGAGATTTCAATGTTTTCAATACATGCGGTTGTAAAAAGGTCACGAAATGTTGGCCATTTTTCGTAACAACCTGAGAAGGTCTTAATATCACAAGGTGGAAGTTTAATGAAGGACGTTCTGCTTTGTAGCGGAAGAATTTGTGGGAGAAAATTTGCTTGGGGGGTGACACTTTGAGGTTCGGTAGTTTTAGAGAGTTTAAGAAGGTCTAGAATCTGTGATTTGCATGTATAAAATTATTCAGAGCATGCGTTTAAAGTCACTTAAGCCTTTTCTTTATATTCTTTGCTATTTCCAGAACTTGAGGATACCATAAGCGCTTCGAATGATGTTTGCAATTTGTCCCATCTATTTCCTAGTTCTTCTAACTTCGTTTCTAACATGGAATCCGTTTGATCTTCGATCTCAGATGCGGTAATGTTTGAACAAAATTAAATTAAGTAATAGCAATTAAAAACAAACATATCGTGCTTAATTGATGTTTTGTTTTACGATGTATCTTTTGAAGATGATTGCATTTTGCCTTGATAATATCAATTGATTGGGTTTAAATAACGAGTTGTGGAGTTTGAGTTAGGTAAAAAATTAGATAGTAGGAAAGAGTTAATAATAAGTATTTAGAGTAGGTGTTGCATAAAGTTAATACTTATTACCATAAATTTCCGTTTAAAATTAGAAGTGACTCCACTAATAAGAGATTAGGTTGCAATGTGATAATATTAGAATAAGGTTTTTTAGTACAGGTACAATGCAACGGCAGAGTAATATGCGATTAAAAAACTGATGAAAAACGAACAAAGCACGATTTTTTTTAAGATATCTTTTACGTTAGAATACGCTAAACACGCGGGAAATCTTATGCAAAAATGGTCAGCATTTATCCTTATTTACATATTTTAGTGCAATAATGTTGACATAATTGTAAATGTTTCATAGTAATATATAATATAAGAATAATATGTTTATAAACGAAATAATTTAAGTAAGCAGCTTTAGTTTTTTATAAAAAAATTTTAATTTTACCTTGAATTCGCTTTGATGCAGTATTTAAATTAGTTTATGACGTTACGTTAATACGCTCGTAATTGTGAAAATTATTTTTAATTTTATTTTGTTTTTTACGTTAAATTACGTTTACGTCGGGTAATCAACCCTCAGGTTTGTTTGCTTGCACGTGTTACACTTTAATTTATTGTTGTTATAGATTTTACGTTTTTCTTTTTAATACCGATTCACTTTGTGCTCTTCTTATTTACTTTTTTTTTTGTATTGTTATAAAATCATTTATAGGGTTTTGTAAAATTTAAATAAAATGATAAGATTATTAATGTATACCGTGTTATATATGAAATATTTTCAAGTATCAAAATAAAAATGTATGCTTTAAGTGATTGTGCTTTAATTTAATAGTAATTGCTTTTACGATGTTAAGCTTATTCCGTTTGTTAATAAGGCAATAATCTATTTAATTTTTTTTGTTTTACGTTGCACTACGTTTACGCTCGCTAATTGAGTTATATGTTTGTTTATGTTCATCAGAGTTGTAAACGAATTATTCATTTTTGAATTAATTCGCGAATCATTCATGCAATGAATTGGTAAAATTTTTAATTAATTCTTTTCTCCAAAAAACGAATTGAATTAAATTTGAATCAATTCATATGAATTTAGCAAACATGAATTGCAATTCATTTTCAATTCAAATCAATTGGTAAAATGAATTGCAATTCATTTCCAATTCATTTGAATTGAATTGATTTTGAATTAATATGAATGAGTTAGAAAAAATGAATTGCAATTAATTCCCAATTCTTTTGAATTAATTCAAATGAGTTAAGAATTGAATTGCAATTCATTTTACCAATTTATTTAAATTAACTCGAAAAATGATTTTATTATAGATTTCCAATTTATTTGAATTGATTCTGAAAAAAAGACTGTAATGCAAAAGCTTCACCCTTTTTCCAAGTACTTCTATTCTGTACTTTATAATGAATATATATCCACTATTAATAATGAATCACTCATTGTCTATCACTTTATTATTACTATATTATTGCTGAAAGTGATCGAAGCATTCTAATCTAATTAGCATTTATTTTATAATTAAAATAATAGAAAAATTAGTTGATGCCTATAATTCTTCCTAATTTCATCTTTATTTGTAAAATATAATTACATTTTGTTAAATAACTATTTCTTAAATATTAAAAAAAATTTACATACATTTTACATGTTCGTGGGTCATAAAATTTTATAAATATTAATAGGTTTTAAATACTGAATGTCTTGTTATTCAGCGTACATCAAAAGTGAAATAAGAAGTACTTGAAGAACCAAACTCCAAACGCCATGTTTACTTCAAATGAATGAAAATCATTTTTGATTTGATAAATTTGAATTACAAGTTACTTCTGTAATTCATTTTAATTAATTCCAAATCATTTCGATTCAAATAAATTAGAAATGAATTGCGATTTATTTTACCAATTCTTTTGAATAAAAAATTAATTGCAATTCATTTTGTCTAATTCAAATGAATTGCAACTCATTTTGCCCAATTCATTTGAATTGGAAATGAATTGCAATTATTGTTCGCTAAAATGAATTGATTCAAATTTAATTCAATTCTTTTTTTTTCTTGAAAAGAATTAATTCAAAATTTAGCTAATTCGTAATGAATTGAAATCAAAAAAGAATGATTCCTTTACAACTCTGATTTTAATGTGTTAAACTGTAATTTAGTGTTGTTACAGTTTTTTTACGTTTTGTTGCTTATACTTGTTCTTTTTAACAACGATTTATTTTGTTTTCTTTTTGTTTACTTTCCATTCTCAAAAGTAAAGAAATTCACCACATTTGTTCTTCTCCTTTACAGCTTTCGTTTTTTGCGGTTTCACTTTTGTAATTTTGTTCTTTCCTTTAGATTTGTTTTGTTTGGTATTTGTAAAGCAAATTAATTATGTATGTATGTAAAGCAAACGATCTGAAGTAACACATCTGTATGTACATACATATATGTTTTGTTAAAAATTAATTTATTAATTTTAGGCAAATTTTTTAATATTTAGTATAGATATTTAGTAAATTGTCACTGAAATTTATTTAAAGTACTGACCTTTAACAATTGTTTGAGTTGATTTGATTTGCTTTGTAGTTTGTTGTTGTTATTTATTTTATTTTCTGTTTTCAGTATGTTGCATTATTTAATTTGATGTTTTTGCTTTTATTTTACATAAAATATAGATCCTTTATTTGGAAATTAAATTGTATTTTTAGCTTTTTACGTTCTTACACTTGCATTAGCTTTTTACACATTTTTTTTATGTTTCATTTGCTTTTTACATTTTTGTATTAAGTTTCACTTGTTTGTTTTACACTTATGTTTTATATTTCGTTTACTTGTTTAATGATTTTTTGGAATTTTTCTTTTATTGTTTATGTGCTTTGTACTTACATATACTTGTATTCATATGCATTTTTTTAAACTTTTATGAAAGAGTGAAATAGAAAACACTGAGACAATCTATGTATAAGTAACAGAATTTCTTAAAAAAAAACTTTATTTTGTAACGGGCTTTTTTCCATTTAATATATAGAACCTTCGAGATCAATCTCGTTTTTTGTTTGCACTATTTTAACAAATTTTCGATTTTATTTTATAGAAAATTTTATTGTCGTATAAAATTGTTAAGTTTAGATTTTTTTGTAACATTTATTTAAAACACTTCTATTTTGTACTCCAATTGTTTTTTTTTACACTTATTTATTTAGTTTACTTTTGCTTTCACTTGGTTTTATAAATGCTTTATGTTGTTGAACGATATTTTGGTACTTTGTCTTATTTTCTCATACTTCTGTACCGTCTTTATATGCATTTGAACAAGTAGGTATAACAAAAAAGAAAATTCCGTAAAAACGAAAAAAAACCATTTAAAATTAAAAGTAACACATGCAATTTGCGTGCAAACAAAAAAAAAAACAATCCGTTAAAAAGCAAAAATAATTATGGTCAAATTTTGTATGTATATTAAACAAAAACAATTTTAAAAGTTCCGTTCAAAAATCAAATGTTATACATACATACATAAAAATTAATTATACATACAAAGTGCAACGGAATTTAATCTAGCAACTTCTATACATATGTATATTAAGAGAAAAAATATCCGTTACAATATTTTAACATCTAAAGCCCGTTACTTAGATATATATATATATATATATATATATATATATATATATATATATATATATATATATATATATATATATATATACATATATATATATACTTTTGCTCCTTGTACTTCTATTAATCTATTTCTTATATCAGTACATACCCAAATTTCTTTATTTTTTTTTAATTTTTCTTCACATCACATCCAAATGGTTTAAGATGAAAAACTGACATTTTTACCTGTCCAAATTTCATATTGCGTTATGTTGTTTAAAACTTTTGTAGGAGAACGATTCCTTAAGTAGTTTGTAGTATAAACTCCCCCAAATAAAGAACAATTCCTCATTAAAATTGTTTGAAACTACTTCCTTTTTTACTTTTTTGTCTAAAAAATCATGCGTAATGTTAAAGGTTTGTTTTTCGTTAACACAGATGGGTTCACCTTGGCTGACTTCCAAAATGTATGAATACAAAGTTTGTATACAGTTTTACTGCGGCATTTAAACTTTTTTCATATGCAAAGTTCCGATACAACGCAACTTTATGCATCAACTAAAAAACTGATGCCTGGTTGCTTTTTTACTGCCTTAAAAATACTCATTGTTGACGTTTTGAAATCGTATACATTGTAAATATTTTGTACAGCGGCTTTATGAAACAGTATACTTTGTTCGAATGCAAAGCAATTAACATTTTGGAAGTCAGCCCTTCTGTATGCTTTTTCAAGTATATAAATAGCAGTTCATTTTGAAAACATTAAATTTCATATAAATCGAAAATGTGATGTTCTGGCTACACAGCATTTAAGAAAAATTTTTGCTATTTATTACTTAATTATTAAAATAAAGCAAAGTTCTACCAGATTAAATTCAACAGTTTTTAATATTTTGAAAATTTTGTTTTATTTAACATAATTTTTTAATGAAAGAAAGTTGATTTTTTGTTTTCACCAACCAATTTTTTGGTTCGTGAGTAAAAGCAAATGATATTAAAGGTATCGATTACAATTATTGCATTTTTTTCACCTTAACAAATGTTGGTTTTTTGGCCTATTTTTATCTGCAAGAGAAATTCGTTTGAAAACTGAAAATTTAATTTATTTCCATTTATTAGTTTTTAGTAATGTGTGCTAAAGGTACGGTCACACTTGACAAACATTTGCCCGAAATAGTCAAATATTTGCATGCCGTAGTCTGACCACAAAATATTTATTAGGAGCAAACAATACCACAGCTGATTTTGGGCAAATAAAATTATTTTCCAGCAAACAAAAATGCTTCTAATGTGAACATAGTGTGACCGCTCGACGGCAAATATTTGACTTATTTTTAGGCAAAAAAAATATTTGTTCTTACAAAATATTTGTAAGAAAAAACACAGACAAACAACAGCTGTATCATCAATGTTGCTAGGTATTTAAACTAAATAATTAAGTTTCGGGTAAAATCGCGTAAAATTACAAATAATAGAAATAATGAAATGCAATTTTTAAAAGAAAAGGTAAATGAAAACTTAAAGGAAACTCATATTTTTCTAGTTATATATAACACAGGCCAACACTCAATTTGCTTCTTTGAATTTATCAACTGATTCTAGTTAATTTGGGTGTGCTGAATTCAAATCTGTAATCAGTTTGTCTCTATCAGCTCTAGTTTTCATGATATAGCTTTTTTTAAGTATTTAAAAAGTAAAACTTTTCCATAGGAATTAAAAAAAAACAAAGAAGTAAACCTGTTTCGTACAGTTTTATTAGAATAAAAAAATTTCTCACAAAGCATTAAAAACATAATATAAATATAATTCTAGTTACAGGATGTAAAGCTTCTTTTAAGAGACAATCTGGAATGAACAGCCGGATTAGAGTCTCTTTGCAAATTCCAACAGTAGTCTGCCATCATATGTGTATCCCACCTTCCCTGGTACCGATTCTCCATTATTTTGATATCTTGGTGAAACCTTTCGCCTTGTTCTTCGCTTAAATGACCCAAATTTTCGGGAAATCGTTCCAAGTGACTGTGCAAATAATGGATTTTAATACTCATCTTGCAGCCAAGGTCGCTAAACTTATCCAGCATATTCTCCACTAATTGAACATAATTTGGAGCTTTATTGTTTCCCAAGAAATTTTTTATAACTTGCACGAATGATGTCCATGCATTTCGTTCAGTTTCGGTCATTGACTTATCAAAATCGTTATTATTCATAAACTGTCTTATTTGGAGACCGTCAAAAACTCCTGCTCTAATCTTATCTCTACTTAGATTAGGCATTTTGCTGCAAATATATGCAAAACATTTCCCATCATGATTCAGAGCCTTAACAAACGGCTTCATGAGCCCTAATTTGATGTGCAACGGTGGTAGGACGACCACGTGAACTAAAGCTTCATTTAGAATATTTTTATCGCCAACAATCATTTTTTCTCTCGTAGGCCAATATTTTTGACGCCAATGTTTTTGCTTGGATCTGCTATCCCAGAGACACAAAAAGCAAGGGTACTTAGTATAACCACACTGTTGTCCAAGAAGAAAATTTACCATTTTAAGATCAACACAAATGATCCATTGGTGTTCTTGGTATTTTATCTTTTTCATTACTAATGCAATGTTGTTATATTCTTCTTTCATTGTTGTGGAGTGCGCAATTGGAATTGATGCATACACCTTGCCATTGTGCAATAAGACGCACTTCAAACTTCTCTTGGAACTGTCCACGAACAGGCGCCAATTGCTAGGTAGATACTGGGATAGCCCCATTTCCTGCATAAGACCATTTACATTATTACAAAACACCAGATTGTCTTCCTTATTAAAAAATTTAAAAAAATCCTTATCCATAGTGCGGTTGTTCCACGTTCTAACAAATTCTTATCATTTAACCTAGAAGCTAACACTTCAGACGCTTATTTTGATAAGGCCACATCTCGAATTAAGTTATTCAACTCGCATTGATTAAAACGTTGAGGAATAGTTTCTATGTCTTCGAAAACACTGTCGCAATCAGTTAGATCATTAGGGGTATTATGTTCAAACTCCGTATTCAGCTCTGAAGAATCATTCAGTTTTGGAATGGGAACATCTTCGGAATAAGGAATTGGACGGCGCGCTGACAGTAAATCGGGATACTGCCATTTATTTCGACTTTTCCTATTAATACCAGCAATACTCACTAAATCGAATTTACAGTCGTCCAAATGATTTCTGGGCTCTCTCCAAACCATCGGCACACCAAACTTAAGCCTATTTCGTTTTCCTTGAGTCCACTGTCGCAAATTTACACAGCAGGTATTACACGCAATGTGTGGAGCCTAGCTTTTATCTTGGTCACCAAGATCAACTCCAAAGTAATCTAAATACAAAGTTTTAACACATTCTGAAATAGGTCTTATGTTTTCTTTGAAAGTGTATTCTCCACAAATATAACAAAATGTGTCAGCTGAATTTTTATACCATCTTCTATTGGAAGTCATTTCTATTTAGATTAACACTTTTTTAATAAACTTTGCCAACTGCAATAAACCACTTCTTACAAGCAACTAACTTCCTATATGCAATTGGAGTGCAAAAAGAAAAAATAATGTTCTGAACAATATTGCACAAATAAAATTCCCGTCAATCAGCTAGCAATTACACATAAAATAATATTTTTGAAAAAAACGGAATGACAAACTAATATACCCTCCTCACTTACAGTGAAAGGTTTAAAAAAGCTATATCATGAAAACTAGAGCTGATAGAGACGAACTGAGTACAGATTTGAATTCAGCGCACCCAAATTAACTAGAATCAGTTGATAAATTCAAAGAAGATTATTTTGTCGGGCTGTGTAATTAAAGTTTTTATATATAATTTGGTATATTTCGACATTTTCGCCTTAGAATGGACCACGGTTTCAGAATTTTACGTAAAAAAATTGTTCAATTCCACGTTATAGTTTTTAAAAACCCCGGTGAGAAACAAACAGTTTATTTTTTATCTTCCGAAATCGGAAATATAATATTTAAAAAAATTAGTTTTTAAAAACTGGAGGACTTTATGTCCCAATTTAAATTTCGCCATATTAATAAAAAAATTATTATAACTTTGAAATGTGTTTTGTAACAAATAATCTTTTACATATTTTTTTTTTTTTTTGATAAATATTGGTTTTAGATAGAGTCCCTGCAAAATACATTAACATTTTTAAAAAAAGTTATTTTTACAACGAAAATTTTCTGATCAACAATAGACTTTTTTTCGAAACATATATTACGATTGGTATAATATCCTTTATTATATGCAATATATACAATTTTGGGGATATATTACTCGAAAATAAGAGTTCCAAAAGTAACTCTTGTTTTTATTTTAAAATGCTATATAAGACTAGACTTAAACAAAATTTTCCTTACTTCTACCGATGACAAGTAATCCTATTAGAACCTATTAGTTTGGAAATTATAGAGATTTGTAGTTATAAACTATATGTTGTTTATTTCTAAACATAAAGCTCTAATTATAGTGAAATGTATTTTTGTTGTTTAAAAATAATCAATATCGATTTGCTTACATTACATAACCTAGAATTTAACACGCTTAAATTTAACTAACCTAAATTATACATTCCTATAATTCAATTTTAAATTAAATTTACAAATCATTTAAACTGCATAAAGAGCCAAAAAAAAAGTCGGCTGTATGAAGAACAAAAACAAGCATCACCCGAAGCGTAAGAACAAAACTAAGAATCCGTAGCCTAGTCAACGACACTTTTAACAGTGCTTAATAAATTTAGTGATAATCCATTTTAAACACCTAAATTATTCTTCCAAAACGTTCGATTTGCAATAAAAAGAGATGTGTTCCATAAGTCCTCAGCTAAACACTTGTTTTACATCTGAATGTGAACTGAATTTTTCATTTATACATATAAATGCGTTTGACTGTAAAGGCCCAACTATAATGTGCATAAACTAGCTTGAGCTTATGTCAAAAACCCAACGAAAAGCCTGTCAAATGCTTAGGTAATTCTTTAAACAATTTTATGTGGCTACAAAGTACTTACATAAATTTAAAAACTTATTTGCCACAGTTGCACATTTATATTTAAATTGTACTTTTCCAAAAATATATTTTTTTAAATAAATAAAACTTGTAAAGAAAAAGGCATTGAAAGAATATATTATATATATTTATTAATATTGATCTTAATAAATGTATTTTCTTTTACTAGTTTTCAAAAAAAAATTCGATAAAAAATGGCATATTTTTCTCTTGTTTGTGTATTTTTGGCCAAAAGTACCAAAAGATGCAACGGTGTGCATGACTTAATTTGAAAGCAATTAAAAAATAATTTTTAAGCGAATTTATATAATAAAACGCGTCATTTTCTCATATAAACAGTTCTTTTTTCTACATTTTGTATTAAATTAAAACAAAATTCTTTTTCACTGTCACACTTCATTGCAATTTTTTCTTTATCAATTTATGTATGTATACACCAAGCGCAATCAGCTGTTTCTGTACGGAATGTGCGGTCAGTTTCGTACGTTGCTTAAGCAAATGACATTTGACGAAACTTGACGAAAAGTTCTCTCAAGTACATTATAGTTTACCACATTTGATTTATATGTATTTGCACAGTTGTATAAGTGGGCATAAGCTAGTATATGCACATTATAGTTGGGCCTTAAGTAATTACGCAACAGTTTTAAAAACCCCGGTGAGTTTCAATTGTTTGTCTTCTATCTCCCGAAATTGGAAATTGTCCCAATTAAAATGTTGTATATATACTGCCATATTCATAAAAAACATTGCAAATTTGTCATAAAACATTTTAAAACTATTTTTGTATTTTATGAACACGAAGAATCAATCTGTAACTAGATTGATTCTTCGTCAAATTTGCTTTTTATTTAAACGACTAAAAACATATTATTTGTCTACACTTATATAAAATAAACAAATCAACAGCTGTAGATTGAAAATTATATGAAATTAAATAAAAATTTTAAGAAATTTTAACTAAAAAAATGAATGCATATTACAATTTTTTATTAAGAAGTGGAATGTAATTCCTATATAGGTTTTTCCTTTTATTGTTCTCTTCGCTAAGAACAACTATTAGTGCTTCTTTATAGCATGGAAGATGAAAAATTTCAAATTTTTGCTTGACTTTGTTTACTTGTGACTTTTATACGTGGGAGTTATTCATTATAAATTTTCTTCTATCATTGCCATCATGTACAATAATTATTTTGATTGTAATCTGTATACATTATACATGTGTGTATATGAATATAATGCCAGCCTCCATAACTAGACTAATTTTTATAGTTTATTGCCATCAGCGGTGGATATTTTCTTTTTATATCAAATCTTTACTTTTCGTGTAAAGTATAGGAAATTTGGTACTTTAAAAAGGAAGCGCACAAAGTTTGGCTAGATAGGATAGATTTTCCTTTATTTGTTTATTTTTGCCCCGATCTCAAATGGTTATTGTTTGTTTGTTTTCAACTTAAATTGTACTGCACTTGATAGGAGGAATTAATTTTTACCATTTGTTATTAGTTTTTCAACAATTCAATAATATTTTAAATATTTTCTTTGCAATTATTTCGTAATAATGCTAAAGAAATTAAATGCCAATGAAGACATCCCATCTGTAATAGTTTCAAGGCAAATAAATTAAGTTTTTTACAGTTTGATCAAATATATTTTTAAGGCAAATATTTATTTAAATGTGACCGCATGTCAAACATGTTTGCCCATATTTTATTTGTCATTATTTTATAACTTTTTGAACAAACAAAAATAGGCAAATAAATGTGCGTAGTGTGACCACAAAACAAATTTTGTATTGTGTTCAATAAATTTAGGGCAAACAAAAGCAAATAAGTATGAGGCAAATGTTTGTAAATGTGACAAAATTGTTTTGAGTACTTCTTTAACAGAATTTATAAATCTTTGACATTGTTATGGTGATAATGATGTTCAAATAAAAATTAGAGAAGTATTCGGATTTACTTATAGGAAGCAAAATTATTGTAACATATGCGTTTGTGCACATATCGCAAACATCATGCAAATGATATGATTAAATTTTGAGTGGTGTGGTTGGCAATCTTTTTGTGTAGTTTGGTTCGCTCTTAACCTAAATATTTAGGGAATATGGCAGCATAAATTTTACTTATGAGTTTTTATCAATGTGGCAACTATCGAATCCATAGCGTCAAAAGAAATTTACCCGTTATATTTAAATATAAAGCAAAAAACATTTTTAAAAGAATTTATTTTGCGTTCATTGTTCTGCGGTTAAAAAACATGTCTCAACAAAATATAAAAAACTTTTTTTCTGTGAAGTCAAGCAATATTGCTGAGTTTCCTTTGGACTCAGAAGAATTCGAGTCTGAAAATATTAATATTCATATCTTTCCATCGGCAGATATAACGTATTACAAAAATTTATTTAAAAAGAAAGAAGAAATAAAAAAAGTGGCAACAGTGAAAGTTAACGAAATCGGTATATCAGAATGTTGGAAACATTTTGGAAATTTATATTTAAAAAATAAAATTATTTTAGAAAAATACAAATTTTGTAAAATATGTTTCGAAACCGATGTTTCATTAAAAGGGTAAGTCAGTTTTATTATTAGTAACAGTGTATAAAAAACTATTTGATTCAATAGAAGGCTTCTGCATATTTTGAATAAAACTTAAAAAATATAAGTATGTCCGTTAAAATTTTTTACAGTTTTACTTAAAATATTTTCTAATTGTTAAAATTTATATAAACTGCGCGGAAATATTTTTTCAGTAATATATTCTGCAATCAAAGATTTCAGTTTTCTAAACAATATTTTTCCTGTTTTTTGTGATTAGAAAATATTTTATCGCAAGAATATGAAAAATATTTAATATTCATATTTTTATTTGAGTGCTTAAACCAGTAATTCATAATTTTATATTTTTCCTATTCAAATATTTTTTGCTAGCACGTTTGTAGACAGTTTTTTTAGTATGTCGCTATTAAATATGAAAATGATTTTAAGATATAACAACCAATTTTTTTTTAAGATTTGCAAAGTCAACTTCTACAACCAACTATTTGAGCCATCTGAGAACTGTACATAACATTAATGTTAAGTCAGTTAACGAAAAAAAGTCAACCTTAAAAATACAAAGTGCTTTGGAAGCAACATCCAAAAAGAATTGCAAATATGAAAATGGTCGCCAAATCGCAGAAATGTGTTGCTGGGATCTGCAGCCATTTAAAATAGTTGAAAGACCGGGCTTCTAGAAATTTGTTAAATTTTTAAATCCTAAAACAGAACTGCCGTCTGATAGAACAGTAGCAAACCCGGCTTTAAACGATGTTTATAATGTTAATTTTGGCCACGTAAAAAAAAGTTTGGAAAAGGCTCCAAACAACATATGTTTAATTACAGACATGTGGTCAGACAATTACAAACACTTGTCTTACATAAATATTAAAGTTCATTATTGCCACAACTTCGAAATGCATATTGTAACTCTTAAAACGGAAGTTTTTGCACGGCCGCACACTGCATTAGCAGTATCGGAAAAAATAAGTGAAGCACTAGTAGAGTTTCATTTATATTATAAGAACATATGTGCTGTAACAGATGGTGGAAGTAATATCGTGGCAGCACTAAGGCAAAAAAGTATAACACGTTATGGATGCACTGCTCATATATTGCACAGGTTCCTGTCACAAGATGTTCTTCGTAATGAACAGTTCAGTCACATAAATTCAATTCTATTAAAATTGAAACAAATATTCAGAAGCCTAATATACAACACAGAAGAAATTAATCGCTTGCAAAACTTAGAAGAGCAAGGGGAGTTGCACAAAATTATCTTGGATGCCGAAAACATTTTGGAAAGTTTAGACACAGATGAAGAATTTTCAAATGGCGATATTAATTTTGCATCAATTTTTGTAAGTATTGTAAGCTTAAATAAAAATCATGTTACCATAAAAATGCAGTCCCAACCCGATGGAATTCCACCCTGAAAATGATGAAAAGTTTTGTTAAGAATATAAATGTTATTAATATAGCACTATTAAAAGTAAAACAGGAGCCGCTGATTATTCCAGAAATGGAAAAACAAATAATTCGAGAATTTGGAAAATTTTTGAAAGTGTAACGCAGTACTTGCAAGGGCAGCACTATCCCACAATTTCTTGCTGCGCTTTCTTCTGCGAAACAATTTTAAATTCATTAGACCAAACAGAAAGGGAAACGTGCTTCCAACTAACGATAGCATTGTGCAATTTTTCAAAGGCACATTTTGCAAAACGGTTCAAAATTTTAAAAATCCATGTCGTCGCAGCATTAATGAATCCGTGCCAAAAAAACTGGCCAGTCTTAAATAAATACCTGAAAAAAATACCTGCAAAGGCCAATAGCTCTTTTGAGCTTGATCAAGACCTAACCTTAAGCGTCAGAAAATTATATTTAATAACGACTGCGAACCATCTTGCAGTCAACCATCAATTAGCCAAAATGTAGGACGCCAAATAAAGAAGCAGGTAAAATTATATTAAGTTGATATACGTTTGTGATAAAGTTATGAACTTTTATTTTAATCAAAAAATAGAAAATATCTAGTGGTCGGCAAAATATGTTGGAAATTATCTAGCCATCACTAAATTAAAATAATAGTTTGGAAGAAGAAATTAGAAACTATATATTGAAAGATGTGTATGAAGTGGAAACCCTCGGTTGGTGCAAACAAAATTCAGAAGTAAGCCCTTCTTTTTTAGTTTTTGATTATAAATTTATAAATATAATTTCATTTTAGACCTTTCCAAGCATAGCAAAGTAAGCCAATTTTTGTTATGGAATACCAGCGACATCTGCATCGTCGAAAATATATATATTGAATTTTATTGATAACAGTCACCGGCTTATTCGTCTTTGAGCCGCCGCTGAATTAATATTAACTTAGCCGCCGCCGCCGAAAATATGTCGACTTTGAGCTGCCGCCGTACATTTTTTGCTTAGCCGCCGGCGATAGCAATTTGACATCGGCTTCGTTCCCTGCATCCGACTTGTTTTTCAAAAAATGTGTTGTTGTATATCTCGTATAGTCATCTATAAAAGTAATAAAATATGTTGCACCACTTAATGTTTGTGTACTATATGGTCCGCATATGCAATACATACATATGTATCTGTATGCACCAATTCAAGCAAGTCTTTTGCCTCTGCATTGCATAGCTTTTGTATGGTTGGGCAGAAATTGTACAAACGGCACAAGTTAGCCACACAATAGATTTTGGCATTTTCACATTGAAATATTTTAGTATATTTTTCTCGCCTTATGTATTTAATTCAAAATCGTTAATGCCATTTAATTTCTACAGCTTCACTTATTATAACTTAACAATATCAATAGTTTTATTTTTTTTTGTAGATTTTATATTTATTTTAACGTTTATGTTTCGCCTTTTAAATTAGCTTTTGCTTTTTATTTCTGCTTTATTATCAACAAATTTAACAGTATGTCCAGCTTTTACTACTTCATTTATAGACAAAAAATTTGAATGTAATTGTGGTACAAATAACACAGTCTTTGAGTCAAGATTATAGAATTGCATTCTAATTGAGATGTTACCTATGCCCTCTGATTTAATACTCTCACCCGATGCTAAAATAATATTCTATTATGAATCAGTTAAGGTGTGCTTACATTATGTGTACAAGTCATATGGAATGTCAGATTTTCAAATGTAAATCAATACACATAGTGTAAACCTCATGAAACATAACATATGTTATTTTTCTATGTGTTAGTTTTTTATTAAACGTGTGTTTACATTATGTGTACAAGTTATATGGAATGTCAGATTTTCCATATGTAAATCAACACTCATAGTCTAAACCTAATGCAACATAACATATGTTATTTTCATGTGTGTTATAACATACGTTAGTTTTTTATTTAGAGTGCGCTCGCTCTATTTGATATGTAAAACCTTTTAACAACAGATGGTTTCAGTGATGCTAACTTTTACTTTTACACTCAAAATACGAAAACTCAAAACTTTTGTTGTTATAATCGGCTAAACAGTAATATGTAGGTATTTCCACGAATACGGCAACCACGTCAGCCAAACTCAGCGATAAAGTATATAGTAAAAAAAACTCATGAAATCTGAATTATTGCCCTTATTTTTTATTATTTATTATTTTTTTCTTAGTGAAAGTGTACTTCAAAAATATTGAACACTTTTTTTGGTATTTAGCAATTATTTTTAAGTATTTGTATGTATGTAAAGCAAAAAATAATAATTTTAAATTTGACATGTAAATAGTTTTAACAAATAAAAAGAAGGTTTCTTCGATATAATAAGCTGTTATTGGTTTTTAATAATCATATGTTGGTTTTTCAGAAGTTTAAATTTTTTAAGCGTCCAATTGTTTTTTTTTTTATATAAAGGTGTGTGTGCATCTTTCAGGTTGCGAAAACCTTAGAAAACATCCTAAAAATGAAATTGTTTTGTTTTGTTTTGTTGAAATTGTTTGTTTTTGAAATGTTTTTTTTTATAGCTTATCAATAACACTTGCATACTTATGCATGAACAATGAGCAAAAATTTTATGTTAGTTGCTTTATTAAAGCTATTAACAATTTCAAATGTGAAAATACCTTGGTAAGATCTACTTTATACGCCAAGTACCTGAGAATATGTAGTTTGGAGCTCGTGTCCTTTTAAACGAACTAAGCCAAGAACCTAAGTGCAGACCTCTAATTTATTATATCAATTTTTATAAGAAAGACAGTCTTGTGCTTAAACTTAAATCGTAAAGTTTTAAATAGTTATCGCAAAAACATTGAATAGTTAATATCACTGTTTTAAGTATTTAAGTTCTCTTCTGAACGACAAGAGGTTATGTCATATGTACGTAACATATGCAAGTTTTAACATGAATATTATAAACCATATGTTAAGTAATGGTTTTGACATACACACAAAATTACATATGGACAGCAATTTTGACATTCCATATGACTTATACACGTAGTCTAAACACACCTTTAACGTCACAAAATACTCTTTTGATTTGCACATGTGTGAAGTCGTGCCGCTGCAGCGCGTTGTCAAAAATCCATATTCTAGCATTGTCACATATGTATAACATCATTAAGAGAACACGCAAAATCAATTTTTTGATTCTATACGTATGTAACTAACCTCTTTTACCATATCGATAACATTTTACATTATGAATGTCATTAACGTATCCTTCATGTTACCGGTGTTAATGTTTGAATTATTAATTGAAGTGTTTTTGGTCCTGTAGTTGCTGTCGAAAAAATTTTTTATGTCTCTCCATATAATTATTTGAATTCGCTACAAAAAAACTTTCTGTTGGATAGGTAAGTTTACTTCCTTGTCTCATCCCTTCTTTCAATATTTTAGAAATTAATTTATCGTAATTCGGCAAACTATATCCACTTTCAATTGCTACCACAGAACTTTCTATTTCATCAGGAAGATTACAAAATTATAAAATTAAAGGCAAATCATAATTTTTCCAACCCGTCAACTTCTGAACAAAACTCATTTGTTTGGGTAGGAAATTATTTATTTTCTTAAATAAATTCATTCCGTATGCTGAATTCGATTTGTATAACGAGCTTAATACATACCAGGCACTCCTTGCTCTTGTACAAACACTCCTCTGAGAATTATCTTCTGAACAAGCATCTAACATTGCGTTCCACAAACCATTTACCTGGGCGCACCATGCTAAAATTCTCTATAAAACAAAACACCAATTAAAGACACGTTCCCGTTTAACATCACAAGCATTATGTCTTGATTTAGTCTAAACTGGTTACAAGGGTAACTGGGCCCATAACCTTTGTTAGGAAACTTTACAAGCCTTGGCTTAGTAAACAGGAGTTTTATTAAAGGACTCGAGAGTTGCGATTAAGAAGTAAACAGGTTTGTTAAGTTTTGTGCTGTTATAAAAATTGGATTAGTGTATGACCTTTATACTATGTTTCCATTGACTTAAAATCAACTAGTTTTGAGGAAAACACTTCGAAGTGTTTCCATTGAGCGAAACTGTTTTGTATATTCGAATTTGTGACATAACACTGACACTTTTCTCTGTTAGAGAAAAACAACCCCTATTTTATTTTTGTAAAAAATCAAGTGCGTGCTTTTGTTTGTTTTTGATTTTACACATACTTAATTATATGTTCTTTTAAACACAGTTTTTGTACCATAAAGTTTATTTTTTTTAAAAACTTAAAATTAAATGTCACTTTTTCGATAAAAACATCCAATCTGAATAGATAACACGGAGCTAAACTTGAATATCCCAGACACAACACAGTGTTGCAAAGACAAAATCAGTTCGAAAAAATAAATTTTCGACATGATTTGAAATAAATCAAGTGATTTAAGTGGTTTTGGTAGCATGAAAAATATATGGGAAATCAAGTAGCAAAACGCTTGATTTGAGCAAATCAAGTGTTTTAGACGAAATCACATAAATGGAAACGCACTATTAATGAAAGAAGTTTAAAAAAAACAATGTACAAATAATTTTTAGTAATTGACAAATATAACAAACTTAATAACACTGTAAGTAAAAAAACGCATATTATTTAAAAAAAAAAGATACAATTGGGGCCTATAATTATAATCAAGTTAGGATAAAACATTAGTCTAACAGGCTTGATATGCTTAAGATCAGTTGCTCAATCCCTTGAATTGTTGATCAATTATATTTTAAAGTGTACCCGAAAACGAATTATTTGACAAAATACTGATTTTAACTGTAAGTAACTTAACAACGTAATAATGGGTCGTGGAAAGATAGATCATTAAATTTGATGATTTCATTTAATAAGTTTAAGTAAATTTGTGATATTTTTTAAAAAGAAAGTTGAAACAATTTTTTTCAACGGACAAACTAGAAACTTAAGCTTATATCATAGCATTCTCTTGATAAAGCCGGTTAGTTCAAAATAACTTGACCTGGTTCCAATTAAAATTTAATTTACTATAAAGCAAACTCTCTTAAAGCAAACTATACTTTAGAACTAGCAAAGTATATTTATTGATGACTATAATAATGGACCATTTTTAAAAATATTCTTTTGAAAAACGGAAGGAAAGCGTATAAGTATTTTTTTATTGTTCTAATAAAAATTTTTACATTGTTTTACATAAACATTTAAAATTTTTTCAAATTATTTATTTCTAAATCTTACAATTAAAATTAAGTACAACACAAAAGAGACAGGCGCCATTAATTAAACCTCATCCCGCGCTGAATCGATTAGGAAAACAATATACTTTTTTCTTACCCTCTTGCGACAAAGGTTCGAAGTGTTTATTATTTAAAAACATTGTGAAATGAATTACTGCGGGCAAAGTCTATCAAGATGATAATTTCGCTTAGGTAGATTTTCCTTTATGTTAAATAGAAATTCAAGATTCCTATGCTTCAAACTTAATTCTTGATTAAATAACAAATGTATTTTACGAAGTAAGCAAACGCAAAAAGCCCAAAAGTAACCACAATAATCCATTAAAATAAATTATAATTTTCTCAATTCTTCTACGCTATGTGAATCAAATTATCATATATTTGAAGTTATCAACGAAAAATAAAAACAAAAGCAAAAAACTTACAAAATCAGCCTGCACATGCATCACCAATATGAAATTTATTATTGTGTGAGTTATTAAGTTTTAAGATTCTCTGCTACTAAATTATTTGCTTTATAAAAAAAATTTTATATGTTATATAGGGCACAGTGAGTATTGATAATCGGTTTCTAACTAAAACATAATAGTGAGGGATTAGATTTTTCCCTCATCACAATATTTTTTTTTTAATTTTTTAAGGAATGCTATTAATGGATAACGTTTTGTGAAGAGTTTCTATTATTTATTCGTTGTAAATACTAATTAATTAGTGATTTTTTAAATATATTTGTTTGAAATAATTTTTATTTGCGACAGTGCAATGAATTACAGAAATTTTAATGGTTTATTCTAAGAGCTGAAGCCAATAAAAAATTGAGTTTGGAAACCCATAACTTCGGCTTCATTTTGTCGATTTTTCGTTTAACGTTGGTTACTGTGTACTTTGTATAAATTACAGTATTGTTTCGTGTGTATCGTACACCAATCGTGTATTCGATACACCTACACGAACTTCAAATATATTGTACATGTATGTTTTTTTAGTACACGACACTTGTTGTCTGTTGTTGTTGTCTTGCCGCACACGTGTTCGTGTAACAACCAAATATTAAAAATTTACTTAAACACGTTTAGCCACATGCAAAATTTAGAAACACACATAACTGATATGTAAAAAAAATATGTTTATGTTGCCAGTACATGTTGGGTATGATGTGTGTATTTTATGAATTCTGAAAACAGTGAGATAAAAAGAAGAGGAATGTTTACATGAATGTTTAGTGTAATTTAGACTTTGATGCGAACGAATCGTAATTGTGTATTTTTAAATCGAAAAGTGTCCGACGAATCCAAAAGATGTCGAATGTGCCTGTACTTTTTTACAGTATTAAACACAAACATTCGAGTATGAAAGAAACTTCTTGAATGCTTTGAACATTGGCAGTCTGCTTTTAAGAGGCAAACAAAACTTTAGTTTCAGAAGCATTATTACAGGCAAAACTCAACAAGTTTTAATAGCGCCTCACTATTAGTTAATTTCTAAAATAAAACTCTTTATCTAAATTCAATATTGTTTTTGTTTCTATTTTTAAATTCAATAGCGAGAAGCGCTTTAAAATAATTTTTTTAATTCCACCGACTTTTAAACTAGAAGTAATTTTGTTTTACAAATTTTAATAAGAATAAGCTTTAAGAAGAAGTTGCGACGTGACTTTTGGCAATTGACCGTTATTCCGTTTTTTTTCAGTGGTTGTTTTTAACATAAATATGTATTTATGCACATATGTGCATGTAATATAAAATACAAAACCAGAAAATAATATTTAGATTTGTATGCATAAATATGTATATGAAGATGAATTTGTTTGTACATTACGATGTAGTAAATAAAGGGTAAGTAGTAAATAAATAAACAGGTATCTAGATGATTGTAATCTACAATTATTTGCCGCAACAATTCCCTCCTCCGTAAACGAGGTCGAAAGTTGAGTTTACTTCCAAAGGCACCAGACACATCCAAAACTGCTAGTTTAGCCACTGGTCTTTGTAGAATACCACTCTTGGTTTTGATTCTTGCCCTGCGAACTTGGCCACCTTTTTCTACTACGATATCAATCACAATCCCTCTGGGCCAAATAATTCTGAGTAGATCTGGGTCGACAATAACGACTACATCTCCTGGTTTAATAGGAGGTTGTTTGGTGAACCATTTACTTCGTCGTGAGATAATGGGTACATACTCTTTTAACCACCTTCGCCAAAACTGGTCAGCAAAATCTTGCGTTTTATACCATCGTTGTCGAAGGTCCATACTTTCTTATCCAATAGGTTTGTAGCCATCTGATGAGCCGTTTAATAGGTGGTTGGGCGTGAGTGCTTCATCATCGCTGTTCTCAATAGAAACAAAGGTTAATGGGCGACAATTTATTATAAACTCAGCGTCGCACAATGCATTTTTTAAACTCTCGTCAGTAAACTTCATTGTTGGGCAAATGCTGTAGATGACAGTTTTCACAGACTTTAGTAGCCTCTCCCAAGCACCGCCCATGTGTGGTGCTGCGGGTGGGTTAAACTTCCACTTGATTTAATCAAAGGTTGTTTGGATTGTGGATAAGTTTACGTTTTTAAATTGACAACACAAAATCTTTTCAGTAGCTTGAAAATTAGTTCCATTTGTAACACTAAAAGTCGCTAGGCTCGTTTTCAGCACCATTTTTTTTCCCTACGTATGAATTGCTTTTGATTTAACCAAAAAAACATTTATTGTTTGAATAAAAAGTTTATTTAGGTACTTTTGTATCATAATTAGTTTTAAGAATGAATTCCTCCCTACTTATACAATTTGGTTATCTACCAAAAAAATTATTATTTGAATAATAAGTTTATTTAAGTAAGTAGTATCATAATTAATTTTAAGAATGAATTCTTCCCTACTTATAAAATTTCTTTATTTGAATATATATTATCAACTTTAGTATCAGGTTTAGTTAAGCTCGAATGAATTGTTAAAATACTTCATGTTGTTCCTTATACTTACTTTCTGAATTTTTTGAATGTAACGGCGGGATTGCTTTGCGACGCCATCTACGTCTGGGGTTGATAAAGATTAACCACTACTGCATACTAAACACAGTCATCAGCTGTTAACTAACTGACGTCAATAACATTGATGCAAGTGTGTGCTCCTGCTGAGTATATAAGGCAGAACATTGCAAATAAACTGACAGTCAGTGCGCAGGCGGCCAAACGATTGGAGGTAATATTTTACAAGGCAGGTTATACCCCTAAAATATTGAATTTTATTTTTGGCTACCATTGGAAGGCAACAGGATTGTACAAAGCAATTGGTATGAGTTTATAATTCTCGGGTTTTCTATACAATCTTGGGGAAATTCCTAAACTGACGAGCAGCAAAAAGGCAACTGGTTCTGGGTTGTCTGATGAGCTCATACGGCGTTTATAACCCTGAACTCATCATCACAATAGAGAAGCCGACACCACGGCAGCCGGTTGGTACGAGTTTATAATTCTCCGCGGTTCCGGTGGTGTAAGAGTCTCCTGCACCAGTTGACACCGTGCCAAGCGCAATAGACGAACCGTATAGCCCGCAGCCTACAACTGCGCTGCCCGAGTGCCGCCGTGCCAAGCGCAAGAGACGAGCCGTAGCCTACAACTGCGCTGCCCGAGTATCACCGTGCCAAGCGCAAGAGACGAGCCATATAGCTCGCAGCCTACACCTACGCTGCCCGAGGGCCGCCGCGCCGAGCACAAAGAGACGAGCCATATAGCCCGCAACTGCGCTGCCCGAAAGCCGCCGCATGCCGGACTGACCGCAGAGCTAGTCATCCCGCAGCTCAGAACTACGCTTCCCGAGTGCCGCCGAAGCCGCTGCGCCAAGGTCCAGAGGCGACCTACTCAGCTCACAGTCAATAACTGCGCTGCTTGAGACGCTGCACGCCTCACCGCCGAGCGAGACCTCCACTGCGCCGCCCTACAGCCGACAAAGCCGCGCTGCGGAGCGCAACTATAAACGAGTATACCACAGCCCACGTCAGCCCCGCACAATCGTCGCAAAGCGGTCTGCCAAGGCCACACTGCAGATCAATAACAAGCAATCTGCCGAGGACACTCTGCAGATCAATAAAAAAAAAGAAGAATTTATAACGTTTAATCAACGTGTGTTATTTCCTTTAATTGAACGACCCTGGACGCCGCTGAGCCTATCCGAGCAACCAGCGGAAACGTGTCGTTACAATGGCGCCCGAGCAGGGACACTAAAAGTGTCCTATAGAAACATTTATATTTTATTCAGTAAAGACTAAAATATCATTATCACAAAGTAAAAAAAAACAACAGAATGTTGAAAACTTCATGGACGTACGCCCTAAGGAAAGAGGAACTTGTAAAATACCTGGGCCACTTTGAGCTGGATTACTCAGGAAATGTGAAAGAGATGAGGAAACGCTTTGCCAAATTTTTAGCAACCGAGCATGCTGAAAAACAAAAGCGGGAACTGTTGGAATTGCAAAGTAAACACGACCCCCTTTCTAGCACTGTGCGAGTAACGCTGACCACGCAGCTGCCTGTACCTACTGACAGCGGGCGCGCTACACCGGTTTCTCCCTTTAAAGATGAAGTACGCCCGGCATCAACCGTCCTAACCTTAGCGGCCAACCAGCATCCTGAGCGGTCACAACATTGCGACAATATACCTCATCCGGTGGCCACTAAGCCTATTATAGCACCCAGAGAGTTGTCGCGTGGTGAAGACCCGGTACTGGTGGTAGAAACGGTTAGAAAATGGGGTCTAAAGTACAATGGGGGAAAGAACCCACTGGAATTCATAGAAAGAGTCGAAGAACTCGCAGACATGTATAACCTGGATTTAAACCAATTGCCCCGCGTGATGCCAGAAGTTTTAAAAGAAAAGGCCCTGACGTGGTTTGAAATAATAATAGGTACTGGGACCAGTGGAGCACATTCAAGAAAGACTTCTACGTCTTCTTCCTTCCACCGAACTATTTTGAAAAGCTAGACGATGAAATACGTAAACGCACGCAGCGTTTGCGGGAATCATTCAAGGATTATGTTCTTTCCATACAAGAACTCATGAGGCACACCAATCTTTCGGAACAAAACAAACTAGACAGAATCTTCCGGAACGCGCAACCAAACTACCAGTGGTACATTCGGCGAAGAGATTTTTGTACCCTCAGTGAACTTTTACAGCTTGCGGACGATCTGGAGAGTATCCCTACTGTGGAGGTTTTATATGATGGATGGGAAGGAATTTATGATTTAAAACTGTAGCCTTTGATTATTTTTATAACAGCTGCCAAGGGGAACAGCTCAACGTTAGGCGTTCAAAAGAACTGCCGAAATAGATGAGAATGTTAAAATCAAACAAAGGCTAAAGAGCCGGTATGCGTTGTCATTTAAATTCTAATTTATTTATCCAAATAATTCTGCTTATATACTACTTATGAAAATCTTAGAAGTAATCTAGTATTGAGTGATTTTCTAAATCACTCAAATTTTGTTTTACATTTACAACTTAAAATAGAACAACAAAAGAAGCGAAACATAAGAATCATATTTCTTATTAGTGTTTGTGATTGCATCAGTCATACCATAATGCAAGCGGTCAATATTGTAGTGACCCACTTCAACATTTGTAACATGAGATACTTGATTGTTAGTCATGCTACATGGTTGAAGTAGGTAAGTGCTCGCTGTGCATATGGTATGACGATGTGGGTACACTACACCCTCACCGTTAAGAGAAAAATTAGGGAGGAATTTTTCTAATCGACTTCATAGTATTGTTACAATGTTTTCTTATAATATACTGACATGATTACATTGGATATTTATATGGCTTAAATTTGAGTATAATTAATTTTAACTTTTGTATATAACTAATTTGAATATTTAAATATAATTAATTTGAGTATTTGAATGTTTGTACATGATTAATTTGAATATTAATTTAACTGTTTGTGCATTTGTATGTAACCAATAATGAATATTAATTTAAAAATTTCTGCATTTGTACGGTACTAATTTGAATATTAATTTAAGTATTTGTGCACGCTTACATACATATATTATCCTACATTATGTTCTATTAATATTTTTATGCTATAATGTTTTAAATGGTTTTTAATTATTATTATGGTACGTTTTACTTATTCCCTTATAATCTATTGTGGTGTTTACGCCATCTCTACTTATTATTTTAAATGGTCCTTTATATGGACTTTGGTTCTTTTTCCTATCCTCTACTTTTACTAATACTAAATCTCCTATTTTCAAATTTAATTTATTTTGCAGTTTATTACCTAGAATTCTTTTTCCTTTAGTTTCTATTATCAATTCCTTTGCTTTATTTAATGCAAATTGTAATCTGACTCGTAGCTCTTGTACGTAGTCGTCATAATTATATGTTTTTGTTTTATTATTTATGGTGTCAGATGGTAGGCTTGGTGATTTTCCGTAAACTAATTCAAAAGGCGTGTAGCCAGTATCTACATGTGGTGCCGTATTGTAGGCAAAAGTGAAGTATGGAATCCACTTATCCCATTCATAATCATTTGCGGTTGTTAACAAGAATTCATTAAGAACCCTATGGTTTCTTTCTATTGAACCTAATGTTTCATGGTGGTATGGTGTTGAAAATACTTGTCTGATTTGTAACAATGAGCATATGTTTTTCATAAGTTCATTTGTAAATTCTGTTCCTCTATCGGATTTAAGTACTTTAAATTGACCATATTTTAAAATGAAATGTTCAACTAATGTTTTTGCTGTGACAAGTGCATCTTTTGTCGGCATTGGGTGTGCAACGACAAATTTTGTCAGTTCGCATTGCATTGTTAAGATGTAGCGGTATTCGTTTGAGATTTTAAGAGGACCAACGGTGTCAATTGAAATCACTTCAAAACTATTGTTTGGTGTGTCTGTTAGTGTAAGTAGTTCTTTTATGTTTTTTGTTTGTTTCTTTTTGTTACAACTGTCACAATAAGATACGAATTGTTTTACCATCTTGTTCATGTTCTTCCAGATGTATCGTTGTTTTAATTTAATGAGTGTTTTTCTTATTCCCAAGTGTCCAGCGTGGGTGGTATTGTGGAATTGGTCAATTAGTTTATATTTTAGAATATCATCTGTTATCCTTTTTGGGGCGTTGTATATTAATATCTTCAATTGAGGACTTTTGTTATTTATTTTTATTTTTGCATATGCTCTTTTTAATTCTTCCTTTTTGTATATTTTAAATATTTTATCATTATTTGCTAGCGCTAATTCTTTTATATTTTCTTTACTCATTTTAGATATCAGTTTTCTCAGTATCGAATCTAGTTTCGCTGAGTTGTCGCTGAATCCTGCATGCATGTTATTATTATTATTCTGTATATTTGTGGCATGTAACTTCTTCATAATCGAATCTTGTTTCGATGAATTATCGTTACATCCTATATTCATATCTCTATTATTTTGCGTACGTGATTTCTTCGTGATCGAAACTGGTTCCGATGAATTATCATCACGTCTTATGTGCACAATATTGTTTTCAATATATATGTCGACTTCTTTTATGCTTTCAAATCTATTAAATTGCAATTTCTTGATATTCTTTATATCACTTATGGATGTGCATTCCCATATTTGAAGTTGATCAGGCTTCTGAGAATTACATTTTTCCATATTATTTTCTTCTACGCGCGATTCATTTATTATATCATTTTTATTATTGTTCGCCTCATTGTTCACATTATTTTGATTTTTGTTTGCCTCATTTAGTTTGTTTTTCATGGCCCTCGTTGTTACTAATACTTTTTTTCTTTTTCATCGTTTTCTTGTGGTATCGTTTTTTTTAGTATGTCAGAGTTAATTTCTATTCTGGAGAGTGCGTCGGCATTTGTATTCATTTTCCCTTTTTTATACACAATTGTGAAGTCAATCACTTAAATCTAACCTTTGATGACGGATTTTTGTGCGAAAAAAGTGAAATTAATGGTCTATGGTCTGTCACGACTATAAATTTTCTGCCAAATAGGTAAGGTTTAAAAAAATTTATGCTCCAATGAATTGCTAAAAGTTCTTTTTCAATTACTGGTTTGTTAATGTCATGTTTTTGCAATGATTTACTAGCGTATGAGGTTGGTAAATCTTGTCCTATTTCACCTTGAGATAACACTGCTCCTAACGCATAGTTCGATGCGTCAGTTGTTAAAATAAATGGTTTTTCGAAATCCGGATATTGTAATACTGGTGGGTTAATTAAACTTTCTTTTAATTCTTCAAAAGCATGTTGGCATTGTTCTGTCCAATTAAATGTTGTTGATTTCTTTAATAGTGCGTTCAAATGTTTTGCAATGTCAGCAAAGTTTGGTATGAATTTTCTGTAGTAATTGCAAAATGCTACGAACCGTCGTACTTCGTCTGCGTTTTTCGGTACTGGATAATTTTTTATTACATCATATTTGGATGGGTCTGTCTTTACACCGTCTTTCGTTATTAAATGTCCTAAGTAAACTACCTCTGGTCTTAAAAAACAACATTTCTGTGGATTTAGTTTTAGATTATATTTTTGTAATCGGTCTAGCACTTTTATTAAATTTTGATTGTGATGATTTAAACTACAGCCGTATACTATGTATTATGTCATCTACATAGAGAAATGCTTCAGATTCTAGTCCGGACAATGCTATTGTAAGCATTCTTTGAAAACTATTTAAAGAAATTTTTAATCCGAATGGAAGTCTTTTAAACTGAAAATGTCCTTGTGGTGTAGAAAAAGCTGTAAGTGATCTGGATTCTTTATTTAACTCAATTTGATGAAAAGAGCTAGTCATGTCGAGTGTAGAAAACCATTTAGCTCTACCTAGTTTATCCAAAATATCTTCTAATCTAGTTAGAGGAAATTTGTCATTGACAATTTTATCGTTAAGTTTTCTAAAATCTACGACAAGTCGCCATTTCTTTTTATCTTCTATATTTTTCTTTCGTACCAAAATGAGTGGAGTATTATAAGGGGAAACTGATGGTTCTATTATCTCTTCGTCAAGCATTTTTTGTACTTGTTCATTTATTACGTCCGTATGTGAATGTGGTAGTCTATAGTTTTTAATATAAACGGGTGTGTCGTCTGAGGTCGTGATTGTTTGTTTATAAAAATTGTTGACGGTCAATTTTTCACCTTCTAAATGAAAAACACTTTGATACTTTTTAAATATTTTTTTTAGTTGTGTTTTTGCATATTCGTCATCGTGTTCTAATTTCAGTTCATTCATTATTCTTTCAAAACGTTCTTTATTGTTTACATTTTTGTAACCTAATATCTCATAATTTTTTAGTGGGTCAGTCTGCAGTTGAATTCCATTTATCGTTACGAAATTGTTTGTTGTGTTTAAAATTTTTATGTGTGTCATGCCGCTTTTGGGTGCTATTGAATTACTTAAAAATATTCCCTCTTGTAATTGCTTATTAAATATTACGCAATCTTCTTTTAGCTCTAATTTTATTGCTTGTATTATTTCTGTTCTTGGTGGTATTTTTATTTGGAGTGACGTAATTGCTTTTGTATGCATTGGAAGAGTTGTTGTACTATTGTTAATAAAAAAAGATATGGTAAATGTTTCATAATCTATTTTGCAGAGATATTTCCTAAGGAAATCTCTACCTATTATGCCGTCTGTTTGTATTGGAAAATCTGACTTTACTAATTGAAAGGAATGATTACATTTTTCGTCAGTCAATGTTAGTTCTAAATTGATCGTGCCTAAGGAATGAATTTCTTCTGTAGTAATTCCTGTTAGTTTACATTTTTCTTCTGGTTTATATTGTTCACCTTCAAATTCTGGTTGCATACGGCAAAGTGATATGTCGGCTTCTGTGTCGACAAGAAATGTTAAATTTTTATTTTTGTAAATTGTAGTGATGAAATTTGTGTTGTTGTCTGAAATTTTCCATATTCTCAGTTTTGGCTGTCCGGAATATTGATATACTCCGAGCCTGTTGGGTTTCCCGAGTCTTGTATGGTATGTATATATCTGTTGTTGTTTCTATTTGCGTTATTACCTTTTCTTTTGTAATTGTTGTTACGTGTGTTATTATGATTATTGTTGTTGAATTTGTTGTTGTGATTATTGTTGTTGATATTGAAACTGTTGTGTCTAGTGAAATTGTTATTTCTTGGTGAATTATTATTAATATTTCTATAATTGTAATTTCTATTGTAATTGTTTCTGTTGAAATTTTGGTTGTTGTGTGGTCTGTTATTGTTGTAGCTAGTGAATGTGTTATTTCTGTTGAGATTTTGTGGTTGATACCGTGGTCTCTCTCTTCTGACATGTAAAATTTCGTTATGAATTGTTTTCTTTTCATTTTCAAGTTCAATTGCAAGTTCTGATGCTGCTTGCAGTGTCGTTGGCCGCGACGCGTATATGGTCGATTTAAAATCTTCTATTAGTCCTTTCTTAAAAGTGTCTAGGGCTAATTTACTATTTAACTTCATTATTACATTCTTTTCTGCTGCTGACGCGGTATCTCCTAATTCCTCTCTCCCTAATTTGTTTAGGCTGTCTATTATATTTAGTATTTTTTCTTTAAATGAATTAACTGACATTTTTCCTTGGGTCAATGAGTTTAGTCTGTTTTGTAATTCAGGGATTGTTTTATTGCTTTTGTATCTTTGTGGTAGTAAATTTTTTAATGTTTCAAAATTGTCTGGTTTGCTATAACTTCCTATTGCTGTTATAACATTAGAGGTTAGCTTAGCATGATAAATGTATTGAAGAAAATCTATCTTTGCTGTATCTGATAGGGTTTTATTGATTAGTTCTGCGGTTATTATAAAACTTTCTAGTTCTGTATAATTACCAGCGAATAACGGTAACGCTTTTGAAACAGTTTCTAAATTAAAGGCTGACATTATGATTTTTTGTTCTATTTCAGATTCTTTCTCGTGCTCTGCTAAATATTCTTTGATATTTGTATAAATATTTTTGAATTGTATCTTTAAGGCTATAACTAAATTAGTGTCTTTCTCTTCTTCCACTGCTATAAGAAATTCTTGGTTTATATTTTCAATATATTCTAATTTTTCTTTTATAGTTTTTTTTGTATATGTTCTACTTGGATTTTTCTTTAAATTTTTTAGAACTTCTTTTAATTTTTCTATACTTTCTTCCATCGCTTATTGATAAGCATTCTACTCATTTTAATTTTAGAATATGTATATATATGTATTTTTATTTTTATTTATTTGTCTGTCTTAAATTTTAAACTTCTGTGATAGCATTATTTATATTGTGCGTGCTTTTGTGCTTGTGTACATAATTTTTAAAGTAGTTGTTAATCTTATATGCTAAATATAATATTATTACTATTACAATTAGTGTTAACATATATTCTGGTATAATAGTTTCAATACTCTTTGCTTCTCCATTGTTTACAATATTCTCTTGAATCTCCACTTTGCTTTGTGGTTTTCCCATTTTAGCTCTGTCTATTTTATTGCCCCAAATAGGTCCTACCATGTGTGTTCAAAAAAAAATTTTTTTTTTTTATTTGTTTTTTTTTTTTTTTTTAATTTAGATATACATTTAAAGTAAGTTTTTGATTTGTGTTTTTATTTTTGCTGTTCCGTCTGCAGTAGTTGCCAGTGTCAGGCTTTTGAAGAGTATCGCCTTTTGCTTTCTGATTTGGAATTTCTTTCCAGCTCTCTTCTTTTTTTTTGCAAGGAGTATGTAGGGTTTGTAGGGATGGAAACTTTTCCTTGTTGTTTCTCCGCCTGTATTCTTCCAAAGAAATAGCCTTTGGTCCGCAATTACTTGGTGTTGGCTTGTATTCAGGGTAGTCAACAGAAGCCCCTTCTGGTATGTACGGCTCGTACTTTTGGAATATTTGATCAATCTCTTCTTTGGTAGGAGACTCGTCACACATTGTAAGTCAACAAAATATAGGAATTTAATTTGCTAGACCAGCTGTGATTCCTAGATCGGTTTGGCCAGGATCTCCATGTGGAGGTTTTATATGATGGATGGGAAGGAATTTATGATTTAAAACTGTAGCCTTTGGTTATTTTTATAACAGCTGCCAAGGGGAACAGCTCAACGTTAGGCGTTCAAAAGAACTGCCGAAATAGATGAGAATGTTAAAATCAAACAAAGGCTAAAGAGCCGGTATGCGTTGTCATTTAAATTCTAATTTATTTATCCAAATAATTCTGCTTATATACTACTTATGAAAATCTTAGAAGTAATCTAGTATTGAGTGATTTTCTAAATCACTCAAATTTTGTTTTACATTTACAACTTAAAATAGAACAACAAAAGAAGCAAAACATAAGAATCATATTTCTTATTAGTGTTTGTGATTGCATCAGTCATACCATAATGCAAGCGGTCAATATTGTAGTGACCCACTTCAACATTTGTAACATGAGATACTTGATTGTTAGTCATGCTACATGGTTGAAGTAGGTAAGTGCTCGCTGTGCATATGGTATGACGATATGGGTACACTACACTACCACAACCCCACAGACTCGCGGCGAACATCACAGGATGCTGCTCAAAACTACTCGGGAAGCCACTCGACGCCCACGGGAGAAGCGAAAGCCCCAATATAGCCCAGAAAAGTTACCAGAAACAAGTCTACACTGGGAAAAAGATAAGTTGAAGGCGGTGGTTCTCATCGAAGGACAGTCCATCGATACAATCCTGGATACGGGCGCCACCCGCAGCTTTATCACGCCAAGTCAGGTTAGACGGTTAGGTAGCAAAGCTGCCAAGATAACCGTGAATACTGAAGTTTTGCTGGCAGATGGATCAACAAAAATATATCGCAGGCGGTACGGCTTAAAGTGACTCTGGGAGGAAAGACAGCGACGTGCGAATTCCTCATCCTAGATGATGCTACCGAGGGTCTAATATTAAGATTGGACTTCATGCGAATAACCTCATGGTACCGCAGGTTTGTTCCGACTTCGCCACACTGACCCAACCATTGACGCAGTTATTGAAAAAGGGTAAGCACTGTAAATGGGGGCCCGAACAACAGAATGCATTTGAGCAACTAAAAACAAAACTTACCGAGGCTCCGATCTTAGCATGTCCGGATTTTACGAAGACGTTCATGTTGCAGACCGACGCCAGTGAATATGGACTAGGCGTAGTACTAACCCAAGAACTGGACGACGCAGAAAGGGTGATAGCCTATGCCAGCCGTCATTTAAACTCCCCTGAGAAGAATTACTCAGCAACGGAGAAGGAATGCTTGGCTATCATTTGGGGTATAAGGAAAATGCGACCCTACCTTGAAGGCTACCAATTTGTGGTGATAACCGATCATTTATCATTGAAGTGGCTCAATAATATTGAAAATCCAACTGGTAGATTGGCACGATGGGCCCTAGAGCTTCAACAGTACCAGTTTTCTGTCCAGTACCGGAAAGGAAAATAGAATGTGGTAGCAGATGCCCTGTCGAGACAGCCCCGGGATACATTTAATATGATGCAAGCCATTCAGCCAGCCCCCTGTCCGTGGATAACGCGTCGAATGAACGAAGCACGCCAGCAACCGGAAAAATTTTCAAATTTCGCCATCGTCGATAACCAGCTATTCAACACGAAACGGGAACGACGAAAATTGTACCCCGTAGAAATTGTGTGCAGCTACTCCGTTGCGTAAACAGGTGATCCAGGAAAACCACGACACCGCAGCAGGTGGACATCTGGGCACGAAAAAGACAATAAGGTGGCCAGTCGTTGCTATTGGCCAAGGATGTCAAGAGACATTAGCCGATACGTGCGCAACTGCGACTCTTGTCAGAAATACTAGGTAATGCAACAGCTCTCGGCTGGTGAGATGCTCACTCGAGTACCAACGGAGCCCTGGGCAAACCTTTGCGCCGATTTTGTAGGGCCACTACTTAGAACAAAACATGGCAATACGACCCTGCTTGTTTTTTTCGATAGTTTCTCAAAATGGTGCGAACTGGTGCCATTAAGGAAAGCTACCACAGTAGGACTCGTGAAAGCCTTAAGGGAGCGCATCATCGCAAGATATGGAGTTCCGAAAATTATCCTCACGGATAACGGTGCCCAATTTACCTCTCGACTGTTTCAAAAATACCTGGATACGGTTGGTATCAGGCAACAATTTACCGCTCCGTACACTCCCCAGGAAAATCCTACGGAAAGGGCTAACCGGACCATCAAAACGATTATTGCACGATTTTCCGGCCATCGGCACAATAGTTGGGACGAATTTCTGCCCGAAATCATGTTAGCCATCAACACCAGCGTATCCGGGTCAACCGGTTACTCTCCTGCTTACATATCCCAAGGACGAGAACCACGTCTGCCGAGTGCCTTATACGATCAAGGCAGCCGTAGTCACGAATTACGGGAAGTGTTCACCATTATCCGGAGAAATTTGGGAAACGCATCACAGAACCAGCAACGCCATTACAATTTACGTCGCCGAAAGTGGAGACCAAAAGTCCGTGATCGGATATTGGTACGACAGCACCCCTCTCAAAATTCAGCGAAAACTTTGCGACTAAGATCGCACCAAAATACGGGGGACCCTATGTCATTGTGGGATTCGTGTCCCCCGTAATTTTGCGCATTCGCGAAGAGAAGACGGACAAAGAACGAACGGCCCACCTGAGCAAAAATTTACTACTACGACGACCATTAATCACCGTATTTGTTCTCTCATTATTTCATTATAGATCTGCCTTTTAATAGAATCGTACGTGAGAAGGATGTTCAACAAACAGCGAAAATTCAATGAGTTACGTCGTAAGTTTCTGCAGCACCTGAAACGGGAGCAAGCGAAGGGTCGCCGAACCATCTTTCTGGCGGATGACGAGGTACCCCAAATCAGGCGGGAAAATCCCAGGGCAAATAGACGACGAGGGCATTCACCCGTTCCAACACAGCCAAAGGTTGATAACGGCCGTAGCCGAGCTCCAAAGCCCCGCCCGATGGACCACCTACGCCGTATGACCACCGGTGCCGCCACAAGCTCGGTCGATACCTCTGCCAAGCAAGGCCCGAACAAGCAACCAACCACCACGCATCCAGCAGCCAGCGACCAGATACCATCTTAAGCCCGGAAAGCTCCGAAAGCCACGAAAGAAGATGTCCCGCAGGTAAATCCATCATACCCCGTAACTAAGAATGTTGCGGTCGAAAACAACATTCCCAACATCCCAGAAACCTCCGGATCAAGAAGGCAATCCGACTCGGATGGGTGCACCGACCTACTGGACGATCCATTGCTGGAAGAAATCAGCCGCACCTTCTTCGGGTTTGATGACCGGACGACCCCCTTCACCACCATCACCACTACCCCCACGCTCACCATCATCCCTCGCCTGGGAGAGTGAAGACGTCCATCCTCCTACACCGCCATGGAGACAAGGGTTTGGTACGGTTCACATGGAAGATCGCCAATACCGGCATTTGGGGCTTAAATGTTTTGAGAGGACCATGACAGCGCGCTTATTCGTGCCAGCAACACACCAAACACCTGAGCTGGAGTATGAAACCGGACCAGAGCACCCCAAGGCGGAAGACGGGAATAAGGAGGCTGCGACACCACCGCCCTATGGACCACCAGACGCGAGCCCGAAGCGCGGAAACCCGACGGTGGAAACCCCAGTCACCCCAGGGAGGGGATGGTTACTACCGCTAGAGAATACTAACGCCACCGCTTCCCCGTGCCAAGGGAACTGCTCCCCGGAGGGCGAAAAAAAACGGGGCAAGGCCAAACTCGCTAACCCAGCACTAGGTTCCAAGGTAGAAGCGCCACCACTACCCGCACAAATGCACTCTTTCAGAGCCACACCCATGCTGCTACCTGACAAAGAGCCCTGTACTATCGAGGCAGTTGACGTAGGGCACCCAACCAATCCCCCGGGATCCAAGGAGATTGTAATAGCACAAGCCCCACCAGAGCTTAAAGCAGCCATCACCGTGGCCCTAAGCCAACGAAACCAGGGTCAAAGACTAAAATTTTTGAGGACGATGAATGGGAAACACTATCGTATCACAGTGACCTGAGGTGGTATCCCACATATTTGCTATGACTTACTGCCCCACCCAAGGAAAGGGAGCCATGTAACAATAAAAGTCGCTAGGCTCGTTTTCAGCACCATTATATTTCCCTACGTATCAATTGCTTTTGCTTTAACAAAAAAAAACATTTATTGTTTGAATAAAAAGTTTATTTAGGTACTTTTGTATCATAATTAGTTTTAAGAATGAATTCTTCCCTACTTATACAATTTCGTTATCTACCAAAAAAAATTATTATTTAAATAATAAGTTTATTTAAGTACTGTTGTATCATAATTAATTTAAAGAATGAATTCTTCCCTACTTATAAAATTTCCTTATTTGAATATATATTATCAACTTTAGTATCATGTTTAGTTAAGCTCGAATGAATTGTTAAAATACTTCATGTTGTTCCTTATACTAACTTTCTGAATTTTTTGAATGTAACGGCGGGATTGCTTTGCGACGCCATCTACATCTGCGGTTGATAAAGATTAACCACTACTGCATACTTAACACAGCCACCAGCTGTTAACCAACTGTGCGCAGGCGGCCAAACGATAAGAGGTAATATTTTACAAGGCAGGTTATACCCCTAAAATATTGAAATTTATCTTTGGCTACCATTGGAAGGCAACAGGATTGTACTAAGCAATTGGTATGAGTTTATAATTCTCCGGCTTTCTGCACAATCTTGGGGAAATTCTTAAACTGACGAGCAGCAAAAAGGCAACTGGTTCTGGGTTGTCTGATGAGCCCATACGGCGTTTATAACTCTGAACTCATCAGCACAACAGATAAGCTGACACCACGGGAGCCGCTTGGTACGAGTTTATAATTCTCTACAGTTCCGGTGGTGTGAGAGTCGCCTGCACCAGTTGACACCGTGCCAAGCGCAAGAAACGAGCCGTATAGCCCGCAGCCTACAACTGCGCTGCCCGAGTGCCGCCATGCCAAGCGCAAAAGACGAGTCGTATAGCCGTAGCCTACAACTGCGCTGCCCGAGTGCCACCGTGCCAAGCGCAAGAGACGAGCCATATAGCCCGTAGCCTACACCTGCGCTGCCCGAGTGCCGCCGCGCCGAGCATAAAGAGACGAACCGTCTAGCCGGCGACCCACAACTGCGCTGCCCGAGAGCCGCCGCATGCTGGACCGACCGCAGAGCTAGTCAGCCCGCAGCTCAGAACTACGCTTTCCGAGAGCCGCCGAAGCCACTGCGCCAAGGTCCAGAGGCGACCTACTCCGCTCACAGTCAATAACTGCGCTGCTTAAAACGCTACAAGCCTCACCGCCGAGCGCGACCTCCACTGCGTCACCCTACAGCCGACAAAGCCGCGCTGCGGAGCGCAACTATAAACGAGTATACCACAACCCAAGTCAGCCCCGCACAATCGTCGCAAAGCGGTCTGCCGAGGCCACGCTTCAGATCAATAACAAGCAATCTGCCGAGGTCACTTTGCAGATCAATAAAAAAAGGCAGAATTTATAACGTTTAATCAACGTGTTTTATTTCCTTTAATTGAACGACCCTGGACGCCGCTGAGCCTATCCCAGCAACCAGCGGAGACGTGTCGTTACACATTGTCGGAATATATTTCTTTAGGTGTACCACGTCTTGAGATAAAATTTTTAATCGCCATTATGCAAGAGCTGGTGTCCAAACTATGTGCGATTTCTATATGTACGGCGCGTACTATTAGACAAGTAAAAATTACACCCCATCTTTTTTCACATCTTCTGCCGGCTGCTACGTTTAAGGGGCCAAAATAATCCACACCCACATAGGTAAAAGGTCGTTCGAATGCAGCTAACCTTGCTGCTGGCAACGCTGCCATTTGTGGTACTTGTGGTGTAGCACTGGCACATTCTTCGTACTTTTCGGAATAGGACCCGTAACTTTGATATATAAAAATGCGATCTTATTTCATTAAGCGCCGTTTCGTGATACTGATGTCGAAATTTTTCGTGAAATTGGAGAACTAACAATAGTGTCCCGTAGTGACTAGTAGGTAAAACGTCTCTATGGTTATTAAGGAATTCTGCTCTTCCACGGCTTCTTATAACACCATTTTTATCTAGGTATATATTTAGGGAAACTAATTTACTTTTTTAGGTATAGGCTTACCTTGTGCCAAGCAAAATATTTCTTCCCCATATTCGCTATTCTGTGCGTATTTAAACAAAAACATCTGAGCCTTCTCAATTGTAGTAACGTTGACCTCTGTATATTTTTAATGGTTTTATGTTTTGAAAATTCTTTACGACGTTGGCAATACAGAAAAAGCATAGCCACGGTACGGTATAACCGTTTCCAATTTGAAAAAGTTTAATGATGTATTTACTTTTAATCACCAAATTGCAGCGTTTTATTGCTGTTGAATCAAGTATTCCAACATCATCGCAGTGAGGCCACTCAGTTGGATCAGCGCATACAAATTCTGGACCGTCAAACCACATCTGCGTATTAGAGGCCATTGGTACCTTCGTAGCGAGGTTGGTTGGATTTTGTTTTGACGGAACCCATTTCCACTGTGTGACATTTGTTGACTCGAGAATCACACCCACACGATGCATTTCAAATTGATGGAAACCCTTAGGGTCCATTTGCAGCCATTTCAAAATAGTTTTTGAATCGCTCCACAAAAACTGAGAGTTGATTTTTATTTCAGGCACTTGATATACTTTTTTGGCAAGTCTTGTACCAAGTAGAGCAGCCTGTAATTCCAGTCTTTGAACTGATAACGGTTTCAGAGGAGCTACTTTGCTCTTAGCAGAAACTAGCGAGACTATTATGACGTCATTCTTCTTAATACGTATGTAACATACGGACGCGTAAGCATTTTCGCCAGCATCAACGAAAGTGTGCAGTTGGACATCGTCAGCGGTTTCCATTACTGAAGAGTAGCATCTGGGAATTCTGATGGCTGTTATCTTTAGAATAAAAGACTTCCATTTGCACCAACTTTTATTCAAATCATTTGTCAGCTTGTCGTCCCATGCTATACCAGTGCGTCATATTTCTTGAATTAGTATTTTTAAGCCTATGATGTAGCAGGATACGAACCCCAGGGTATCAAATATTGACATCAATACTTGAAGCGTTAGCGTTTGGTAGGTATTAGGCACTCATTAAGGACATCTCGATTTAGTCTTGCAAATCGACAAACATATCTTAACTCATCGTTATTAGGATCCCAATACAAACCTAATACTTTTGTAGTTGAGCCATAGTCTTGCATTTTCATCTCAGGTAGGTTGTTGTTGTTTAGCTGCTTCAAGATCTTTTCTGAGTTAGAGGTCAAGTTATGCATCTTAAATCCACCAGTTTCATGTATTTCTTTTACTTGTATCGCTAATTCTATGGCTTGGAGTTCATCTGGAGCGCTGTCGATAAAATCATCGACGAAGTGATTTTTTTGTATGGCTTCAACCGCACGAGGATATTTTTCTTTGAAGGTATCTGCATTTTTGTCGCGTTCATAATGAGAAATGCAAGGAGCACAGCTGATGCCAAAAGTTAGCGCTCTCATCACAAAAACAGTTGGTTGTGTGTTATTTTCGTTTTCATCGTACTATAAGAATCGCTGTGCATGCATATCGCTCTTTATCACGGCAATTCAATATTCCAATACGAAATTTAAGGAGAATGTCTACTAAAGGCTTTAAAAGATCTGGCTCGGACATCATGAAGTCATTTAGCGACACACCGTTGGATTTCGCCGCTGCATCCCAAGCTAATCATACTTTATCTGGCTTGTTGGGATTGGAGACCACGAATATTGGCAAGTACCACGTTTTGTCATGATGCACTTCTAATTCCGTTTGGGTAAGTTTTTTTGCATATCCTTTTAAAAGGAGATTGTCAATTTGACTCTGTACAGTTCTTTTTAAGGATGGATTCTTCTTGAATTTACTTTGAAGACACTTCAAGCGATTATAGCTATCAAGGAAGCAAGCGTTAGGGTTACACCATAGTAAACCAACCTCATAGTTGCCATTGATCTTTTTGGTTGTATCTTCCAAAATCGCCATAGCACGTTTGACATCATAAGAAAGTAGCTGTTTTTCTTTACACGGTTCTACGCTAAAGTATTCTTTAACCATGTCATGAAGCTCGTTAAATTTTTGCTGACAGTCACACGCGTATATATTTATACGATATTCTTTAAAGCTCTTACATCTAGAGCCTTGCAGCGTCCATCCTAGCCTGGTCTTGGAAACGATAGGTTGGTTCCAAAGCCCCTCACGTACTTTTAGGGGAATAGCCAAATTCCAGTTATCGACCCTAATTAGTATTACAGGGGTAGCGTTTTCGTAGGATTATATTGGTAGTTGCGCCAAATATGGAAACATTTTAGAAATTTTGCTCAAATCCATCGTCTGTGATGCAAGGCCCAAATTGCTTACTGTATGGACAGCGTTAATCTAGAACTTTTTGTTGTTGGACACGCTCGATATTGTAATATCAGCTTTTACAGAGTCACTTTCTTGACGTGTTGTGTCGCCGGTCCATCTCAGACAAAGGGGGTCACTCTCGCCTTCAAGGCCTAATTCATCAAAAACAGTTTTTTCAATGAGGGTTACTGCCGAACCTTCGTCTAGAAAAGCGAAAACTTTTTTGATTTTATTTGATAAATGTATATTTACTGGTATTATTCGAAATAATGGTTGCGATTCATCACAGCTGTTACTATGCGCATTTACTACAGAGTTTTGTTGGTTAGAAGAATTTTTGTCGCTGTTTTGCTCAACGCTCTTTCTTTTGTGCAGCAAAGGGTTATGTTTATACTTACAAGAGTCAATACCACATTCTTTGTTAGAGTCGTGTTTGCGTCTGTGTCTCCCCAAGCATTGGCTACATAAGTTTTTGGCTTTCACACATTCCCACTTACGATCGAGCGACATATTTTTTAACACATCACATTGCACTACTCTATGGCTACCATCATTGCATACAAAACATCAGACATTCACTGTATTGTTATTCTCATGAGGCTCTTCACGATTGTGTGTATTTAGTGATGCACCAGTTTTTCCAACCAAAGGGGTTACGCTACTTGCTGCTTTTGTCATATTGTACAACCAATCGCCAATAACCTTAACGCTAGGAACGCTACTGTCCTTGGGAAACATCGCCCAGTTTAATTTGTGGTTGTTGGGAAGCTTATCAACCAATTCTTTGACTAATAGCGGATTATTTAAATGAGTTTTCATTTGAAACCCTTCCATTTTGGCGCATATATTGCGGACGCACATTGCGAATTCGATTAAAGTCTCCAATTTGCTTTAATTGGCAGAAAGCTTCTTGCTTTAGAAATTGCACGCTCTAAAATATATTCTGGCCTTCCAAAACACATACGAAGTGTGCGTATAATGTCAGGAACCATCTGTGGCACTAGTAATTTATTTTTAACAATTTCACGAGCCTTACCTTTAAGTGATGACTGCAGCCTAATCAAATTTTCAGCATCTGTGTAGCCTGCTAAAGATGTGCGTGCTGTGTTTTAAACTACTTATAAAAAGCGGCCATTCATCAGTGTCGCCGTTAAAGATTGGAAGTTGTTTTGGAAAAGATTTCCTTGCAGTAATTGTGCTGGAGTAGGCCCAAAGTTTACTGCAGTTGCCTCTGTTGGCCCAGAGTTTGACGTCGGCGTCGCTAAATTTGCTCTCAATAATTCACTAGCTTGCGATAATATTTTGTATTTTTCATTTAAGTACTGCCGCTTTACCTGCATTTCTTCTTCGAGCTGTTTCAGCTCTAAGTTTTTTTGCCTAGCAATATCATTAAGATTTCTGTTTTGTGGGGGATGCGTTATTTGGCCTTGAAAGTTTGAAGAAATTGTGGGTTGAAAATAGTTTGGCAGTAAATTTGGTGGTACGGAAGCTGGAATTAACGGGTTATAAGCATTTTGCCATGAAGATGGTGGTAAGTATGACATTATGGGAACAGAATAATCATAGGTAGCGGTGCCATTGATATAGAAACAGATTGTGGTGGTGATATATCTGCACTTGACGACGGCATCGAAACATAAGTTTGTTGATTTGCTCCTTGCTTTTCAGTTGACGATCGTTGTACATTAAGGTTGGTGTGCACGTGTGAGTTACATGACCGGCAAGTGTAAGGGATGATGCAGCTTTGCAGTATTCACACTCCAACTTACGTTGGCCAAGTTGCTGTCCAACCCAACACAGCCAAAGTGGTACCATTGGTCACAGACGTCGCCTTGTACCATCTCATCTGTATCTTTTTCACGACATTTTTTGCAATTTTTTTTCCAGCCATTTGTTTTTTTTTCCGTTGGAGTTATATTTTAGATTAAATCATTCAAAAAATAATTTTTAAGCAATATTACAGGCAAAACTCAACAATTAGTTAATTTCAATATTGTTTTTATTTAAATTTTTAAATTCAATAGGTGAATTATTTACATCAGTGCTACACTTAAAATAAATACAAATGTTATGCAGCGCACAACAAACGTTTATTATTTTAGCTGCCTTTTTTGGAGTGTAGTTCAGCTCTCTAGCACCAAGTAGACATCTCCATTTATTTTTCAACTATATTTCAGCACTTTGAATGAATTTCGTTAAATTTCATTTGGACTGATCCATCCTCTGGACATCTATGAGGAGTTAAAAGCCATGGTTTCAGAGGATACCCTGCGTCCCCTAGTAAAAATATTTTTTAGTTCTGGAAATTTTTCTTGTAGGTTACAATTTTACCTAAAATCCAATAATTGCTGCCGCTTCTCAGATATTCTTGCTCAAGGTAAGCTCGCAATTCGCTTGGAATTCCAAATGAAGAAGTCGTGACAAGCACCAGGATGAAACACATCAACGTACCGAATTTTTAATTCATAATCACAGGCCTATGTTAAAAATTTCCTATTAAAAATTTCATTTCAATAATAAAATTCCTTATCAGCATTACGTTTAAGCTGTAGTATCCCTTCCTGTTGTATTATAAATGCTTATTAATGGACGGTTCAATAAACCGAACATGTGATCCGCCGACGCATCCTATAACACTGGGAAATCCATGGTTCACATATAGCGACAAAGAAATTTCTCGTTTTTCTTCTTCTGTTCTGCAAAAAGTTATCCAATGTGGGCATAAATGTTCTTCGAATATATTTATGACTTCTGCAAAGATTTTGCTTAGACAGCATTGAGCCACGGACATGTCAGTCTTTTCCTACACCTTTTTGGTACCCACCTTCGGCAAAGAAACGTAGTATTGCGCTCAATTTTACCAAAGGTGATATACCAAACAACTTACGCCTTGGTTGAATATGAGTCGTTAACACACCCAACAAATATTTGAAGGCCGGCTTGTTCATCCTGTAGTATTTTTCAGAGTTTGGGGTAAATCAAGTGGTTTGCTGGCATCACGCAACATTCTTCTTGATAGCCTTTTCTCTTTTTGGTCCAACTGCTGCCGCTGCTTCAGCTATTATAAGAAATGCTACACTAAACATTTTGATTTAGTTTTATTTGTCTATTTTTAAATTTTAACTTCTCAAATGTGTATAAAATTTTTTATATTTTCCCCGTTTCAAGTTTATTTGTAAAATGGCATAAAATTTTTCTTCCGAAAAAAAAACAGCTGATGGAAAAATGCTGGCATCGAAAAATTAAAATTCCCTCTCCCTATTATACTTCTCCTCATTTTTCAAGAAAAGGAGGATTTGTTTCTCGTGAAAAATTAATTCCCGGGGACCTCATTTCCCTCGGAATATTTAGAATTTGGCTGTTTGATTATTATACTCACTTCATTCATGCTGTAAAATAAAAAATATTTTAATAGCAATAACGTAACAAACAATAACTACAACAGCTATAACTTCCGCAAAAATCAAATAAAAACATAGCGTTGTCAATTACAAGATCATTCAACAATTTATCACAGTGACAAGCAAAACTGGGGGCTCCACGTTAAATAAAAATTAACTTAAGCGTTGATAAATAAGTTAATTTAAGATTTACAGCTTAACTCTTCATAAGGAAAACTTCTAATTTAATTTTGATAAAGAATTTATTCGTTTAGCTCACCTAAAGAAAACTCTTTTATAAGTATGAAAAAACAATATTCGAGCTTGAGGTCAAAATTGTAGTGTGACAATTATTTCTTTATTGCCTATATTTCGCTACAACATCGAGTAGCATCATCAGGGCTATGGGTCCAATGTTTACAAACAAACTCACTATCACAAAAACAATAAACAACAGTTTCTTGATTGTCATCTGTTATTGCACTTGAGTGCAATTTTGACCTCAAGCTCGAATATTGTTTTTTCATACTTATTACCACAGAAAGGTCGAATAAACATCTAATATATAAAACTCTTTTATTTTTGGAAAGAACACTACTATATAAATAATACAAAAACACGTAAATTAATATAAAACGCCCAACATAAAAAACCCACTGAAAAGATTAAAATTAATAAAAAAAAAACATATTTCTTATAAAACTACAATTTATAATTAACTTACAACTGTCGAAGTAAGAATTGCCAAAGTGATAAAGATAAAGGAAAAGTAAAGTGCAAAAGCAGCAGAACCAGGTCCCATATATTTGAGTTATTGAAGCAGCAGACGCATTCAATAGGAAAAAATCTTATCAGCCCGATTATGAATGACAATTCCCTGGAAATTTTTTCCCTACTTCCTGTTCCCAATTTTAAATGAAAACTCCCCGGGAAATTTTTTCATTTTCCCTAATTCTAAATGAGCTTAAAAAATGGGAATCTTTTTCCCTGGAAGAATGCAATGAAAAATTTTGAGAAAATTTGTATTTAAAAATGTAAGTATTTTAAATTATGTTGAAAAAAATATCTTTGCAGCTTTTAACACATAACTATGAATACATATCTTATTTTCAGGTCATAAACAACAAAAAAAAAAAAACAATTAAGGGGTCTCTTGAACCAAATGCAAGCCCAACCAGATACTGCTCGTGGATTGTTTTTTGGTTTTGGCAAAATTCGGAGGCGGAGTTGAACTCAGCAGGGCGACCAACAAAAAGTGTTTCGAAGTGGAAGAAGGTATGATTAATAAAAATTGTCCTTAATGGTATAGAAGAGTTTTTAAAATTCAAACGTTTTTTGGGTAGGTTGTGTTAAAAAAAGGATGTGCGACAAAAGGCCGCACGGAACCTTAAATATAGTAAAGGGACTGGTGGAGGGCCGAATGTGGAGCAGAAGTTTTCCCCAAACGAAGAAGCCAATTATGATTTGATTGGGATGCTAGAGTCTGTTGAAGGTATAGCCAATACGTTTATATTATCCTGTTCTTCTTCAAAAAAAAAGCGAGCAAAACAAAATATTGGAGCAGAATTGCCACTGCAGTTTTTAGCAGACGACGATATCAAAGCCGTAAGGACTCATCTCAGCCACCACCAGCGAAAAAAATGAAAAAGGTTCCAATAGAAGTGACCGCCCATGTTTCCGCTACCGATGTCCTTGCAGAGGAAATATGTATTTAAAGGAAAATGTTGGAAACGATGAACGAGCAGCTTCAAGCCACAAAAAAGGTTTGTCGTTCCATAGACCGGCTTTGTGACTTGAAGAAAGACGAATAAAAGGAGCAAATACGGCTTAATCTTGGAATGGAAAACTGAAGGCTTAGAGAAGTAGAGGACAAGATCGAAAAAAAGCGGAGACTTTTGGAACTGGAAAATTTTAAATATGTAAATATTAGGCTTACAACATAAAATGTGATAAAGTGGACTGAAAGTGACCTGTTGCTGTGAATCAAATTAGTTTTGTTCTTTACCTATAGAAGCCCCAATTCGCACGATGCAGGAAAATAAGACTGCATATTTTCATTTTCTTCTTTGAACTTTCATTGGCGTTCGCACAGTACAAGTCTTATTGCTTAAATTGTTCAGATTTTTGCATGAATGTACACACACACATCTGTGTTTTTTGACATTACGAATATGGAAGCAAACCGAATTGCAAGTACAAGCAAGTCTGTACTCATTTGATTTTATCTCACCCCGTTGCCTACAACCTAATCAGCTCAGCTTAAATACTTGCATCGTGCGAATTGGGACGAATTAAGTTATTTTTGTTTTTAGTGTTAGTATTTTTGATTCTTTTTAATAAAATTGTTGTTATTGAATACAAAATATTTTTATTTTGTTTATTTCTTTTTTGTTTTAATAAAATATATACAAATATAGAGTGAATTAATAAAGTTTAGGCACATCATGATTTTCCAGAGTAATTGCTCAATTATCTTGGATCTGCTTAACTTGATAAAATAGTAATGATTCCGTATTAAAGATAGATGTGTTTATTGACTACTCAACACAAAAAATAATTCTTTTTTTATTATATCTTATATACAAGGCTTTAAAACCTAAAAAACACTTTAAGTCTAAGTAAAAAATTTTAGAGACATACTGTATTTATGCACTTTGATCGCTAGTATAACGGTAAATCTACACGTGTTTATTTAAATTCATGTTTCTGCACATGGTAAATTCTAAGTAGGCGAGGTTTAAATGTAAAAAAGTTTTTCTTCGTATATAATTCGTGGCGAAAACAGCAAAATGAGAAATTGTTTAGAAACTTGCATAGATGTTCCTAAAATTATTATAAATATTCATGCGCAGAGAAAATCCTATCGCGAAATTGGTGTTATTGTACACAGGCCCTATACTAGTGTATGAAACATCATAAAACAATGAAAAAACTAGCAATTTACCGTGTGTTTCCGATATCAACAAGAAAAAGAGGTTAGAGTTCGCAAAACTCCACATTAATCAGCCTCAAACCTTCTGAAACAGCGTAATATTTAGCGATGAGTCAAAGTTTAACATTTTTGGCTGTCAAGAAAATCAACTTATTAAGACTGTTAAGCACGGTGGCGGCAATGTTATGGTCTGGGGGTGCATGGCGGCATCTGGAGTGTGAAATCTTCTGTTTATAGATGATAAAATTGACAAGCACTCTTATTTAAATATACTAAAAGAAAATTTATTTCCAAGTGTTGTGAAGCTGGGCTTAGATGGGAAATTCTTGTTTCAACAAGATAATGACCCAAAACATTCTTTATATCTTGTGCAGGAATAGCTTATATACCACTGCAAAGAGTTGAAAACCCCTCCGCAATCTCCCGACACGAATCCTATAGAGCATATTTGGCATCTACTGAAAAAAAAGATACGGAAACATAACATTACATCCAAAGAATCGCTTAAACGGCGCTTCGCTTAGAATGCGAAAACATTACTCCTGATGAAACGTCTAACCTAGTAAAAAGTATGAGTCGACGATTAGAAGCAATTATCCAAGCTAAAGGAGGTTCAACCAAGTACTAGACGCGCAAAAACTAAGAAAAAACAGAAAATTTTCATTTGTGTGCCTAAACTTTTATTACATAGACTTACTTTGTTTTTTAGTTTTATAGCGTTGTATAGTAAAAATAATAAGATATGAATTATGTTTTATGTTAAATCGTAAATAAACACATCTATCTTTAATACAGAATCATTATTATCTTATCAAGTTAAGCAGATTCAAGTTAATTGAGCAATTACTCTTAAAAATCATGATGTGCCTAAACTTTGTTGATTCAATGTATGTTTTGGTTGTTCTTCATACAAATGTTTTGTAAATTTAAAGTCACACATCTCAAAGCAAAACAGCTGAGTTCAGAAATTCGAAATTCATTTTCCAAAAGAGTATTATCCCCGTTTGTTTAGTATAGGGGTATTTTATTACCGGGAGATATTAATTCCCTATTGCGATAAGCATAAAACTTTGAAACAATAAAGTACAAAATCAATCGAATTTAATTGAGTTGTGGCTAAAAAAAATGGAAAATAAAAACAAATGCGGAGAAGTCAGTTCATGTAACATTTACGCTAAGACGGGGAGATCGTCCTAATGTATTTATAAATAATACTCAAATTCCTAAAAAAGATTGTGTAAAATATCTTGGCATGTATATCGATCGTCGGCTTACTTGGAAAGAGCACATAAAATAGAAGCATAATCAGTTAAATTTGATGAACAAAAAAGTTTTGTTGGTTAATAGGACTTAAGTCCCAGCTTAATATAGAGAATAAATTAAAACTTTATAAAGCGTTTTTAAAACCTGTGTGGACCTATGGTATTCAGCTATGGGGAACTGCCATATTGAGATAATTCAAAGATATAATCCATGACACTCGACTTATAGTTTAATCACCGTGGTATATAACAAACGAAGCAATTCATAATGATCTTGAAGTTCAAACAGTGAAAGAAGCAATTAAATCCTACAGCAAAAATATTTGATAAAACTAAGTAATCATGTTAACCCCTTGGCTATTACTTTGCTAGACGATACTGATGAAACACAAAGGCTAAAGAGATATTTTATTCTAGATCTTCCATTTAGGAGGTACAAAAACAAATAGGAACTATTTTTTTTGTATTTTTTTATATTATTATTGCCTTTTTCTTTGTAATTTTCAATCTGATTTTTCTTTTGTTTTGTTTCCTGTCAACCCTTAAATTAAACTTAAGAAATTTTGATTTTTTGTACAATAAAGACATAAATATATGTAAATACTTATAATTATACTGTTTTCATACCTTTCGGTGAAGACCGTCGTCACTGGCTGTTTATTTCGTACGATTAGTACTAATCAAAACGCGGCTTAAAAATGATGTCTTTACATCGAAAGCGCTCGCCAATCGTACCAATTAAGCAGTCAGTGACGACGATCTTTACCGAAAGGTATGACAACAGTATTTTATTTACTGGCGGAATAAATCCAATTAACTTAATACTTATAATTATGTTTGTTTACTATAGAATTCTGTTGTATTACTATACACTTAAACCTGTTTTTATGCGGTTACTTGGGACGGCACAAAAAAAAATGTTTGGATAAGTAAAAGTAACGGTAACATTTTTACATACAGTCAGGGATAAAATTGTTCACATAAACTGGTTATTTTAGGAAATACGAAAGTTAGTTTAAACAAAGTCAAAGCTAAAGCTTGTCTTGATCATAATAAACATATCTTTATGTCGACTACTAAAAAAGTTTTGAAGATTATATATACATGCACCATATTACTAAAATAACAAGTTTATGTGAACAATTTTATCCCTGACTATATGTAAAATTGTTATTGGTATTTTTCCTTAAAGTTATTAAGCTGTTTATTAACAAATATAAACAGAAAAAACCAATAACAAAAAACAAAACAATAAGTTTAAAAAATCCACTAGTCGCATTAAAAAAGCGACAAGTCCAGACCGCACAAAAAAAACACCGCAAAAAAACATGTTCAAGTGTAATTGTACTTTGATATGTTCAATTTTAAATGTCATTTTAATGATTCATCACATATGCTTATTATCACGTTTTTGGTAGATTGCATTTAAAATAAAGAAAAAAAAATTGTAATAATTTTGTCCACATAATTTAATTTGTGAGTATAAAATTTATATTATATTTTTATATGGCATTAAAAATTTTAAGTGATATAAAGTTGTTGATGTCTTGAAAATTCATGAGCACATTTGACGAGATTAACTAATTCAGAATTTACTCGAAAACTTCAGTGTAAATGGCATGGTTAGCTCACAAAAAACTATGGACATGAATACTGTACAGACTCTTCTTGACGAAGCTGTAGGAAAGGCATTATCGCGAACTTGAACTCAACTTTAGGGTATAGTTGACGAACTTAATCAGAGAATCGATGCACTTCAGACTCCGGCAACTATTAGAGCATAGGGTAGTTGAGATTGCCGCCGATGTTGTTTGCGACGAACCACTTGATATCGTTAAATATGCTCTCGAATTTAGTGGTGAAGCTTCTAAGTATGTATCTTTGTGTCAAGCTGGAGTAAAAGCTTACAAGCGGTTTGAACAGTATCAGGAAAGTTCTAAGTATTATAAAGCCATCGCTATACTACTCAATAAAGTTGTAGGTAGCGCTGACTCTGTTTAAGTACAAAAAATACGGTGAAGGTTCATGCTGTAATTTCCAGATTAGATTTTGCATATTCGGATAAGACTTTAATCTATACGTTGGAGCAGCAACTTTCCACCTTAAGGCAGGGTCAGATGCAAATTATAATTTTTTGTAACCAGGTAGAGAAAAAGTTAGCATCGATTGTGAATAAGTTAAAAATGTCTTATGAGGGGGATGTTACATTGATTCATTCACTCAATAGGATATATAGAACAGACGCATTGCCTTCTGCCTTGGCATTGGCCCAGGAAATGAAAACGAATAAAAACAGAAACCATTTTGCAACTATTTACAATAGCGGGTTTGGCAATCTTCTACGGCCTATTTTTACACAAACATTTCCAAGACCCACTACTTTTAACAACCAATATTACGGTAATCGCCTATCTAACAACTATTTGACACAATCTATGAGAAACCAACCCTTAAATGATCAGTTGCAACTACCTTTTTATCAACCACAGTCACCTCACCACTATCCTCGACCACCTTATTATGCAACTGCTCAGGCGTTTAAAAATCTGAACATTGGCGTTAGGCCTAAACAGGCTCTAGATTCGGACGTAAGCATGCGTACTTCGAACTCTAATAATTTACAGGGAGCTCAAAATAGACAAAGTTTTAGAAGAGTACAAAGGTTGAATTATTTGGTTGAAATATTTTAACTTAGAGACACTTAATAATCTGACGTGCGAAACAATTCCAAAAAACATAGAAAAAGTTTTTTGTGATAAAATAAAAATGCTGCAGTCTTTGCCAGCTCAAATGAAGCCTTGCTAAAGAACACAAAGATATCCGCTATGATCAGAATAACGGATGAAGAACCCATATATTCCAGATACAAATCTTATCCGATTTCGATGATTGATTTTGTGAACAAAGAGGAAGACGGCGTCCTCCCGGTTTGGGTAGTAGATAAAGAAGGAGTAGATGAGCATTGTAACCCTAACAAAAGTCCGGTGTTTAATTTTACAAAATTGAACTCCAAGACCGTTTGCGATAAATATCCTACTGCGGATCCATCTGATGTTATGGCGAATTTCTGAAAATCAAAATATTTTACGACCCTGGACCTAAAAAGCGATTTCCACCACATTAATTGAGCGCGATCGAGAAAAATCTGCATTTAATAGCAAATATAAGTTTTGTCGCTTACTTTAGATTAAAAAATGCGCTTAGCATCTTCCAATGTGCTATAGATGACATTGAAATGAGGAAATCTATAAAACTTGTCATGTCTATATAGAAGACATTATTATATTTTCAGTCTCCGAGCGGAATCATAATTATGATATCAATAGAGTATCACTTAAGAAACCCAAGATTTTTAAAACCTCAGTATAGTATTTGGGATTCATTGTATTAACGGAGGGTATCAAAACATGCCCAAGTAAAATTGAGGCCATAGAAAAATATGAGTCTCCAACTACTCTGAGAGGCTTAAGATCGTTTTTGGGCCTTTTAGGCGATTTGTGAAGGTCTACGCGTCTGCGGCTAAATCTTTGACCAAATATTTACATGGAGAGAACGGACATGTGGGCACACGACAGTCAAAATTTGTGAGGATAGAATTAGATGATGAGGCTTTGTCCGCTTTTGAAAAATTAAAGAAAATTTTAACTTCTAAGGACGTTCTTTTTTTGTATCCTAATTTTGAAATGCCATTTGATCTAACACCGGACGCATCATCTAATGCTATCGGAGCAGTTCTCTCTCAGAACGGACGGCGTGTGACAACGATCTCTCGGACACGTTTCTTCTGCAGAAGAAAATTACTCCACGAATGAGCGAGAACTATTAGCCATCGTATGGGCCCTCAAAAACCGTAGACATTATTTATATGGCGTTAGAAATTTGAAAATTTTTACGGATCACCAGCCGCTGTTCTTTTGCGTATCTGATAGAAATCCTTATTCGAAGATTATACATTCTTTTATAAGCCAGGTAAGGGCAACCTTTTCGCAGACGCACTGTACAGGCAATGCTTGAATGTGGCTACGGATTCAACGTCAGCCGATTCTATGCAAGCATGTGCTAGCGAAATGTCACTTACAAAAGTTATTCTAGGTGTCGAGAATGCTATTAGTTATTTTAGGAAATGAAATAGTTCTTTTTCAGGAGCATCGAATTAAGAAGGAAATAAAAATTATCTTCAAGGATAGCATTCGTCTTGAAATTTCATTTAGAGCTATAAAATATCTACTTTATTTCCTCCATATCGTCATAAATCCCCAAATTGAACGCCATTTAACGCCCACATCCAACATTTTCATTTTTCCAATTACCCATCGGTAAAATCCGCTACTGTGCTAAGCTTGTAACCGATGTTTTTAATCCTTACGATCAGTTTGAGATACTTGCTAATGGACATAATTGGGCTCATCGATCCCTAAACGAAAATATTAAGCAAGTTCTAAAAGATTTTTATTTTTTAAATATAAGACGTCAATTGAAACATATCATATCAAGTTGCAGAACATGCAGAGGGACAAACTATTCAAGACACCCTAAGAGACATGAAAATTCTGAAACTCCAATACCCCCAACTATTGGAGAAATATTCCACGTCGATATTTTTTACACAAGCAGACAATTTTTTTTAAAATGCTTAGACAAGTTTTTTAAATTTGCCATCGATAAACCCATTGCCTCAAGGGCAATTGTTAATATAAAACCAGCTCTCCTGGAGATTTAAAATTTTGTTGGGAACACCAAACTAGTCGTGTATGATAATGAGAAATATCTTAACTCCGAAACATTTGTATGCTCGTGAAAAATAAATTTCAAGCTGATATCTATGCAAATCCAACAGTTCTTGCAATGGGAAAGTGGAAGCTTTCATAGCACATTAAAAGAAATTGCAAGGTGTCTCAAATTGGACGATATCTCTACCAATTCAATAGATCTGATACTTTTTGCCACAGCCAGATACAATAGGTCAATTCGCTCCACTTTCGATATGCGGCCAATAGAACGTCTATTTGAACAATTTCTTATTTCGGTTGTCCTTAACATTGAGTTCTGGTAGCTAGCTAATTTTTTTATTTAACGTAATATCTCTAAGCCAATTTCGAAGGAGATAAGAACCCCATTGCCTTGAGCACGGTCAGATTAGAAGGTAGCAATATTCTCCTAAATTTAAATTTAACCAACAAGCTGTTTACTACCATACGATGGAAAATGTTTCAAAAAGCTTTAAAGTATAAAAGTTGTTGATGTTTCCAATATAAAATCTTCTTGATGTTAATATTTTTTTTCCTTTGTTAATTTCAATTAACAATTCAAAACTTCGTTTTCTTCTTTTTGTATACGGTATATTGTTTGAGATTTTTGATCTTGGAAATGTCGAGATCCTACTAACAATGCTGTATACAAACTTATTTTTTGATTTTTTTTTCACATTTTAAATTACTTCTCTAGCTGATGATTATAAGTAGGATTTTTGTATTAGAAATTTTTTTCGAAAACTTACCCTTAAAAAAAATCAACTATATGCTTTACCCTTATTCTGCGTTTTAATTACGTTCCGCATTCAGTTACGCTCGAATCGAAAATAGATATTCTAAGAAAAAACCTAATCGAAAGAAAAAGAAGAAAAGAAAAGTATGTTTAAGCCAGCTGCTTTGTTATGAAAGGTATGAAATTGAAACAATACAAATAAAAAATTTTGTAAACATTGTAATTGTTCAAATATAAAAAGAAAAATTTTATGAATAAACAGTGATAAATATATATGTGAAAACTAAATATTGTGGTAACTATAATTAAATAAACTCATCAGTTAAATGCGGAAAGGAAGAAAATATCCAGATTATAAGCAAACGGTAAATGTGGCCAAACTATTCCAGTGTGAGGAATCCTGAAGCGCCGCAGCGAAATTTGTATTCTCCACACATCATTGCAAAAGAAAAATTTAGAGAAGAAATGAAATCGATATTAACGGCGTTGTTGTTGGAAGAGGAGAACAACGTGGCCCAGAATGCAGAATCAAAACTAGAAAAGCGGCAGCTGAGAGACAGTTGCAATCCAGTCGAGATGAGTGATAAATTGTAAGATATTTATTTTAAATCATGTGTTGCGTTTTTTGACCTGGAATAAATTAAATAAAGTTATAAAGTCACGAAAAAAAAAAACAAAAGTTATTACAAAATAAATTTATAGTATTTAATATTTACATTTTATTTAACTATACACTTTTTTAACTACAGAAACAAAAATCGAAAAACCTTCCGTTGAAAAAACGTACCTACGATCGTAACGCAGAATACATGCAATCGAAAAACGAATCGAATGGATACGGGGAATGGAACGCAGAATACCAAAATTGCTAAACTGAGAAATATACGATTCGAATAAAAACGCAGAATAAGGGTTATTTATGTTTTTCCATTTATGATTTAATTTTTTTTTTTAGTTTTTATGTATTGAGCTTGGAAACTTGTTTTTTACTACCTAACTTTTGTATGATTGACTTAGTAGTGGTGTAATATTGTTCTGCTTATAAATTAAATTACATTCAATTAAATTAATCATGCCTGTGACAAGAAGTCTTGAAAATTTATTAAATATAGGAGAAGGTCGGCTAGTGAACGCTCAATTATTTAGGGACCTCGACAAGGCGGAAAGCTGCACAACTGACTCGAAATGATGATTCCGGATCTAGAAGTGATAACCACACTCGACATGGCGAATTATTAATGAAAGTATTGAATCTTTTCGTAGTGAAATGGCATGTTTCATTACTGGCGAATTAAGAAGTTTAGCTCAAAGTATAAATAATCAACAAAATTTAAATGAAGCTCGATCAGCTGACGGTTTTCAAATGCTTCGCTTAGACCGCCTACACCTAATAATGGCGGTCAACAAGTGCTCTTTTTTGTCAGACAAAGTTTAAAATATAATACGGAACTGGAAAATAAAATTTACCGGCAATGATAATCAATTCAACATACCAAATGTTTGTGATATATTATTTAAAAAGCTTACAAACATAAGCCTTAAGCTTTAAAAAATATCTAGAATATGTTGAAAAATGCTATCGTAAGAATTGTAGAAAAATCAAAATGGAACCCTTACGAAAATATGTGTACAGATACATGTTTTTTAATATTAAATATTTTTACGTTTATTTAAATTTATAAACGTTTATTTTATTGAGTTCTTTTATTGCAAAATAAATAAACACAATTTATTTATTACCTTAATTAAATTGCACTTTAATTATGGCCGTTGACTTTATATACCCAATATTTAGGCTCTTGAATATATTAGAACTTGCTCCATCTGTTGGTAGAATACTTCTTTACTACGCATTTATCATTTGAGACACATGATGATTGTTGTTGATTCCAGAACCTTCCATTATTATTTTGAATTTATTTATACATGCTGTCTATTTTTATTAGTCCTTATGTAGGTGTTTGTGTAGTTGTGTGTTGCGTTTATTTTTATTGCTTTATGTTAGTTGTTTTGTGATTAATAAGTTTTTGTAGAAACTTCTGGAGTTGTAAACAGACACAATAGGTCATTTCGTTTTACTTTGATACTGACAATTATTTTTATTTCTTTTTATGACATTAATAAATCATCTTTGCAACACTGCCGCCTACTTAAGCCTTTTCGTCCCGAATAGGCTCAAGGTTACCTTTGCCATATTTGGCCAGCCGTTCCATGGGAACAACTTTCATTTTTGACCTCGGATTATGGTATGTCTGTATTCGGTAAACCATATCATATAATTTCTTGATCACCTTGTATGGTCCCTCCCAGTGAGTTTGCAGCTAGGAGACAGTCCTTTCTTGCGTTGTGGGTTATATAGTAGAACCATTTGTCCTTCTGTAAATACCTCTGTGTTTGCTGCTCGATCATATCTGGCTTTCATTTTATCGCTAGACATTTAAATGCGGTTACGGACAAACTCATGAAGCTCATGCAGGTCTTCTTGTGCTTGAGGAACATTTCCATTGTCTTCGTCTGCAGGTCCCGGTTTATTACCAAATTCTAAATCTGCTGGCAGTTTTAGTTCTGTCCCGAACAAGATTTTTGCTGGACTACGTGAGGTTAAATCATGTGCAGCTGACCAATAAGCTAGTAAGAACTTCGTATATACTCATCCTAATCCTTTTGGTGTGCACTGACCACTTTTCTGAGATATTCCTCTAGGGTACGATTTAATCTTTTTACCATGCCATCAGACTGTAGATACAGTCGTTCTCGTCTTTTTGATACCATATACGTCACACATCTCTTTGAATATGGCCGACTCAAAACTTCGTCCCTGGTCTGAATGCGGTTCTAGTGGAACACCGTATCGACACACCCAATTGTTAACAAGAGCGTCCACTACTCAAAGGTGGCATCTGCGTTGTATTGCTGAAGCTTGCCAAGACTATTTCTTGTTGGACCCTTGGCCGCAATGCACTGTTCGCAATTTGCTATTCAATCGGCCACGAATTGTCGGCAGCCTACTTAGTAAAATCGTTGCTTTATCTTTCCCAGCGTTTTTGTTTTCCCCATATGACACCTGCTGGGACCATTATAAAACTGCTTCATTAGCTCACTCCTTTTAGAGGTGTGCACGACAATTAAGTCTGTTGTGGTTTTGCCATCTGTACTTTTCCTAGATCGGTATTAGCAGCCATCTACTACTTTCAGGCTATCCCACTCAGCCCAGTACGATTTTGCTAGGCGGCTTTCTGCCTATATTTCATTATGGTTCGGTCTTCTGTTATTTTGCTTGGCCAATATAATTTTTGCCAATATTGGGTCCTCATTCTATGCCTTCGATCAGTCTTCGCTTGAACCAATTTGGATAAGCCGCACGTCAATGATGCACTCCTTTTTTTCAACATTTGTGCAGTGATTGCACTCAACATTGCATGGCCGTCTTGAAAGGGCATCAGCATTGTTGTATTTCCGCCTTTTCTATGCACAATACTCAAGTCTTACTTTGAAACTTTTGAAAATGTGCCTTGATATTTGAAGAGTGTTTAATACATTCAACTCTGTGCCATTTAGTATACAATGGTTCAGGAAAAGATTGATCCCAATCTACCTTTAACTCCCACAATTCCTGAATAAAAATGTTTGCCGTTACTATAGTAGGTGATAGAATTCCCAATGGGTCGAATAATTTTGGAAGGTCAGACGTTACTATTCGCTTAGTTATACTCTTAACGTTGTGAGGATGGACCTTAATACCCAGTTTGTCGGTTTTCAGCAGCCAAACAAGTCCTAATGTTTTGATGGTGTCAGTTTCTATGCTCTCAAAATCTAAGTTCACCTCCAAGTCGCCTTGTGGAATGTTACGGAGTAACTGTGGGTAGTTTGTACACCATTTCCTTAACGTGAATCCGTTTTTTTCATAATCTACACGAGTTCTCTTGTAATTGAGAAGCGAGTGGGTAACGTAAGTCATTTTCTTTGGCCAATTGCTCCAGACATTTCGTTGATAAGTATGGGGCAGCTGTTGGGTTGGTAGTATGCAATGGGCCTTGTAGTATCCTTTCTCTAGATAATTAACTTAAATTGACGATCTTCAGGTGCAATTAATTCCTTTCTATACATTTTTTCAACGTCAGTGGTGAACACGAACCTTGGCATTCGAAACCTTAGGAGTATGGAGAATAACTCGCCAGTGAACATCAGATCGTTCAAAGAATATCCTGATGAAGTTTTAGCCGACGCATCAAATATTACCCTGAGCTTAGTGGTTAAACTGTTCGGCCTTAATACGCAATGATGTGGGATGTAGTAGTTTGGGGAGATTATGGATTCTGTTTCCAATTTTGTCATGTGTTCCATTGATTCGTAATCATTCATAAATTCAGTGTATTTGGCCTCCAACTCCAGATTCTTTTGAAGACGTCGTTCTAGAGCGAGGAATCGATTAAGAGCAATGGTATGTTAGTCGAAAAAAATATTTATTTCCTTTATAAAAAATCATTTATTGAGGTTCTTGCGATGTAGTTCTATACCTTGTAATAAATTCTGGAAATCAGTTTCAGAAGTTGTGGCAATAATATATGTAAGCATTAGTCAAAGTCACACCTCGTTCTGACACATCATTTACCACTTGTAAATGTTGAACTTTTTTTGTTTGCATCTTGAAATGACTTGTTGGCTTTTCAATTCTTTGGATCTATTTTTAAAAGATCGATTATAATATTGCAAGCTTCGAAGAAAGTTAGACTGGCTTTTTTAAATGAATTGTTGAGTTTCTTTGTTTCTATAGTTTTCTTCAGTTTCAGTGTCGATACGTTCATCAAAAAATGCTAAGGCAGCAAATATCGGAGTTAAGTACCACTGTGACCTAGAAAAGCTTTAAGCGAGGCTTGTGCAACTGCTTTATTAATAATTTTAAAACTTTCCAACTCCTTTCATAGGCTCAGATCATTAAGAGGAGCGTATCGAGGGCACTCACAGAGGTACCAATATTTAATATATATTCTTAAAATAAATGAACTTAATTCAAGCAAGGCATCAATCGTTGATTTGTCTATTTAAAATTGCAACTGGTTTCGGAAAATACATATTTTTGAAGAATATATAATTCTCTTCGTTCAGCGAGCCAGAAGCTATCAATTCTGAAGCTTTTACTGTTGGGTACCGCATATATATATATATATATCCTCCAAAATGATTAGACTCAGATTGAGTATTTCTTTATAGTCTTCTCTTGATTGCGTGTCTTCAAGTTGGCCCTTTATAAAATTGCTTAAGTCTTCGCGTATTGGTTCCGGAATAACCTTTTCAACAATTTTGTGATTTATGCAGTCGGAGAAACTAGACTTGCTGATAGACTCCCACCTCTGCTGGAGTGTGGCGAAAATTTTTATTTGCGGTGATGTGGTCTGCTCTTCAATATTAAGTGCCTTAAAGGTTGATCCAGCCACAAGCTCCAACATATGATGTCAGCATGCCAAAAATATGAAGTCTTTTTTCAGTTTTTGGAAAAGTAAAACACATGCACCGATTCGGCGTCCAGTATTGGAACATGTTGTATCTGCAGACATAAATTGGATATTTTTAGTTAAATTTCAGGTTTTAAGCATTTAAAACACTGCACTCCTAGAAGTTTGGGGTCTGAATATCCGGTTGCGCTAATAGAGAGCCGATCAGTTTTTTTTTCTTTTTATTCTTTAAGTCGGGCATTATTTTTTTTTATGCCAATGCACCGTAATATACTTTGAGCCTCAAACGATTTTTTAATGGAATCTGCAATAATCTGTCGCTGCTTTATACGTTCTCTTTAAATTGAAGTCTTTAAGCATGCAATGTTTTGGCTAGGATCTGAGCAAGAATTTACTATTAACAAAGCTTTACGGCAATTAATTCCGATTTAGTTGTAATAACTCTGTTTAATTATCTAGATGACCTGGAAGGTTGAATTACTTTTCCGATCAAGCTCTTCATGTCTCGCAAGAAATTACCTCGTTTTTTCTTCTCGATTTCGTTTTTTCTAGACTTACTCTTATTTAAAAATATCCACTTCGACTGTAAGTTTACGATGTCACGAGAAATGTTACGTACCTATTGACTTGTTTCTCACATATCTTTAAAATTGTTTGCTATTATTCTGACACACTTTAAGACAGTATATTTTTGGATAAAATGTAATTTAAAAAATCTTTGCAGAATTTGCATTTTTTCGGCGGTTCCCACAAGCCATACATTTCTTGTTTTCACAAAATTCATATCAATTTTATATAAAATTACACATTTTTGCACTAACAAAAAAAAAAAAAAATAACATAGAAACTTACCGGTACGTCGACAACTTTTCTTTTTGTTATGTAAAATCGTATAACGACAATATTATAACGAAAAATTCACATAAAATAGAAAGTGAATATGACAGCGTGTAACGATTTAGATCAGTAAATGTTAGAAGTTAATGGCATTTAAAACCCAAATGTTACAATCTTGCCAGATCTATCATTCATTCAACTCAATTCAAGATATTGGAAAAAATTCAATGAAAAGGCGGATTAAATTGAAATGAAGTAATATTTTATTTATTTGCAGGAATTACCTTAAAGACCTCACTATAAAAATCTATGGGAATACACAATAATTATAACGAGAAAAGTATAACCATTTGTAAGGTACAAACTATAAAAATAGAATAACTGTAGACCAAAATTTCATTTTTATTTTTCTTAATTATTGAGAACTTATCAGTCTTCAAAATCGCGTTTCTAGTTTTTTTATCTTTCATATAAATTTGAAAAGAAATAAACCGTTTTTTACAGAATTTGTGAAAAAATTACAAAAATACTTAATATGTGGGATCGTAATGGACAAAAATATTGCCGAAACTTAAAGTTTTTGCAAATGGAAATAAAAAAAAAATTAAATGAACGTAGTTATTAATAAAGACATGAGTCAAGTTTAAAAAAAGACTGAAAACCCCGATTTTTAACAAAGACTGGATTTGCGCTACTTTTAAATCTAAATCTAAAAAAAATCAAAAATAGTGGACCCTACAGGCATTCAAATTATGCTTGAGCCTCTGACAATAAAAAAATTTGGGCTGCTCTAATATATATATATATATATATATAAGCCCTTTTATTTGAACGTGGCATAAAATAGAAAAAAATTTGAATCTTAAGATCTGCTACGATTTTATGTTGACCGAAGTTTTTATTGGGCAATACGAACCATGAGATAAAAATGCAAAAGGACTTATGCCACTTTCAAACTAAACGGCTCATATTTAAATTTTTGAATAAAAAATGGAAGCGAACTAGGCGATGCTGTCGAAAAGTTGACAAATATAATTAATGAAGCTGCATTTCTATCCACTCCTAATATTACTGAGGAAAATGGTCGGAACAAGGTTACAGTATCGGCCAAAATTAGAAGACATTTTAACTAAAGAGAATTAAAACAACGACTACAACGACTGTGAAAAATCATGTAATGAAAGAAATGAATATAATTATGAATGCCACAAAATACTTAAAAACCCAATAAAAATATATTTTCTCTTAAAAGATCTGAAGGGAACGTGGTGTAAGTTTGACTATAATAATGTGCAGAAATTATGTTTCCTAAACCCTCTAGCTAGAAAACGACATATGTTCATTTTCTAAAGTTTTTGAAAATATCTTTTTACGTAGACTGCAGCCAATATTAATCCATAAAACTGTTATTCCTAACATCAATGTAGTTTCCGATCCCAGTTTAAAAATCCTACATAATGTCATCGTGTTGTAACCAGAGCTGTAAACAATTGATTATATTTTTAATCATTCCTGCGAATCAATCCCGTATATAATGGCGATTTTTTAATGCATTTGTTCCAAACAAAAATGAATTAAGTTAAAATTTTAATGAATTAAAAATTTTGATTGCCCACACGAAGCCGATAAATAAAAATTTAAATTTCTTGCGAATTTAAATAGATTTCTTATGAAATTCACGTCGTGAATGTAGTCACTCGCAACCTAATTAAATGAATTAGAATTTGAATGCAACTATTGGGAGAAAGAAAATATTGAAGGCATTCATTTAAAATATTTTTTTTTAGTTAAAAACTACAGAGAGAAATAAAATTCGTTGGGGGAACCGAATTCGTTGCCAATCGAATTTTGTCGGTTGTGTGTATTATCTTGAATTCGGTTGTAATAACTGAATGCGTATGGCACTCACAACTATTTTTTTAAATGATTCTTGGGTGACTATAGAATATTATTGTGAATTAAACAAAACGATATTTTTTAATATTTATTTTTATTAAAAAAATAAATTACAGTGATAAGATTTTACATCATAAATTTCATGATTTGAATCATTTATATAAACCAACTCCTTCTTTGAAATCAAGATACCCTTTTTCATATAGTTTCTTTAACTTGTCATCCTATACTGCAAGTCTTGCCTCTGTAAAAAATATTAAGCATTTTTAAATTTCTTTTATTTACATATGGCTTTGTGAGATAATTTTAAACTTACCACCATACAACATTGAAGAACTTTTCACCACTTTGAAAAAATCTTTGTTCTTTTAAACTGAAATATTGTTGATTTTTTGTATAATGTGTACAAATTTTATTTTTAGTACGTCAAAAATTTTTCTATTTTAGAAGATACAATTGCTTTTTATAATACTAACTACCAAAATTCGGTTTTCAGTAGTAATGTGCTGGATAAGTTTAGTTGCATCTTCCAATTAATAGAAGAGATTTTAGTAAAGATACAAATCGGTGATGTTAACTATTTTCAAAGGTATTACAACCAACATTTGGAGGCAAATATCAAATGTTAGCTTTTAATATAAAAAATAAGTCAAGATTGTAATTTATTTATAATTAAAATCAAATTATTATATTCCTAATTGAATCTTGAACATATCGACGGAATTTTTACCAGTCTTTTTTCTGTGTGTATACTGTGTTTGTTACTACATCGGCCATGATAAACGCTGCAGAAAAGTTAAAGGCTGTAGCAAAATGAACGCGATTTTAACGAAACTAAGAAGCTGCGAAAATCTTTAGCAACCTTTAATTCTTTTACGTCGCTTGTCATAGCTGATGTAGTGACATAGACCGTTTTAATTTTAAGTTTTTATCTTTTGTAGTACAATAACACTATATTCGTTAAAATAACGACAGTTTTGTAGCATCCTTTAACTTTCTACATCGTTTATTACAGCCGACGTAGTAACATTAACTGTTTAAATTTCATGTTTTTAACTTTTATAGTTCAAAAGATAACACCATAATCGTGAAAATCACGTAAATTTTGTAACACCCTTTAATTTTTCTACGTCGCTTATCACAGCCGATGTAGTAACATACACAGTTTTAATTTCAAGTTTTTATCTTTCATAATTCAAAAGATAACACCATAATCATCAAAATCACATCAATTTTGTAACACCCTTTACCTCTTCTACATCGGTAAACATAGCCGATGTAGTAACATACTCTGTTTAAATTTCAATTTTTATTTTTTATAGTTCCAAAGATAACACCTTAATCGTCAAAAACACATCCATTTTTATTGCCATTTATTTTTTCTACATCGTTTATCACAGCCGATGAAGTAACATACTGTTAAGGGCAACCCTATTAACCACTTTATAATCTGGCATCCTCATGCGGATATGTCATACTTGTCAATTTTAAAAATGAGTTAGTATTCATTCGTCTCAACCGTCATTTCGACAACGCTTCACTTTTATAATTTCTAACTTTGTGAATCAAATAAACATATTTTAAGTTAATATTAAAAGTTGTCTTTTTATTTGAACAATACAAAATCACAACAAAAGTGGCGACGAGGATTTTAAACTTGAAGAAAAGGAAAAAAGGAATTAATGACTTAATTTCTGAAGAAATATAAATTTTCTTTATTGTGACCAATAAGAAGAAACTACGCAGTTATGTCTGACGACAAAATTTGTTAAATTAATGGAGCAACAGTCGCAGATGCAAGCACCTCCAGGGTAGCATTAATGGAGTCCCTAACACACTCTATGACCGATTTTCTTTATGAACCAGAAAGTGGACTCGTCTTCCAGACTTGGTACAATCGTTACGCACACATCTTCGAAAGAGAGGCAAGCGCTCTTGAAGAACAAGATAAAGTAGCCCTTCTATGGAGAAAAATGTCTAATCGTGTACATGAACGTTTCAAAAACTACGTGTTACCCAAAAAACCCGATGAGATGACTCTCAAGGAAACCGTAGAAAAACTCAATAAGCTATTTGGTAAAGTTGACAACGAAGTTAGCCAACGCTATAAGTGTTTACAACTCACAAAAATGGATAACGAAGATTTCCGTGAATTTGCCAGCAAAGTAAACTTGAATTGTTTAAACTATCAGAAATGGGTACTGATCAATTTAAGTGTCTCATTTTCATTCTTGAACTCAAGTCAAGTAAATTCAACGCTATTCGCTTGCGTCTACTCAAACTATTGGATGACTCAAAGGATTCCATGAACCTAGATCATCTTGTGGATGAAACTCAAAGAATTCTAGACTAGAAAACTGACAACACAATGATCGAACGTCAAACAAAACTGTATGTGCCATCGGCAAAAACAACAAAAAGGCGAAACTACAAAAACTCCCAAAACTACCATGTTGGCTTTGTGGAGACCTACATTATGTCAAGTTCTGTCCCTTCAACAAACATAAGTGTTCTTCATGTCAACAAATTGGACACAGAGATGGTTATGGTATCAGCGCCAAAAACAGGTATACTCCAAAAACACCCCAGGCCAACAACAACAATGTCAACAAAAGCAAACCAAAGAAATTTAACACTTCAAAGCCAAACTATCGTGCTAACGCCGTTTTCTCAACAAAACGTTTTCAGTTCCAAGAACAACGTAAGTATATTGATCTAAAAATTAATGACAACTCTGTTCGGTTACAGATTGACACTGCCTCCGACATCTCAATCATATCCATATCAAATTGGGAAGCCATCGGTAAACCCGAAGCATTTGCAAAGACACCGCCAACGATGTTAATACAAATATGATCAACATTCTTGCAAAATTTGACGCCGTGAAACTACAATGCAACTCCAATGTTACATTACCGACATCGATGACCTGAAAATCATGGGAATTGATTGGATTGAATCATTTAAATTTGGGGCCAACCAATATCAGCATGGTGCCGTTAGGACTTTGCACAAAAGCCAAAGTTCATATCAATCACTACCGAATTGCAAAGAAGTATTCGTTCCTAAACGACCTGTTCCGTACGCAGTCAGGAATGACATTGAAACCGAGCTTCAAAGATTGGAAGATGCAGGATTATCACTCCTGTTAACACAGCGAGGTGGGCTGCACCTATCGAGGTAAGCAGACGAAATGGTAAAACGAGAATTTGTGGAGACTACTCCTGAAGAAGTTTTATCTGATTGTTACGACAGCACAGTGCTTAGTCACCTAGATTTATCCGACGCTTACTTGCAAATTGAAGTCGAGGACGAAAGCAAGGAGATACTCACTGTCAACACACACAAAGGTCTATATAAATTCAACCGCCTCACACCAGGTATAAATTCTGCCCCTGGCGCTTTTCAGCGTATAATGGATCAACTTCGTGCCGGCAGTGAGGGTGCAAAACTGTTTCTGAACACAAAATTAATCTTGATAAATTACTACAGCGAATTAAAGAATTCAGATTTCGTCTCAAATTCGAAAAATGCCAATTCTTTTAACCACAAATAAAATACTTGGGTCAAGTCATAGACAGCCAAGGTATACGGCCAGATGCAGATAAAATCAAAGCGATTCAAAAACTCAAGACACCGAAAAACATCAGTGAGGTACGATCCTTACTCGGTTCCATAAACCATTATGGCAAATACGTGTCCCATATGAGAGACTTGCGCCAACCCCTTGATGATCTACTTAAAAAGGAGCAGTCGTTCGAGTGGACACCACTATGTCAGCGATCTTTAGAAAACTTCAAAAAAATTCTAACATCAGAATTACTTCTGACGCATTACAATCTGAATCTTCCTATACATGTTGTCGCGGATACATCATCACATGGTATTGGAGCAGTCATATACCACACTTTTCCCAATAACAGTATTAAAGCTATACATCACATTTCTCGATCTCTAACACCAGCGGAAAAAATTATAGCCTAATCGAAAAAAAAGGATTAGCTCAACGTTTTCACAAAATGTTGTTTGGTAGAAAATTTACACTTCATACCGACCGTTAGGTTCAATTTTCGGTTCCAAGACAGGTATTCCAGTTTACACCGCTAACCGAATTCAGCGCTGGGCATTTATTCTACTTGCATATGACTTCGACATAAAATACACCAACACAGAAGATTTCTGTCATGCAGACATTTTATCAAGACTCGTCGACAGTCATGAAAAACCTACTACCGAATTCATCATAGCATCGATTACAAGGGAAAATGATATAAAAAGCGATCTTAATGAAGCTGTATCGGTTCTTCCTGTTTCCTTCAATATGGTTCTCCAAGCAACCAAAAATGTATCAAAGTATCCAGCAATCTATGAAACAAATACCATGACTACTTATGCTACAATAAAATTCCTCAACTAATTCTGTTCTCAATTTGGCAATCCTGAGCAAATCGTTTCAGACAACGGAACTCAGCTCAGTTCTGCAAATTTTAAATCTTGGTGCCAAGCACGTGGCATTCAACATACTAAAACCGTAAGATTTCATCGTAGCTCAAACGCCCAGGCAGAATAATTTGTTGATACGCTCAAGCGAGCTTTAAAAAAATCTGATAAGGAAGGAACGTGTCTAGAAATACTCCAGACATTTTTAGAAGTTTACCGTTCAACACCAAACCCCAACTCTTCAAACAAACTTTCTCCAGCAGAATCCTTCATCTGACGTAAAATGAGGACTGTTTTTGATATCCTCAAGAAACCTCAAATCATTCATCACCAGCGTGATACCAGAATGGAAGATCAATACAATACCAAACATGGAACTTAAAATAGAAGCTTTAATCTACGCGTGTTTTTTTTTGCGCCCCGTAATTTCTGCCATTTATTGAAAATCAAATGTATTAAGAAACAATACTATAAGAGTGAAGGCAAGTGAAATGAAAACCAAATTTATAATAAACAATTAATTAAATGGTTGTGTCATAAAGTGCAATTTCCGCATTTTATAAATTTGTTTTCGCTGTTTCATGGCACATTAATATTAACATTAACAACCTGCGGTATATGCACATGATGAAGACAAAAAGAGATACATATACGAACGTAAATTAATGAATGTTGTCAATCGGCACTTTAAATATTAAAAACAAGAGTGAAAATAAAAATCTATTTCTATAGAGAAAGAGCTAAATATATATATTGATGCACTGTGCGACAGAAACAGTTGTGCTTAACAAGACAGTGAGGGATATATAAGAATAAATAAATAATAAATTTAAAGACAACCATATTGTTTGTTCCTCAAGGAATACTAAGTAAATAAATGCAAAGAAGATAAAAGAAAATACATAATAAAAAGTGCTTATGGTTAAAATTAAGTTAACATTAAATATCAAAACACATTCAAAACATCTATGGATGTATATGCAATTGATCGTGCTTTACAATTCAAGCTAAAAATAATAAGTAATTGTTATACATTACTGACAAAAGAAGAAAAATAATAAAAACATTTAACAGTATTTTGACAATAGTCTTTAACTAGAAGCTAAAGATAGAAAGTGTTAGTTATATACTACTGCACCCTTATTGATGTTGCAGAGACAGTGAGTGGCAAATTAAAAAAAGACAGTAAAATTATAAATGAATAAGTTCCACGAATAATAAAAAGTAAATACTACATTCAGATGTTATTTTTTACTTAATACTTCGAACAAACAAATTAAAATGCCAGCCAAAGCAACAGCTACAGGAATCGTGTCTTGTTTTAAATGCAAAAATGCATTACATCGCAGTGATGATAGAATTAAATGCGGGTTCTGCAGGAAAGCTTTTCATTTGGATTGTGCTGTAGAAATTACACCAGGTATGACAAAGGACATTGCTATAGCCATTAAAGAATGCAGTGATGTACTACTGTTCAAATGCCAGCCTTGTAAAGCAGGAAATATCCTTAATTTGAGTGATATAGCAGCAAAACTTGATGATATGGAAAATCGTTTAGAGCAAATACCAAAACAAGTGTCTTCAGAGATATCTATTAAAATAAATGAGATGTCTTCTAGGATAGATAGATGTCTAACTGAAATTGAACATGTTGAAAATAAGACTTCAACAAAGTTAAAACAACTTGAATTGGAAAACAATTCAATACAAAGGCAAATGAACAGAGGTGACATTATTATTAGCGTCATACCCTCCCTGTTACGAACAGAAAACCTTCTGCAACTAGCTATTAACATTGGAAAACATTATAATATTGATTTGGCGGAATTTGGTATTATTACCTGCTTTTGGATCAATAAAAAGAAAAATGTACTAGTTAAGTTTAACATAATAATGAAACGAGATAAAATCATAAAAAAATATCATCTGAGCTATGATCTTAAATTAAAGGAGGCAGATGCTCTTATTAATATGGAGATTGGTGATACTGGGGAAGGAAATGAGAACAAAAATGGTATTAAATCAAGAGTTTTCCTAAACGACAACTAAACTAGGAGAGCAGAAAAATTTAATTATCTTGGAAGGAAACTTATGAAAGAGAAAAAAATTAAGAAATTTAAATTATTTAATGGAAGTGACCCTAAGATCAAGCTAACGTTAGAAGACGGATCTCAAAAATTGTGCACTTTGGATGAATTACAATCCCTGCAAATGAATTTCTTCAATGCTTAAAAATATGTTTATTGCACTTACACTTATATGTATTAACTTGAAATAAATTTTTGTTTTCATAATTAATGTATACTTATAAAAAAGGTAATGTACTACACACTATTTTCTTGCCCAGTCTTGTTCTTTAGTTTTCAATACTTTAACTTCATATGCTATATATAAGATTTCTATGCAGAAATATTATGGATTGCAATTTTACAAATCAATTAAGAAAAATGAATTTACTAAAAATCCTTTGTAATTATGCATTTAAATTTACATTTTGTTATTTAAAAACTTTCACTGTTGTTATTACTGTGCGTGCGTGTGTGTTTGGTATTGAATTCGATTGATAGTAATATTGGGCCAGTCGCCAGCGATAATTCTATTCTTACAACTAACTTGATACGCGGAAATCTAAATATAGCGCATTTGAATGCACAGAGTCTTTCACCTGCTACGACTTCTGCAAAGATAGAGGAAATTAGGGCAATTATAAAGGATTCCGATTTGGATGTTATCGGAGTTTGTGAAACTTGGTTTTCTAAGCATATAGTGGATATGGCTGTTAAAATTGATGGATACAAATTATATCGCAATGATCGTACGTATAAGAAAGGTGGTGAAGTATGTTTATATATATCTGATAAAATTGAAGCGCAAGTTGTACACAAAGAGATGAACGATGGAATATGTGAAGCACTGTTTGTGAAAATTAAACTTGCGAATGCGTTAGAGGTGCTACTGGGAGTAGTTTACCTACCACATGGAAGGTTTGGGCTGTGTGAAAGTTTACTTGGGGATCTTTCAGCACAATATGGTGAAATTATCTTTATGGGTGATTTCAATACAAACATATTTGAGGAAAATTTAATTGTAAGAAATTTCTGTCAAAACAATAGTTTGTACTTGCTTCAAAATAGTTTACCTACCCACTTTGATGTTGTACATCATACGACATCACTTATTGATTTTTTTATTGTTTCTCATATAGATAACTTACAAACTAGTGGACAATTTCAAATTCCAGCCTTAAACTCGCATCACGCATTAATATACCTTTCAATGTCACTTAACATTGATCGAATACAGCATGAAATTACTTACCGAGACCTAAATAACATTGATTTCTTATCTTGTGAGAGAGATCTTCTAGCAACAAATTTTAACGAAATATATTGCACAAGTGATACTGATGAACAAGTATCCTCATTTAATTCAATAGTAATTGAAACGTATGAAAGGTATGTACCACTAAGAAGAAAAACCCTAAAAGGACAAAACAGCTGGTTCTCTTGCAATGTAATAAGAGAAGCCAAAGAATTTAGGAATTTAGCTTTTAGAGCATATAAAGAGAATATGTGTGATAGGCATTTGAAAATCTTCTGTAAATACAGAAATAGATTAAAGTATGTAATAAGAAAGGTCAGAAAACAACACTGTGAAGAATTTTTTAGTAATCGGGTTGCGGGTAATATCTGGGATAAGCTTAAAACTACTGGACTATGCAGGAGTGAAACTAATGCTATCTTTCAAAATTTAAATGAACTTAATCAAAGCTTTGCGCTTCCTATTGACAACACTATTAACAGTAGCTTACAATTAAATCCTGAATACCTGTTCAATTTTAAAAGAATAGAGCAATCTGATGTGTACGAGGCTCTAAATCAAATTAAGTCTAAGGCTATTGGGCATGATGGAATATGCATACGATTTATTTCACAAATTTTTCACTTAATTGTTAAACCTCCTACGCATATCTTTAATACAATAATCATGACTAATAAATATCCGTCAAGCTGGAAAATAGCCAGAATTGTACCAATTCCTAAAAAACGAAATCCAAATGAAATTTCTGATTACCGGCCAATAAGTATACTACCGGTTTGCTCTAAAATACTGGAGGTAATTTTAAAAAATAATATAATCAACTTTTTAGACGAAAACAACCTAATATCGCCTTATCAATCAGGATTTCGTACAGGTCATTGTACTACTACTCTGGTATTACACGCGGTGGAAAGGATTAGAAGAAGTATGGATGATAACAAGTTATTGGTTACGGTTTTTCTAGATTTTAGTAGAGCTTTCGATTCCGTGAGTCATACACTTTTAATTCAAAAACTTAATACACAATCTGGCTTTTCGCCGTATGCCTGTAAACTCATGTTATCTTTTGTAAATGGAAGATATCAATTTATAAAAGCAGGTCAAAAAACATCTGACTGTATTCCTTTACATCGAGGTATACCTCAGGGAACGATTATGGCGCCTCTTTTGTTTATGATGTACATCAATGATATATTTCAAAAACTATTGCTCTGCAATGCCTATGTTTACGCTGACGATATTCAGCTACACGCTTCCTATACTGGAGATACGTCTCTTTCGGAATTTTTTGTTTTATTTAACAGAGACTTAAGTGCTATTTATGATTGATCCATTGATAACGCATTAGCATTGAATCCCCAGAAAACGTACGCTATGAAATTTGAAAATTTTTCTTCTTTACTTCTTAATGGTATTAATATTGCTTACATTCATAATTATAAATCATTAGGCATACACTTAGATGATAAATTATCGTTTGAAAAACATATTAATACAATTATTGCTAGAGTTTCTTTTACTTTACGCAAAATAAATAACTTGGGACATTATTTCCCTCTGCATATAAGAAAACTCATTGCGAAAACAGTAATAATGCCAATATTTAATTATGGAATTGAAATTTATACATCAGCGTCAGCAGGTAATTTAAGTAGGCTGAATAAGTGTTTCAATGGAGTCATACGCTATGTATACAATTTGGGATTTAGGGAACATGTTTCTCCTGAAACCATTGTCTTCCTGGGAGTAAACTTCGAAGACTTTATTAAACTAAGAGCAATAACGCTATTTTACAAAACAATTAAATTCGGTAAGCCGCAATACATGCTTGAATTATTCCAATTTTCGCATTCTACTCGAACATCTTCTATCATTTGCCCAAGGATTAACAGCATGTACATGTACCGTTCATTTGCTGCCAGGATATCTAGATTATGGAATGGCGTACTACCGTACACCCTTCGTAATTTTTCATTAAATTTAAAAGATTTTAAAAAATATTTTTGCAGAATACTTGTAAGGATTTCGTTGGCTGGTCCCTCATTATTACTAATTTAGAATAAAATTTAAATAGAAATGATTCACACGATCGCGTAGGATACAACAGATAGGGTTTACAAATAAATTTATAATGTAAATAAATAATCAATTAAATAATAAATTTTTGTTTATAAGTAGTATATAAGAGCTAATTATACTGAATTAAACCTACTCAAGTAAACTACTTAATCAATTAGGCCAATAGGCTTTTCGATTATGTTAAAGAAATAAAATAAATAAATAAAAATAATCCAGAAGATCTAGTTTATGCTAAAAACTTCAAGCTTACTAAAAGTCACTGGGTTCCAGGAGAAATAATAGAAAGAGTCGGTAACGTTATTTATAATACACTCATCGATGTAGGCAACAAAAAGATCCTTGTTAGATCGCATACAGAACATCTACGACCAAGAAGCTCCTCAGAAGCTACAACAAAGGCTACAGATACTGAATTACCACTGAACATATTACTTCATGAGTTCCAGATAACCCCTCCAATTCCAACAGAAGATTTTGTAACACCTCCTTCCTCACCACAGGCTTGGAATCCTCAACGTATTGTTTCTAGAAGACATCCAGTTGAAACTGTTTCCAGATCACCTCAAGTAGCTTAAGAAGGGAGATGTTAAGGGCAACCCTATTAACCACTTTACAATCTGGCATCCTCATGCAGATATGCCATACTTGTCAATTACAAAAATTAATTAGTATTCATTCGTCTCAACCGTCATCACGACAACGCTTCACTTTTATAATTTCTAACTTTGTGAATCAAATAAACATATTTTAAGTTAATATTAAAAGTTGTCTTTTTGTTTGAACAATACAAAAACACATACACTGTTTAAATGTCAAGTTTTTAATTGTTATAGTTTAAAAGATAACACCATAATCGTCAAAATCACGTCAATTTTGTAACACCCTTTAACTTTTTTACATCGTTTATAGTAACATATACTATGTAAATTTCAAGTCTTTATCTTTTATAGTTCAAACGACAACACCATATTAGTTAAAATCACGTCAATTTTGTAACACCCTTTAACTTTCTGCAGCGTTTATCATGGCCGATGTAGTAACACACGCTGCATAACAAGGTAGGCATCGATAGCGTGTGGCATATAGGACTTCAGAATAAACTGAAAATGCTTCTTCCGGCACCATTCTTTTTGTTCTAAGATCTTAACTGGAAATTCATTGTTTTTATATTAGAACTAAGAAAGAAATTTTTGACATTTATGAATTTAAATCAGCGAATTGTTCTGGGCGCAGTTCTTTTTTATATCTGACATGCCACCGAATAAAAACGTTATTGCAGCAATATAAGCTAATGATACAGCAATTAATAAGACTGAAATAGAGCCTCTCATCAGGTTCAAAATCATCTGAATAATATATAATATATCTATTTAGTTTAAAAGAAAAATCAACACACACAACCTTTAGAAGAGGTACTATATATTTCCTATATTTGGTTAAACAATTAGGAAGTTCAAAGGTCTGATTGTGTTAAGCACTTTGGTATGCATATTAATAAAAGAATAACATGGAAATAACAAATAAAAGCTACGAAATATCGTTTCTATAATAAAATTAAGAAAATAAAATCTAAACTAAGTTTAAAAAACAAGTCCTTCTACTCGTATACAAAACTACCTTAAAACTAATATGGACATACGAAATCCAACTTTGGGGAGCGGCTATAAATTCGAATACAGAACATTTTCAAAAATATTAGTCCAAAATTCTAAGAATTTTAGTAGATTGTCCATGGTTTGTGAAAAACGGTGCTGTTCATAGAGACTTGGGCATTCCAACGGTCAAATTCGAATGTTGGGAATACAGCGCAAGTAAATATCGCAATCCCCTTGCTATTTCTTTGCTGAATGTTAGTGAGAAAATACATATGTAGAATACAAAGACATCATGTTCTATAAAGGAGGGGTTTTTAGTATAATAAAATCTATTTCTTAATATTGATAATATATTATTTGTCTATTACTTTCGTTTAGTTCTATATGCACAAAAAAAATTTATATTTTATCACTAATAAAGGTTTAAACTTATTTGAATAACTACCGTTAAAATATTTGCACATTATTTAAAAATAGATTGCAAATAAATCAATTAAAAAAATGTTTTCAACACCTTAATACGTTTTCCACAGCACAACAAAATGTTCCACTCATTTTGCCACATTTAGGAAATCATGATTCAACATAAGGATCTGAATATGAAATATTAAATAAAATTGGATGCTTGACAAGTGAAGATGTGATTATTCGAATCGCAAGGATAAGTTGGATAGAATACGAGACTGTATACGAGAACTCCTTAATACATCTCATATTAAATTGGCTCAAACTTATGACTTCAGAAGCAAAATTATAAAATTCCATAAGGGGCAAACTGTATTTCTTAAGAATTATTTCTTAAGTAATATGTATCTAGTAAGTTTTCGGATAATTTCCTCAAGTGCAAGATAAGGGAAAAGGTGTGAAACTCGTCGTACGTGGGTCGTGCAATAGAAAAATTGTTAAAAATTTTATTTAAAACTCAAGTTTTTAAGAATCAACGAATAAATAAATCAAACTTGTATTTGTCTTCAATTTAGATGTTATTCCAGATCAAAGCAGCTTTTCTACTATTTATTTGTTGTTATTTCTGCAAAACATAGTTTGTTAATACATTAAGGTAAGATTTAATAGATCTCTTAAGTAGTAGTCTTTGTATACATATCAATTTGATTAGGACAACTTTCCTGAATCTCATATGATAGAAACAAGTTTTGTTCTGTTTATTGAATAATAATGCTCTACTCAATGAGAGCAAATATGCAAATTATCAATAAATTTCACTCGTTAGGATCACTTGCCTTTTCTTATGACTGGCGTATAATAATTGTCATCTTTCTTCTGCTAAGCAACTATTGTTTTTTTTACTTCTACGTAATAAAGGAATTAACGTGAACACTTGTCGCCGATTTTTTATTCGAAACGTCAGTTGCCGTTTAAGTAAAAAGCAAATTTTACGTGGGCATCAATGTACCACATAACTATATTTGAGGAAAATTTATTTTATAATTATAATAGTAAATAAGCACAGATACAATTAGAGAGTATTTACGAAAGTAATAAATAAAGGTTTTTTTTTTTTTTTTTTTTTTTTTTTTTTTTTTTTGTCATATGTAATTTTATTTATTGTATCTTCATTTCTTGAACTAACAATAAGTAATCAAATCTTAAATCTAATCATTTATAAAAGTCCAGCCAGTGCCCGACTAGATATTAGTTTTCGAATGTTAAAAACAACATTGGTTCTTGTGATGTCATCTGAGAGCAGTAGTGTCCCTCCTCTTCAAACGAATATGTCCGCGATATTGAAGGATATTTCGAGCAAGCGGATTTGGATGTGTTTCTAACTTATATAAATAAGTTAGAAACACATCCAAATAAATAAAGGTAAAAAAGAAATATTACATTGGATTTATTAACAACTACTAAAGGATTAACACATTCACTCCGAGTAACTAGTAATAAAATTGCCTCAGTGCATAATATTTTATTTCGTTTCAACTTAAATCATATGGAACAACGTAGTCTTCCATAAAACTGAACTGGACATGCTTCTTCTTTCAGAACAATTTCTGCATTTAAATTTTTGATAACACGATAACATCATACAAATAAAACATGCTTATTTTAAAATTCTATTACCTTTTTTACATTGACATTATTACATGACGGCTCACTAACATTAAATAAGAATGAATAGCCAGTTTCGACCAAGTAAGGGAGTAAACTAATCCTGTGTTTTTACAATTGTTAACTCTATATTATAAAGTATATTAAAGTAGAAATTGTTGTTTTTCCATACGTTTCTACACTATCACCCGTTAATAATTTTACTTTTCTATTATCTTCAATAATTTTACAATTTTTAAAATAAGTCATGTGATTCATATTAAAAATCGTTTCTCAAGCTCTTGAATAAAATTATAATTTAATTAGTTTGCTATTAATTAATAAACTTATTTTGTATGTATTAAAACTAATATTTTTGCAATTATTAATATGGCCACACGGTTATCTGAATACTCGCTATCCGTAATCTCCTTACTTTCTTTTACCATTTGAATTTTTCTATTTGGTCTTCTTCGATCCAAGTCATCCACAAGTAAAACACCTTACTTCAACTTGTTGTGTATTTTGTTTCTTTTGCTGTGACTAAATGTGATTATGTCGTTTTCGCTCTTGCCTTCCACCAATTCCCCACATGTTTTGCCGATCACTTTTTACTTCATTAATACTGTTATCATCCACAATACTTTTTAAAATATTCACATCATTGTTTGTAATTTCAAGTATCATTGCTACCTCCGTTGCTTTATCAAAAGTTTGTGTTTTATCATCGTTTAAGATGGAAGCCTTCCTGCAACGATCAAAAGCGGGCTAAATTGTTTAAGCACTTCGGCTCGTTAGACCATCTGACCTGTGCTAGATTGTTGCGATCAGCGTCAATACGCTGTCCGCAAGCAGAGAGAGGGATATGCTACAGAAGATATTAACGTCCCGTTTTTTAACAGTTCATCAGCAACATTGTTGCTGAGATTGGCCCCGTGTCCCCTCACCCATTTAAGGCTGACTGTTGAAATCGCCGCTGTTCTTCTCAGAGATGCCTGGTATTAAGAGACAATATGAGATGTGATAAACACTCCTTTAAGGAACATATTGCTTTTTAGATATGCTATAGCCCCTTAACCAGTTCGTCTCCATTCTGATAGCAAATCGAAAATCCAAATTTTTTCAAAAAATTAAAAGGTTTTTAAGTGTTTTAAAAATACCACCAGTGACATTACACATTCTTATGAAGTGTGTGTTAAGGTGTATGTTCTTGACCAAAAATTTTTTACGTTAGCACTCGTGACTAAAAACTTTATTTACCTAAAGAGGGAGACGTCGAAAGATCGAAAGTAAGAAATTACATGAATCTTTCCAGCCGTTTAGATGTAATTGATTTTTGCCGAAAAAGCAATGCGAATTACCTCTAGTTCAATGCAAGGACATTGACTTAAGTTTCAAGTTGTTTCGTTGAAATAAATTTCATCATCATTTTTCTAATTTCCACAAATTGAATTTAGCTTTTTTCATATATTTTTAAAATCAAGAAACTTACTTTTCCTTGTCATCTTATTTTAAACAAAAAATATATTATCTGACTAAAGATGGGTTATCACCTTGATTGTATTTTGTTACAAATCGTGTGAAATTTGTTTAGTTTAAGCTACCTATACACGACATGTTTTTTACATCTGACGTGTCAAATTTTTTACTGCAAAAGACATGCATCTCCTGCAGTGCTGACATTGCTTCTGTAAAATACATTAGAAAAGTCATCTGAATAAATTTCGTTTAGAACGTTGGTCTGACAGATAATCTGACATCAGCTCTTTTTAAAATTCTAAAAGTAATGCCAAAAACCTACACCGTATCAGTAGTCGGCTGAAGGTAATATTTTATAGGAACAAAATCTGAAATTGCTTTCAACTATTTGATAACAATTATGTGAATTCCTTATCATTTTTCAATGCAAACTGATCTTCATATTTAGAGTCAACATGAAAAAAATTGACAAGCCTTCAGTAATTCCGTAACACACATAAAAATATCTTAAGACGGCAACAAGCCATTTTGAAACCGAACGACCTGGATATCTGTACAGTAGAATAAGCAAATTAATTAAAAAAATTAATTTTTTGTTTTGCTACTTGTTGTTAATTTAATTAATTGAAAAAAACACTTCACAATTCAACTGTTTTAGTTTTTGAATTCATTTTCCAAATAATTACTTTTAACAAAAAACAATTTTAATTAAATTTGCGACCAGCAGTGCGATTCACTACTCTTTTTTATCGACTATTGCTTGGTTTAACTCACTTAACAAAATTGACGATATTGCTATTCAGTAATACTGTTAACGATTCTCGTTGTTGCTTAAAACCATTTGTTATAGTTAGCGAGTAGCTCATAGTTAAAAAAGCGACTATAATTTTTGCGTTGTCAAATTTGTCGACGAAACAAACAACCCACAACATTTGTATGTACAGTTGTACATACATACATATAGCATAAACGTAGAAAATATATACATATTCGAATACCAAATTGTTTTATTAAGTTTAACTAACAGCATTAAAAACTTATTTTAAAAATAAATTTCTTGCTTAAAAAAATTTACAGATAAGCATATGTTTTGACTGCATTCAAAAAGACGTACCTGCTACTCTTTAACCAAAACAATTATTATGCTTTTCTTAATGTCAAACTCCATACGTGCATATTAGATAACACGTATTCATGTGTGTAAATTGACATTTAAGAAATAAACACGTGCATGTGCCTTGCTTGAATTCATATGTTTTTATTCTTCGCTTTCATGTATATTTGCTGACGGAGATGCCACTCAATATCAATTTGTCTTATAAGAAACTTAATAATTTCTCATATCGTTAAAATGAAGTTAGTGAATCACATAATCGTTACTGCAAACAACAGAAAGTGACGACTACTATTGTCGTATTGTTTAAAGTTAGTGAATTGCACTACAGATCAGCTGTTGTAGACAAAAAATAGTTATGTCAGACGTAAAGGCTGCTGTAGTCGAAGCGGTAAACACGTTGGCTACAAACCTGGTTGACCAGGGTTCAACCCCTGCGGCAACCAAAAATAAAAAATGTTTTTTTCTGTTTAATGGTATAAATACATATTCAGAATTAACATTAAACATGCAGCCTTCTTCGTCGGTACTTCTTTATAGCATATTCGCCGGCGAAGTAAAATAACTAATAAAATGGCTATATCTATCTTTCTCTTTTCACCACCTGTCTTATCTCTCATCTATCCCTTTCCTTAAAGAATGTAGCACGGTTACGAAAATAACTAAATAGGCATTATTGCCTGAAGTGCTACTTCGTCGTGACCAAATATTAAAAGTCTTCTGTAAAATACCAATTTTGACACACATGCAGAATTATGACTCACACAGTTAAAAAGTCAGATGTAAAAAACATGTCGTGTATAGGTAGCTTTAGGTGTCACCCAGTTTAAGCTGCTTTATTTTTAATTATAGTATAATTAATAACAGGTTTAAAGTTGTTTTCATGACAAGTATGATTATGGGCTAGTATACTTACAGAGTTATTGAACTATTATATAAGCTAGCTTATTTTAGCCTTATTTTAGGTAATCTATAAAACAAAGATAAGTTTAGTCTGGCACTTATATATTTTTCTGGTAATGGTTTACAAAAAAGAGCCATCGTATACAAATATATGAATAATGAATATTTTAATATCAATTTGTTGATAATTGTGCTAAACACAATGTTGATTATAATGAAGTTGTCAATTAACATTTAACAAGAGAATGATGAAAGGAATAATGTGAAAATTACAAATATTTGTTTTAAGCTCAAAAACTTAAACCAAGTGAACAGATATATTCATAAATAAATAAAGTGAAATGAGTTTCGAACGTAAAAGTACATTATAATTAAATAATACATTAAAGCTGACTAAATTAAACGAAATTAAAAACTTAAGAATTAACGAAAAAAAAAACTACTACTTTAAACGTGAGGGTGAAACAACTAAATAAAAAATCACCTTTTTAAGAAATTTTCTGGTAATTATTAGTATTGAAAATTTAGATTAAACTTAAGAAACTTGACGTCGGCAACCAGAGAGTACACCTTAAATTTTAATAGTAATGAAAAATTTTTTTTGTTTTTATATTGTATACGTGAGCTTGCCTTGGATTGTTGGGCAATATTCTCTGCTAGAATATGTTATATTATATATTTATAAAAACTAAAATCTTATAAAAAACCGTAAACGAAATTAAAATAATATTTAAGGATACATAAGACAAAATTTGAAGTAAAGATTTCGAAAGTATTCTAATTTTTTTTTTTCATGTTGTATGAAGTAACTATCGACTTGTTTGACTCAAGGGGTTTATTTTAAAATTGTACTTGTCAATTTCCTTTTTTTGCTTAAAAAAACTTTTATCCGATCTAAAAAACTACTTATATTTATTTTTTATTTCCTTTGTCAATTATAAAACATTTTCCGCTAAAACCTTTTTCTTTTTTAGAGAAAATCTTAAAAATTATCAAATGGCTTTTGTTTGTGCGGTAGCTACTTTAACTGCTATAGCTCCTTCAAACATACATCTCTTCTTCGATTGCAAAAAGAAAAATTTCCTGTGCACTCTGGTAAACACGTCCTTGTCTTTTTTTCTTCTATCGTTTCAAGTAAGTAAAATAACCTTTTACTCTTATGCTGGAAAATAAAAAAAATATAATAAAACAAGTGAATTAAAAATATTTTGGCTTAGTTTCATTTTTATTTTTCTTTCTAAATTTTTTTATATGAAAAAAAAATTATTTAAAATAGGACGTTTTCTAAAGAAAAAATTAAACAGCAACAGAATGTAGTGCTGCATTTTCTGGATCGCTATATCCTTAATCAGCATTCTTCGCATGTATCTACCTTAATTTTTTTATTGTAAACATCATATATTTAACCAATAAACTTTGTAAATAAGAATACGAGGAGTACCTATAACTAATCAATATTAATTAAACACAACCCAAAGCATTTCTTAGCTGTTCTCTCTGTTACTTGTCATGTACATTTGTTTTTGTTCTAACCTTTCGTATGGTCAGGAAATACAATTATTATTTTTAAATATTCATACCTGTTTTCATAACATTGTTTTAGTATCATGTTGATTCTTATAAGCATGAATGGGCTTATAATAAATGAATGAAATACAAAAAATTGTAAGAAAAATAAAAATCATTTTGAATCAAAATTATTTAATTATTTGTTTTAATACTAAGCAGTTCAACTAATATTTTCATAAAAATTAAAATAACGATATACAGCCATGTCACAGAGCTTAATTCCGTTCAGAAGTGGAATTGATGCCGTATTTTGCTTCCATAGAAAACAAAAAAAGTTTTTGAATATACCACTTTCAGTTTGCTATGTGGAATTGATATTTTAGGCATTTTTTAAACATATAAACTATTCAAAACATTTTTTATGGGTAAGGATATTGCTTTTCTTGCTTGTTTATCTAAAATAAATTTATTTTGATATGATGTTAATAAAAAAATTAAGATGTTCTTAATTCTTTATAAAAACAAAAATAAATAAAAAACAAACGCAATTTAGAATTCAGAGACTACTGTACTTTTAATCAAAGCGCAGGTAAAAAAAAAACATAATCGTTTTTATGGAACGCCATCAAGACCGTGCTTGGGCATACGTAAAATGAGACCGTGTTTTAGTGGAATCCTACTGGAAAAAAATGAATTTAAAAAAAATTAATATTTAAAATTAACTAATTTGAATTGTAATATTATCTCTAAGCTCTTTGGCAATATTAAGCAAATATCTTTAGCACGTCGTTTTCGTTTGACACATAATAATATCGCTTGGTCTTCTTCAAAATCTATTAAAAAATTTAACTAAACTTTTCTGAAGTGTATGCTAAAGTACCTTGCAAGCAACTGAAACGACTTTTTAATAACCTGATTGTGCGTTCTATTATGTTGCGACAGGAAGATGTTTTTTGTTTGTTTGTTTGTTTATACTTGTGTTCCATTGGTTTTCCCGCCACATTTTTGTAAGGTATAAGTAAAAAGGGCTTTAAACCATATCCTGACTCGCCCACCAGCCATGAATTTTTATCTTCATTATCATTCTCTTCATTTTTATCTCCAAAGCTCATGATTTAAATAAAATAGTCATAGCAAAACGAGGTCTGCAAGTGCCCTAACCCTGACTTTCACTGTTAAATCGCATATCTAACGAAACAAACGAAGAAAACAAAAATATTATAGTACAATACACATAATAAAATTGCCTTATAATCATTGCGTTGTATTATTTAAAACACAAACTTTTTATTTTGTGAGAACAGAGCACAAGCTCTGTTACTTTATTAATTGTCTCTTAAACAAGTTACTTCCCACACTGTGGGAATATACTGATATGGCAGAATACACATAGTGAGTTGTGTTAGTTATAACTGTATCGCTGGGAGTTTGTTGATACAGCTAGAATACATTGTTGTGCAGTGTGTCTTATTTACACATACCAGAGACAGAGGTTTCGGTTTATAAATATTTTATAAATAAACATTATAAACCTCTGCTGGTGCGGCATAGCAGATTAGTAAGACACACAACACCTCCCTTTTATAGAAAGAATGATCAATACTTGGTTTATCAATTTTCTTTGTTCAAAAAAATTTTAACTTAATTATAAGGGGTGTTGGCACATGCCTTCCTTTCCCTTTTAAATAATAAAAAGGATATAAAAATTAAATAGTATTACAATGATACATTGGTTTTGATACTTAATACAACTATTTATTTTATGAACTTATAATTATTTTGTTAACAATCTTTATTAAATTTATTAATTAAAATATTCAATATAAGTTTTACACTTAATATTTTTAATTAGCATAAAATAGATCATAATTTACAATATTAAAAAAATCATAATGTTAAGGACAGGTTGTCAAGATATCGCAAATTTTCCGTTTTTTTAATTAAGAATAAAATATTAGTTTCAGTAGAGATTTATGAGAATTTTTAGTTAGGGTAAGATTAGTTTGGATAACAAAACGAGGTCTTGGTGAGGGAACACACTAATATTGTATTTATTGAATTAAGACAATAAGACAATACAGTGTATATGTGAGCTAGTTTCTTGATGATTTGGATTTTAGCGATTAACTGATATTGTTATGCCTAAGGTAATGTCGTTAAGCTAGGAGAATCGAGGGCGACGGAAAAACCTAATCAATTATAAAGGAGGAGAAATAGTTAGTTATCATAACAATTTCAGCGTAAAATTTTAAAGAAATATTTTGTGAAATGGTTTTTAACAAATTGCTGGAAGTTAAAATTTTATTTTCAATAGGAGGATTTATTTCTTTCTTTTGCAGACAAAAAATTTATCCGTTACTAGATATTATTATTGAAATGGGTTGCTTGAAACAACTTAAAACCCGAGTAGTTTTATAAAGTTTAACCAAATTTTTTTTGAAGGATTAGTTGGTGAGGAAAAATTTTAGTCTTCATGAGTTGAATTTTTTTAGTCTGCTTTTATGGATGATTATCTTTTTTCTATTCCCGTCAATTAATTCAGCATTGTGTTCTTCGTCAATAGAGACGACGGTATATGGTCCTTTATAGGCCTTATCTAATTTGTGTCGTTTCATTGACTCTTCGCCACGCTACTTGAAGTCTGAACTTGATTTCCTATTCATATGAATCGACATTGTACAGGGGAGCTATATCTGTGTGATTTGTGAACTCTAGGCATGGAGGTATTTTGCTAAAAATAAGTTCGAATGGGCAATAATCATGGGCTGTTGAAGGAGTTGTATTGTAAAAATATACAAAAAGTTTTAGCTATGTATCCCAGTCTGATTTGTCAATTGACACATACGATTACAAATATTTATTGAAATTTCTATGAGATCTTTCCACTGTACCAACCGTTTCATGGTGGTAAGGGGTTAAATTAATTTTTTCTACTTTGAGAAGGATGCACAACTCCTGAAGGACTTGGTTCATGTACTCCGTACCCATATCAGCAATCATTCGTTTCATTGTTCCATATATCAATATGAAATCTTCCATAATTGCAACATTTCGGGCTGATTTATCCGGTTTTGGTACGGCAACTAGATATTAAGTTAAATCACACATGTTGGTGACTACGTACTCATTATCGGATTCCGACCTCGGTATTGGTCCAATGGTATCAACGATAACAGTTTCAAAAGGTTTGATTGGGGTTGGTGTGAGTGCTAATTTTTCTTTAAATTTTATTGCGCGTTTGTTCATTTGGCATATTTGACAGCGTTTGACATATTTAGCGATGTCTTTCGTCATGCCTTTCCAAAAATAGATAAGTCCTCCACTAATGAGGTCATCGTGATATCTTTGCAATATGATTGTTTTTTCGGTTATATTATAAATTTTCCTTAATTAGGATTGAACACAATGGTCAATCTATCTAAGAGACCGTTACTTTTACTTTTAAAGGTTTCTATACCGGTTTTATCAAAAAGACAATCACCTAGTAAGAGTCGTATGGTTGAATAGCCTATTTTATCAGCTATTTTTCAAGCTTTGGAAAGATGTGACCTAAACCGAATTTTCCATTAATAAAAAGGTTCTGCAACTTAATCTCAGAAAGCTGTTTCTTTCCTTTGAGGATAATTAATTTATCCCTAGTAAAATGCAACTGTGGCATTTTACGGTGCTCTTGGGAATTTATCGCCTCATATGCTTTTAAGTTAACCGATTCTTGGGATTGTTTTTTATTGTTTTCTTTACAATCCTTCTTAGTTAATTCTGAAGTCTTGTTGTTACCTTCAGTATATTGTTGACTTCTTTATTTTGTATCTGTTCCCCTAAGGTACTCTACGACCAGGTATTTGAGTGGTCTGTGATCGCTTCGAAGCACAACCTTTTTACCATATATGTTGGTCTGATATATTAGATCGCCCTCTCACCCTTCGTAAATGATTTAAACGCGTATGCAATTAGCAATTGGATCCCATGTTTTCTTGACTTAAAACAGCTCCACAAACTTGCGTTTGTTGTGACATAAAACATATTTTCGGAATCTGGGTATTGCAAAAATGTTGGACTTAGTAATTTACTTTTAAAGTAAGTAAGTTTTCACATTCTGGAGTCCATACAAAAAGCTAGTTTTTTCTAGATAACCTAGTAATGTGGCGAGATGATTCAGCAAAATTTGATATAATCCTTTTATAGTTGTTGCAAAATGCAACGAATCGTCTTGCTTCATCACCATTTTTAGGTGTTGGATAATTTTCAATTATCGAAAATTTGCTGTCATCTGGTAATATACCCTTGTCAGTGCTATTGTGTCCTAGGAAAGTTACTTGCTGACAAAAAAATTAGCATTTATCGGAATATAGTTTAAGATTTTATTTTCTGCATAAATTTAAAACATCTCTTAGATATTGCAACATGTAATTCGTAGAACATCCAATAACAATTAGATCATCCATGTACACAAAAGCCTGTGCTGGAGACAATCCAGAAAAAGCTAATGACATCATTCTTTGGAATTTGTTAGGAACAATTGTTATACCATAAGGTAATCTTTAAAATTGGAAGGAACCTTTGTCCGTTAAAAATGAGGTAATATCTCACGATTTTTCTTCCAATTCAATTTGATGAAAACCCGAAATTAGATCCCAGAATAAAAAGAATTTTGCTCTTCCTAATTGGTCATATTTATCATCAATTCGAGGTAAAGGAAATTTATCATTTTATCTGTAATCAACAAAGAGTCTCCACCTTTTTTGGGTAGTTCCTAGTAATGATTTCTTGGGAACTAAAAGGTTTGGAGTATTATAGTCTGAGACTAATGGCTCTATGATGTCATCTTAAAGAAGTGAGATATTCTGTAATTCTTGATATATACAGTCTGTTTGTCTTGGAGTCTGAGTTTTTGCTTATAAAAATTATTATCTGTTTTTTTCTCAGATTCCAGTGCAAAGACGTCGAGGTATTCGGAACATAATTATTCTAGTTCTTTATTTACGAATTCGGGGAAATTTTTCTTTAATTTCAGTTATTTCTCCCTTTTTTTCGAGTTACCTTCTGCTTGGACTATTTAATAGTCGCTAAGCTTTTCCGCAGTTAGTTGGACATTATTAATTAGTAGATCTTTGTTAGTTGTATTAATAATTTTGAAAAGTGGTTAGGACTTAGGCGTTATTATATTGGCTTCATAAACGCCATGTTGAATAATCTGTGGGGGTACGAAGACGTCCACTGTAATAGAATTAAAATTTACAGGTCTTATTACCTCTGATCTGGCTGGCAGTGATATAGAATTTATGTTTGAAGAGTTCATCAGTTTGAGGGCTACGTGGTAGTCTACACTATCGGTATTAGTTAGGATTATGTAATCCTGATTTCCTCGATAATCTAAAATACATTTGTATTTTCTGATGAAATCCATATCAATTATATCATCTACTTGTATTACAAAGTCATCATTAACAACATGGAATTCATGTGTTATAAGGATGTCTGCAACTTTAAGATCGGTTTCTACTTTTCCCAAACTAGCGATTAGACCTTGTCCAATACCACTAATATTTCGTTTTGTGCAATTAATTGATTCGTTTAGAACCTGGTTGTGTTTAACAAGAGAAATATCTACATCTGTGTCCAAAAGGAAATGGTCTGGCATCATTCATAGAGGTTCTTATATTTATATAGCTTGACAAATTTAGATAAAGTGTGTACGCTTTGTTATTTATTGGTTGCTTAGGGGATCCATTGCGTTTCCCAAATCATAGTTGGTTGTACAGCGCACGTTGTGGCTCTATCTCTGTAGGTTCCTATTGTCGGATCTTCTATTGTATTAGTTTGAATTGCTGTTTTTGGAATTCCTGTTGTTGTTTCTAAAATTTCCCGTTCCAAAATTTCGATTTGGTAAAATTGGGTTTCGATTATAGCCACTGTTATTCCTGTAAGAACTAGTACTATTTATAGTTCTGTTGCTATTGTTTCTATTAGTGTTGTTTCGCGGCCAGTTATTTCCGTAGGTTTGGCCAAGGAGCCTGTTTTGAGTGTTTACTACGAATCTTCTTTCGTTATATCCCAAGAATAAAATTGTATTTGGTTGCCCGTATGATTCAGTGCAACTACTTATTAATTTGGAAATTCATTAAGGTTGTTAAAGTTTCCGGATTCCATTAACAATTTGACTCGATCGTTGGAGGCATTTTTAATGATTGCCTTTGTAGCTAAACGAGATGCATATATGTAGGCTGTCGTGTTTGGCAGTCCATCCGTAATATATGCTGTTTTAAGTTTTTTTTTTTTTGTCAGATCCTTAATTTCTTGGCGTACATATTTGCCATTTTCTTTTGCTCACGTATGTTTATTAGCTTGGCTGTGACAACGTCAACGGACCAGAGCTGTAAACGAATCATTCTTTTTTGAATCATTCCTGCGAATCATTCCCGCATTGAATTGTGATTTTTTTAATGCATTCATTCCACACAAAAAAGAATTGAATTAAAATTTGAATGCATTCACAATGAATTAAAATTCTTGATCGCCATTCACTTACCCACACGAAATGAATGAATAAGAATTTGAATTTCATCATGAAATTACTTTTTTTATGAATGCATTCCTTTCATCAGCCAAAAAATGAATTAGAATCTGAATGAATGTATTATGAATTTAAACGTCGTGAATGCATTTACTCGCCATCGAATTAAATGAATTAGAATTTGAATGCAATTATTGGAAGGAAAAATATATTGAAGGAATTCATTTTTTTTACAATAATTCTTTTAAGTTGAAAATTATACAGTGTGTGTTTTACTACGTCGGCCATGACATAAGCTGCAGAAAAGTTAACGGGTGTTATATCGGGCATGATAAACGCGGTAGAAAAGTTAAAGGGTGTTGCAAAATTGACGTGATTTTTACGATTATAGTGTTATCTTTTGAACCACAAAAGATAAAAACTTTAAATTTACGTAGTGTATGTTACTACATCGGCCATGACAAACGCTATAGAAAAGTTAAAGGGTGTTGCAAAATTGACGTGATTTTTACGATTATAGTGTTATCTTTTGAACTATAACAGATAAAAACTTGAAATTTACGCAGTGTATGTTACTACATCGGCCATGACAAACGCTATAGAAAAGTTAAAGGGTGTTGCAAAATTGACGTGATTTTTACGATTATAGTGTTATCTTTTGAACTACAAAAGATAAAAACTTGAAATTTACGCAGTGTGTGTAACTACATCGGCCATGATAAACGCTATAGAAAAGTTAAAGGGTGTTGCAAAATTGACGTGATTTTTACGATTATAGTGTTATCTTTTGAACTATAAAAGATAAAAACTTGAAATTTACGCAGTGTGTGTAACTACATCGGCCATGATAAACGCTATAGAAAAGTTAAAGGGTGTTGCAAAATTGACGTGATTTTTACGATTATAGTGTTATCTTTTGAACTATAACAGATAAACACTTGAAATTTACGCAGTGTGTGTAACTACATCGGCCATGACAAACATTATAGAAAAGTTAAAGGGTGTTGCAAAATTGACGTGATTTTTACGATTATAGTGTTATCTTTTGAACTATACAAGTTAAAAACTTGAAATTTACGTAGTGTGTGTAACTACATCGGCCATGATAAACGCTATAGAAAAGTTAAAGGGTGTTGCAAAATTGACGTGATTTTTACGATTATAGTGTTATGTTTTGAACTATAACAGATAAAAACTTTAAATTTACGAGTGTATGTTACTACATCGCCCATGACAAACGCTATAGAAAAGTTAAAGGGTGTTGCAAAATTGACGTGATTTTTACGATTATAGTGTTATCTTTCGAACTATAACAGATAAACACTTGAAATTTACGCAGTGTATGTTACTACATCGGCCTTGCCAAACGCTATAGAAAAGTTAAAGGGTGTTGCAAAATTGACGTGATTTTTACGATTATAGTGTTATCTTTTGAACTATAACAGATAAAAACTTGAAATTTACGCAGTGTATGTTACTACATCGGCCATGACAAACGCTATAGAAAAGTTAAAGGGTGTTGCAAAATTGACGTGATTTTTACGATTATAGTGTTATCTTTTGAACTACAAAAGATAAAAACTTTAAATTTACGTAGTGTATGTTACTACATCGGCCATGACAAACGCTATAGAAAAGTTAAAGGGTGTTGCAAAATTGACGTGATTTTTACGATTATAGTGTTATCTTTTGAACTACAAAAGATAAAAACTTTAAATTTACGTAGTGTATGTTACTACATCGGCCATGACAAACGCTATAGAAAAGTTAAAGGGTGTTGCAAAATTGATAAAACGCAGTGTGTTACTACGACGACTATGATAAACGTTGTAGAAAAATTCGTGTTTTTAATTATTTACCAAAAAAAACAAAAATATTTCACACCTTCGCAAACCGTTTATATTTTTTAAGAAAAAAACTTTGAAACAGTTTCCATGAAAAATCTCATTATAAGTGTAATAAAGAAAGTACCTACCCCTTAATTTAGTGCTAGCAACAAAAAAATGGGTCATTGAATGGTCTGTTTGTTGGCCACGTGCTACATTGTGAAAATGGCAGGTAACAAAAATTTAAATAATCTTGTTCAATTGGATTGTTTTAACTACCATATGATAAAAATACAAATGAAATTTAAGAACTAAATTCTTTACACTGGCAAACAAATTAGAATTATTATACCGACCTAAAATACTAAACAGATATTATTGTACATTCTCTATTTCACTCATATTTACATTTGTCATTTTTTATCTTTTATAGTTCAAAAGATAACACTATAATCGTAAAAATTACGTCAATTATGTAACACCCTTTAACTTTTCTATAGCGTTTATCATGGCCGATGTAGTAACATACACTACGTAAATTTAAAGTTTTTATCTTTTGTAGTTCAAAAGATAACACTATAATCGTAAAAATCACGTCAATTTTGCAACACCCTTTAACTTTTCTATAGCGTTTGTCATGGCCGGTGTAGTAACATACACTACGTAAATTTAAAGTTTTTATCTTTTGTAGTTCAAAAGATAACACTATAATCGTAAAAATCACGTCAATTTTGCAACACCCTTTAACTTTTCTATAGCGTTTGTCATGGCCGATGTAGTAACATACACTACGTAAACTTAAAGTTTTTATCTTTTGTAGTTCAAAAGATAACACTATAATCGTAAAAATCACGTCAATTTTGCAACACCCTTTAACTTTTCTATAGCGTTTGTCATGGCCGATGTAGTAACATACACTGCGTAAATTTCAAGTTTTCATCTGTTATAGTTCAAAAGATAACACTATAATCGTAAAAATCACTTCAATTTTGCAACACCCTTTAACTTTTCTATAGCGTTTGTCATGGCCGATTTAGTAACATACACTACGTAAATTTAAAGTTTTTATCTTTTGTAGTTCAAAAGATAACACTCTAATCGTAAAAAACATGTAAATTTTGTAACACCCTTTAACTTTTCTACAGCGTTTATCATGCCCGATATAACACCTGTTAACTTTTCTGCAGCTTATGTCATGGCCGACGAAGTAAAACACACACTGTATAATTTTCAACTTAAAAGAATTATTGTAAAAAAAAATGAATTCCTTCAATATATTTTTCCTTCCAATAATTGCATTCAAATTCTAATTCATTTTATTCGATGGCGAGTAAATGCATTCACGACGTTTAAATTCATAATACATCCATTCAGATTCTAATTCATTTTTTGGCTGATGAAAGGAATGCATTCACACAAATTTTGTTCATAATAAATTCATTCAAATTCAAATTCATTAACTTTGTGTGGCCAAGTGAATGGCATTCAAGAATTCAAATTCATTGTGAATGCATTCAAATTTTAATTCAATTCATTTTTTGGAACAGATGAATGCATTCAAAAATTTTAATCCACGGTGAGTTAAAAACCAAAAATGAATCATTCGTTTACAGCTCTGCAACGGACTCTCTTTTGATGAAGATCTTAACTTAGCAATGATCTCTTGGAGTGTACTCTCCGTTGAAATAAGGTTGTGAGCGGAACCTTTAAATTTAGTTTTTACTAAATTCACTGCAACTGCAGTATGAGTTTCTGTTATGGAATCTACCAAATATAAGGAATCTAAGAAGCTTTAAAGGTTCTCTCCATCAAATTCTGGTATAAGCGTAGAGGCTGTATTTAAAAATTCAATGACAGTTTGAGGCATTGTTAATTTTGCGTCAGGGACTGTTGCAGGTAAAGGTTCAAATATTATTTCTTCATATAAGCTATTTATATTTTAATTCCTCTTCTTGCACATACGGTTACTAGTTTACCCCGTATATTAAGGAAAAAGGATTCTGCTGCTGTTTTATGATGAGCTGTTAATCGGTGATAGCTAACATTAAACAGCACTCTAATTTTTTCTAGTTTATTGACAAGATTGTTAATATGCTTATGTTCAGTTTCGGGTCTTGTATCCCGGTCTGTATTGATGTATTTGTAGGATTTTAGGAAATCCTCTTTAATTAGTATTGCTTTGTAGACTATATTTTCCTATTCCATTTGTTCAATTGGGACTTAGACTTTGTCTAGGTCATTGCCTAGTGAGCGTCTTAAGTAGGTTTTTCTTATTATTATTTTCTTTTGTGCAATTGATATAGGGTAATCAATAATTGCAAGATCAGGACAGCAATTATAATTATCAAGTAGACAATTGGATATTCAATTTTTACCGTGACATCACTTATTACATTGGCATTTGTGTTATCAATTTTAGAAGCGTGATTACCCATTTTACATGGAATTGAATTTGAATTGGAAATGAGAAAGATTCAAAATCCAAAAAAGATATTTTATACCGAGCCTCACAAAATTAGAATGAAAAAAGTTTAAGACACCTTTTTATTTCTTCTCCTGTCTTTTCTTTTTCTAAAATAAAAAGGTTTAATTACCACGGGCATTTAAAATACCTTCCCGTTAAAAATTAGCGAGTTCCTAAGGATATTTGTGATTTTATGGAAATACACAAATATTTTCTTTAGGAATATAAAGGAATTAATCAATCAAATTATAGAGTAAATCAAATGATATCAAATCAATGAACTAATGTGAATTAATGAAATTTATAAAGGACAAAACTTTTACAATTTTTATTTCTCTTTATGAAGAAAAAAAGAACTGACCGAAACCCAAAAAATCACCCAACATTAAAATGTTCTCACAAATTTAGATATGGTGAGGATTGTATTTTTACACCATGAAATTAAATTCAGAATAAGAAACCGAACTGGGTTATATCCTTAATCTATTAAAGGTATTGCGATATTGATTTGTTTAATTTTTTTTTTAATTTTTAATAATTGAAGGCTATATTTTAATATAAAGAAAATGGTAATTTCCACCTTAAATTTCTCAGTTTTATATAAAATGATTTATAATTTTGCTTTCAATTGAAACAAAAAATATTAATATTGAAACAAATTCGAGCAAGGATAACTGCTTTCAGTTTTTAAATTTAACTGAAACTTATGCAATTAAATTTTCACTTTTTGGAAAAAAAAATTGAAACATAGAAGACTTCTGTAAAAAATTTAAAATTTTCGAATTAAAATTAAAAGTTTTGAAAAGTGCGAAGTTAATTAAAAAGTATGAATGTAGTTGGCTTTCAATCACTTGCTTTACAAAAAAATGAATAATAAATGCTATATTTTCAAAATAGTTACATATTTTTTTAACTCAGAAAAATGAACATAATTTACTTATGAATATAAATAAAAACAACTTAATTTTTCTTATTATTAGTATGTTAAACAATTAAATTATTTAAAATTTGCAAATCCAAAATTATAATTACCATACATCTATTAACGAATTAAGGATATATTTGATATTTTAGTTAGCATCATCATCAGAATTGGTAAAAAGTTTCTTACCTCTTGAAGAATATATCCAAAGATTTACGCAAACTTGGGTAAGAATCGGAATCACAATCATCAATATAAGCAATTGTTGTTTTATCCATAAGAGAACTGTTAGTATTGTCATTAATGCAATTTATGTTGTTTTTGTTGTTGATGAAATATTTTTAGTTCTTATTGATTCTATTGTAAATATTTGAATTATCTGTCAATCACATTGTTTTTTATTTAGGTGGCTCATATTTTAAAGTCTTAAACCGAAATCTAGATTTATTAATTTAATTGAGTTTAATAGTAAAGAAAAGTTGGTTCAATTTAAATTTTTGGTTTACACTAATTCTCTTATTCATTGTTTAATATTTTTTTTTTCTAGGTTGAAAATTACTTGGGATTTTTATTGGTTCAATCTTCTTTTCTTAAAGTTTTAATTTTATTTCTTATTTTTTTTATAATCTAATTATAATAATATTTTATTTTTTTACACAAAGTCCAAAGTGGCTGGATCGCCATGTATTATTAAAAACACAAGCAATGTATTATTTAGAACACAAGCTCTGTTCTCACAATTTCCTGTAACTTAAATTATGTTTTGGCAGAGCCAACTGCTCCATGGCAGAATACACATAGTGAGTTGTGTTTGTTATAACCGTATCCCTGGGAGTTTGCTGATACAGCTAGAATACATTGTTGTGCAGTGTGTCTTATTTTCACATACGAGACAGATGTTTCGGTTTACAAATATTTTATAAGTAAACATCATAAACCTCTCCTGGTGCGGCATAGCCGATTAGTAAGACAAACTACAGCGTTGATGCTGAACGATCCCTTTTGGTTATGGAAGAGAGAATCATCTTAATGTGGCTTAGACAATTTGATGTGTATGTATATCGTCAACGCAGTATTTTTATAAAAAATCTTTTGACTTTTTGTTTCTCATCAGCTGACATTTGCAACCTTATCTATTACGGACATATAAGGTGCTCCTTCCAAAACTTACATAAACACCTTTTGCTGTATTGTTGATAGTGTCAACATTTTTTGAATATTAAAAATTGTGACAATTTTGCTTACCTATAACACCTTGACAAGAACCAGTTGTCAGAAACCCAAGTGCAGTTGCTAACTGTAGCGCTGATGGTATTGTCGGGCTCAGAGGATCTTTAAATATTTTCTCCAACACCATAATAAAAGCCTCTGGACTTAGCCAGTTATAGTTTAAAAAAATGCGAACATAAATTATTTTAATTTAGAAATATGCATGCGTGTATTAATTTTTAAATACCTACAGTGTGCTTGTGTACAACTTTCCTTAAAAATTCGCGACGCAACTTTTTAATATTCCTTTTATTTTCTTTTGCCGCTGTAATTCCGGACATGTTTTATATTTTTTGTTTTAATGAACTTCTTTAGCAGTTCGCATAAAAGACAAATATTTCCTCGAATTTTTATGGTTTTTTAAATTTTCTACATTCGTTTTTATTATGGCAATATGGCAAATTTTGAACAAACATAAGTGGTTTTGTAATTTCGTTGGTTTAATGAAACCGAACGGAATCTGTAGAAGCTAAAACCATTTGATTGGAATGGTTACTTAGGAACCATATCAATTCCGAACGGAATTTGTGACATGCCCTATAATTTATAATCAATAAAGGTAAAGGTATAGTCAGAATGGTAACTTTGAAATTATTTTTATTTCGAACGGAATTTGTGAGGCGCCTAATAGTTTATGATCGATAAAGGTGTATAATGTAATAATTAAGTTATTTTAAATATTGAGTCCCATCCAAACTTTTCAACTTTTGTTGTCCAATGTTTAATTTTGTGGGTTAGAGGGAGAGACGAACGAAAAGGATTACATAGTTTAGTTTCATGTACTTGTCATTGTCTTTTGTTCTTCTATTAGTAATTTTAACCAAAAAACAAAATCTATGCAATCAATAGCAAAATACAATTAAAAAAAAATTATGAATATTGCAGAAGCAAAAATGCATGTCCGGACGTTCATAAAAAATGGCAGTTTGTTAGATAGGAATAACGTTGGACTTAAACAAGCCTACCGCATAGTCAAAGTTAAGGATTTCAAACGTTATTATTGAGACAAATATGTATGTGAGTGACATGGATTATAAAAATGGTCAAAAAGTGAAAGATATAAATATACAAATGGTGCTATGAAAATATAAAATGAATGAAGAACAATTTATTTAGAACAAATAATTAAGTTAGAGAGTTTGCGATTTTTTTATTGAAAACAGCGTCATTTTCTGTAAACAAAAGTCCAATTTTCCGATTATCATATAATTACAATTTTTTAATAAAGAAATTCGCTAACGTTTTAATAAATAAATATAATTTAACTTAAATTATTTAAAAAAAACTAACCGATGTATTCTGAAAGCTATTATCCAGTGCAATAATAATTTTGCGATAAGTGCAATAATAATCTGTTTAAAAATAGTACTATTGAGAAGTGCTGGTTTATAAAAAAAGATATTGTAGGGCAATAATAACGTATGTAAAAAAGTCAAGATCTTGTTAAGGAAAATATATTGGGTAGAAAGCATATAGGAAATAGAAAATCTTTATATATAGTTACAATTATGTAGTGATTTACACACATAGGCACACCCACGAAAAGTCTATTACTGACAAAGTCATGTTAGCAATTTAAAATATCTTAAATGAAAGTGTGTTTTATCTTTCACATTTGGTGGAATAATCTTTTGTGCATACATTAAAATAATGAGCCCATATTGACAGGCAGAGAGAGAGAGAAATACTGACAGATGAACAGACGGATAAAAGAAACCGATAGGCTATGCTGTTTTTTTTTTTCTGTTTTTTAAACACTGTTTTTGCGAAGTGCATACATACGTCAAGCACCAAGAGAGACAGCATGGGTAATTGAAGAATTTTTAAAACTGAAAAACATTTTTCTTGTATTAGAGGAGTTGAAACAATGGTTGGAGTTAAAGTGCCATTTCTATTTGATATCAACTGCTGAAAAAAAGAGCTAAAAATATTTACAGCGAATTATGTAATGAAAAAAATTGATTATTTCTGATTTTCATAAACCCAATTATTAATGAAATTAATAATTTAAATATGGATTGTCAATCAGACAATCTGCAGGGAGTACGCACCAAAAACTTTATATCACACTTCTCACATTTGCAAGAAAAATTTTCAAGCCTAATTATTTTTATTTATAATAGTGATGAATTAATAAAAAACAATTTAAAGAAAAAATACATTTACAGGACTCGTTTTTGAATATAGACAGCACTGATTTTGTCACAGAATTTCAAACTGAATTGACAAGACTGTTTTAAATGTAACTGATACTTTGATTTTACAAGAAAATTGTTTTTTACATTTAAAAATGTTGCTAAAAGAAATGCTTGATCGACTTCCAGAAAATATATATATTTTGAAGTTTATTGTCAATTTTCAATTTCAAAATGCTGTAACTTTGTATCTTAAATTAAATTTTCTGCAGTTGAAGAAGTTTTTAAAATATTTGGAGACCCTAATTACACACTTGGCACTTATGAACACAGTAGGGAAAACTTCCTTTTATAAATTGAACTCAATATTTCGACAGTAAAGTACCAAAAACCTATATGAGTTTTGGCCTAAAGTTTACGATTACCAGGATGCTGCAGGTACTTACAACTTTAAGCAGTTGTCAATGGTCGTTCTCAATATGTTAATTGTCCCCACAAGTAATGGTTGTGTCAAAAGAACTTTTTCTGTGATGAATTCTATGAAAACTAAATTGAGAAATAAAATGCAATATGAACTTCTCAATTCTTTACTGGTAGTAATATCATACATGAATGCTCAGCAAAAAATTAGACATTACCTTAAAAACTACTAGCCATATAATGACTTACTTTTGTGATTGCCAAATTTTGTTACTCGTTTACAAAACACATTACATTAGTTCGCAAGTAAAGGAAGCAGTAATTAAACTAGTTCTTTAAAATACATCCTAGTTTAGTTACTTTAGTTCCTTAATATACATACTAATGATTATTGTAATTTCACGCAATTGTCAATGTAATCAATTATCAATAATTTGTTATAAAAGTCTTATGACTTGTTAAAATCAATAGGTTGGTAATCCATTTAGGAAGTCCTTCCACCAAAAATTCTTAATTCCACACTCGATTACCTTTTATGAAATTTTTTGAAAATAACATATGTTGTAACACATTCATTCCTACGGAAGATGTGTTAAGTAGATTTAACACAAATAAAATGTACCGCAGTAAGATAATAAAAGACAAAAATAACATTAAACAAAATGAGTATGAAAGTTTTGACTCAATAATTAATATGTGTTCTTTAACATTTATAAAAATTTTTAATATACAACTATGATCTCGAGGCTTAAGTTTAAATTAAATCCTATACATTGATTGACCTTCCTTTTTTTAAACTAAGTTATTTATTTTTGTGTTTATTAAGTTTTGCTTTTTTATTTTCATGTTTTTTAAATGTTATATAAAAGCAATGTACCTTCTTCAAATGAATTTTATTTTTTAAGTGAAAATTTTTTTAGATTGTTATAAGCAATGCAATTTTTATGTTTTGTAATAAAAGAAGTAATATAAATAAAAATGTCTCTTATAACTAAAATTACATATTTTTTATATATTGGCGATATTTTACAAGCCATTTGGCAAGAAAGCTTAAAAAAACTGGCAACACTGCTAACAAGAGAATTAAATTAATTTTGGCTTGAGTTCAATTCTATTCTACTTTTTGAATTTTCTTACTTTTTTCTTAAAAAGAAAAATTATTTACAAATGTATGCGAAAGTTTTCTAAAGAAAACAGAAAAAACTAGACAACAGCAGAATATAATGCCAATCTATCTTAATATTAATTTGGTTAGACGAAGTCCACACACAACCCAAAGCATTTCTTCGCTGTTCTCTCTGTAACTCGTCTTGTTCATTTGCTTTTGTACCAACCTTAGTTATGGTCACGAAATGCAATTTTTATTTTTAATATTTTTTACTTCTTCCCTTACAACATTATAAATGATGTTTTAGTATCCTATTGATTGTTATGAGGTAAGTAAAAATGCGCATAAGCTGTGCCTTGCGTTTTTATAAAGAAAAATTATTTACAAAAGTTTTTAAAGAAAACAGGAAAAATTAGACACCAACAAAATGTGCAGCATTACAGCATTGGATTGCTACATCCCTTATCACCATTCTTCGCATCTATCTGTCTTAAGTTATGTACGTTGTAAACATCATCTAACTAACCAACTAACTTTTTATATAATAACACGTGGTGTATCCATAATTAGCCAATATTAATTTGGTTCGACGAAGTCCACAAAGCATTTCGCTCTTCTCTCTGTAACTCGTCTTGTACAATTTTTTTTCTACCAACCTTTGGCATATTCACGAAATGCAATTTTTATTTTTTATCGTTCTTACTTTAAATAATTTTAAAAACATGCCGAGAAAATGAAGCAAAAGAAACAATTTAAATTCAGAAAAAGATACCACTTTTATATAACATATTGAACTTATATTATATTTTTTATTTATACTACGATACACGTTTTTAAAACATTTTTATTATAATGCTACACACTATACAATGTTATAATCAACTTATTCAGTATATGTCTCTGCTTTTTTGTTCCCGCTGTTATGGATGTATTTTCCTGAATTCAAAACTACAAGTTTTATTTTCGTAAATAATGTGTGATTTTATTTAGTTCAGACCATGGCTCCATGATACCAGGTGACTGCATTAGCTTTTACGTGTATTTTGTTTTTGTATAATCTTGTTGAGCTGTCAAAAACGTCTGGCAATGTGTGTGTATGTATTTCAATTTATTTTAATTGGCTTGCTTATTGTTCACAAATACACACACACACATTGCCAGATATTTTTAACAGCTTAACAAAATTTTACAAAAACAAAATACACGTAATAGCTTAAACATATGTTGACCGCATGATCATATGAAGTCACCTGTTCGATTCGCCTTGGCTCAGACCATAGCGAAATAATACAGGTGAACGCCTGGGCAAAAATGCTCATCAGCCGCATACGATGTAGTTGTCAAGGCGAATTGAGCTTAGTATTAAGTTAATCGGATTTGTTGTGCCAGTAAATATTATACGGTAGTCATACCTGACGGTGAAGACCGCCGTTACTGGCTGTTTATTTGGTACGTACCGAAAGGTATGACAACAAATTGAGCTTGTTAAAGAAAACTGTTAAAAATATATTATTTGTAAAAAAAAAAATGTTCATATTTAAAGTGTTTTAATTGCTAATAAAAAAAATATTTTAATTCCTAAAAAAATGTTGTACAATACGGAATCGTATCAGCATTTTTCAAATGTGCATAATTGATGCATACGCTGAGAGACAGTTATATAATTGTTAATGCAATAATGTGGCTATCGCTTGTACTGTGGATATTCGTGTTCGTTTCGGATGTGTGTGACACAAATAACACTCCCCAATTAGGAGATGACTGTATGCCAGCTCCAAGGTCGCTCTTTAATACTGAACTGCTGAATAGATCATAAAAATATCGTTTAATGAGTTTACAATTTGGCTATATTCAATAATCAGACCCATAGGTGTTAAAATAATTGTTGTACTTGGTGGGTGTGGGATTAATGATTTTATTAAGAAAATAAAAAGCTATTCCAATACAGTGTGAGAAATATATTTACTTTATTAAATAATAAACAAAGACTCGCTGCAGTTACTAAGGCGGTAGTGAATTCACTACTTCGCTCTTTTCTTCACATTCGTCTTATTCCTCATGAAACACTATTGTAGTCTTCTGTGTGGGTGAAGAGCTCGTTAGGCGTATAAATATTATTTCTAGTTAAAATATCATCATCTTCACCAGTGCTGCCGCAAATTAAATTGCTACCCAATAGCCTGGTTTATATTTTATTCCTTTTTTAATTTGTTTTTGGATTTAATGCTCTGGTATTGTTTAAAACTAAGTTATATATAATAAATAAATAAATCGATATTAATATAATAAAACAGTAACGGGGTTATGTCTACAAATGAAATATTATTTGAAAATTTTGATTTTGGCATAGATAGTAGTCAATATGGAATACAAAACACTTATTTTTGGAATTTTTGTCTGTGTTCGCATCACGTAAAAGCTGCTGGATGAATTGGAATACAATTTTGTTGGGAAGTCCCTAAGAAACTTGGTTCAATTGTAGAATACTTTAAATAAAAATATGCCGTAGAAAAACTATACATACAAATTGAAAGCACCCAATTTTAACGGTATAATGGTACAAGAACGGTTTTCAGTACATTTTATTTCTATAGATGGAAACTATTTAACATTGTTTACAGAATTATCAACAAATGTTTAATGACACAATTCTCTAGATTCGATTTTATGAGAATTAGAAATGATACGCGGATGAATTCGTGGGCACTGCTTGTCATAAATTATTTTGTACTTTGTAATTTGCATACAGTTCCAACAAAACAAGTAGCCACATGGCGTTAGACTAGTTTTCTTACGTGTTTCCAAGCACAATATAGACTGGTAAACATTTTGTTCTTTTTCCATTTGTGTCCTAAATGCTTATGGAAAAATCGTTCAGTTAATAACGTTTTCTCTTGTGTTTTTTCCAAGTTTCGTATGCTGCTATGGAAAGAGAAAACCTCAATTGTAGAAATGTAACAATACCCAAAATCTTATAGGAGAATTGTTGCTGTAACCAATATCAAATAAAGCATAACTAATGCCATTAGCGCGTTAAAAAAATTAATATTTATCCGCATGTAAAGGTTTTTGTAGGTAGGTGAGCATCGCATAAAGTTTTAAATCGTTTAAGTTTCTTTTTTGCTTTGCGTAAAACTATTCTGCTCTTCAACATATCTCTCCAGTTTTTTAAGACCTTTACATGTAATGCATCACCGCCTAATTCCAGTAAAAAATACAGTTTCTTTTGTTTATTTTTTTTTTAATTTCTTATGTTTTTAATAATAATTTTTGATAACATACCTGGATTTTATAGCAACAAAATCCCAAAATTTTAAATAAAAAGCAACTTTATTATAAATAAATAAGTATGTAAGTTAACACCAAATATGTTTATATTAACGAACATAAAATACCTATTTTGTTAACACCAAAAGTGCTGCCACCATATTTAAGTGTCGCATATCTGTATTCAAAAAATAGCTGAAGACAAATGAGTATTTACTTCTTTAAGATTTAAGGTTGTGGGCCATTAAGAAGCTCCAATGGGACACCAAATTTTTTTTAAATCATCTTTTTTAACGAAGCGAATTTTCATTTTGGCTACAATCTCAACAAAAAAAAAAATACCGCATCAAGGACTTAAAAAAAATTTGCAACTAGGTGTGTCAGTTCTGTTTGAATATTGGAGTGCTAGCGTCATTGGACCATTTTTTCAAAACTGAAGTTGGAAACACCATTTCAGTTAACGGCGAGAGCTACATAGAAATTTCATATATCTTATAGTCTAAAATGGAAGATATGAATGTGAATAAACCTTGGTTGCTGCAGGATTGTGCACACGGTTCATTAAGGACCATCTAGGAGCTTTTCTTTTATTTCTTTAGATTTCTTCTGGAAGGGTGTCGTTAAAGAACTATACTACACGAGTAACAGAGAAACAATTCACATCGGGCCATACTTGACATAAAAGAAGGTGAGTAAAGTCTTGAAAAATTGGAAGTAAAAGATGAGCTAGTTCGAAGAACACTCCCGCAGTGCTGTAAAGGAAATTTTGTTTTGTAAATACTTGAAATATTTACTATTTTTAATAAAGACAAAATATACCAAAGGAAATTGAGGTTAATTAGTTAGTTGAGAGTGGCAGCCTCTCGCGACGAAGCTCACTTGAGCACAATCGAATGGCCCGTTGTGATACCACAAAGAAGGCGGCGTGACTCCCTTTACCCAGCCGAGAACCATTAGGATTCACGGTTGAACTTTGCTATGTCCGCTATAGAGTGAGATGATAGCTCCGTAAGAGTTCCAAAGAAAGGTGAGCCCAGAATTCTTAGTCTTTTTCGAGCCAGGGATGGGCAGTGGCACAGGAGGTGTAGTGTGGTCTCTTCCTCATCCTCAGAACCACAGCTGCGACAAAAATCATTAAAAGGCAGACCAAGTCTTTCAGCATGCCTGCCGATTAAACAGTGTCCAGTAAGTACCGAGACCGTGATACTTATGGATTTTCTGTCCAGTCTGAGCAGCTGCCTGGTCCGCTTGAGTTCCAGTGTAGTCCACAGTTGTCTGGAGACACATCAGTAACTTTCCTCTTTATGGCCATTTTCACCGTTGCCAAAGGAATTCCAACGTATGGTAGCAAGGAGACGTTAGGAAGCAATGTGCCCCTTTTAGCAAGATCATCGGCCTCACAGTTACCCTGGATATCCCTGTGACCAGGGACCCAAAACAGGTCAATCTGTGATCGCTCCGATAAAGTGTTAGTAATGGGCGACAACTTAGTACTAGCTTAGGTGCACTGTATGCACCAGCAAGCGCCCTGATTGCCACCTGACTGTCCGAAAATATCCGAATGGCAAAACCAGAAAGATCGTCCCTAAGCGCTATTTCGGATGTTTTCAGAATGGCCATTACCTCGGCTTGAAAGACACTGCAGTAGTCAGGGAGTGTAAGGGAGAGTCTTAGTCCAAGACTAGTGGAGAAGATTCCGCAACCGACTCTGTCGTCCAGTTTCTAGCTATCGGTGTAGATGTCAACAGTACCACTCACAACCACTTCGTTACGGACCCATATGTCCCAATTCAAAGTATGGATCTGAAACCCGTGGTCCATAGCGGGAGTAGAAGAGATGTAGTCCACCATTGATGGCAGTGGCACATCCCGTTCGAAAATCTTAGAGTGCCCTGTATTCAGCCTGAGCCAGCGTGAGAGTGCATTAAGTCTGGCTGCACAGCATTTAGTCTGTTGCAATACCAGAAGTTTGGTGGGTAACCAGTGGAGAAGAGCATACAGAGCCTTTGTCGGAGTAGTTCGAAGAGCCCCAGTAATCAAAATGGCGGCTGTTCTTCTGACTTTATCAAGAGGCTTTTGGTTGACCGTTCTCTCAAGAGCGGGCCACCAAAACACAGCACCATAGAGAATATTTGGCTCTATAACTGCCTTATATAGCCAGGAGATGATCCGGGACTCAAAGCCCCATCTTGGTCCTAGAGCTCTCTGACAGAGATAGAGCGTGCAGGTCGCCTTCCGAGCTCTTCCGGCAATGTTTGCCTTCCATTGAAGTTTGGGGTCAAGTATCACCCCAAGGTATTTCACACTTTTACTTACACTGAGCACAATGCCATTCAGCCTAGGTGCAGTAAAAATCGGGATCTTGTATCTCCGTGTGAAGAGCATAACCTCCGTTTTGCCGGGGTTAACAGCAAGATCAAAATCGCAGTACCATTGAGACAGAACATTGAGCGAATAGTTTACCCGTTCTGTGCGTGTTGTCAGGTACTTCCCAGAGACTGCGATGGCAATGTCATCAGCATAATCTATCACCCTATTACCCGTTTGGTCCAGTCGCCGTAGCAGCGTGTTGACTGCCAGATTTAAGACGAGGGGAGACAATACGCCACCTTGTGGAGTGCCTCTTTTCACTACCCTTTCAGCGTGATCATTTCCCAAAGTGGACGTGATGATACGTGTCTTCAGTAGTTGCGCAATGAATCCCACCAGATTTGCATCAAGATCGAGATCCAGAGGGCCTTTATAACGGCATTAGGGCAGACGTTATTGAAAGCTCCTTCTATGTCAAGAAACACTGCAAGCGTAAATTCCTTATTTGAAAGGGACTTTTCAACATCGGATATTAACACGTGCACCGCTGTTTCCATAGATTTTCCTTTCGTGTAGGCATGCTGCGAGGTAGAAATAAGCGCGGGATTTATGGAGTTCCTGATCCGAAGATCAAGAATCCTTTCGAGCGTTTTGAGTAAGAAGGACGACAGGCTTATGGGCCTAAAGTCCTTGGGTTTAATATAAGATGCCTTTTCCGCTTTAGGGATGAAAACAACTCGGGCTACACGCCAACCTATCGGCATGTAAGTATTTTCCAGGCAAGCATTGTAGATTTTCAATAGCCATGGTTTAATGAGGTCTATGCCATGTTGTAAGTCCGCTGGAATGATATTGTCACTTGCAGGAGACTTAAAGGCATCAAACGACATGATGGCCCACTCTACGTGAGCAGTGGTCACCCAGAAAGTGGGTGGACAAACCGACACGGAATTCAAAGTCCCCATCGCTTTGTCAATCCCTTCACTACCAGGGAAGTGAGTATCGAGCAGCGTCTCCAAGGTATCGATTACAAAGTCCGTCCATTGACCGTCCGGCTTCTGAATATTCTCAATAACTCTCGGGGACGTGCTAAGAATCCTGCGTAGCCTGCTGGTTTCGGACGAGCTTTCTATGTTGCCACAGAAAGTTTTCCACGAGGCTCTTTTGGATCTTCGTATGGCATACTTAAACTCCCTTTGTTTATCCTTATAGGGCAGCCAGTTTCCACTATTTTTGGCCCTATTAAAGAGTCTTCTACATTCCTTACGTAATTCTACAATCCCCGTATTCTACAAAGGGGTTTCGGCTTATCCCTTGGCTTCGGTGGATTGCAGGCCGCTTTCGCCGCAGAGCATATCTGCAAGGTCAAGAATTCGACCGCCCGATCAATATCGCAGTGGTCATTAATCTTAAAGGGAGCAGGCCTTAGGGCAAGCTATAAAATGGACCGAGCCTCATTTGCCGGAAAAAGTCACCGGCAAACTCGGATGAAGAGATGACACTTCTTGTGTCATCCGACATATCTTAACCGCACATGGAGGCTGGAGCCATTTGAATAGGTTCAGTTTTTCCTGCGACAACCTCTGGTACCAGAGGTTCCGTGGGAGGTTTAGAATTTTTCCCTGTATTGTCCCCCTTATAGATCCTGAGAGAGATCGAGTCGAAACCGTAGTTGATCTCCCCCTTACAGGCGTTGAGAGGGGCGAGGGACTCGTCGTTAATGACGATGATAGCGTCGCGGAAGTGGCCTTTTGGCTCGCTTACTTTAGCGACCTTCCAGTCGGCCGTAGGCAGCTCTTTGTTGCTGAGTTTAATCAGCTCCAGAATTTCATCCGCAGTGGAGGGATCTGCCGGGATTCGGGCGAAGGATCTTGGACGGTTTGGAATCTGATCTTTGGATAGCACCCGACCAGATTTCACCTAGGCTGTCAATTGCCTGCTTGTACAGGTCCGCTGAGCGTTGATCAGCACAAGCGATGAATTTAACATGCCCTTATGCCAGCCCGCATCACGGTATGAGGGAGAGGGGCCAGGATTGGCTGAAATTATGTCCTTATAGACACTGCGAAGAGCCGCTTGGACTAACCTCCAATTATCTGGAGATATAGTCCCAAATTGAGGTTAGGTAATTTTATTTTAGTTTTAAAAAAATACTTAGCGACTAGATTCCTTTATTTAGTTCACACACTAAAAGTGCAACACGAACCAGCACATTACAGCCGTGGTCATAGAATCTGAAGCAACGAGTAAGGGTAGATAGTAAGAATAAATTCACCGTCTAATTTGTCGTCAAAGAAGAAAGTTGTCCAACAAACCCCTAACTTTAAAATTATTTTTTAATAAATTTAAACTTTTAATAATTTAATTGGTGCCCTCCCTGAATGCAGGAACCTGAAACTACTTCGACAAGCTGCAGTCAAGCCTTGACAGGCTCCCTAGTAGTTATTTAAAAAACCGGGGTTGAGTGCAAATGCAATCGCCTGTCAAGCTTGCGGAAAGTTAGATAATAGGAAAATTCAGAACTATATAAAAAAGTGAAAAAATTTAGGAAATAAGCTAAAACTAAAAAAATAAAAAAAGTGAATTTTAAAATAAAGAAAAAAGAAGTGGATTTTATAGTAAATAATAAACTAAAAATAGAAAAAATAATAAAAACAAAAGTAAAGTGGCACAAAAGATTCTAAAATAAAAAAATTAATCAAAAGTCTTCGAAACGAATTGTTCATTGCAACTTTTAAACGAAATAAAGATATCGAATAAAAGCTTAGATGTAAAAGTAAACGATTTAAAAGAAACTTTTTTCAGCTATAACAGTAAAAAATTTTTATATAAACAAAATAGTTTTTCCAAATCAATGGAACATTTTATTAAGCCACACAAAATTTGAGACAAAATAATATCTAGAATTTCTAAACTGAAAACTAATTGAATAAGAAATTGACTACCTGTTTAAATGTAGATATGTATTAAATTGCTTAGAGCATTCAATAACACAATACGATAATAAAAAATTTTCCAACTACAAAACTGTTCCTTTTCTCAAGTTTTTTCCTTTTCCCTGAAAAAAAGGGCAAACGTTGGTTAGGGCCTATCTATATTTAGGTAACGATATAATATTTGTTGCGAATTCTTAAATATAAGTCATAATTATGTAGATTTTTAATATTTATAGGAATAAAAAGATTTACTCTCGGGATTTATTTTTCTTTCAATAAACTTCATGCCGAACGAATTAATAGACGATATCACAAAGAGAGTCAATAGGGATTTGACAATGACACAACCAAGTGATTCTTCGAGCTTAGCCGGACTTATAGGACTTAACAAACACAAAATAAACAGATTAGGGAAATATATCGGGACATGGTGCAAGATGGAAAAGACAATTTACAGGATGAGGATATCGACCAACTAATAGGTATGATTAGTGCTATTTTAAAAGAATCAAGCAAAGTTTCGGACGTTGTAAATTCGATACGGGTGAAACAAGGTGTGTTTTATCCTTGGTAGAAATCCGTAGATAAGGTATTAAAACTTTTTGCGGTATCGGACGTTACTGCGCAATTCTGCATGTAATTCACACCAAAATAACGACAATGCAGATACCATTTTAAAATTATATAGAACATCGCTAGGCTGGGGCAAAATGAAAATGATGATGCAATACTCAGACAAGCGAGATATTGGTACTCTATAGTACCAAATGACTGCCCTGTGTGAAGGGAATAAGACTATAAACGATTTTTACCAAACAGTTTGCATTGACCATAGCGTAGAGATTTTACGGGTTATGACAAATACTTGTAGGGAGAAGGCGTAAGACACTTTCGTAAAAAGTGCCAATAGGGACCATACCCGACTATTAAGTAAAAGAGAGCAATTTTCATTACCACAGGCTCAACATACATATCTGCCTTCAGTTGCACAACATAATATATGTATTGGAAAAGTTACGCTTAAGTTCAAAGCTCGAAAATAAACGGACACAAGATGCCTACTCCATCTATTGAACGAGCATTTTATCATGAATTAACTAATACAGGCTTTACAAGACCAATGGTCTCACCGCGGTATTAATCTGATATAAATCAAAATTTTATGCGTCCAAATTGGAATCCCCCTAGACCTCGGTTTAATCAAAATGCATTCACAGGGCTACCATACCGAAATGAATACAATAACTTTCGAAAACCTTGTGGAGCAGAATCGATGAATGTCGATCGACCTATCCAAACAAGACAGGTTAACTATGCAAACCAACCACCAATTAATCAAAACCTATAAAAATCTGCGGATACCTCTTTGTAAGGACCCGTTAAAAAGATGCAAAGAAATTTTCACAGAGACGACGACTACATGCCAAGGAATGAGTAGTATGAATGGGCATGTTACTCCTGAATGAAATGCAGTTAATTCACTACCAGCAAATAATAAAGTATATTACGTTTAGGAATTTTTACAAAAACTCCTAAAGAAAATGATGTTGAAGGAGAAATTCAGGAGCACCAACCTAACGATGTTTAGCTTTCCGTCAATTTTTTTAGGTTAAACGGAGGCAAGCTTTCATTTTTATTGGACACAGAAAGCAACAAAAATTACGTTGTACCGCAAATAGTAAAAAACCCAATAGATAACAACCAAATTGTTTATGCAAAATCGGCCAGTGGTTGAATTAAGATAACACAATATACACTTTTGACATTTTCGGAGTTTAAGACAGTATTTTAAGTTTAAAATTAACAAAAGTTAAAAATTTATTTTAATTTATTGTTTAATTTGTTTGTCACTGTATTAATCAAGATTGCATTGTACTAAAATTAAATTTATACTTAAATTATTAAATTAAATTTAAACTCAAAATATGCCCACATAAATCAAAATTAAAACGTTGCATTGTACCTAAAATTATGTCAACCTTAATCAAAATTGCAAGGTACGCATTATTTTATAAATAATAATACAAATATATATATAAATGAATTCACTCAATAAATTCTTTTATGTTAATTGCACTTTTGTTTAGGCCAACTTTATTTAAGTACTTTTCTGTTTAAGTTTAAAATCACTCTCGCATTACTAAAATTAATTACGTTATCATTTTATATTGTTTTACGCGATGGACAATTTAAGAAATAAATTAATATTGATTCAACAGTCTTAATACAAAAAGATATTTTCTTAATCTTTTATCGTCTTTAAGTTCAAGTACTAGAAATACAAAATAAAATACAGAATAGTGTTAATTCTGACGAAACATTTGAATTAAATCATCCTAGAATTCTTTAAATCAATTTCGTGACCCCAACGTAATCTCTGTAAGAAGACACGAATCAATATTTTATCAAGTTTCAAGTAGGCGAACCAATACTCAATACAAAGAAAGTCTCCTGTCCTTTTGCATATTTTTTCAACGCTATTTTTCAATAACAAGTTATCAATGAAAGATTTGATAAGCCTCCAGAGTATCGTAGGCAAAAATATTCAGAAGATTATCCGCAACTTCAAAAAGGACTCTGCTGAGAGCAAAACTAAGAGTTCATTTTTTCAGGAACGCCTACGTTGTTTCTCAGACAAATGGACCGAACTCAATGAGGCCGACGAAAGATTGCGCGTTACTGTTGAAGACCGGTCTAAAGTACACTACTTCAAAACCAAATATTTTGAAAAGATTCGGTCATTGGCTCAAGAGTACATTTACCTATTTCAACGTGAATTGGTACGTCTAAAAAGGAAGAGCTGAGAATCCGCAATCACATCAACATTTTCAAATAGAGTAGCCACCGAAAACGATTGCACCAGCGCTAGGTAGCAAAAATCATGGATCTAACGACGATTATTCTCATGTTTAATAGGCAAATTTACCGCTCAGATGTCAGCATTGCAGAGGTTACTGATTGGAGTTTCAAGAATGAATACCGATGAATTACAACAGTTCCACAACATTAGGATTGAAACCATAAATAAATAATGGAACCAAATCAAAGAGCTATATGATCAAATATGGGATCGATGCTCAAACCCCTTAGCAAATGGCCTATATCAGGAGGCTTATGATAAGCTAAGAATAATGGCTATTGACAGTCTGACAAGGTTACAGGTTAATATCAAGTCAACCATCAAACACCAGTTCGGCAGGCAAACAAACTTTTATGACAACGTGATTGCCGCTGCCGAAGATATCAATCTTCAAGTTTGAAGAGGAAAACGCGAAATGGATGCAGGTTTAAGACGTGTTTCTTCATATGTGCATCAGCAACTGATACCTGATACCCAAAAGATGTGGTATCTCAAAACTAATCCTGCAGGGAAAGCTAAAAAATTTAGAATGGACTATGTTGCAAGAATTATATAACAACAAACGATTTCTTGTTTCAACATTGGTTGAGAAAATTATAATTCAGCCAATATGCACATCAAACTTTGCCACTATCAAGAAAATACATGACGAAACTCGAGAGTGTCTTTCAGCACTAAGCAACATAGAAATTGAAACTAAAGCTAAAAACTAGACCGAAGCTTACACATGAGGTTCGAGCAGCCCCTTAGCAAAACGAAGGGGTTGGTAGTTGCAGTCGAAGACCTTTAATCATTTCTGGAATTCCAGTTTTAAACCATTGAGTCCATCACTCATAGGGAAAAATCGGTACATACTTCAAATAGAACAACAGCCAGTGTGGTCAAAAATAACTAGGTGCAATTTCTGTAATACTAGAGATCTGGCTTTATATCACTGTAGAAAGTTCTTAACTTTATTAAACACAAAAAGGCATAGAATTTTACAGTCACAAAACTGTGCTATAACTGCTTAAGGGGCGTCCACTCTTCAAAAGACTGTTTACTAAGCTCGAAGCACAATACGTTATTATACATCGAATCAAAATTTAATCCACACGTCAAGGAGACTAGCATTTATGCCCCAAGCATTGCGTTAAACCCAATTACTTTAAACGCAATGGTAACATCTGCAAGAGTAAAAATACCAGCACCTAATGAAAGATCAGCAGAATTGCGAGGGGTTCTTGATTCTAGATCGCAGTTGAATCATATTTCGAGCAAGTGATTTAAAAGTGGGTTGTTTCGAACTCAAAAGTATCGTTATGTATTGATGGTATAAAAAATTAAAAGAAGCAGATTACAAGGAGAATAAATGTGAAACTACAATCAAGAAACAATAAATTTGAAACCAGTTTAGAAGCATTTGTCATCCCGTCAATTATTCTCTCTTAACCAAGATGGCATATCAATATTTCGGGAGGGAAATTTCTGAACATAGATTTTGCCGATCCATATTTAAATCAGCCAGGAAAGGTGGACATTCTGTTGGGTGCCGAATATTATTTTAATTTAATACAAAGGGAAAAGATAGAATTATTAAGCAATCTTCTAATCTAATTAAATACATCACTTTGATGGATCGTAAGCGGAAAAATATCTTCACGACCAGTTATTGAGTGAGGTCATTGAGCGGATGTGGAGAATGGAAGACGATAGATCAACTGAGAAAGGACTTTTACAAGATGAACCGCAACGTGAATCACTTGTAATGCATTCATGTATTCATCCATACACAATTAAAAAATAATAAAATATTAACTAGGTTATAATTCTGTAATAAGCAAAACAAAAATATAAATTAGAATATAATCAAAGTGACAAAGTAATATGCAGAGTATGCAATTTCAAGTGGCTTGTGTTGATTAATGTAGGTCACTAAATATGCATTATCAATGAGTACGATATTACTATTAATATAATTTTGGGTCACAATAAATTAACAAATAATATGTAAGCAAAATGTAAATACATTAAACTTGGAATATGTAATGGAAATAGAATAAGGTTATAATAGAAAATATAGAATAAGAAATAGTATATAATCTGAAGAAAATTAATAATAAAGACCAGAAATAATTCTGACTTCAAATTTATGGTTTATTGTCTATAAAAAACTCAAGCAATTAATTTTAATTTTTTTAAAGTAGAGCAGTCTGCCACTCTGAGGCTCTTAAGTAAATTAAGAGTACTAAAGGGTTGGAGATATATTTTAGTAAACACATATATATTACGCAGTATTTTTTCAAAATACAAAAGCAAACAATGAAGGATTTTTTGTAGTCAAGTTAAAATTTCGCGAGAATCCTTTTGCATTAGGAGATTCTAAGGCAAAAGCTTACAAACGATTTCTTAGTCTTGAACAAAGATTTATAAATGATCCATTAACCAAAAATCATCCTATAAGTCTTATGAATGAATATGAACAAATGGGACACATGACAGAAATAGATATCAACTCAATACCAACTCGAACCATTTCATTCCGCACCATTCTGATCTATTATTTTATTTATTATATTATATTATATATTATATATTATAAAGTGATCTATTTTCGATACTCATTGAAAAAATGTACCGCCAAATTTTATTACATCAATATGACAGAATATACCAGATTATACTATGAAAAGTGACCCTTTTACTCCAATAAAACATTACCAACTCAACACTGTCACATACGGGACCCAAAGCGGCTCCATATTTGGCGACAAGTTGTCTTCAACAGATCGCCTTCAACAATGAAACTGATAACCCACTAGGTGCTCAAATGCTAAAGAATAATTTCTACTAAATTAATTGGATTTGTTCCGCAAGTAAATATTATACTGTGTCAGTTGTCATTTGCTGTGACGATGGTCTTCACCGAAAGGCATGACAACAGGATAATTTCTATGTTGACGATGGTCTTAGGGGATTAAACAGCTCTTCGACAGACAGCAGCAACTAGCTTACATACTGAGAAGACATGACTTTAACCATGGTTTTGACTACGTTTGTGTAAAAGTAAAGGAAGAACCTTTTGACATAATTACTAAACGTACAGTAAGTTCTGAATTAACGTTAATTGTTGTAAATGCAAAGATATTTATTTAACATTTATGGCAGACGAAATTTTAATAGGATGAAGCTTTTCCTAAAGAACTCAGCTTAAGATGTTTGTAATTCCTCGAAAGTTTAAACTCGTTAAACAATCTTCAAATAAAAAGAGACATGTTTAAGAATGACATTCCATTAACTACTTAACTGCAGAATTCATTCGGTCAACGGTTAAAGGCGACAGAATAATAACAAAGTTGCTATGTGCGTCTCGCCAATCACAAAGCAACATTACCAAGATTAGAACTTTGTGCAGCAAATTTGGCTGCATAATTATCTCGACGTCTTCGAGGGGTAATGCAAATGAAAAATTTACCTATTTTCTAATGGACAGATTCTGAAATTGTCTTGTCATAGATACACTCAAAATCATCCTCCATTTTCAGATGTCATTTATGGTTTTTAGGACCTTTATTTTGACATGGAAGGCAAGAATGCTAGTCAGCAGAATTTAGGTAAACTTTACAAATTTCCTCTGATCTTAAACGAACGAAAGATTCAACGATTTTTTTGTCGACCATAAGCAACTACAGTTACATATATAACATAAAGGGTCATATAAGAAGTTGCAACGGATAATAGCATATGTCCACCAATTTATCAAAAACTTTTCTTATAAATATTCTTTTAATAAATATTCACCAACTACACAACTAAATGCGTCAAGTACAGAAGAACTTCAGACATCACTGAGAATAATTATACGTGCCATCCAAAGTTATGTTTTTTCTAATGAAATTAAGCAGTTAAACAAACAACAAGAACTCGCAAAAACCAGTCCAATTCTTAGTTAACTCCACATGTTGATAATGAAGGCATTCTGCGAATAGGAGGACGATCGGAGGAGTCTAATTCATTCTATGATTCAAAACATCCAATGATTCTGCCGTACAATGATGAACTAGTGAAACGTTTATTTAAATCAGTGCATAAAGAAAACAAGCACTGCAGTCCATAAGGTTTGTTAGGAATTGTAAGGCAAAGATTCTGGCCGATCAAAGGAAAATCCGTTGCAAGAGAAACAGTGTAAAAATGCATACAATGTTGCAAGGCCCGTCCAAAGCTACGTCGACAGGTAATGGAAAACCTTCCACAAGACAGGATCACACCTGTACGTCCATTCATTAACACAGGCATTGATTATTTTAGACCAATATGGATTCGTTACAAAATACAAGGAAAATGACCAACAAAGGTACATGAAGCAGTATTTTGTTGCTTTGCAAAAAAGACTGTTCATTTTGAATTGGTTAGTGATTTATCAACTGATGCTTACATTTGTGCCTCAAAAAGCTTTATTTGTCCAGGAAGACGGTGTCAAAATATCTACTGATAACGTAACAAATTTTGTTGGAGCCAACAATAAACTAACTTAACTTTCTGAAACAGTATTTTCTGAGAATTGGAAAGAGTCGAGAGCTTTAACCTGGAGTTCAAAGGGAATTCAATTCCATTTTATTCCACCCAGATCTCCCCTCTTTGGAGGACTTTGGGAAGCAGCAGTAAAATCTGCTAAAAATTTACTTGTTCGAAGCTTAAGAAACGGTAATTATAGATATTCAAGCGATCTTGAATTCGCGTCCATTAACGTCCATTAACGCACGACCCTTGGGATATGTCTGCTTTAACTCCAGGACATCTATTGATCGGTGAGGGTCTTATATCTCAGGTGGACATTGCGGCCAATTCACTTCTACCACGATGGGAAATGCTCTCAAGAATAAAACATTAATTTTGGAAAATGTGATCAAATGAATACATTTACGAATTGCAACAGCGTCATAAGTGGAAAACTGTAAGTGCTAATATGCAGCCGGTTATCATTAAGGAGGATAAAACTATGCCAGTGAAGTGGCCGCTATTGAAGAAAGAATATTAAAAGTTTATAATGGAAATGATGGTTCCATTCGGGTTGTGGATGTAAAAACCGCATCTGGAATATGTAAAAGGCCTATACATCGCCTTGCATTGCTTCCTGTTGAAGATAATCCACAATTAAACTCAGAAAACCTAAACTTAAACAAAAAAATTCAGATATCCAACCCGAAGATCAAAACAGTGAACCCAGACACAAGAGAATAATACTTGCAATCAATAATATATGTTCAACATTGCTGGGTTTGCTACTATGCTTTATATCACTGTAGAAAGTTCTTAACTTTGTCAGAAACAGAAAGGCTAAGATATATACAATCGCAAAACTGTGCGTCAACTGCTTCAAGGGAGACCACTCTTCAAAAGACTGTTCATCAAGCTCGTGCAGAAAATACAGCAAGAAACACAATATGTTATTACACATCAAATCAAAATTTAATCCACGATTCAAGGAGTATAGCATTTCTGCTCTAAGTATTGAGTTAAAACGAAATACTTCAATCGCAATAGCGACATCTGCTTCTCAGACGCTTCTTCATCAACAAGGACTATGTAATACTTGCAACTGCAAGAGTAAAAATAACAGCAACTTATAGAAAATCAGGAGAATTCCGAGCGGATCTAGATTCTGGATGGAAGGTGAGCCTTATTTCCGAGCAAGTGATTAAAAGGTTGGGGTTTCGACTTCAACAGCGTCGCTGTGTATTGATCGTGTAGAAAATGGAAAGAAGCAGGTTACAAAGAGAATATCTGTGGAACTACAATCAAGAAAAAATAAATTTGAAACCAGTTTAAAAACATTCGTCATTCCCTTCGACAAAGTCGGCATGTTAATATTTCGGAATGGAAAATTCCGAAATTTATTTAGCTGATTTAGCTGATCTTAATTTCAATCAACCAGAAGGGTGGACATTCTGTTGGGTGGAAAATATTATTTAAATTTGATAGAATTGTTAAGCGATCTTCCAATCTTATTAAAAACATCACTTGGATGTATATAAGCGGAAAAATATCTTTAAGTTCTGCTGCTAACGACGCTGCAACTTTTGCAGTTTTTACTACTAAACCAGAAGAATACGACGACGAGTTATTAAGTGACGTCATTTAGCGACTGTGGAGAATGGAAGACGATGGATCAACTGAGAAAGGACTTTCAAAGGATGAAGAACAATGTGAATTACTTTTTGTTCAAAAAACAAACAATGAAGGACGTTTTGTTGTCAAGTTACCATTTCGCGAAAATTCTTCTGAATTAGGAGACTCTAAAGCAACAGCTTACAAACGATTTCTTAGATCAGTAAATAAGTTTTTTGAATGAATATGAACAAATAGCACACATGACAGAAATGGATATCAACTCCCCACCATTTCGTTTCACACCATTTTGTAATAAAACCAGATAGCACAACCACTAAACTTCGTGCTGTTTTTGACGCTTCTGCCAAAACATCATCCCGCTATTCACTTAATGATCAAAATTTAAAATGATCTGTTTTCAATACTCATCCGTTTCCGCTTACCAAAATTTGTCTTCACTAAAGACATTGAAAAATGTACTGCTAAATTTTAGTACATCAAGATGACAGAAGGTACCAGATTATCCAATGGAGAAGTGACCCTTCGACTCCAATCAACTCAACTTTCTCAGATAGGGGACATGAGCGGCTCCATATTTGGCGACAAGATATCTTCAACATATTGCCTTCAAAAATGAAATTGATTACCCACTAGATGCTCAAATGTTAAAGAACAATTTTAATGTAGACGAAGAGGACGGTAACAACATTTTTATAGTGATAACGCAACAAATTTTTTGGAGTCAATAATAAACATACTGAACTTTCTTAAACAATATTTTCTGAGAATGGGAAGGAATTGATATATTCAACTTGCAGTTCAAAGGGAATACAATTCCATTTTATTCCACCCAGATCTCCCCATTTTGGGTTACTTTGGAAAGCAGCAGTAAAATCTGCTAAAACTCTACTTGTTTGAAACTTAAGTACAACTTCACTAACATATGAAGAATTTGAAACGGTAGTTATACAGATTGAAGCCATGTTGAATTCCCGTCTATGTCTAACGACCCTTCGGGTATGTCTGCATTAACTCCAGGACATCTTTTGATCGGAGAGGTTCTTAAATTTCAGGTGGATATTACAGCCAAAACCAAAAAATGTCACTTCTATCACAATGGGAAATAGTCCCAAAATAAAACATAAGTTCTGGAAAAGGTTGTCAAATAATACCTTCTCGAACTGCAGCAGCGTCACAACTGGAAAACTGTACATGCTTACATCATGCCGGCAGATATGGTGATCATCAAGATGGATAACACTATGCGAATGAAATTGCCATTACGACAATACTGAAAGTTTATCCTCGAAATGATGGATCCATACGTGTTGCTGATGGAAAACCTGCATCTGGAATGTGTAAGAGGCCCAAACATTGTCTTGCATTTCTTCCTGTTGAAGATAACCCACAATCAAACAAGTACAGATGTCAAAGCCGAAGATCAAGAGAAAAAGACTTCCAATCAATAATATCTGCACAATATTGCAAACAAACAATTTGGATCTCAGCTGGGAATTCTCTTTGAAGAAAAAGGATCGACGTATATATCTACAAGTCCATGAAATCGTGTGGCAAATTGGAGTTATACAGAATTTTCGGCAAATGGCACCAAATCATTAAAACGGATTTGTAAAAAAAATGGGGTCCTATACATCTTGCATGAATATAATTGAACACTTACAACACTTTGAAACTGACTTGAGTCTTGATAACAGATTGCTATACAAATCCCGACAGAAAAGAGGTGCTATTGATTTTATCGGAAATGTTGCACATTTGCTGTTTGGTGTACTTAATTCAGAATACGCAAACAAAATGTCTTCAACTATTACAAGAACTCAATTACAAGAGGACGATTTACTTAAGCTAAAAGTTATAAAAAATGATCAGACCTCAGTTGTAAACTCAAGAATGAATATCGGTAAACAAGATCTAACTACAGCAAAATTCAAGTTTGATAGTCTTCAGTCAACAGTAAAGGAATTAGTAAAGTATGAAGAATTACGCAACGAAGAATTGTACCATTTTATACTCGCCAATCTGTTTAACATAGGATTTATGCAACTATTACTTATTGCAAAAAATTGACAAAAAACGCAAGTATGTATTTTGGGCACATTTACTAACCCTCGTCATGGATCGGAACTTGATGTTATGAACGCTGTTATAATTCATATAGTCTTATCTAAAATTGATGGAGATTCGAAGAAGGTATACCATGAGAAACAAGACTTTAGTTCTCTTCCTTCGTGGGACAACCGTTACTCTGTCTTAAGTCGTCATTTTCAATATTTGGAAAGCCGTGCAGCAGAAAAAGAATCGCTTCAGACTCGAGACACCAAGCTTAGTCACAATACTAAACGACCAGGTTCGTCATTTATCGTCTCAAGCTCATGATGCGAATATTGCAAATCGAAGGAAGATTTTACTGGAAGCTGTTTAAACTATCTTGCATTACCTATCCCTCGCCGATTCGATTTTGTAAAAAGTTCAAAATTATGCATTAACTGTCTTAAAAAAGGTCACGTTGTTTCTCAGTGTCCATCCAAATCGCGATGTTGTATTTGCCGCGTATCGCATCGCACAACTGTACATCACTCAAATGATACAAATGTCTTTTCGCATTCTTCGCATCAATATCAGTCACCTTCGAGTTCTTCGTGCATGCCACATCAAGCTTTTTCGAGTTCATCGCTCCAACAAGGTCAATATTTAAATTCGTCTTTTTAACAAACACACTCATCGCCATTTCAGCCCTCATCGTCTTCATCGCAATTAGAAGCTTATGAATCAGCTTCAACTGATTTCACAAAATTTTCATCGTTCGTCACACGTAATCATCGTATGAATCTGCTTCCAACAGCCATCGTTTTCATCAAAGACTTCTTTGGTAATCTCCAACCTCTTCGAGCCCTACTTCGCTTAAAACAAAATAAATCGAATATAGAAATTTCCGGCGTTTCAGAGCTCCGCACTCATTTAAAATACACTGTTACCGCAACTATTAAATCCCGTGATTCAGCTTTTGAATGCACATGTTTTTCAGTGATAAAATATATTTCTTCTCATCATCCAGTTGAAAAGACAGATACATCTAACTGGATTATTCCTAATGGTGTCAAACTATTTTATGTGCCTCAACGCATTGACATGTTACTGGGTTCAGAAGTATTTTTTGAGTTACTTCTTGAAGGCAAAATTATCTTTGGAAGTGGTCTACCTTGTCTTATCAACAAGACACTTGGTTGGGTCGTCGGTGGCAGTGACAACATAAGTCTCCACAGCGAGCATTATCCAGGATTCACTGTTAAGATTGTTTTGGGAGATTGAAGAATTCAAACCGCGAGAATCGACTTGACCGAGGAAGAACAGCTCTGTGAGGAGCATTTCGTAAGGAATACAATATTTAATGATTGCGGCAGAGTACAGGTACGTTTACCTTTTAAATCCAACATTAAACAACTTGGTACGTCTTTTGAAGCAACTCATCGTAGAATTTTAGGTATGGAAACACGTGTTTTGAGAAATGAAAACTTTCGACAGATGTATTCAGAATTCATGGACGAATACATTCGACTTGGGCATATGTCACCCGTTAGCCTCGAAAAACTAAATTCTTCGCACTACATCATTCCCCATTATGCTGTTTTACGCCCTCAAAGCACAAAAACAAAGCTGAGAGTAGTCTTTGACGCCTCATGCCGCACATCAACAAAAGTTTCATTAAATGAAACTTCAATGGTTGGTCCGACAATTCAGAATGAGCTTATACGTATTAACTTTACTATCTTTCCGTTTAATCAAATCCGCTCTGTCAGCCGACATCTGCAAAATGTACAGGCAATTCTTAATGGATGAAGAAGATCGCAAATTTCAATTGATATTGTGGAGGAATAATACAAACGACCCAATCAAATTATATGAATTAAGCACTGTGACTTACGGTACCTCTGCAGCTCCATTTCTGGCTGTAAAAAGCTTATTTTTCATTGCTGATGCCTATGAAAAGAAGTTTCCCGTTGGCTCTAAAATTCTTAAAAAAGATTTGTATGTTGATGATCTCTTTACGGGCGCAGATGAGTTCTCTGATCTCCAAACTAAAAAATGTGAAATCGTTAACATGTTACAACAACTGTCAAAATGGAACTCAAACTGTCCAGAGATTGCATCATGCGATAACGAGCTGCAGATAAAATTAGCTGATGAATACGTTACTAAAGCCCTAGGCATGTCCTGGAAACCTAAAATGGATCTCTTCTGTTTTCGTTTTGAGCTTCCGTTGCTCAGAATCCCAACTAAAAGGTCGGTTTTGTCTGCAGTTGCAAAGGTTTTCGATGCTTTCGGCTTACTTTGGCCAATTGTCGTATCCTGTAAAATTCTAATTATAGAAATGTGTGAAGCAAAGATAAGATTGGGATGTCCCACTTAACTGCGTTTATTAGACCGTTGGCGTCAAATCGAACATAGTATTCTCCATATTAACAAAATTGAAACCCCAAGGTTTGCAGATACGTCTGAAAAAACAGAAATTCAGGTTCATGGCTTGGCTGATGCCTCTTAAATGGCATATGGGTGTTGTATCTACATACGAGTACGTCATAACAATGTTTTTAAAACAACTCTTCCCATCGCCAAATCTAAAATCGCTCCAGTAGTTCACCAATCTCTACCACGCTTAGAACTATGCACAGCTTTATTACTCAGTCGAACCTGGAAAAAAATAAACGCACATTTTGACGTTTTACCTCTCAAGGATTCAAAAATAGTTCTAAACTGGCTTACACATCATTCATCGTCTTACGTATGCTTCGTTGCAACTAGAATATCTGAAATACAAAATTTAGCTAACAACATTCAATGGAGGTACGTGCCCTCAAACCAAAATCCAGCACATGTGGCATCTAGAGTTTGCTTGGCAAACAAATTAAACAATACAATTTGGTTTACTGGTCCTATATTCCTTTCTGAACCCGAAGCAAACTGGCCCAAGTACAATATAGAAAGCATCGAACTTGCTCAGTAAGAAATAAAAAAAGTTACTCTAAAAACGACAGTTGTCACCGAATCTCGTATCGATTATTTGTTTTCTGGCCATTCCTCGTATCTCCAAATTCTTCGCATAATGTCGTATATTCATCGTGTGTTCAACAAACAAAATCGAAACCAGTTTCTAACCTCTGATGAACTACAATCAGCATTTTACCGAATAATTCATATAATCAACTATCAACCTTTCAGGATGAAATCTGTCTACTCAACAAGAGAGAAAACTTAAAACCTCACCTTTAAAAGTGATCACCATTCTTAGATAAGGTACCATGCTACAATTCAACTTTAATCATCGTTAGAGTGGGCGGCCGGCTAGCAAATGCACCATTACCCTACGGAACGAAATTCCCTGCACTTTTACCCAAATCCCATCCATATATAATGCTATTCATTGAGCAGCTTTACCGAAAACATGTAGATGGTTCCAAAGCACTTCTTACAATCCTTCACCAGCAAGTTTGGGTAATCAATGCCAGAGATATCGTTAGGAAACTCGTTCAAAAATGTGTACATTGCTTCAAATACCATCCACGGCTCCTGCAACAAACAATGGGAAATCTTCCCGCAGATCGCCTTAAGGCACAGCGCCCCTTTCTACCTACAGCCACGGTTCTTCTCGGTTCTTCTCTCACTTTGAACGACATGGGGTTTTTTTTACAAAATTTGTTAAAAATCGAATTGGCGCAAAAACGCGCAAAATGTTTTTGTTTATTATATTAGTACAGTTTCTAATCTTTAAATATATATAAATTTCAGAACACGAAGTTGACCCGTACCACTTTAAAAATCTACATACTTCTCAAGAATGACTAAAATTTAGACATTTTTTCCATAAATGATTAAAATTAGTTTTAACAGGTAAATGTCGACCGGCAACTGCTTTTTTGTTCGAAATTACCTGAACTTGAAGGATCCATAATAATATTAGGCTTTTTTTATGGCAAAAATTAAAACTGGCACTTGAAAATACAAAAATTTCACTTTTTGTAAACACGCGAAAAAACCGAAAAAAATTACGAACTTTGAGACAAAGCGAAAACTGAATTAAGCAACATATGTTATCAATTCTTTTGCCTAGTGATGGAGAATTTTGTATACAATAATCGGGTATTAAACATTAATCGGATATCCCAATATTCATTCTTCAATTAATCTACGCTTTGATGATCAAATACCCCAATGTGCGACGGTCTTCACCGAAAGGTATAACAACAGTATATATATATATATATTTTTCGAATACCATTTCCCTACAAATTTGTTCTAAATACATTTAAAATCTATTTTAATTTTTTATGAATACGGCAGTTAATATTTAATAAATAAAACAAAGTTTATTGAATGCTTTGATTTAAAAATTATTTAAGAATAAACCGCCTAATATTGGTTCCCAGTTTTCTCCTCATTAACCTTCATTTGATGTAAGTAAGTAAATAAAAAATTTAACTTTGTGCCCGAAATATTTAGTAATGACAAGAAAATCAAATAATTTATCAACTTTACCACAAAAAGCTGAAAACCTTACAAATGTTTTACCATTCCTAATTAAAAATGTTATTGATAGCGTGTGTGGAGAAATAGATATGTGTTAAAACTACAGACTGTAATTCTATTGAAAACAAAAAATTCTGCTTAAGCTAACAAATTGGTCAAACTAAAAACACTATCCCCTACGATTCATGTTGAAGTAACTGAACTAAGATCATTCAACTAATCTAGAGGCGTTAAATACTGTAATGGTCTAAGGAGCATCGCCGACAATGAAATTCTAGAAGAACCAAAATTACAACATGTCGTAGAAGTTAAAAAAAAATTTAAAGAGAAAAAAAAATATAACTAAAGGAATGCAGAATCTAACGACAAAAGAGCTAAAAGTAAATTAGTTGAAACTCATCTTATAATATTGGCTTTTTCGTCTATTAACATTGGTTACCAAAAGAGAAGAGTTAGGACTTATATACTTTTACTTCTCAAATGTAAAGATTGCTTTCGCTTCGGACACCTCGCTAAATTCTGCAAAAATGACAAACTTTGTGGTAACTGTGGAACTATTGATCACCTTATCAAAAATGAACTATGTGAAAACCCACAATTGTGTAATAATTGTACAGAAAGCAATTTGCCTAACATCATCATTCAGTTGTCAGCTCAACTTGCCCAGTTTTTGTAAAATACAAAGAAATTCAAGCTATTTAAACTCTGGTGAAAGTTGACAATAGAACCGCTCTATTTAAATACAACAAAAGTCACGGAAAAATAGCAGCTAATCTACAGTTATCCGATCAAACGTCACGTAGGATGCAGTAGAAGATAATAAATGGAAAACAATAACAAATGCAAATTCTCATACTCCAAACACAATAACATAACAAATACAACAGCAACTCCAACAGCTGAAGGCAAACAAAATGAAAATATTAAAAACATGCCACCGAAAAATTCGATCCTATCTTAGTTAAGCCCAACAAAAGCAGTCAAAATCGTACCGCTAAAAACTTCGAGACGTACTAGAAGTCAAATCAAAAATAACGCAAAGAAACTTAAAATAAGCAGAGAGAGAGCCAGGACAGCGAAGGATTAGATAGAAATGTATTGGAAGAATAGAAAATTTATGTACACATTATGGATCGTTGACATCGCACATATGGCGAGAAGGCGTAACTTTTGATTGGATCGGAATTTTTATATGCGTTTTTTCTGTTTGGTAGGTGGTATTTCAAACTTTAATTTTTGATAAACAGCATAAAAGTCGACCGACAAAAAAAGTTACGAATGTTTTATTATTCGTTACCGTTATTAGTTGAATTTGAGTATAGAAGTCCTATTTTTATTGTTACAAATTATAATTATTAATAGTTTTGTACCATGTTGGTGAGTTTCCATCATGTTGGAAGATTGCTAATGTAACACCAATCCCCAAAAAGGGAGAAGCTAGAAATCCTGAAAAATACCGACTTATCGGCACTTTCAAAAGTAATGGAAAGTATGCTTGATTTTCATCTTGTGAAGTATCTGGCGTCCAACAGTTTACTCAGTTATCGGCAAAATGGCTTTCATACGGAATGCTCTACTGGTCTTTCTTTCGAGAAATGGTTTAAAAATCCATTTATCATTTCGGCGAATGCTTGATGATAGCACTATATTTCCAAGACGTTTGATGAAGTGTGCTATGGTGCACTCATATCAAAACTTATTGCTTTTGGTTTCGGTAATAGCTTCACTCAATTTATATTGAGCTTTCTCAGGGATCGCACTATACGAGTTGTTATAGATGAGATCTTATCAAGCGAGTTCAAGGTAAATTCCCCTACCCTATTTTTTATTTTTCTTAATGAACTTTTGCAGATGACAGTAGCATATGCCATTTATTTCGTTTAGCAATAGGAAAGCAAAGAGAAGCCTTCAGGAAATTGGGGCTATGAGAAAGCACATGGACGTTACACTTAATAGTGACCTTTTGGTATTCTCCGAATGGGTTCTAGCGAACAGGGTTCATTTTAACGATCATAAAATCCAGTGCTGTGTGCTTTCGCACAGGCGTACTGTTGAACATGCTACCTTATCTGTAATTATAGGTGATATACATATTAAGAAATCAGAAGCTCTCGATGTTCTTGGCATGAAAATTCAATGCGTTGTTCGTTGGAACAAGCATATTTTTCTTGTCGCAAAAGAAGCATTAGAGTGTCTAGGTATAAGAAATACTTCACTCATCTGATCTTGCTATCTATGTCACCTTTATCAGACCGAAAATGGAATACAACTCTCTTGTACGGGCCGGTGCTTCTATTTTGAAGTTACTCGACTGCGTGCAGGAGAGAGCGAAGAGGCTCATCGGTGACAGTAGGGTATCCAGCTCTATTGACTCACTGAAGAATCAACGTAATGTGAAGTGTGTTTCACTGTTTTCTCGTTACTACAACGGAATGTGCTCTTATAAAATCAGGGAACTTTGTCCTAAAAACCGTATTTTCGTACGCGCAACGCGCTCTACATCAAGAGCGCATTCCTCTGTGGTCGATTGGCCAGTGAATCGCACCACGCATTACAGAGGAAATTTTTTTTAGCTAACAGTTCGTATGTGCAATAAACTCAATGCAGAGGCCTTTCTTGCCACTTTTAATGTGCAAAGACTCAAATCAAATGTCCACAAGCACTAATCCTCTATCCCCCTTTCCACAACCTAATTTACTAGTTCTGGCACAATGCATTGCCAGTGGGGGTAATCCTCTTAGTGCTGGTCCAAATTAAAAAAAAAAACAAGTTAATGAAAGTAAAGGGTTTACTTACTATTAGTAGAGTATAAAAATTTTAAATTATATAATTTATTTCCTATCTCTAGCGCAGTAAATAAGACAATGCTCATGATAAAAACCTGTAGTTCTGTACTAGCAATAGACTCAAACCTAACATATTATTTTCCTGTAACATCTGATCAACTTAAATCATGCAACGTTATCAAGAGTGATATATTCATATGTAATAATATACAACTGGAATACAACTTCGGAGCAGAAAGATGATCATGTGAAAGAAACTGATTTAACAACCTTAGTATTCCAAATTGCAACCGAAAAAAGTTGTCGACAAATATAACATGATCACCACCCAGCAAAAAATTTAAAAAAAGTAATCGAGTGTGAAATTAATCAATTTTCGCTGTAGGACTCCCCAACTAGATTACCAAATTAATAATTTAACCAAGGCATGATACTTTTTTAATCAATTACTAAGAATTGATTACATTGCTTATTGGAGGTAATAATAAATATCATTAGTAGGTATTTTAAGGTATTCTTTTTTTTACTTAAAGAAAGTTAAATTACTACTTCCTTTATTTGCGAACTAATGTAATGTGTTTTGTAACCAGGTAACAAAATTTGGCAATCACAAAAGGAAGTCATTATATGGCAAATACTTTTAAGGTAGCGTATAATCTTTTGCTGGGCATTAAATCATAACCAACAGATATATTCGTCATCAACAAGCAACAGTAGTTTGTGGAATGGAAATTACAACTTTACATTAAGAAGGCTTTGCAATATTAACTACAAAACCAGAATGTATCGTTAAGCTCGATTTTATTCACATAATCGGACAACAATCGATATTAACATATACGGGGGCATCATACGAGCCTTGCAGACATCTCAGAACTTTCTTATCAACACCTTTTAAAGAACGAAAATATGAAAAAAAAACCAATTACACATTGATGACAGACAAGATTTCGATGCAACTCAACAAAATAATAGGTTTGCATCAATAGTTACAAACAATAAATACTTCAAATTTTCAACATCATTGAACTTCAAAAATTGTGCTACAATTGCGTATTCTGCATTAGTCGTCAGCATGATAGCAATATAACTGATTTCAGTTATAGCTGCAACACGTAGGAAATCTAGTACTGTGGGAAATGACACTGTCCCCACCGGCAGTTATATAGAGCAATTCAGTAATTTCGAATTGTTATCTACACTATGGAGCAAAAGTGAACACTAAAGAATCTGGTTTTTCTTGGTTAATTGTGTTTTTTATTTAGTTCTTCTATTTGCTTATAGTTTAATCTGGAAATAAACATTGTTAAAGTTTTTGGAAAACAATTTAATTAATAAACAACAACAACAAAACCTATACCAAACGGTGTTTGATATTTTTTGAGATAAGCTATAGTGTTCACTTTTGCTCTCATTGCAATTTTACAATTTAAAGTGAGGAAAACTAAAATGGAAAACATGTAACGGTATATTCCAGTATAATTTTTGATTGAGGCTGTATAAATAGTTAAAAAGTTACTTATTTGATTTCGTTGGCCGTGGTGAGCAATTTTTTAATTGTTTTAAGTATGAAGCCGCGCAACAACAAAATTATTGCAGAGGATTGCTTCGAATAAGAAAATCTACACGAGAAGTTACAAAAAAGCTCGATGTTTCACAATTTCAAGTAATGAAAATTAAGAAAGATAAAAATTTACCCAGTCAACATGACAGAAATGGTCGCCCGAAGATGATAAATAAAGATGAGGCAAGGTATATGGCACGATCCCTAATGTCCGGAAAAGTAAAAACACCGAAAGAGGCAAGTAAAAGTATTGACTGTGAAGCTAGTGTATGGATTGTGTGGCGTGCACATAGAAGTGTTGGTTGCTTTCCTGCAAAAAAGCCAAAGAAGCCTAAGCTGTCAGCAAAAAACAGAATAGCTCGTCAAGCGTTTGCACTACGTCATAAACACTGGACCACTGACGACTGGAAACGCGTCTTATGGTCAGACGAATGCAAAATAAATCGTTTCAACTCAGATGGCATTCATTATTTTTGGTCCAACACTAGAAAAGCAACACAGCAGCATTAGGTTATAGAGACGGTTAAACATGGCGGAGGGTCTTTAATGGTTTGAGGTATTTCTCGGAATTTGGTGTTGGTCGCTTGGTTTTAGTGGAAGGAATAATGAATAAAGAAATATATTTAAACATTCTTTATGAAAATATACCAGTTGCGATGGATCAAATGGAGTTTTTTGAAGAGGAAATTGTCTTTCAATAGGATAATGACCTAAAGCATTCATCACAATAATTGAAGACTTGGCTTGCAAATGAAAAATTTACCAAAATGGTATGGCCACCAAAAGCCTAGATCTCAATCCAATCGAAAATGTACGGTCGATTGTAAAAAGACGATTGGAAAGTAACGAAAGATCCTAACTAGCATTAAATATCTTTGGAGTAAAGTGGAGGACACTTGGGTCGATATACATGTCAAAGCCTAGTCAGAAGCATACCTCAGCGTGTTGCGGCAGTTTTGAAAAGCGGCAGTGGCTTCACAAAGTACTAATTTTTACCACATTTAAAAAAAGACATGGAGTGAATAACTGAACACTCTTAATGCATTAAATTAAGTATTCTGTTAATACTGAAGTTGTTGTTTTTGTTTCTCTTTCTGTTGTTTGTAATCTTAAGTTTGTATTATTAAATGAAGTATATATGATATAGTTTGAAATACCTAATAAAAGTAAAAAAAAATTTATTAAATCTACAGTTGTGATTTTTAAGAGTTCATTTTTGCTCCATAGTGTATATGCCATTTAAATGTTTATTGGGCAGAGTACTTTTTTGAAATGTTACAAATTGTGACCGAGAAAAACGCGACTTCTTTGTTGAAGCTTCACGACAAAAAAACTAAAATCTTAAAAATAAGTCTAACAATTTTGTAATAAGAGCCACTGTTGATGTTACTTTGTTTTTCACTTGCAATGTACCAATTGAACTTAGTATTATTTGTGTTTAAATTACAAAATCAATATTACTTTATATTCATATGAGCCTACAGTTAAAGTAAATATATTCTTTTTAACAACAATAAAACATACCTCTTGAAAGAATTTAAGTGAGAAACAAATATAAAAACTAACGGCTAATAACCAAAAATTATTACAGTTCTTTGTTTATATAATATTACCATCAAATTACAGTGGTAACAATGAGCCAAAAATAGATTGAGCTTTAACAATAAAAAATATGAAAAACAAAAATCAATACTTAGGTTAACTTATACGGTGACCGAACATGCCGGGCCCATTAAAAGGAAACTTTCAAGAAAATGGTAATATAGCCATTCTGTGGATAGGGCGACGTATAATTCCTTTGGTTGTTTTGATGTCGACAACCCTGAGACGATCATCTCTACCACATATTATGTTAGTGATTTTGCCCATTAGCCAACGTTGTGGTGGTTGATTATCTTTTTGAATAATAACTAAAAATCCAGTAGCAATAACGGGGTTGGAGCTACTTCATTTGATAATCATTTGCAGCTCATTTAGATAATCGCTGGACCACTTCTTCCAAAAATGATGGGACATCACGTTCTGGAGGGGTGCGACTATCAGGTAATGGCCTGGTCTAAGGGCTTCAAAGTCACTGGGATCTGCAGATGGAGGTGAAATCGGTCTTTAATTTAAAATTGCCTCTATCATAATCATCGCAGTTGTAAGCTCCTCAAACGTTAGTCTTGTGTGGAAAAGAGTCCTCGTTAAAAGACCCTTGGCTGATTTTACGGCCGCCTTCCGCAACTCGCCAAAATGTGGTGTTCTGGGTGGAATAAATCGAAAATTAATAAACTGGTTTGAGCAATAATTTGATATAATTTTTTTGTTTTTAGGATCAAAAAGGAATGATTTTAATTGATCCAATTTTAAATTTGCCCCAACGAATTTAGTAGCATTATCACGGAATATGTCTGTGGACAGACCACTTCGTCCAATCATTCCTTTAAGAGCGGCAATAAAGGCATCTGTTGATAAATCCGATACGACTTCAATATGGATTGCTTTTATAGCGAGATAGACGAGGATTGCAATATATGTTTTATATGGCACCATTCCTCGGATTCTTACATAGGTATTGATCGGACCACAAAAATTAACAGCACATCTAGCGAAAGGTCTAGCAGAGTTAAGACGTTCCACAGACAGGTCACCCATCAATTGTTGCCATAATTTGGGACGGGAAATGCATTGTGGACACGAGTTTACAATACGACGACATATATTTCTTAATCTTTGGCGGATTAACGGCATTACAGGTTTTACTCCAGCATGGGTATTGGTGATGCGTAGGTGACGAACATAGCAATGTACAAAATGACTTTTAATGGCAATAGTATTGAATGTTTTTGACCCTCAGAAATTGGTGCACACTCTAAGCGACCTCCCACGTTGAGCAATTATAGCCATTTGATGAATCGAGGAAGGGGTTAAAACATTTTAGAGCACCTTGGGGATCTTTCTTCTTAGCTCGAATTATATCATCTTGAAAAAATTGCTTCTGGGTGTAACAAACTATGCACTTTCTAATTCTTGGGAAAAATTTATCAATTAATCTTTATTGTATTAGCAAAAACACGGTGTATTGCAAGTAATGATTATATAACAAAAACAAAACAATTCAATATAATAACATAAGGCAACTCATATAACTCAGTTTTGCTCGTTTTGAATAGATGAAATAAAAGTAGGCTGTACTACTCTCTGCAATTGAAAATTTTCCGTTATACATATAATATTTAAACGCTGTCGCTTTGTTTCGGTTGTGAGCTTTGTTTTGTGCAGTGTTTTTAAATTCCTAATACCAGGATTAGTAACTTTAAATAAATTAAAAATCAAGATGAGGAAAATTGACAAAGAAACAGAAAATAGCATAATAATAATGACTAAAAGTGGACATTCATCCCTAGAAATTGCTGATAAATTAAAAGTGAGTCAACGAATAGTGATTGTTGTAAGAAAACGGCGAAATGTAGCTTTTATGCTGAATGCTCGGGGTAGTCCCAGACTGATAAAAGACTCAGACGCTCGATTAATGATACGCGAGATGCAGAAGTATGGTTTGAAAACACCTAAGCAGGCTGCTACGGCTATAAATAACGACGTAAGTGAATGGACAGCTAGAAAAGCACTTCAAAGAATAGGTTTTTTGGCAGCAGTCAAAATCATAAGCCATGGATTGTAGATGACTAGAAACGAGTCATTTGGTCGGACGAGACTTAAATTAATCAATTCCAGTCTCAAGGGTAGGAATATTTTTGGAGCAGACCTCACGAAACTATCCAGAAGCATCATGTGAAACAAACAGTCAAACATGGCGGAGGTAAGTTGATAGTTTGGGGTTGTTTTACTTGGTGGCATTTAGGACCTATTAATAGAACAAAAGGAATCATGAAGAAAGAAGATTACCTCCAAATTATTCAAAGCCATTAACCCGATTTTGTTGAACGCAGCGCCTATCCTGAGGACGAGGTTATTTTCCAACAAGACGGAGACCCCAAACACACGGCGAAAATTGTCCAAAATTGGTTGCCTGCCTAAAAATTTCACGTAATGAAATTACCTGCGCAAAGTCCAGATCTCAACCCTATTGAGAATTTGTGGTCTATATTGAAGAGACGATTGGGACAACACAATCGAGCGCCAACCAGCATAGAGGAGCCTTGGAACCGTGTTGAGAGCGAATAGAAGACTATTCCAAGTATTCCAAAGCATTATAAAAAACAAGGGGTTATGGATAGTGAAAAACTGAGTTAATTGAAATGCCTTATGTTTTTATATTGAATTTTTTTGTTATATAATCATTACTTGCAATACACCATGTTTTCGCTAATACAATTAAGATTAATTAATAAAAGTTTCACCAAAATGTATTTGTTATTTATCATTTTATGACGGTTTAAGTAAGAGCATATTGAACATGCACTCGCTTTTGCTATATTATATATCTATATATATATATATATATATATATATATATTTTTTTATTTTATTTTCATTTAATGGTTTTTAACCTTTTTAGGCCGAATTAAACCAGATTATACATTTGGCGATTTTAACTTATAATTTGATTCTAAATATTTAAATATCCAAAATATATATACATTCATATGTACGTATACTGGAAACATATTTTTTATAAATTTATTATAATAAATTTATTATAAATTTAAAATAACATTTAAATTATAATTCCCCCCGTAATTGGCAACAACTTAAATTTTTTTTTGTTACAATGAAGGAACTTGTATAGAGCTACAAATCATATCGGTAAATTACATGTTTATTATTTGGTATAAAATAAAATAAGTTTGCATGATATAAAACCTCTATATAAGATCCCTTTATGTGACAGCAGTAAAAATAAAAATTTCATATATAACTAAGAATAATTTTTTTAAATTTCTTCAAAGAATGTGAAAATTTTCTTTCACTACATGGAATTATATCATTCCATAGCTTAATACTACGAACAGTGAAATATCTTTTCATAATTAAGAAAGTGTATTTAGGAAAAAGTTCTAGTAGAACTAACAAATTTAAATCTTTCCCTGAGATATGTTAGACAATCATTTCTAATCGTTTTGTATAACATCATAAGAATTCTGGTATCAGTAAAGCTTTTAAAATCACAGCCAAGAATATCTATGACGTGTGATGTTATATGTGCTCTGTATTGCAGTCTATAGACATAACGAACAATTCTATTAATACAATGCTCATGTTTTACTATATTATTTTGTGATGTGTCACTAAAAATTTCCAAGCCATACAATATTAAAGGTAAACATACCGAGTAAGCTAAACAATTCCTTACATTTATTAGTGGATAACATCCTAAAGTATAAAGTCTTTTCAAAATAAGGGAAACTTTTGCAGCTATATGGTTTATGTGTGCACCAAAATCTAATTTATTGTCAACATAAAAACCTAAAGACTTATGTCTGTAAAATCATTTGTAAATATCATTGCCCTAGTTTTTGAAGTGTTAAGATCCAAAAAATTACTATTACACCATTCAAAAATTCTCTCGAGTATTCAATTTACTTTTTTTCTTAAATGTGTAAGACCATTTCCATCATCCTTTACCACAACCTGCATAACATCTGCATAGGCGTAACACATTCCGCTATCAACTTCTTGAAACACATCATTTGTATACAACATAAAAAGAAGAGGACCCAATATAGAATCTTGAGGTACTCCTCTATGTGTTTTTAATAATGACGAAACTGTTCTATTAGATTCTGTAAATTAAAAACGTCTATCTAAGAAAGATCCAATCAATTTACATGATAAGATATCAAACATAAACTGACTTTAAAGTTTCATTACTAACAATTCCCGATTTAATGAATCGAACGCTTTAGAAAATTCTAAGAATACAACTAGTGAGTTAATTTTGTTGTGTAAATTTCTCCTTATCTTGTCAACCACATTAATAGTTAAAGTAGTTGTGTTAAAACCGGATCTGAAACCTGACTGATAGTTTTTAACGAAATTGTTATCAGACACCAAGTATTCTTGGATTTGCTTACGCAATAAAATTTCTAGGAGTTTAGAACAGCACGATAAAATATTTATTGGCCTGTAGTCCGATAATAACTGCGGTTTTTTACTTTAGCTACAGGTATAATACGACTTATTTTCCAGATATCTGGATATTTTGAGGTGATAATAATGGAATTCAAAATGTGTACTAAATGTTTAGCTATTACAGGAAATATAATTTCCGCACAGGGCTGTAATGTAGACATACTATCAAATGCTTCTACATCAACTAATGTTTCCGCCTGACAAAGTCCTTAAGCTCCTTCAGCTCTTAATCTATTCCAAAACTGAGATTGGTTACAATTAGAAAATAAATGTTGATTTATTCTTCTTCTATATTTTCTTATTGTGTTTTTTATTTTATTCCGATAACGATTATAAATCTGTCGATCTTGTTCTGTGTTGCTCTCTCTATATGCTCTGAATGCCAAATATATATTTCTCGCTTTCTTCATAGGAATATTGCGTTGAAATGAATCCATTATTATACTATTAAAATATAAAACTTGGTCATCTACAGTATTAAAATTGTATAAATGCGAAAAATCAGCGCTCTGTAGCTCCTCAAAGCAATTTTCTAAATTAATTGACTTATAGTCCCTATACCAAGTATCCAAAGTAAGTCTTTCAATATTTATTTTAAATGACACCGATATAAGCGCATAATTAGAATTTAAAATCGGCATTTGTAAACAATAGATTCAGGCTTTGATACAAAGAAATAATCTATTAATGTTGTGGAATTTCTATAGCTTCAATAATGAATAGGAATGCTATTGTGAATAACCGACAATCCTGAAGTACATGCAAAATCTCTAACCAATTCGCTTTTATTAAACATATCCGTATTAAAATCTCACATAATTACTACATTGGAATAACGATTGGAAATGTCTACTAACAAATCATCACAACTTCTAAAACTTCCATCTGGCAAATAAACAACCCCTACTTTTTGATACATAAAGGCATACACCCCCACCTCTTTTCCAAACTCTATCATTGCTAAATACTGTGTAACCAGTAAACTCAACAGATCGATTAGAAGCAGATTCCTTGAACCAAGTCTCACTTACTCCGATAATGTCATACAAACTACTTTCCATCAAATTTTATACTTCACCAAATTTAATGGATCTTTCACAAGGAAATAGACTCTGTGCGTTAAAATTACACACATTAAAGTTTTCATTACTTAAATTCGTATTTATGCTGCTGCTGTCAATAATTGAGCCTAGATTATTTAGCAGCATAATAAGGTAAAGCAGTTGTTGCTTTCAGTATTTGCAAATTATTTGATATTTGTACCCCAAAATTTATCATATTTATTAATCTAATAAGAACAAAAAAATAAAAAAATAAAAAAATATTATTCTCTTAACAACTCCACTGTGCAAATAAAAAAAATTATATGTTATGATTCAAAAACAAGAAATTAAATGGAAAAAGCATAAAGAATAAGAAAAACAAGAAATTATAGGGAAAATGTATAAACAATAAAAATATTATTACTTTTTGTCAATGTTTATAACAATTGCTTTAATAATTGTTTATCTTTCCGAATATAGCAAAAATTCTTCAACAAAAATCAAAAAAAAAAAAAAAAAAATCAAAAGATATATAAAAACAATTTAAAAAATTAATAGGAAGCAATTTATTGTGAATTAAAAAATTGTATATTTAAAAAGAAAAAAAAAAGGAATATGAAGTAAGGAAGAAAAGGAAAAAAAATACCGTGAATTTACAAATGGATTTAAAATGTTCTTTATATGTTTATTGTAAATTTACTAAATGTAAAACTGTGCTTTTACGACATTAATCAACATATTGTAAAAAAGAAGTTATACTTAGGGTATTCACAAGGACTCCCGTACAGTCCCACTGACACAAGTCATAATTCCAAAATCGTTTAAAAATTTTTGTTCTTGAATTTTAAACAAAAAATATTTTAAATTTAATTAGGAGAAAAAGTTTTATTATTTTAGGACTTTTCTTCTTTGAAAGATAAAACTAACTTTTAAGAGATTTTAAAACTATGACCCATGACAATAGAACTACATATGAGACCTTGTGAATCCCATGACTGTTTTTGCCTCAATCATATTTTTTTACATCAGTTATTAATTAATGGGAAGGAAGAACACCAAGAAGGGCCAATTCTTTGCTTTTCCCGCAAAAAAACTAAGAATTGGAAATTAACAAAAAATTAGGTTAAAGAATAACTTATTATAATTACCAATAAAGAAGGAATAACATGCAATCGTGTAAAAATATATTATTTATAATAAATTTGAAATTTCTAAATAAACATTGTTATTTCTTCTTACATTTATGACAAATATTTTTGAAGTCTTTAATCATTCCTCAATTAAGTTAACATCTACGGCAGGTTCAGGATTTTGTAAATTATTGTTATTGTTGGTTTTATCTTCCACATTCATTGACGATGACATAGGCAAATTTAGTTTAACCACGTAGTCAAAATCAGCTTCCTCTTGTTTTCCATCATAAAAATGTAATCTAGCACGGCAATAGAATAGAAATGTAAACACCTTTGGAGTGTAATGTTTATTAAGATAAATTATCGAATCTATATCTTTAGCTGGTAGTATTTTCTTAAGCGATAAACCCTAACTCATGCGATAGTTTTTCATTATAATATCTCTACCCAGCACATTATTAAACTTTACCAGTACTGCCGATTTCTTTTGTATCCAATTGCAGAAATTGAGATGAGATAATTCAATGTCTACCCGAAGATGTTTGCCAGCTCTATTACGATGAAGTACAAGTTGATGTTATTAATGTTTGGTGGAAAACCAGAAATAATGATATCTCCTCGATTTAATTGATTTCTTAAAAATTATTTTCACCTTCAAGTTTTTTGATTTTTGAAGCAAAAATTTTTTTCACAAGTATTATGATGTTTGCTATCAGATCTTTTTTAAAATCAATAAGTTGTGCACTTATTTCTTGCATATATTTCCCCAAATTATTAAGTTTGCTAGATAAACCATCTTGAATCCGCAACACACTTATTACACCTAAAGGTGAAACATCCACCAGTCTTCTTAATGGTCTCCAAAACTGATCTAGTAATTAATGGAGCCACTAGCGTTACACATTCTGAATAGAATTTCGCATCACAAAATTAACACTTAGTTTTATTTTCATTTTTATTTAATGTTTTTTCACAATGGTCAAATTTAGAAGCCATGATTTCAAAAGTGAGGTTAAATAACACGATCAAAAATTTAATATTCTTTAATAATTAATTGTTTTGAATGTAAAAATATTTCTAACTCTTTAGAGATGTTGTTTAATTTTTATTAAAATCTAATTTTTTCCTTTATCTTTGGCAATACTAATATAAGAATATTAATTTTTTTTTAATAAATTTGCACAGCGAGACAAAATTTTACTTGTTCGCCATAGAGTTGTCATAATTATTTTATATATATTTCGAGTCAAAGCGAAGGCATCGCCAACAAGAAAGTGTATGGAATCGGCAAAGTTCTCGATAGTTGTAAGTTAGAGCTTTATTAAACGAGCTTTTAGGAAAAATAACACCATCAGATACTTAGCCATTTCAACCCGCATTAATGTACAAAAATTTTTACATTGCATCAGAAATACCCATTAGCACAATACTATGAGTTCCTATAACACAATATAAAAAATAAAGATTCATAACTAAATTTAGTAACCATTATTACCTTTATAGCTATAGTAAATACTTCCAGAATTAGTCAGTGCGGTCATCACTACCTGTTTTCTACCTTATTCTCCAATGCAGTTTGGAAAATTTTATAATTGCAGGAATTCGTAATATTAGGAACGAGTATAATATTTTGATGAACAACTACACCTTTCTTGGTTTTGTGTCTTGTTTCCAAAAAAGCTATTGACTCCACTATACAACATAAATTGACCAAGGTTTCATACTCTTCCAATTCCTGCATCTAATTTTTGTAGCAAATAAATTTGTGTTTTTTGACACTTCGATCAAATAACTTTTTATGTCAAATATTTACTTAGGTGTGACCGGAGAAAAAATTGTACATATTTTGTTTGACAATATTTCACTGTTTTTTTTTTTTTTTTTGGTTTTCAAATAAAAATAGTCAAATAAATGTGCGCAGTGTGATCACAAAACAAATTTTGTAGAAAAATTTAGGGCAAACAATGTCTTACAATCTGTGTCAAATATTTGACAAGTCTGACCGTACCTTTATCTAAAAAATTCAAAAAAAGTCAATGTATGCGATTTAAGTAATTTTTGAAATTAAAACTTTAACATCAAGATTTATGGGGTATATTTAAATATTTTCATTAAGGTGAAAAATGAAAAAATTAATATAAGAACACACATCAGTTATCGAACAAAAACTTTAACACTCATTATTATTAATGTTACTGTTGCGTTTGCAATGTTCCTGGGGTACATTTCTTATGTTTTAAACAAAAAAATTAATATTTTCTAAAGAAATGAATGTTACAACGCATGTTATATAAATTATATTCTAATTAAAGAATTAAAAAATGCTGTTGAAAACTTCCAAAAACGAGTAAAGCTGTTATTGCTTGTGGCCACATATTATCTGTTAATTTATATCTTTTATGATTACAAAAAAAAAAAAAAAAAGGATTCAATATTTAAACTAAGGTTCTAAAATTTTATTCAAATCCATCTCGCAGTTTTTACGTGATGCGAACAGCCAAACAAAAATTCTAGAAATAGGTGTCTTGTATTCTGATTACTATCTACACCAACTACAAAATTATTAAAAAACATTTTGTGTACAGAAATATCCTGTTACAATTTTGTTTTATGAACATATGTATTTCAAAACGGCCTTCTTTGTTCCACTATGCAAACTTAAAAACACCAGACCAAAATTTGGACCAATTGGATAAGATTTAGGAGTCTTTACGAATTGAAAGTTCTAACTTTGTTCTTAAGACTGTTTCTAATAAACCGCAGCACTTCCAATTAATTAAATAATGAATAATTCTATGTTTACCCGTTAAGTAGCAGTGGTAGTAGTGACAGTAATTGTATTTTCAATAAGAAACATCTTTGCATAATTTTGTCTTATAATAAATGTCTTATAAGTGATGTGAAGTGTTTCATTTTTTAAATCTTCGTAAGTGTAATAGTACATTGTCAGTATATCTAAGCAATAAGAGTAAATTTTTAATTATGTTTACAACGTAGCCTAGAATATTTTATTTTGAACTAACAACAACAAATCTCTTGGTTTCAGATATTTTCTTATTAATTAATGACTCTGTGTGCTACAAGAGCATTTTCCAAAGTGTAGCTTACTGGAAATCGTACTGACTAGAGTTGTGCCCGGTCGTTCGTTTCAGTAGTCGCTCTTTTTCAGTCATTTATCAAAGACTGTTTCGAATTTGGATAACAATCCTTATTGTATGTGATTTTCTTGTCTTTTTCATTTTTCAAAACCACAAGTAACAGAGGTGAGACCCTTGACACATAGAAAACAATATAATCAGATATTCTGTAGGTTCTCAAATATAGTGCTTTTTACTAGGAAGAAAACACAAAGCACAAAAATTTTTTTTCCACAAAAGGAGTATTTCTTCATGAAAATAAAAAATTCATTTATTAATTTGCTTAAAAATGTGATACACTGTGATTTTAAGAGATAATTCCAGCATATGAAAGCGAAAACATCTTTAAATCTGCAGTGTTTTTGAACGCATAAATTCTAATCTGTGGCAGAAATGCACTATCATTGTTTATGTGCTAACACAATAAATTGCACAAAAATTTAATTTTCTCCATCTCTGTTAAATAAAACAAAATTTTGCTTCTTTTTCTCTGTGTCATTTCTTTGATTTATTTATAATCACTTTTTTATTAATTTAAATATTACAACTCTTTCATTAAAAAAAACACTATATCAAAAACTAAACTTAAAAAAAGTCTGTGACATACCTACACACGCATGACGAAACAATTACTATGTGGTAGCAATGGCGAATTCTTTTTACTTTCGACGTTGTAGAGCACCACGTTGATGTCTAAAATAGCTGACTAAGCAAAAGGAAGCCAAATTCAATTTATGCCTCTATCATCAGTTGGTACTTTAAATGAAGATATACCCAGTTGGTTTCTTTATGCTGTATGTATATGCAGCAATACCTCACATTTCAATTTTTGATATATGCCCTATTAGGTACAAAAACTTCGGAGGTCCGTAACTTCGAAACTAAGGGTTGCCGCCAATTTTTTCACTTCACATTTTTTGCTTAAAATTGCATTTTACACCCCGTAGGCAAATTTTTTATTTTGGAGCGGTGCCCGTAAACTAGATTTGTTCCAATCCTAAAAACACTTTTTATAACAACAAGCGTGCCCGGTATGCTGCACTAAATGAGATGGCAGCAGCTTTGAAAGTTTTTAACACAGCCATTGGACCTAACAAAGTGAAAGTAAGTTAAATTATTTATATTCTGAACATTGGCTTAGTACAATATTTCTAGAATAGAATAACATATGTACGCGGCCAGTACACTCGCGAAGTAGCAAAAACAAAAGAAATGAAAAATGGGCTTGGCGCGGATCATGTGTATGTTCCATCTGCGTGGTGGTTCAACGACTTGTCTTCTTTGGAGGACTTTGTCAAATTTAAAAAAGGAGGAGGATGCAGTTTCAATGTAAGAATTTTTGACTTATTTCATTTTCTTCTTTACGACAAACGTGAACCAAAAAGTTAAATTTTGCCTATGAAAATATTTAGGATTCGATCTCTGTGCAGATAGACGAGTCTTCTGATTCGTTGCCGCCATTGGAAAGTGATTATCCCCAAACGAAAAGAGATCGCTTATCAAACGACGTGTCAAGTTCTAAGAGCTGTCAAGAGGATTTAGTGCTAGCAGCAGCGGCTAACGCACTGCAGAACATTGCCAAAAAACCAACACATAATAATAGCGATGAGGCATTTTGCTAATTTGTTAAGTCCGAGCTGGGAAAAATAAAAACTGAAAATATCAAGAAAGACCTTATAGAAAGTATTTTATGCCAAAAAAAGACAAGTTGCACAGCAGTAGTGCAGCAGTTTAATATTTTGTTCACTCGTATATACACGCAGAAAAAAAACATGATTGTTATATGGTCGCAACAAACACTCCTTGTTTTCTGTAACAAAATATGTTTGCTGCTACAAAATTTGTGTTGTTTTTAACAATAATTTATTTACGATAAAAAAGTTTTTGTCAACATTTATTCATTAAATGGTTATAACGTATAAAAAGGCAACATGGTTGATTTGAACCATATTTAAATTTTTACCACAACCAAAGTTTTATAATTATTCAAAAATTTTATATTAATAATAACAATAGTATATTATTTTTTAGCAAAATATGTTAGGTTTGCTTGTATGTAAACAAAGTATAACTAATGAAAAACATAAAATGTTTGGAGTTTAAAAATAATTTGTTTTTGCTTCGAAGACATTTTCATCAGTTCAGCATTGTGTTTCGCTTGCATGCTTTCGGTTAAAAAAATATAATAAGTGTTAAGATATTTTGAAGAAATTTTGTGCTAAAAAATAATATTTTTAATAAGTGAATAAATGAATAGAGTTTTAAATAACAAAAATTTAAACAAAAATGACAATTCAAAATAAAAAATACTAAGCATTCAAAAAAGTAAGCAACATATGTACTTATGTATATAAAAAAAAAAAATACAAAAATACTATGGAGCACGTGCTGAAAATAGTTGTGGAATAACAATAACGTCAGATGTAAGTGACCAATCCAATAATTTCAAAGGAATAGATGTAACGAAAAATATTCATGACTTATTTGGAGTAGAGAAACAATCAGCTGGCACAATAGCCTGCTCTGACAATACAGAGCTTTTTTCTTCTCCTAGGTAGTAATTCTAAGTCAAGAAATTTCTTTTACAGTGCAGTCACACGGTCAAGATTTTGTTCAATTGTCTTTCAAGAAATTTACACTACTGCTTGTCAAAATTCACAAAAATTGAAAGGTGGGACGTAGGCTGCACGCAATTTCAAAGCAAGTTTTTAAGCAAGATGTCAAGAAAAAACTGACAGCAGAATTTTTAATGCAAATTTGAAGGGAAAAACTTGAATCAGCTGTTTTCTTGAATGCAATTTGAAAGACTCAGTTGAACGAAAACTTGAAAGCAAATTCTCAGCAAGTTTTTAAAGTGTGAGTGTATTGGTTAAAAAATGAGAGAAATTTTAAAACTTAAATGAAAACTTGATCGTTTGACACCCTAGTTAATGATATGCCAAAAACAGAAGTAGTTATATTATTATAAATATCTAAAAATAAAATATCGAAAAATGTCTGTTATTCAAACTCTCCTAAAATCCGGTGCGTAGTAAAGCAAACAACGAACACAAATAGCAAAAGCAATTATATGCTTAATAATAACCCTAATAAGAAGTAAGTACATTTATATAAAGTATACCGCTTATTGATTGTAATATTAGTTTGTTTTAATGTTAAATATTATTAATTTCAGGTTGCTAAGAGAATGTTTTTTAGAAGTATCCAACTCAATAATTAAAATATTTCCTTCGAAAGTAACGGCAACATATTATTTACCATTTTTAAGGACATTTGGCAAAGGAAAAGCTTCATATATGATCCATACAACAAAGGCATAATACGAAGACGAATAAAATCTAAACCAAAAAAAAAAAAATAACTGTAAAAAATTTTCCTAAAGCTAAGTACATTCCATGTAATATTGGTTTCTTATAGGCACACAAGATTTGAATAGTTTTGGTAGTGATGGCGAAGTCCAACATTATATACGAATACGAAGATTTTATTCTTATTCTACAAACGTTAAATAATTAGAATCTGATTTTACCAGACGTATGTATTTGTATTTCAGAAGAAAATAAATGCTATTTAAACTAAAAAATTTTATATTTAAATATTGTAATACAAATTTCATTATAGAGTAGGTTTATACTAACGGACCACATTATGATTTTGAAATTATTTTTGTTTACTTTTTTTAACTACATTATGGTGCATTTATTTGACAATAGTGTGTTTCTATTTAATCATAATATATTAATTTTTATATTATCAGGCATGTCACACATTCCGATCGCAGTGGTTTGAATTCCGTTTTAACAATTCCGATCGACTTTGTTTTACCTTCTTCAGATTCCGACTGATTTTGTTTATTCTTGAAAAGTATTGAATCTCCGCTATTTAATTTAAATGTGGCAATATTTTGCACACCAAAGTAAACAACGAGTCTAATTCAAGTAAGACACATAATGAAAGTAAATTTAAGAAACGCAGATAACAAAATTTCAAAGAAACTAAATTCCACTTTGAAATTTAAATGTGGTTTCATTCCGAAGAAATTTTTCGTTTTTAGTTTTTTAAAGAAGCAATTTACGGAATTGAAACCACTTTCGATCGGAATTAAGTTCTGTGATTATTATGGTTATTATTTACAATATTATTTTCATATTAGACAACAATATGTTCAATTACAACCATATTATTGTTGTTTTTAAAATTAATATATATTTACAACAACCATATAATTTAACCATAATATGTTGCTCTTAGAATATGGTTACCTCGACCATGTTTTTTCTTTGCGTGTACATATAATTTTTTAACCAAACTATTTTTAAGTAGAAGTTAGTTATTAATTTTATTTAAGTTCAAGTTCATTATTTTTAGGGATTTTTGCAATTAGAAAACAGTATCTTATTATTATTCTTTTCTCTTTGTAATTAATCACTAAAATAACGAACTTAATTAAGTCGGTTTTAGAACGAAAAAGTTTTGATTTTTCCAAAGTAAAATTAAACAGAAATTAAATTTTAGTATTTTTTTTTATAAATATTTTTTATTTTCATATTTTTTTTTTATTTAATACCTTTGAATGAAATTAATATGTTCTTAAATTTTATTTTCTTAAATAATAATTAATTTATATTATCAGCCTTAAGTTCGTTATTTCTATAAATAGTTTTAATGTAATTTTCAGATAGTTTTATATAACGAACTTTAAAATTAATTATTGATTGTTATTCTCTTACGTAATATGCTTAAAAAATTAAAATGTTGCTAAACTTAACTTTTTTTACTTAATGTTTAATTTAAAACTTATGATTGAAAATTATTCAAATAAAAAAAACGAAAAATTTTGTTTTTTAATGCTCTTTTTATATTTGTATAATGTCATGTAAACAAACTTAAGGAAAAACTGTTCAAATCAGAAATTGAAAGTTTTTATAGATTCACGTTGCCAAGGGACTGAGCGGAATATGAATCTCGCACCTTTTAGTCCCTTCTCCAGCACGGTTACCCTGATATTTTTGAAGGCCGCCAGGATCCGTTTTGTAGGCTTACAGCTTTTGTGTTTTCCTAATCGACTAAGTGCATATCAAAGCAATCTCGCTTTCTTATAAAATTGTACAGGGCGCATTCAGCCCTCCGAAAAATCTGAAACTTATTTGCTAAAATGCGAAAGGCATTTTCGACTACTCGACGAGATCTGCTCAATCGGTAATTAAAAATTTTGTTTGCATTTATTGTAATCTCCCCATATGGTTTTAGTATTCTCGTACACAACCGAAAAGCATCGTTAGCCACAAAGACAAACTGTACTTTTGTATTAGTACCGGGCAATTCAGCTTCGGGTGTTCAGTGTTTTTTTTTTTTTTGAAATTAAGGGAGATACTTTCTCCAGTAATTCGAAAAAGTGGAGTATGACATTCTTGAAAACTTCTCAAGTGCCTTGGGGTCTTCCAAATTAAGTTTGCTTTGACCATGGAAGCCATACCTAACCCAGTGTCTCTGAGAAGCAACCGCTGCTGGCTACAACAGAACGAACTATTTTTTTGATTTTTTGTTCTCGTTTCCTTTTTTTTTTTCATTGCAGCTATTATTGACACAATACTGCATAATACAGTTGTAAAGTTTTTTGTTTCCATTCTCTACTTTTTTAATTTTTTAATAAACTTTGACACAATTTACTTTGTTGAATTGTTTGTGGAAAAAACACGCACTAAAACAACAGCTGTAAACAATGACTTCATAGGTTATGTCAGAAGAAATTAACATATACGTTTAAACGCAAAAATTATAAGCCATATGTTAAAATGGCAACTGTGATATACATATGGAATTACATATGGATTTTCAAAGTGAGAAGTCATATGTAAAAAACACGTCGTATAAAGGCACCTTAAGATTTCAATAGATGCTATTAAAAAAAGCTAACTAAATTATACAACAATTATCTGAATCTTAGAAGAAATAAAAATATATCACTCGAAAGCTGCAGCATTAAAAGAGGAAATTTTAATGATAATTGCTGAAGATAGACTGTTTCTACTGATTCAGCGTGAAAACACAAGGATATGCAGCATGATATAAATCGACAAAAATCTAGTTGTTCAAAAGTCCCGAAAACGTTCTGTGAATTAAATACAATAATAAAGTAGAAATAACTAAAGAATCCTCCAGAAATAGTTCTCAAGAATCTGATTCAACCATCAACCTTTCACGAGTATTATTCCTAAGACAACCGCAAGAAAAGAAAGAAGATTCCCACAGTCAACGTAGCAGCATAACTTGCCAGAGTAAACTTATCTGAAGCTTGTGAGTGGACTTCGTATAAGTTTTCAGTATCTGGGAGCACTATCAGGCGTAATCGCATGAAAGCACGAGAGACGCTTGGAGAAACTTAAAGTCAACTTTTTCGTCTGAAAAGTCTTTACTTCTATACTGGGATGGTAAGTTAGTTGTAGATATTGCCAGGGGTACCGAAAAAGAAGACAGTAGCGATACTGATCACTGAAAATGGAAAAGAGAGTTAAAAGGCATTTCAAAGATTATTCAGTGGCCTGGTTAGGAACAGGCTACAGCTTGCCTAAGCGCTCTTGATGATTTAACCTAGGAAAAATGTTCGTACTCTCGTTTTTGACACAACAGCTGCCAATAGAGGCCTATGAAGTGGTTCGTGTGCTATTCTAGCATAGAGTGTAACAATTAATATTATAAGGCACCATGTACTTGTCTGTTTTCAGTGCAGCTTTCGGAGTAAAAATGGGGGTATATATGTTGCTATTTTTAAGCGTTTTAAGAAAAATACTCTCCATGCAGTGATGATCTTTTCGACGTCGATAACTAAACAGAAAAGCTTAGAGAAGAAATGATGGCCTTTAATGCTGCTATTTTAAGGGACCCAAATCATTCAAAGCAGCTTCGAGATGACTACTTATAGCTGTTGCAGTTGTGTTGGATGGCTAAGGCTATTTATTCCTTTAAAACATATTTATTAAAAGACCAGTTTATCCTTACAGCTAGGAAAAGAAGAAATTACTGAAGTAAGCTTGCTTGTAGCCTTGATTTATGGCCGTCATTGGAATGTAGAACCCAAAGCCTTTTTGGTAGTGATGAATGTTTTCCTTTTTTTAATGCAGGTCGAAGCATACTCTGATTGCGATGTGAAGAAGCCTAATATGGTGGCATTTAAGCTCCACCTGTGGTTCTTTTGTGAACACTTGATTGGCCTGACTTTTTTTGTTACCGTGTCAGTAACGACACCAAAATTAAGATGGTCAAAAATTGCAGCGCCAACCAAAAAGCAAGGCCCTAAAGAGAGTTGAAATTAACTATGTAAGTATGATAGTCCTCTGGAGACATATGTTGCACAGCGTAGAACAGATCCCCTTATATATGGAAAAGAAACAGCTTCATCTTTTTTTCACAAAAAACCCTTTCTGATTCATTTTTGTCGCGCTCAAGGAGAAAGTATTCAAAATGAAAGTAGTAAATTATTGTGATAAAATAGGTATTGCACCGATCCAAGCATTTAATTCACGTATCACTAAGAATGAGAAACAGTTTCAGAATCTTTTGCATTTTGTTCAACTGCACAGACAACAGTTTCCAACGTCGAAGAAGGCGACGCTAATGAGCAATGGTGCTAGTAAGCTTGATAGTCTTACATGTAAAATAAACATTTCAAAAACTTAAATTAAGGCTACGGTAAATGTAAGGTAACATTTCCACTGCTTTTTTTTAAATTTATATCCTCAATAAATACACTGATTTTCTTCCTTAAGCACACTTACCGTTTACCAATGCAAAGTAACCAGTTATGTTAAAATATTGGTGTAATTTTTAGCCCACCTTATCCTTTTGTTAATGAAAAAATATCGCGAAGTATTTTATTATCGCCGATCTTCTCACCCATCTTAATTCTTAATTTCATACCATAAAAAGATTTTTTATACCCCGATGAAAAATCGCCATAACTGACAACACTGGTTATAGCATACCAGACCATAACTACACTCTGTTTGCTGTTGTGTAAATTTAAAAATAGCTCCTCTTAACTCGCGTCATGAAAATAATAATTGTAGCCATCTGGACCACCATATTTAATTTATTTTTTGAAGCAATATTTTTCATCTACTAATGTAATTTATAAATCAAATTCGAAAACTTTAAAAAAATCCAAATGATTCGAATCAAATGAAAAGAAAAAAATTAAACATTTTTCGTTTTTGTCACATTAAGCTGTAATATTGTTGATATTAATTTTATTTTAACGAAGTGTCCTTCTTAATGGTAGTAAATTTGTACTCGTAACTGCCAAAAAAAAAAAAAAAGATAGACCATTTAAAAACAGGAAAATAAGTGGTTCCTATCATCTGATCGAGAATGTATTTAATAATAAATGATGTTTTTATTCAAATATTTAGCTATCTTAGTTACAATAATTTTAATTTGATATATATTTTTACACAAAATTTTCATACAAAATTATTTTATAAGTAGATTTGAAATCCATGTAACGTTTTATGATTATGGCAGTAAGTGTTTGAAACCCTTTATTAAATTAAATCTTTTGCATTTCTTACAGGTTCATGAAAAATCGATTCTTCTGGCTGCAATACCAAGTTGCTTCATTTTTGATATGATGCCTTTCAGCGTTCTATGTTTCTTAAAAATGTCTACTTTTAGTATAGTACCATTATTAATACGAGATAATTTATTGAATATATACTTTGGTATATTTGTATCTTATTCGATTTTATTTAAATATTTAATACAATTGGTTTATAGTAAGAACAACAAAACCCAAGTTAAATTAAGTTTTTTAATGAATCTTTTGGATATAATGATTTTAGCAACATCATTGGCAACATCAATGCTTCCATCCCCAAAAAGATATCCTTTTTTGTGGCCATTTTTTATTTCATTTATATGCTTTATATCCTTCATTCTATTTTTTTTCGAATCATATCTGCTCCAAATTAAAATATTTTAATTTCCTTAAAGTGTTTAAGCAAGATAAATGTATGTTAAAAGAATCACTGATATTTTTAGTTTTTTTCCTTAATGTACATTAAATCAATAAAAGTTATTAATACGAAAGATTTTTATAATAATAATTGTAGTTTTATTCCATTATCTATACTTCTTAAAGCGTGAGTGTTAAGGTAAAAAAGAGATGATTTTGCATTAAAGAAAATTTCAACGTTACAATTATAATAACTTTTAATGTTAAACAGCAATTTTTTTTATTGAATCCAAAAACATTAAATATTAAATAATCCAGGGACCGAAAACAACTGTTAGGTTTTTATTTCAGAGCAAAAAAGTTAGGCAAAAATGCCTTTTATCTGTATTTGGGAGCTTTTAACCATTATCTAGACATTTATATTATATTGGTTACCGTAATTAATTAATTAAAGAAATAAAAATATTGTTTTTTATTTATTTTTTCAATATTTCGCCACACCGTTGGGTGGCATCTTCAGGAAACAGGAAACAAATTTATTAAAATTAGGTTATTTCAAATACAAATTATTAATTCATATGAAAAAATTTGTCAAACGAACTCAAAAATTTTTTTCAAAAAACAAAGAAAAAAATTCAAACATGTTATACATAAACATACATATAAAAAATTTCAATACTCAAAATACATTGAAACTTTTAAAAATTTTTCAAAAAATTTTAAATTATACAAAAAACAATATACATATACAAACACAAAAATTTTTATTTGATAAAAATGTTACAAATAATTAAGTTAGTTACATTGTAACGTTTACTATTTTTTATGAACTAAATGTCTATAACACTGTGCAACATTATCAGTATCAGCTTTAAAGTTTATTCTTTTTGTTGTTGGAACTTTAATTATTTGTAACATCTCTAACATATACCGGCGTTTATAATTATTTTCAATATTTAAAACTGATGCATCTTCAAAGTTAGGATGATGATTTAGACTCGCACAATGGGAAGATAATGCAGTTTTTTGAGTATTATTTACGTCTCTATATCTTTGATCAGATTTATATTCAGCTATTCTAGTTTTAAGTTTATTCTTTGTTGTACCTACATATACTTTATTACAATTTTCACTATCATTACCATTACCAGGTATTTTATATACTACATTAGACAAGTTCCATTTTTGTATTTTATCTTTTGTTTTACTAAATAATCTGTTTAAAGTATTAAAAGTTTTGTAAGCCATTTTATATTTTTCCAAATCGAAAATTTTTGCTTTTTCTATTCTTTCTGCTAATTCTGGTACATAAATTAAAGACTTGTAAACTTTTGTTTCTGTCACACTTCTTGTGTTACATGCTCTTCCGTACCTAATTTGTTTAAACAAACTCTTTATTAATTGTATTGGAAAATTATTATCGGTTAGTATCTTTATAACTTTATCTTTATTTATCTTGTGAAATTCCTTATCACTTATCTTAAATACTTTTTCTATCAAATTTTTGCCTGTATTAATAATTATTCTTTTGTTGTGTTTGGAATAAAAATTAATAATTCTTCCGGAAGCTGTCGGCTTTTGATACCAATCCATTTTTAGTTTATTACCTCTTCTTATTACTAACGTATCTAAATAGGGAAGTTTAAAATCGCGTTCTATTTCTATTGTGAATTTTATGCAACTATTAAATTTATTAAATGTTTCCAGCATATTTTCGATTCCAGTTTCCGAAACAATACAAAACAAATCATCTACATATTTAGTCATTAATCTTGGTTTAATACTAAGTTCTTCAATGCAGATGTGTAATAATTTCTCCATAACAATGTCTGCCACAATTGGAGAGGCTGGGGATCCCATTGGAAGTCCTTTTTGTTGCAAATATATGTTATTATTATATTGAAAATATCTATTATCCACTATGCAAAATTTTAAAATCCGTAAAAATAAACATTTCTCCATTCCAGTATATCCCTGTTTCACGTTCCATTTTTCTTCCCTTATATTTATCGCTAAGTCAACAGGTATACTCGGAAATAATGATACTACATCAAATGAAACTAACTTTTCCTCATTCTGAATATATTGGTTCTTTATCCTTTCCTTAAATTCTATTGAGTTCTTAACATTATATTTAGAATTCTCTGTAATCCTTTTCAATATTATTGTAATATATTTATACAATTCATAAGATGGAGAATTAATAAAAGAACAAATGGGTCTTAAAGGAAAATTCTCTTTATGAATTTTAGGTAATCCATATAACCTAGGAGCTGTAGCAACATTTGTTTTAAGTCTGTTTATTTCTAAAATAGTAATAATTTTTTGCTTAAAAAGTTCTTCTACTAAGACATTATTTTTTGCAATTTTGTTGTTGGATCTTTATTTGTTAACTTATAGTTAATAACATCCCCTACAATATTGTTAATTCTTAAATCATAATCAGTTTTACTCATAGCTACTGTAGTGTTACCTTTATCTGCTTTCAAAATAAGTATGTCTTTATTTCTTCTTAAAAATTTTTCAGCCTTTTCCACATGCTCCAACTTGAATCTATCTCTATTAGTTAGTTTTAATTTATTTAAGTGATTATCAATTATTGAAGTTAATTTAGTCCTAGCTATTTCCTGTTCTTATTTTGTTTTTAATGTTTGTGCAAAATCTTCTCCGTCCGCTACCATTTTTAAAACGGGAAAATCTTCTCTCTTAATTGGCAAAGCATGCCTATGCCCTAATGAAAAAATCCACTAAACCTCATCTGGAATATCTAACTTAGTCTTATTGACAAACCACTTATTGTTAAATTCAACTCTCTCCTTTGCAACTCTCTTAAACAGTCAAATTTCTTTTTATGAATATTATTTACTTTAATTTTAAAAGCAGCTCCTAATCTGTCCTCAAACTACAAAAATCTTTCCATTTGTTCTCTTGAAAAGTCTTCTTAAATCATATTCAATCATCATCAGCTCTCTTTGAAAATACCTCAGTAAACTATGTTTTTCCAAAATTGCACATCTTAAAATTTTGTTTCTTAAATTATCCAAATATTTTTCCATTATGTGTTGAATTTTTCTTTTTCCATCCATCTTGAAAATATTAAGAATATTCTTAGTAGAATTCACAATAAATTTTGGTACAATTCCAGAATTTCGACATCGAATTAAAAAGGTATTAAAACGATTGACAAGTCCTCTTGCCTTCCGATTTCTTTTAAAAAAGTTATAGCTCATAATTATATTATTTATGCGTGCTCACTTTTTAATTAAATTTAAATGTTTTTTGACCTTTATTCTTTTCTTTATTCTTTTCTTTTTAATTAAGCACGAGGTCAGGTTTAAAATAATAAAAAAATTGTTTTTTATTTATTTTTTAATATTTCGCCACACCGTTGGGTGGCATCTTCAGGAAACAGGAAACAAATTTATTACAATTAGGTTATTTCAAATTATTAATTCATATGAAAAAATTTGTAAATTTGTACGTAAATATATCAGTAATAATTGTTAAATCTGATTTTTTATCGTTTATCTTATAATTGTTACGTCTTTAAAAAATACAGAATTACATAGTATTAAGTGTATAATGGTTTTTAGAAATGTATACAGTTCGTATATCTTTGAATAATGCCTTCTTTATGGAGAGCTTGCATGTGTGTGTCATGTTTTGCTCTCGTTGTTAAAAGTTTGGAGATGGTTGCCTATAAGAAGTGAAGTTCAAAAGTAAAAATACTAAGGGAGAAGCTGAGTAATTTAAAAGTATAAGAAATGTTGTATAAATTATTTATTCAACTTTTTTGTGTATTTTAAGCAAAGAAAAATTTTTAAGTTTTATATATTTATGAAAAATTGGGTGGGTGCCTAACTGCTGTAAAAAAACAATACGTAAACGGTATATCAAAACATAAAAGTTTAACTGCAAATGGAAGAAGATATCAATAAAAAAAAAATTTTTTTTGCAGAAACATAAATACAGAGCTGTTAAATTTAGATTACTTTCAGTAATTAATGGTATTGATTACATAATTCTCTTTTAAACAATTCCTGATTGTTAATTAACTATGATTACAAATAATCCAAAAGTAATCAAGATTATTTAGCATTACAAGAAAATAATCAAAAATAATCAAAAGTAATCAAAAAACTAATTAAATACTTTCAGGGATTTTTTTTTTGTTGTTTTTTAAACATTTTGAATTTACATCATGTAATGTACATATACATTTTATTTTGTAAAATTTGTATTTACAACGTAAAACAATTCTGAAGAAATACAACAAAATTAGATAGTTTTTGTGTACAAAATATAGATACATATATTCACTTTAATAACAATAATATATGAATATTCCTCGTATTCTTCTTGACAAATTTAATTGGTTTAATAGATGATGTTTACAATGTAACACAACCTAAGGTAGATAGATGCGAAGAATGCTGGTGAAAGTTGTTGCTATACAGAAACTGCTGCATTAATGTGAACATTAATGATTGTTATAAATGATTTTGTCCCAATTAGAATATTAGGTTGGAGAGTATAAAGAAATAGACAATTTTATTTCTCTGAAATAGAAGTGCAAATTATAATTACTCGTTTGAGATAATTATAATTTAGCGGGAAGAAAAGAAATGATGGGGATTTATTAACAATAGTTTTCCTTTAATGAGATTATTAGGCCTGTAAATAATTTCTCACCTTGACTCGCGTAATGTTGCTTTTAGCAAAAAGATTTCTTCTTCAGAGTTTTTCACAAAAGTTAAATTCTTTTATTTAAATTTTACCTAAGTACTATATACAAGATTTGGGTTTTTATAATTCAGGTTGGGGGTTTCACAATGATGTTGTTTTGTAGGTTGCTGATTAGTAAGTAAGTATTTTTGATACAGTTTAAGTCTTTCGTGTTTAGGTGAAAAACAAAGTTAACAACTTGACAACTGAAATTATTCCATTATTAACTAAAAGGGCAACTCGTAATTCTACGATACATTTTTATGGTAAGTATAATGAGGTAAGTTAAAAAAAGGTATGTAAATAAAGGTAAGTATAATAAAAGTAAGTATAATAAAGGTAAGTATAATAAAGTAATAATATTAACAAAATATAAGTAATTAATTCATTGAAAACATTTTACATATGTATAATAAATTTTGGTATACTATAATGGATAAAAGATGTTTTAGGTTTCAAGTATTTAAATTTTGTGTCCAAAAGTTAGTTTGGACATGGCGCCGGCCTTGCCGTTAGGCAACTGATACCGTTTTGTCCGTAGCGCAAAGTACATTTGCGAGTGACTTAATGGCCTCTGCGAGAATCTTGGTGTCTGCTGTAACAGGTGTTGACGACTGTTGAAATTCCTTTTTCTTGGCTGGCTGTGGTGTCTTTGCTCTTTTGTGTTGACGATTACGTTTTGGTATTTTACCTCCTTGCCTATTGGAAGGTTGATGCAGTAGTGTGTGATGAAACTTATCACATTTTCTGCACGTATCCATGGATATGCAACCTCGTAAGTCATGGCTTCTGGCCAGGCAGTTTAGGCAGTACTGATTGTCTTCAACCACGTCCTCTCTTTCTTGAGCTGTCATTCTTAGAAACTTTCTGCAAAACCGCAAGGCATGGAAGCGATTGCACAATATACATCTATAAACGTCAGGATCGCGAGATTGCAAACGACGTTGTTTTGAACGGCTTGCAATTGGTCGAGTGGTGGCTAATCTTCTGTTGGTTCTATAGGAAAAAGAGAATACATTAGAAACAAGTAATTTGGTAAGATAGAGTCATTTTCTAGCTGAAATTTTAGCTGAAACAGAGTGTAAACATATGAGGATAATATAGAACTAATTGAGATAAATATGAAAGAGGTAAGTTAAATTTTTAATCATTCAGGAACGGAAGATAGCACAATTTAACTACAGGTCGAGTTATTGTTCCTGATGCTGTGCGGATATCAGCAATACGTACATTGGTGTCCGTACCAGGGTAAGTCTTTTCTATTCTACCAAACCGCCATTCGTATGGAGGTAGTAAGTCGTCAATGGTAGCCACTAAATCGCCTACTTGCATATTTGGAACCGAGCTCTTCCATTTATGTCTTTTATGCAAGGACTTGAGATAGTCTTCCTTCCATCGGATAGAAAATTGGTGATGAATGACCTTCAGCTTTTCCCATCTATTGATAAGAGACATGTTTTCAACAGACTTGTCAGGGAAAGCTATTAGAGGAGCTCCTTTTAAAAAATGACCGGGTGTAAGAGCAGCTAAATCTGTTGGGTCTTCAGATAGTGCAGATATCGGTCGGGAGTTGAGAATACCTTCAATTCTGGCTAGGATAGTAGAAAATTCTTCAAAGGTGAATCTTTGAGCACCAGCTGTTCGTTTCAAATGAAACTTGAAAATTTTAACTGCTGCCTCCCATAGACCGCCCATGTGCGGAGCGTATGGCGGTATGAATCTCCATTCAAACCCATGAGCAATGTATTTTTGGGATATATCTCGAGCTGCAGACTTTACAAACGTCGAAAATTCGCGTTATAATATCTTACTGGCACCTAAGAAATTTCTACCATTATCTGTGACTACCCTTTGGGGGAGCCCCCGCCTCCCAACGAAGCGAAGAAATGCCGCTTGAAACGCAGCCGAGGATAAGTCCGAACAAAGTTCTAAGTGTATAGCCTTTGTACTGAAGCATACAAACACACAAACATATGCTTTAACCATAGGAGATTCTCTGAGAGGTGATGTTTTAATTTCAAAGGGCCCGGCAAAATCAATCCCTGTGATCTGGAAGGGATGAGACAAGTTGCATCTCTCTGGAGGTAGGGGAGCCATTATCTGTGAAGATGCTTGCTGCTTGTAAATAAGGCACGTTTTGCAATGACGTATTATGTTTTTTATACGAGGTTTAACTCTGAATATGAAAAATTCTGTTTGCACCATTCGGATTATTTGACTGCATTCTGCGTGGCATAACAGCTCGTGCAAATGCGTGAGATATAGATGGCAAAAACGGGAGTTGCCAGGCAAAATAATCGGATAACGTTCGTTATATGGAAGAGATGAGTGAGATAATCTTCCATTTACGCGCATAATAAATTTTGAGTCGAGAATAGGATTTAGAGATTTAAGTGCGCTTTTATTAGATATTATCTGAGAGTTAAGCAGATTTCGATATTCTTCGGGATAGAACGTTTTTTGAGCTATAACAAGGAGTTTCACTTTCACTTGTTTCATTTCCTCTGGAGTCAACTCATCTGATTTAAAGCGATTATTATTTAGTATCCTACTTTTTAAACTTTTATTGAAAAATCGGAAAATATAGCCTAATACGCGTAGGGCTCTGCTATACGATGAGAACCTGTTCAGAACATCTTCCTTGACTTCTGAGTGTAGTGAGTGGCAATCAATTTTTGATTTGCTAACTAGTTTAAGAGGATTTCTTTTTGGCCAGTCTGAGGATGGCTTAAACAACCATGATGGTCCTTGCCACCAAAGAGTATTATGCACAAGATCTTGGGGCTTACAGCCTCGGGTTCCAAGATCCGCAGGGTTGTCATCAGTAGGGATATGCCGCCAGGTTGCATTTGATGTTAATAGATGAATCTGAGCAATTCGATTAGCAACGTATGTCTCCCATGTTGAAGGAGCTTTGGAAAGCCATCCTAATACTATGGACGAGTCAGTCCATAAGTATATTTCATTAAAATTTAGATTCAGGGATTATTTAACATAACTAACAAGTTTTGCCAGTAAAACCGCACCATTGAGCTCTAAACGGGGTAGGCATACTGTCTGAATAGGAGCAACTTTACATTTTGCCATTAATAAATTTGAAAAAATTGTATGGGTAGGAGTTTCACATCTAATATACACTGCGGCACAGTAAGCTGATTTTGAGGCATCTGAAAATCCGTGAATTTGAATAGAGTATAACGGGGTATATTGTAACCAGCGAGGTATAGAAATAGTTTCAATATTCGAGAGATCCTGGACTAAACTATTCCATTTTCCAAGAGAATCTAATGAAATATCTTCATCCCACTGTAACCCTTCTAGCCACAATTGCTGCATCAGAATTTTTGCCCTTATAATTAAGGGTGCAAGCCATCCAGCGGGATCAAAAAGTTTTGCAACTGCGGAAAGAATTTTCCGTTTAGTAATTTTTGTGGCTATATTATTATAAATATCTAAAAATAAAATATCGAAAAATGTCTGTTATTCAAACTCTCCTAAAATCCGGTGCGTAGTAAAGCAAACAACGAACACAAATAGCAAAAGCAGTTATATGCTTAATAATAACCCTAATAAGAAGTAAGTGCATTTATATAAAGTATACCGCTTATTGATTGTAATATTAGTTTCTTTTAATGTTAAATATTATTAATTTCAGGTTGCTAAGAGAATGTTTTTTAGAAGTATCCAACTCAATAATTAAAATATTTCCTTCGAAAGTAAGGGCAACATATTATTTACCATTTTTAAGGACATTTGGCAAAGGGAAAGCTTCATATATGATCCATACAACAAAGGCATAATACGAAGACGAATAAAATCTAAACCAAAAAAAAAAAAAAATAACTGTAAAAAATTTTCCTAAAGCTAAGTACATTCCATGTAATATTGGTTTCTTATAGGCACACAAGATTTGAATAGTTTTGGTAGTGATGGCGAAGTCCAACATTATATACGAATACGAAGATTTATTCTTATTCTACAAACGTTAAATAATTAGAATCTGATTTTACCAGACATATGTATTTGTATTTCAGAAGAAAATAAATGCTATTTAAACTAAAAAATTTTATATTTAAATATTGTAATACAAATTTCATTATAGAGTAGGTTTATACTAACGGACCACATTATGATTTTGAAATTATTTTTGTTTACTTTTTTTAACTACATTATGGTGCATTTATTTGACCATAGTGTGTTTCTATTTAATCATAATATATTAATTTTTATATTATCAGGCATGTCACACATTCCGATCGGAATGGTTTGAATTCCGTTTTAACAATTCCGATCGACTTTGTTTTACCTTCTTCAGATTCCGACTGATTTTGTTTATTCTTGAAAAGTATTGAATCTCCGCTATTTAATTTAAATGTGGCAATATTTTGCACACCAAAGTAAACAACGAGTCTAATTCAAGTAAGACACATAATGAAAGTAAATTTAAGAAACGCAGATTACAAAATTTCAAAGAAACTAAATTCCACTTTGAAATTTAAATGTGGTTTCATTCCGAAGAAATTTTTCGTTTTTAGTTTTTTAAAGAAGCAATTTACGGAATTGAAACCACTTTCGATCGGAATTAAGTTCTGTGATTATTATGGTTATTATTTACAATATTATTTTCATATTAGACAACAATATGTTCAATTACAACCATATTATTGTTGTTTTTAAAATTAATATATATTTACAACAACCATATAATTTAACCATAATATGTTGCTCTTAGAATATGGTTACCTCGACCATGTTTTTTCTTTGCGTGTACATATAATTTTTTAACCAAACTATTTTTAAGTAGAAGTTAGTTATTAATTTTATTTAAGTTCAAGTTCATTATTTTTAGGGATTTTTGCAATTAGAAAATAGTATCTTATTATTATTCTTTTCTCTTTGTAATTAATCACTAAAATAACGAACTTAATTAAGTCGGTTTTAGAACGAAAAAGTTTTGATTTTTCCAAAGTAAAATTAAACAGAAATTAAATTTTAGTATTTTTATTTATAAATATTTTTTATTTTCATATTTTTTTTTTTATTTAATACCTTTGAATGAAATTAATATGTTCTTAAATTTTATTTTCTTAAATAATAATTAATTTATATTATCAGCCTTAAGTTCGTTATTTCTATAAATAGTTTTAATGTAATTTTCAGATAGTTTTATATAACGAACTTTAAAATTAATTATTGATTGTTATTCTCTTACGTAATATGCTTAAAAAATTAAAATGTTGCTAAACTTAACTTTTTTTACTTAATGTTTAATTTAAAACTTATGATTAAAAATTATTCAAATAAAAAAAACGAAAAATTTTGTTTTTTAATGCTCTTTTTATATTTGTATAATGTCATGTAAACAAACTTAAGGAAAAACTGTTCAAATCAGAAATTGAAAGTTTTTATAGATTCACGTTGCCAAGGGACTGAGCGGAATATGAATCTCGCACCTTTTAGTCCCTTCTCCAGCACGGTTACCCTGATATTTTTGAAGGCCGCCAGGATCCGTTTTGTAGGCTTACAGCTTTTGTGTTTTCCTAATCGACTAAGTGCATATCAAAGCAATCTCGCTTTCTTATAAAATTGTACAGGGCGCATTCAGCCCTCCGAAAAATCTGAAACTTATTTGCTAAAATGCGAAAGGCATTTTCGACTACTCGACGAGATCTGCTCAATCGGTAATTAAAAATTTTGTTTGCATTTATTGTAATCTCCCCATATGGTTTTAGTATTCTCGTACACAACCGAAAAGCATCGTTAGCCACAAAGACAAACGGTACTTTTGTATTAGTACCGGGCAATTCAGCTTCGGGTGTTCAGTGTTTTCTTTTGAAATTAAGGGTAATTCGAAAAAGTGGAGTATGACATTCTTGAAAACTTCTCAAGTGCCTTATGGTCTTCCAAATTAAGTTCGTCTTTGACCATGGAAGCCATACCTAACCCAGTGTCTCTGAGAAGCAACCGCTGCTGGCTACAACAGAACGAACTATTTTTTTGATTTTTTGTTCTCGTTTCCTTTTTTTTCATTGCAGCTATTATTGACACAATACTGCATAATACAGTTGTAAAGTTTTTTGTTTCCATTCTCTACTTTTTTAATTTTTTAATAAACTTTGACACAATTTACTTTGTTGAATTGTTTGTGGAAAAAACACGCACTAAAACAACAGCTGTAAACAATGACTTCATAGGTTATGTCAGAAGAAATTAACATATACGTTTAAACGCAAAAATTATAAGCCATATGTTAAAATGGCAACTGTGATATACATATGTAATTACATATGGATTTTCAAAGTGAGAAGTCATATGTAAAAAACACGTCGTATAAAGGCACCTTAAGATTTCAATAGATGCTATTAAAAAAAGCTAACTAAATTATACAACAATTATCTGAATCTTAGAAGAAATAAAAATATATCACTCGAAAGCTGCAGCATTAAAAGAGGAAATTTTAATGATAATTGCTGAAGATAGACTGTTTCTACTGATTCAGCGTGAAAACACAAGGATATGCAGCATGATATAAATCGACAAAAATCTAGTTGTTCAAAAGTCCCGAAAACGTTCTGTGAATTAAATACAATAATAAAGTAGAAATAACTAAAGAATCCTCCAGAAATAGTTCTCAAGAATCTGATTCAACCATCAACCTTTCACGAGTATTATTCCTAAGACAACCGCAAGAAAAAAAAGAAGATTCCCACAGTCAACGTAGCAGCATCACTTGACAGAGTAAACTTATCTGAAGCTTGTGAGTGGACTTCGTATAAGTTTTCAGTATCTGGGAGCACTATCAGGCGTAATCGCATGAAAGCACGAGAGACGCTAGGAGAAACTTAAAGTCAACTTTTTCGTCTGAAAAGTCTTTACTTCTATACTGGGATGGTAAGTTAGTTGTAGATATTGCCAGGGGTACCGAAAAAGAAGACAGTAGCGATACTGATCACTGAAAATGGAAAAGAGAGTTAAAAGGCATTTCAAAGATTATTCAGTGGCCTGGTTAGGAACAGGCTACAGCTTGCCTAAGCGCTCTTGATGATTTAACCTAGGAAAAATGTTCGTACTCTCGTTTTTGACACAACAGCTGCCAATAGAGGCCTATGAAGTGGTTCGTGTGCTATTCTAGCATAGAGTGTAACAATTAATATTATAAGGCACCATGTACTTGTCTGTTTTCAGTGCAGCTTTCGGAGTAAAAATGGGGGTATATATGTTGCTATTTTTAAGCGTTTTAGGAAAAATACTCTCCATGCAGTGATGATCATCTCGACGTCGATAACTAAACAGAAAAGCTTAGAGAAGAAATGATGGCCTATAATGCTGCTATTTTAAGGGACCCAAATCATTCAAAGCAGCCTCGAGATGACTACTTATAGCTGTTGCAGTTGTGTTGGATGGGTAAGGCTATTTATTCCTTTAAAACATATTTATTAAAAGACCAGTTTATCCTTACAGCTAGGAAAAGAAGGAATTACTGAAGTAAGCTTGCTTGTAGCCTTGATTTATGGCCGTCATTGGAATGTAGAACCCAAAGCCTTTTTGGTAGTGATGAATGTTTTCCTTTTTTTAATGCAGGTCGAAGCATACTCTGATTGCGATGTGAAGAAGCCTAATTTGGTGGCATTTAAGCTCCACCTGTGGTTCTTTTGTGAACACTTGATTGGCCTGACTTTTTTTGTTACCGTGTCAGTAACGACACCAAAATTAAGATGGTCAAAAATTGCAGCGCCAACCAAAAAGCAAGGCCCTAAAGAGAGTTGAAATTAACTATGTAAGTATGATAGTCCTCTGGAGACATATGTTGCACAGCGTAGAACAGATCCCCTTATATATGGAAAAGAAACAGCTTCATCTTTTTTTCGCAAAAAAACCCTTTCTGATTCATTTTTGTCGCGCTCAAGGAGAAAGTATTCAAAATGAAAGTAGTAAATTATTGTGCTAAAATAGGTATTGCACCGATCCAAACATTTAATTCACGTATCACTAAGAATGAGAAACAGTTTCAGAATCTTTTCCATTTTGTTCAACTGCACAGACAACAGTTTCCAACGTCGAAGAAGGCGACGCTAATGAGCAATGGTGCTAGTAAGCTTTTGTAAATATTGATAGTCTTACATGTACAATAAACATTTCAAAAACTTAAATTAAGGCTACGGTAAATGTAAGGTAACATTTCCACTGCTTTTTTTAAATTTATATCCTCAATAAATACACTGCTTTTCTTCCTTAAGCACACTTACCGTTTACCAATGCAAAGTAACCAGTTATGTTAAAATATTGGTGTAATTTTTAGCCCACCTTATCCTTTTGTTAATGAAAAAATATCGCGAAGTATTTTATTATCGCCGATCTTCTCACCCATCTTAATTCTTAATTTCATACCATAAAAAGATTTTTTATACCCCGATGAAAAATCGCCATAACTGACAACACTGGTTATAGCATACCAGACCATAACTACACTCTGTTTGCTGTTGTGTAAATTTAAAAATAGCTCCTCTTAACTCGCGTCATGAAAATAATAATTGTAGCCATCTGGACCACCATATTTAATTTATTTTTTGAAGCAATATTTTTCATCTACTAATGTAATTTATAAATCAAATTCGAAAACTTTAAAAAACCCAAATGATTCGAATCAAATGAAAAGAAAAAAATTAAACATTTTTCGTTTTTGTCACATTAAACTGTAATATTGTTGATATTAATTTTATTTTAACGAAGTGTCCTTCTTAATGGTAGTAAATTTGTACTCGTAACTGCCAAAAAAAAAAAAAAAGATAGACCATTTAAAAACAGGAAAATAAGTGGTTCCTATCATCTGATCGAGAATGTATTTAATAATAAATGATGTTTTTATTAAAATATTTAGCTATCTTAGTTACAATAATTTTGATTTGATATATATTTTTACACAAAATTTTCATACAAAATTATTTTATAAGTAGATTTGAAATCCATGTTACGTTTTATGATTATGGCAGTAAGTGTTTGAAACCCTTTATTAAATTAAATCTTTTGCATTTCTTACAGGTTCATGAAAAATCGATTCTTCTGGCTGCAATACCAAGTTGCTTCATTTTTGATATGATGACTTTCAGCGTTCTATGTTTCTTAAAAATGTCTACTTTTAGTATAGTACCATTATTAATACGAGATAATTTATTGAATATATACTTTGGTATATTTGTATCTTATTCGATTTTATTTAAATATTTAATACAATTGGTTTATAGTAAGAACAACAAAACCCAAGTTAAATTAAGTTTTTTAATGAATCTTTTGGATATAATGATTTTAGCAACATCATTGGCAACATCAATGCTTCCATCCCCAAAAAGATATCCTTTTTTGTGGCCATTTTTTATTTCATTTATATGCTTTATATCCTTCATTCTATTTTTTTTTCGAATCATATCTGCTCCAAATTAAAATATTTTAATTTCCTTAAAGTGTTTAAGCAAGATAAATGTATGTTAAAAGAATCACTGATATTTTTAGTTTTTTTCCTTAATGTACATTAAATCAATAAAAGTTATTAATACGAAAGATTTTTATAATAATAATTGTAGTTTTATTCCATTATCTATACTTCTTAAAGCGTGAGTGTTAAGGTAAAAAAGAGATGATTTTGCATTAAAGAAAATTTCAACGTTACAATTATAATAACTTTTAATGTTAAACAGCAATTTTTTTATTGAATCCAAAAACATTAAATGTTAAATAATCCAGGGACCGAAAACAACTGTTAGGTTTTTATTTCAGAGCAAAAAGGTTAGGCAAAAATGCCTTTTATCTGTATTTAGGAGCTTTTAACCATTATCTAGACATTTATATTATATTGGTTACCGTAATTAATTAATTAAGGAAATAAAAATTTTGTTTATTCTTTTCTTTTTTATTAAGAACTAGGTCAGGTTTAAAATAATAAATTTATTGTTTTTTATTTATTTTTTCAATATTTCGCCACACCGTTGGGTGGCATCTTCAGGAAACAGGAAACAAATTTATTAAAATTAGGTTATTTCAAATACAAATTATTAATTCATATGAAAAAATTTGTCAAACAAACTCAAAAATTTTTTTTCAAAAAACAAAGAAAAAAATTCAAACATGTTATACATAAACATACATATAAAAAATTTCAATACTCAAAATACATTGAAACTTTTAAAAATTTTTCAAAAAATTTTAAATTATACAAAAAACAATATACATATACAAACACAAAAATTTTTATTTGATAAAAATGTTACAAATAATTAAGTTAGTCACATTGTAACGTTTACTTTTTTTTATGAACTAAATGTCTATAACACTGTGCAACATTATCAGTATTTAAAGTTTATTCTTTTTGTTGTTGGAACTTTAATTATTTGTAACATCTCTAACATATACCGACGTTTATAATTATTTTCAATATTTAAAACTGATGCATCTTCAAAGTTAGGATGATGATTTAGACTCGCACAATGGGAAGATAATGCAGTTTTTTGAGTATTATTTACGTCTCTATATCTTTGATCAGATTTATGTCCAGCTATTCTAGTTTTAAGTTTATTCTTTGTTGTACCTACATATACTTTATTACAATTTTCACTATCATTACCATTACAAGGTATTTTATATACTACATTAGACAAGTTCCATTTTTGTATTTTATCTTTTGTTTTACTAAATAATCTGTTTAAAGTATTAAAAGTTTTGTAAGCCATTTTATATTTTTCCAAATCGAAAATTTTTGCTTTTTCTATTCTTTCTGCTAATTCTGGTACATAAATTAAAGACTTGTAAACTTTTGTTTCTGTCACACTTCTTGTGTTACATGCTCTTCCGTACCTAATTTGTTTAAACAAACTCTTTATTAATTGTATTGGAAAATTATTATCGGTTAGTATCTTTATAACTTTATCTTTATTTATCTTGTGAAATTCCTTATCACTTATCTTAAATACTTTTTCTATCAAATTTTTGCCTGTATAAATAATTATTCTTTTGTTGTGTTTGGAATAAAAATTAATAATTCTTCCGGAAGCTGTCGGCTTTTGATACCAATCCATTTTTAGTTTATTACCTCTTCTTATTACTAACGTATCTAAATAGGGAAGTTTAAAATCGCGTTCTATTTCTATTGTGAATTTTATGCAACTATTAAATTTATTAAATGTTTCCAGCATATTTTCGATTCCAGTTTCCGAAACAATACAAAACAAATCATCTACATATTTAGTCAGTAATCTTGGTTTAATACTAAGTTCTTCAATGCAGATGTCTAATAATTTCTCCATAACAATGTCTGCCACAATTGGAGAGGCTGGGGATCCCATTGGAAGTCCTTTTTGTTGCAAATATATGTTATTATTATATTGAAAATATCTATTATCCACTATGCAAAATTTTAAAATCCGTAAAAATAAACATTTCTCTATTCCAGTATATCCCTGTATCACGTTCCATTTTTCTTCCCTTATATTTATCGCTAAGTCAACAGGTATACTCGGAAATAATGATACTACATCAAATGAAACTAACTTTTCCTCATTCTGAATATATTGGTTCTTTATCCTTTCCTTAAATTCTATTGAGTTCTTAACATTATATTTAGAATTCTCTGTAATCTTTTTCAATATTATTGTAATATATTTATACAATTCATAAGATGGAGAATTAATAAAAGAACAAATGGGTCTTAAAGGAAAATTCTCTTTATGAATTTTAGGTAATCCATATAACCTAGGAGCTGTAGCAACATTTGTTTTAAGTCTGTTTATTTCTAAAATAGTAATAATTTTTTGCTTAAAAAGTTCTTCTACTAAGACATTATTTATTTTTTGCAATTTTGTTGTTGGATCTTTATTTGTTAACTTATAGTTAATAACATCCCCTACAATATTGTTAATTCTTAAATCATAATCAGTTTTACTCTTAAAATTTTGTTTCTTAAATTATCCAAATACTTTTCCATTATGTGTTGAATTTTTCTTTTTCTTCATCTTGAAAATATTAAGAATATTCTTAGTAGAATTCACAATAAATTTTAGTACAATTCCAGAATTTCGACATCGAATTAAAAAGGTATTAAAACGATTGACAAGTCCTCTTGCCTTCCGATTTCTTTTAAAAAAGTTATAGCTCAACTTTTTAATTAAATTTAAATGTTTTTTGACCTTTATTCTTTTCTTTATTCTTTTCTTTTTAATTAAGCACGAGGTCAGGTTTAAAATAATAAAAATATTGTTTTTTATTTATTTTTTAATATTTCGCCACACCGTTGGGTGGCATCTTCAGGAAACAGGAAACAAATTTATTAAAATTAGGTTATTTCAAATGCAAATAATTAATTCATATGAAAAAATTTGTCAAACGAACTCAAAAAATTTTTTCAAAAAACAAAGACAAAAAATTCAAACATGTTATACATAAACATACATATAACAAATTTCAATACTCAAAATACATTGAAACTTTTAAAAATTTTTCAAAAAATTTTAAATTATACAAAAAACAATATACATATACAAACACAAAAATTTTTATTTGATAAAAATGTTACAAATAATTAAGTTAGTTACATTGTAACGTTTACTATTTTTTATGAACTAAATGTCTATAACACTGTGCAACATTATCAGTATCAGCTTTAAAGTTTATTCTTTCTGTTGTTGGAACTTTAATTATTTGTAACATCTCTAACATATACCGACGTGAGTTCGTTTGACAAATTTTTTCATATGAATTAATAATTTGTGTTTGAAATAACCTAATTTTAATAAATTTGTTTCCTGTTTCCTGAAGATGCCACCCAACGGTGTGGCGAAATATTGAAAAAGTAAATAAAAACAATATTTTTATTATTTTAAACCTGACCTAGTGCTTAATTAAAAAGAAAAGAATAAAGGTCAAAAAACATTTAAATTTAATAAAAATTTTGGTTATAAATAACCGTTTTATCAACCAAACAAATTTTTTGGTTAAGAATAAACATTAAATCAACCAAAAAATTTTTATGGTTAATATAATAGTTATTTATAACCAAAATTTTTATTACTTTAATTAATTAATTACGGTAACCAATATAATATAAAAGTCTAGATAATGGTTAAAAGCTCCCAAGTGCGGATAAAACATTATCGAAACAAAAAAAAAATTTTTTTTAGTTGTCATGTAAAAAAAAATTCTAAAAATATCAAAGGTTTTTTGTTGTCACCAAGTTCGTCTATACATACATATATGCAAACTCAAATATACAATATATATATAAAGTAGGAACCAAAAAAAAATATTTTTATAATGGTTATTTTTTACTTAAATTTTTTAGTTTAGATAATGGTTATTTTCCAGAAAAAAAATTTTTTTGGGGAAATAATGGTTATTTTCGGCCAAAAAATTTGTGGTTATTATAACGATTATTTGTGCCTGTTCGTAAATGCATCACTGCACTGCTTAATATGATTATTCTGCACTGCCACTGCTAATCAGATGTCGCGTATGTTTTGTTTTGCTAATTTTTTTGTGTACATTTACGAACGAAGAAATACTGTGAAAATTAAAATATTTATAATTTACTCGATTTGTGAACTACATGATACAAAATATGATAAAAATTTGTGGAAAAATAATAAATAATTTGTGCGTCATATACTTTAGTGATGCATTTACGAACAGATGACATTCGCAGTGCTGCCACTTTTTGCTTTTACGAACGTAATGCGCATCATATACAGTGCAACGCCCTATATTTCTTATTTCAATTAGTAAAAATAACTAAAATAAAATATATTACTTGTTAATGATTGATTATAACCTTTACGTAAATATATCAGTAATAATTGTTAAATCTGATTTTTTATCGTTTATCTTATAATTGTTACGTCTTTAAAAAATACAGAATTACATAGTATTAAGTGTATAATGGTTTTTAGAAATGTATACAGTTCGTATATCTTTGAATAATGCCTTCTTTATGGAGAGCTTGCATGTGTGTGTCATGTTTTGCTCTCGTTGTTAAAAGTTTGGAGATGGTTGCCTATAAGAAGTGAAGTTCAAAAGTAAAAATACTAAGGGAGAAGCTGAGTAATTTAAAAGTATAAGAAATGTTGTATAAATTATTTATTCAACTTTTTTGTGTATTTTAAGCAAAGAAAAATTTTTAAGTTTTATATATTTATGAAAAATTGGGTGGGTGCCTAACTGCTGTAAAAAAACAATACGTAAACGGTATATCAAAACATAAAAGTTTAACTGCAAATGGAAGAAGATATCAATAAAAAAAAAAAAATTTTTTTGCAGAAACATAAATACAGAGCTGTTAAATTTAGATTACTTTCAGTAATTAATGGTATTGATTACATAATTCTCTTTTAAACAATTCCTGATTGTTAATTAACTATGATTACAAATAATCCAAAAGTAATCAAGATTATTTAGCATTACAAGAAAATAATCAAAAATAATCAAAAGTAATCAAAAAACTAATTGAATACTTTCAGGGATTTTTTTGGTTGTTTTTTAAACATATTGAATTTACATCATGTAATGTACATATACATTTTATTTTGTAAAATTTGTATTTACAACGTAAAACAATTCTGAAGAAATACAACAAAATTAGATAGTTTTTGTGTACAAAATATAGATACATATATTCACTTTAATAACAATAATATATGAATATTCCTCGTATTCTTCTTGACAAATTTAATTGGTTTAATAGATGATGTTTACAATATAACACAACCTAAGGTAGATAGATGCGAAGAATGCTGGTGAAAGTTGTTGCTATACAGAAACTGCTGCATTAATGTGAACATTAATGATTGTTATAAATGATTTTGTCCCAATTAGAATATTAGGTTGGAGAGTATAAAGAAATAGACAATTTTATTTCTCTGAAATAGAAGTGCAAATTATAATTACTCGTTTGAGATAATTATAATTTAGCGGGAAGAAAAGAAATGATGGGGATTTATTAACAATAGTTTTCCTTTAATGAGATTATTAGGCCTGTAAATAATTTCTCACCTTGACTCGCGTAATGTTGCTTTTAGCAAAAAGATTTCTTCTTCAGAGTTTTTCACAAAAGTTAAATTCTTTTATTTAAATTTTACCTAAGTACTATATACAAGATTTGGGTTTTTATAATTCAGGTTGGGGGTTTCACAATGATGTTGTTTTGTAGGTTGCTGATTAGTAAGTAAGTATTTTTGATACAGTTTAAGTCTTTCGTGTTTAGGTGAAAAACAAAGTTAACAACTTGACAACTGAAATTATTCCATTATTAACTAAAAGGGCAACTCGTAATTCTACGATACATTTTTATGGTAAGTATAATGAGGTAAGTTAAAAAAAGGTATGTAAATAAAGGTAAGTATAATAAAAGTAAGTATAATAAAGGTAAGTATAATAAAGTAATAATATTAACAAAATATAAGTAATTAATTCATTGAAAACATTTTACATATGTATAATAAATTTTGGTATACTATAATGGATAAAAGATGTTTTAGGTTTCAAGTATTTAAATTTTGTGTCCAAAAGTTAGTTTGGACATGGCGCCGGCCTTGCCGTTAGGCAACTGATACCGTTTTGTCCGTAGCGCAAAGTACATTTGCGAGTGACTTAATGGCCTCTGCGAGAATCTTGGTGTCTGCTGTAACAGGTGTTGACGACTGTTGAAATTCCTTTTTCTTGGCTGGCTGTGGTGTCTTTGCTCTTTTGTGTTGACGATTACGTTTTGGTATTTTACCTCCTTGCCTATTGGAAGGTTGATGCAGTAGTGTGTGATGAAACTTATCACATTTTCTGCACGTATCCATGGATATGCAACCTCGTAAGTCATGGCTTCTGGCCAGGCAGTTTAGGCAGTACTGATTGTCTTCAACCACGTCCTCTCTTTCTTGAGCTGTCATTCTTAGAAACTTTCTGCAAAACCGCAAGGCATGGAAGCGATTGCACAATATACATCTATAAACGTCAGGATCGCGAGATTGCAAACGACGTTGTTTTGAACGGCTTGCAATTGGTCGAGTGGTGGCTAATCTTCTGTTGGTTCTATAGGAAAAAGAGAATACATTAGAAACAAGTAATTTGGTAAGATAGAGTCATTTTCTAGCTGAAATTTTAGCTGAAACAGAGTGTAAACATATGAGGATAATATAGAACTAATTGAGATAAATATGAAAGAGGTAAGTTAAATTTTTAATCATTCAGGAACGGAAGATAGCACAATTTAACTACAGGTCGAGTTATTGTTCCTGATGCTGTGCGGATATCAGCAATACGTACATTGGTGTCCGTACCAGGGTAAGTCTTTTCTATTCTACCAAACCGCCATTCGTATGGAGGTAGTAAGTCGTCAATGGTAGCCACTAAATCGCCTACTTGCATATTTGGAACCGAGCTCTTCCATTTATGTCTTTTATGCAAGGACTTGAGATAGTCTTCCTTCCATCGGATAGAAAATTGGTGATGAATGACCTTCAGCTTTTCCCATCTATTGATAAGAGACATGTTTTCAACAGACTGGTCAGGGAAAGCTATTAGAGGAGCTCCTTTTAAAAAATGACCGGGTGTAAGAGCAGCTAAATCTGTTGGGTCTTCAGATAGTGCAGATATCGGTCGGGAGTTGAGAATACCTTCAATTCTGGCTAGGATAGTAGAAAATTCTTCAAAGGTGAATCTTTCAAATGAAACTTGAAACTTTTAACTGCTGCCTCCCATAGACCGCCCATGTGCGGAGCGTATGGCGGTATGAATCTCCATTCAAACCCATGAGCAATGTATTTTTGGGATATATCTCGAGCTGCAGACTTTACAAACGTCGAAAATTCCCGTTCTAATATCTTACTGGCACCTAAGAAATTTCTACCATTATCTGTGACTACCCTTTGGGGGAGCCCCCGCCTCCCAACGAAGCGAAGAAATGCCGCTTGAAACGCAGCCGAGGATAAGTCCGAACAAAGTTCTAAGTGTATAGCCTTTGTACTGAAGCATACAAACACACAAACATATGCTTTAACCATAGGAGATTTTCTGAGAGGTGATGTTTTAATTTCAAAGGGCCCGGCAAAATCAATCCCTGTGATCTGGAAGGGATGAGACAAGTTGCATCTCTCTGGAGGTAGGGGAGCCATTATCTGTGAAGATTCTTGCTGCTTGTAAATAAGGCACGTTTTGCAATGACGTATTATGTTTTTTATACGAGGTTTAAGTCTGAATATGAAAAATTCTGTTTGCACCATTCGGATTATTTGACTGCATTCTGCGTGGCATAACAGCTCGTGCAAATGCGTGAGATATAGATGGCAAAAACGGGAGTTGCCAGGCAAAATAATCGGATAACGTTCGTTATATGGAAGAGATGAGTGAGATAATCTTCCATTTACGCGCATAATAAATTTTGAGTCGAGAATAGGATTTAGAGATTTAAGTGCGCTTTTATTAGATATTATCTGAGAGTTAAGCAGATTTCGATATTCTTCGGGATAGAACGTTTTTTGAGCTATAACAAGGAGTTTCACTTTCACTTGTTTCATTTCCTCTGGAGTCAACTCATCTGATTTAAAGCGATTATTATTTAGTATCCTACTTTTTAAACTTTTATTGAAAAATCGGAAAATATAGCCTATTACGCGTAGGGCTCTGCTATACGATGAGAACCTGTTCAGAACATCTTCCTTGACTTCTGAGTGTAGTGAGTGGCAATCAATTTTTGATTTGCTAACTAGTTTAAGAGGATTTCTTTTTGGCCAGTCTGAGGATGGCTTAAACAACCATGATGGTCCTTGCCACCAAAGAGTATTATGCACAAGATCTTGGGGCTTACAGCCTCGGGTTCCAAGATCCGCAGGGTTGTCATCAGTAGGGATATGCCGCCAGGTTGCATTTGATGTTAATAGATGAATCTGAGCAATTCGATTAGCAACGTATGTCTCCCATGTTGAAGGAGCTTTGGAAAGCCATCCTAATACTATGGACGAGTCAGTCCATAAGTATATTTCATTAAAATTTAGATTCAGGGATTATTTAACATAACTAACAAGTTTTGCCAGTAAAACCGCACCATTGAGCTCTAAACGGGGTAGGCATACTGTCTGAATAGGAGCAACTTTACATTTTGCCATTAATAAATTTGAAAAAATTGTATGGGTAGGAGTTTCACATCTAATATACACTGCGGGACAGTAAGCTGATTTTGAGGCATCTGAAAATCCGTGAATTTGAATAGAGTATAACGGGGTATATTGTAACCAGCGAGGTATAGAAATAGTTTCAATATTCGAGAGATCCTGGACTAAACTATTCCATTTTCCAAGAGAATCTAATGAAATATCTTCATCCCACTGTAACCCTTCTAGCCACAATTGCTGCATCAGAATTTTTGCCCTTATAATTAAGGGTGCAAGCCATCCAGCGGGATCAAAAAGTTTTGCAACTGCGGAAAGAATTTTCCGTTTAGTAATTTTTGTGGCTATATTATTATAAATATCTAAAAATAAAATATCGAAAAATGTCTGTTATTCAAACTCTCCTAAAATCCGGTGCGTAGTAAAGCAAACAACGAACACAAATAGCAAAAGCAGTTATATGCTTAATAATAACCCTAATAAGAAGTAAGTGCATTTATATAAAGTATACCGCTTATTGATTGTAATATTAGTTTGTTTTAATGTTAAATATTATTAATTTCAGGTTGCTAAGAGAATGTTTTTTAGAAGTATCCAACTCAATAATTAAAATATTTCCTTCGAAAGTAAGGGCAACATATTATTTACCATTTTTAAGGACATTTGGCAAAGGGAAAGCTTCATATATGATCCATACAACAAAGGCATAATACGAAGACGAATAAAATCTAAACCAAAAAAAAAAAAAAAATAACTGTAAAAAATTTTCCTAAAGCTAAGTACATTCCATGTAATATTGGTTTCTTATAGGCACACAAGATTTGAATAGTTTTGGTAGTGATGGCGAAGTCCAACATTATATACGAATACGAAGATTTATTCTTATTCTACAAACGTTAAATAATTAGAATCTGATTTTACCAGACATATGTATTTGTATTTCAGAAGAAAATAAATGCTATTTAAACTAAAAAATTTTATATTTAAATATTGTAATACAAATTTCATTATAGAGTAGGTTTATACTAACGGACCACATTATGATTTTGAAATTATTTTTGTTTACTTTTTTTAACTACATTATGGTGCATTTATTTGACCATAGTGTGTTTCTATTTAATCATAATATATTAATTTTTATATTATTAGGCATGTCACACATTCCGATCGGAATGGTTTGAATTCCGTTTTAACAATTCCGATCGACTTTGTTTTACCTTCTTCAGATTCCGACTGATTTTGTTTATTCTTGAAAAGTATTGAATCTCCGCTATTTAATTTAAATGTGGCAATATTTTGCACACCAAAGTAAACAACGAGTCTAATTCAAGTAAGACACATAATGAAAGTAAATTTAAGAAACGCAGATAACAAAATTTCAAAGAAACTAAATTCCACTTTGAAATTTAAATGTGGTTTCATTCCGAAGAAATTTTTCGTTTTTAGTTTTTTAAAGAAGCAATTTACGGAATTGAAACCACTTTCGATCGGAATTAAGTTCTGTGATTATTATGGTTATTATTTACAATATTATTTTTATATTAGACAACAATATGTTCAATTACAACCATATTATTGTTGTTTTTAAAATTAATATATATTTACAACAACCATATAATTTAACCATAATATGTTGCTCTTAGAATATGGTTACCTCGACCATGTTTTTTCTTTGCGTGTACATATAATTTTTTAACCAAACTATTTTTAAGTAGAAGTTAGTTATTAATTTTATTTAAGTTCAAGTTCATTATTTTTAGGGATTTTTGCAATTAGAAAACAGTATCTTATTATTATTCTTTTCTCTTTGTAATTAATCACTAAAATAACGAACTTAATTAAGTCGGTTTTAGAACGAAAAAGTTTTGATTTTTCCAAAGTAAAATTAAACAGAAATTAAATTTTAGTATTTTTTTTTTATAAATATTTTTTATTTTCATATTTTTTTTTTATTTAATACCTTTGAATGAAATTAATATGTTCTTAAATTTTATTTTCTTAAATAATAATTAATTTATATTATCAGCCTTAAGTTCGTTATTTCTATAAATAGTTTTAATGTAATTTTCAGATAGTTTTATATAACGAACTTTAAAATTAATTATTGATTGTTATTCTCTTACGTAATATGCTTAAAAAATTAAAATGTTGCTAAACTTAACTTTTTTTACTTAATGTTTAATTTAAAACTTATGATTGAAAATTATTCAAATAAAAAAAACGAAAAATTTTGTTTTTTAATGCTCTTTTTATATTTGTATAATGTCATGTAAACAAACTTAAGGAAAAACTGTTCAAATCAGAAATTGAAAGTTTTTATAGATTCACGTTGCCAAGGGACTGAGCGGAATATGAATCTCGCACCTTTTAGTCCCTTCTCCAGCACGGTTACCCTGATATTTTTGAAGGCCGCCAGGATCCGTTTTGTAGGCTTACAGCTTTTGTGTTTTCCTAATCGACTAAGTGTATATCAAAGCAATCTCGCTTTCTTATAAAATTGTACAGGGCGCATTCAGCCCTCCGAAAAATCTGAAACTTATTTGCTAAAATGCGAAAGGCATTTTCGACTACTCGACGAGATCTGCTCAATCGGTAATTAAAAATTTTGTTTGCATTTATTGTAATCTCCCCATATGGTTTTAGTATTCTCGTACACAACCGAAAAGCATCGTTAGCCACAAAGACAAACGGTACTTTTGTATTAGTACCGGGCAATTCAGCTTCGGGTGTTCAGTGTTTTTTTTTTTTGAAATTAAGGGAGATACTTTCTCCAGTAATTCGAAAAAGTGGAGTATGACATTCTTGAAAACTTCTCAAGTGCCTTAGGGTCTTCCAAATTAAGTTTGCTTTGACCATGGAAGCCATACCTAACCCAGTGTCTCTGAGAAGCAACCGCTGCTGGCTACAACAGAACGAACTATTTTTTTGATTTTTTGTTCTCGTTTCCTTTTTTTTTTTTTCATTGCAGCTATTATTGACACAATACTGCATAATACAGTTGTAAAGTTTTTTGTTTCCATTCTCTACTTTTTTAATTTTTTAATAAACTTTGACACAATTTACTTTGTTGAATTGTTTGTGGAAAAAACACGCACTAAAACAACAGCTGTAAACAATGACTTCATAGGTTATGTCAGAAGAAATTAACATATACGTTTAAACGCAAAAATTATAAGCCATATGTTAAAATGGCAACTGTGATATACATATGGAATTACATATGGATTTTCAAAGTGAGAAGTCATATGTAAAAAACACGTCGTATAAAGGCACCTTAAGATTTCAATAGATGCTATTAAAAAAAGCTAACTAAATTATACAACAATTATCTGAATCTTAGAAGAAATAAAAATATATCACTCGAAAGCTGCAGCATTAAAAGAGGAAATTTTAATGATAATTGCTGAAGATAGACTGTTTCTACTGATTCAGCGTGAAAACACAAGGATATGCAGCATGATATAAATCGACAAAAATCTAGTTGTTCAAAAGTCCCGAAAACGTTCTGTGAATTAAATACAATAATAAAGTAGAAATAACTAAAGAATCCTCCAGAAATAGTTCTCAAGAATCTGATTCAACCATCAACCTTTCACGAGTATTATTCCTAAGACAACCGCAAGAAAAGAAAGAAGATTCCCACAGTCAACGTAGCAGCATAACTTGCCAGAGTAAACTTATCTGAAGCTTGTGAGTGGACTTCGTATAAGTTTTCAGTATCTGGGAGCACTATCAGGCGTAATCGCATGAAAGCACGAGAGACGCTAGGAGAAACTTAAAGTCAACTTTTTCGTCTGAAAAGTCTTTACTTCTATACTGGGATGGTAAGTTAGTTGTAGATATTGCCAGGGGTACCGAAAAAGAAGACAGTAGCGATACTGATCACTGAAAATGGAAAAGAGAGTTAAAAGGCATTTCAAAGATTATTCAGTGGCCTGGTTAGGAACAGGCTACAGCTTGCCTAAGCGCTCTTGATGATTTAACCTAGGAAAAATGTTCGTACTCTCGTTTTTGACACAACAGCTGCCAATAGAGGCCTATGAAGTGGTTCGTGTGCTATTCTAGCATAGAGTGTAACAATTAATATTATAAGGCACCATGTACTTGTCTGTTTTCAGTGCAGCTTTCGGAGTAAAAATGGGGGTATATATGTTGCTATTTTTAAGCGTTTTAAGAAAAATACTCTCCATGCAGTGATGATCTTTTCGACGTCGATAACTAAACAGAAAAGCTTAGAGAAGAAATGATGGCCTTTAATGCTGCTATTTTAAGGGACCCAAATCATTCAAAGCAGCTTCGAGATGACTACTTATAGCTGTTGCAGTTGTGTTGGATGGCTAAGGCTATTTATTCCTTTAAAACATATTTATTAAAAGACTAGTTTATCCTTACAGCTAGGAAAAGAAGGAATTACTGAAGTAAGCTTGCTTGTAGCCTTGATTTATGGCCGTCATTGGAATGTAGAACCCAAAGCCTTTTTGGTAGTGATGAATGTTTTCCTTTTTTTAATGCAGGTCGAAGCATACTCTGATTGCGATGTGAAGAAGCCTAATTTGGTGGCATTTAAGCTCCACCTGTGGTTCTTTTGTGAACACTTGATTGGCCTGACTTTTTTTGTTACCGTGTCAGTAACGACACCAAAATTAAGATGGTCAAAAATTGCAGCGCCAACCAAAAAGCAAGGCCCTAAAGAGAGTTGAAATTAACTATGTAAGTATGATAGTCCTCTGGAGACATATGTTGCACAGCGTAGAACAGATCCCCTTATATATGGAAAAGAAACAGCTTCATCTTTTTTTCACAAAAAACCCTTTCTGATTCATTTTTGTCGCGCTCAAGGAGAAAGTATTCAAAATGAAAGTAGTAAATTATTGTGATAAAATAGGTATTGCACCGATCCAAACATTTAATTCACGTATCACTAAGAATGAGAAACAGTTTCAGAATCTTTTGCATTTTGTTCAACTGCACAGACAACAGTTTCCAACGTCGAAGAAGGCGACGCTAATGAGCAATGGTGCTAGTAAGCTTAAGGCTACGGTAAATGTAAGGTAACATTTTCACTGCTTTTTTTTAAATTTATATCCTCAATAAATACACTGCTTTTCTTCCTTAAGCACACTTACCGTTTACCAATGCAAAGTAACCAGTTATGTTAAAATATTGGTGTAATTTTTAGCCCACCTTATCCTTTTGTTAATGAAAAAATATCGCGAAGTATTTTATTATCGCCGATCTTCTCACCCATCTTAATTCTTAATTTCATACCATAAAAAGATTTTTTATACCCCGATGAAAAATCGCCATAACTGACAACACTGGTTATAGCATACCAGACCATAACTACACTCTGTTTGCTGTTGTGTAAATTTAAAAATAGCTCCTCTTAACTCGCGTCATGAAAATAATAATTGTAGCCATCTGGACCACCATATTTAATTTATTTTTTGAAGCAATATTTTTCATCTACTAATGTAATTTATAAATCAAATTCGAAAACTTTAAAAAACCCAAATGATTCGAATCAAATGAAAAGAAAAAAATTAAACATTTTTCGTTTTTGTCACATTAAGCTGTAATATTGTTGATATTAATTTTATTTTAACGAAGTGTCCTTCTTAATGGTAGTAAATTTGTACTCGTAACTGCCAAAAAAAAAAAAAAAGATAGACCATTTAAAAACAGGAAAATAAGTGGTTCCTATCATCTGATCGAGAATGTATTTAATAATAAATGATGTTTTTATTAAAATATTTAGCTATCTTAGTTACAATAATTTTGATTTGATATATATTTTTACACAAAATTTTCATACAAAATTATTTTATAAGTAGATTTGAAATCCATGTAACGTTTTATGATTATGGCAGTAAGTGTTTGAAACCCTTTATTAAATTAAATCTTTTGCATTTCTTACAGGTTCATGAAAAATCGATTCTTCTGGCTGCAATACCAAGTTGCTTCATTTTTGATATGATGCCTTTCAGCGTTCTATGTTTCTTAAAAATGTCTACTTTTAGTATAGTACCATTATTAATACGAGATAATTTATTGAATATATACTTTGGTATATTTGTATCTTATTCGATTTTATTTAAATATTTAATACAATTGGTTTATAGTAAGAACAACAAAACCCAAGTTAAATTAAGTTTTTTAATGAATCTTTTGGATATAATGATTTTAGCAACATCATTGGCAACATCAATGCTTCCATCCCCAAAAAGATATCCTTTTTTGTGGCCATTTTTTATTTCATTTTTATGCTTTATATCCTTCATTCTATTTTTTTTCGAATCATATCTGCTCCAAATTAAAATATTTTAATTTCCTTAAAGTGTTTAAGCAAGATAAATGTATGTTAAAAGAATCACTGATATTTTTAGTTTTTTCCTTAATGTACATTAAATCAATAAAAGTTATTAATACGAAAGATTTTTATAATAATAATTGTAGTTTTATTCCATTATCTATACTTCTTAAAGCGTGAGTGTTAAGGTAAAAAAGAGATGATTTTGCATTAAAGAAAATTTCAACGTTACAATTATAATAACTTTTAATGTTAAACAGCAATTTTTTTTATTGAATCCAAAAACATTAAATATTGAATAATCCAGGGACCGAAAACAACTGTTAGGTTTTTATTTCAGAGCAAAAAAGTTAGGCAAAAATGCCTTTTATCTGTATTTGGGAGCTTTTAACCATTATCTAGACATTTATATTATATTGGTTACCGTAATTAATTAATTAAAGAAATAAAAATATTGTTTTTTATTTATTTTTTCAATATTTCGCCACACCGTTGGGTGGCATCTTCAGGAAACAGGAAACAAATTTATTAAAATTAGGTTATTTCAAATACAAATTATTAATTCATATGAAAAAATTTGTCAAACGAACTCAAAAATTTTTTTCAAAAAACAAAGAAAAAAATTCAAACATGTTATACATAAACATACATATAAAAAATTTCAATACTCAAAATACATTGAAACTTTTAAAAATTTTTCAAAAAATTTTAAATTATACAAAAAACAATATACATATACAAACACAAAAATTTTTATTTGATAAAAATGTTACAAATAATTAAGTTAGTTACATTGTAACGTTTACTATTTTTTATGAACTAAATGTCTATAACACTGTGCAACATTATCAGTATCAGCTTTAAAGTTTATTCTTTTTGTTGTTGGAACTTTAATTATTTGTAACATCTCTAACATATACCGGCGTTTATAATTATTTTCAATATTTAAAACTGATGCATCTTCAAAGTTAGGATGATGATTTAGACTCGCACAATGGGAAGATAATGCAGTTTTTTGAGTATTATTTACGTCTCTATATCTTTGATCAGATTTATATCCAGCTATTCTAGTTTTAAGTTTATTCTTTGTTGTACCTACATATACTTTATTACAATTTTCACTATCATTACCATTACCAGGTATTTTATATACTACATTAGACAAGTTCCATTTTTGTATTTTATCTTTTGTTTTACTAAATAATCTGTTTAAAGTATTAAAAGTTTTGTAAGCCATTTTATATTTTTCCAAATCGAAAATTTTTGCTTTTTCTATTCTTTCTGCTAATTCTGGTACATAAATTAAAGACTTGTAAACTTTTGTTTCTGTCACACTTCTTGTGTTACATGCTCTTCCGTACCTAATTTGTTTAAACAAACTCTTTATTAATTGTATTGGAAAATTATTATCGGTTAGTATCTTTATAACTTTATCTTTATTTATCTTGTGAAATTCCTTATCACTTATCTTAAATACTTTTTCTATCAAATTTTTGCCTGTATTAATAATTATTCTTTTGTTGTGTTTGGAATAAAAATTAATAATTCTTCCGGAAGCTGTCGGCTTTTGATACCAATCCATTTTTAGTTTATTACCTCTTCTTATTACTAACGTATCTAAATAGGGAAGTTTAAAATCGCGTTCTATTTCTATTGTGAATTTTATGCAACTATTAAATTTATTAAATGTTTCCAGCATATTTTCGATTCCAGTTTCCGAAACAATACAAAACAAATCATCTACATATTTAGTCATTAATCTTGGTTTAATACTAAGTTCTTCAATGCAGATGTCTAATAATTTCTCCATAACAATGTCTGCCACAATTGGAGAGGCTGGGGATCCCATTGGAAGTCCTTTTTGTTGCAAATATATGTTATTATTATATTGAAAATATCTATTATCCACTATGCAAAATTTTAAAATCCGTAAAAATAAACATTTCTCCATTCCAGTATATCCCTGTTTCACGTTCCATTTTTCTTCCCTTATATTTATCGCTAAGTCAACAGGTATACTCGGAAATAATGATACTACATCAAATGAAACTAACTTTTCCTCATTCTGAATATATTGGTTCTTTATCCTTTCCTTAAATTCTATTGAGTTCTTAACATTATATTTAGAATTCTCTGTAATCTTTTTCAATATTATTGTAATATATTTATACAATTCATAAGATGGAGAATTAATAAAAGAACAAATGGGTCTTAAAGGAAAATTCTCTTTATGAATTTTAGGTAATCCATATAACCTAGGAGCTGTAGCAACATTTGTTTTAAGTCTGTTTATTTCTAAAATAGTAATAATTTTTTGCTTAAAAAGTTCTTCTACTAAGACATTATTTATTTTTTGCAATTTTGTTGTTGGATCTTTATTTGTTAACTTATAGTTAATAACATCCCCTACAATATTGTTAATTCTTAAATCATAATCAGTTTTACTCATAGCTACTGTAGTGTTACCTTTATCTGCTTTCAAAATAAGTATGTCTTTATTTCTTCTTAAAAATTTTTCAGCCTTTTCCACATGCTCCAACTTGAATCTATCTCTATTAGTTAGTTTTAATTTATTTAAGTGATTATCAATTATTGAAGTTAATTTAGTCCTAGCTATTTCCTGTTCTTATTTTGTTTTTAATGTTTGTGCAAAATCTTCTCCGTCCGCTACCATTTTTAAAACGGGAAAATCTTCTCTCTTAATTGGCAAAGCATGCTTATGCCCTAATGAAAAAATCCACTAAACCTCATCTGGAATATCTAACTTAGTCTTATTGACAAACCACTTATTGTTAAATTCAACTCTCTCCTTTGCAACTCTCTTAAACAGTCAAATTTCTTTTTATGAATATTATTTACTTTAATTTTAAAAGCAGCTCCTAATCTGTCCTCAAACTACAAAAATCTTTCCATTTGTTCTCTTGAAAAGTCTTCTTAAATCATATTCAATCATCATCAGCTCTCTTTGAAAATACCTCAGTAAACTATGTTTTTCCAAAATTGCACATCTTAAAATTTTGTTTCTTAAATTATCCAAATATTTTTCCATTATGTGTTGAATTTTTCTTTTTCCATCCATCTTGAAAATATTAAGAATATTCTTAGTAGAATTCACAATAAATTTTGGTACAATTCCAGAATTTCGACATCGAATTAAAAAGGTATTAAAACGATTGACAAGTCCTCTTGCCTTCCGATTTCTTTTAAAAAAGTTATAGCTCATAATTATATTATTTATGCGTGCTCACTTTTTAATTAAATTTAAATGTTTTTTGACCTTTATTCTTTTCTTTTTAATTAAGCACGAGGTCAGGTTTAAAATAATAAAAAAATTGTTTTTTATTTATTTTTTAATATTTCGCCACACCGTTGGGTGGCATCTTCAGGAAACAGGAAACAAATTTATTACAATTAGGTTATTTCAAATTATTAATTCATATGAAAAAATTTGTAAATTTGTACGTAAATATATCAGTAATAATTGTTAAATCTGATTTTTTATCGTTTATCTTATAATTGTTACGTCTTTAAAAAATACAGAATTACATAGTATTAAGTGTATAATGGTTTTTAGAAATGTATACAGTTCGTATATCTTTGAATAATGCCTTCTTTATGGAGAGCTTGCATGTGTGTGTCATGTTTTGCTCTCGTTGTTAAAAGTTTGGAGATGGTTGCCTATAAGAAGTGAAGTTCAAAAGTAAAAATACTAAGGGAGAAGCTGAGTAATTTAAAAGTATAAGAAATGTTGTATAAATTATTTATTCAACTTTTTTGTGTATTTTAAGCAAAGAAAAATTTTTAAGTTTTATATATTTATGAAAAATTGGGTGGGTGCCTAACTGCTGTAAAAAAACAATACGTAAACGGTATATCAAAACATAAAAGTTTAACTGCAAATGGAAGAAGATATCAATAAAAAAAAATTTTTTTGCAGAAACATAAATACAGAGCTGTTAAATTTAGATTACTTTCAGTAATTAATGGTATTGATTACATAATTCTCTTTTAAACAATTCCTGATTGTTAATTAACTATGATTACAAATAATCCAAAAGTAATCAAGATTATTTAGCATTACAAGAAAATAATCAAAAATAATCAAAAGTAATCAAAAAACTAATTGAATACTTTCAGGGATTTTTTTTGGTTGTTTTTTAAACATTTTGAATTTACATCATGTAATGTACATATACATTTTATTTTGTAAAATTTGTATTTACAACGTAAAACAATTCTGAAGAAATACAACAAAATTAGATAGTTTTTGTGTACAAAATATAGATACATATATTCACTTTAATAACAATAATATATGAATATTCCTCGTATTCTTCTTGACAAATTTAATTGGTTTAATAGATGATGTTTACAATGTAACACAACCTAAGGTAGATAGATGCGAAGAATGCTGGTGAAAGTTGTTGCTATACAGAAACTGCTGCATTAATGTGAACATTAATGATTGTTATAAATGATTTTGTCCCAATTAGAATATTAGGTTGGAGAGTATAAAGAAATAGACAATTTTATTTCTCTGAAATAGAAGTGCAAATTATAATTACTCGTTTGAGATAATTATAATTTAGCGGGAAGAAAAGAAGTGATGGGGATTTATTAATAATAGTTTTCCTTTAATGAGATTATTAGGCCTGTAAATAATTTCTCACCTTGACTCGCGTAATGTTGCTTTTAGCAAAAAGATTTCTTCTTCAGAGTTTTTCACAAAAGTTAAATTCTTTTATTTAAATTTTACCTAAGTACTATATACAAGATTTGGGTTTTTATAATTCAGGTTGGGGGTTTCACAATGATGTTGCTTTGTAGGTTGCTGATTAGTAAGTAAGTATTTTTGATACAGTTTAAGTCTTTTGTGTTTAGGTGAAAAACAAAGTTAACAACTTGACAACTGAAATTATTCCATTATTAACTAAAAGGGCAACTCGTAATTCTACGATACATTTTTATGGTAAGTATAATGAGGTAAGTTCAAAAAAGGTAAGTAAATAAAGGTAAGTATAATAAAAGTAAGTATAATAAAGGTAAGTATAATAAAGTAATAATATTAACAAAATATAAGTAATTAATTCATTGAAAACATTTTACATATGTATAATAAATTTTGGTATACTATAATGGATAAAAGATGTTTCAGGTTTCAAGTATTTAAATTTTGTGTCCAAAAGTTAGTTTGGACATGGCGCCGGCCTTGCCGTTAGGCAACTGATACCGTTTTGTCCGTAGCGCAAAGTACATTTGCGAGTGACTTAATGGCCTCTGCGAGAATCTTGGTGTCTGCTGTAACAGGTGTTGACGACTGTTGAAATTCCTTTTTCTTGGCTGGCTGTGGTGTCTTTGCTCTTTTGTGTTGACGATTACGTTTTGGTATTTTACCTCCTTGCCTATTGGAAGGTTGATGCAGTAGTGTGTGATGAAACTTATCACATTTTCTGCACGTATGCATGGATATGCAACCTCGTAAGTCATGGCTTCTGGCCAGGCAGTACTGATTGTCTTCAACCACGTCCTCTCTTTCTTGAGCTGTCATTTTTAGAAACTTTCTGCAAAACCGCAAGGCATGGAAGCGATTGCACAATATACATCTATAAACGTCAGGATCGCGAGATTGCAAACGACGTTGTTTTGAACGGCTTGCAATTGGTGGAGTGGTGGCTAATCATCTGTTGGTTCTATAGGAAAAAGAGAATACATTAGAAACAAGTAATTTGGTAAGATAGAGTCATTTTCTAGCTGAAATTTAAGCTGAAACAGAGTGTAAACATATGAGGATAATATAGAACTAATTGAGATAAATATGAAAGAGGTAAGTTAAATTTTTAATCGTTCAGGAATGGAAGATAGCACAATTTAACTACAGGTCGAGTTATTGTTCCTGATGCTGTGCGGATATCAGCAATACGTACATTGGTGTCCGTACCAGGGTAAGTCTTTTCTATTCTACCAAACCGCCATTCGTATGGAGGTAGTAAGTCGTCAATGGTAGCCACTAAATCGCCTACTTGCATATTTGGAACCGAGCTCAGCTTTTCCCATCTATTGATAAGAGACATGTTTTCAACAGACTGGTCAGGGAAAGCCATTAGAGGAGCTCCTTTTAAAAAATGACCGGGTGTAAGAGCAGCTAAATCTGTTGGGTCTTCAGATAATGCAGATATCGGTCGGGAGTTGAGAATACCTTCAATTCTGGCTAGGATAGTAGAAAATTCTTCAAAGGTGAATCTTTGAGCACCAGCTGTTCGTTTCAAATGAAACTTGAAACTTTTAACTGCTGCCTCCCATGTGCGGAGCGTATGGCGGTATGAATCTCCATTCAAACCCATGAGCAATGTATTTTTGGGATATATCTCGAGCTGCAGACTTTACAAACGTCGAAAATTCGCGTTCTAATATCTTACTGGCACCTAAGAAATTTCTACCATTATCTGTGACTACCCTTTGGGGGAGCCCCCGCCTCCCAACGAAGCGAAGAAATGCCGCTTGAAACGCAGCCGGGGATAAGTCCAAACAAAGTTCTAAGTGTATAGCCTTTGTACTGAAGCATACAAACACACAAACATATGCTTTAACCATAGGAGATTTTCTGAGAGGTGATGTTTTAATTTCAAAGGGCCCGGCAAAATCAATCCCTGTGATCTGGAAGGGATGAGACAAGTTGCATCTCTCTGGAGGTAGGGGAGCCATTATCTGTGAAGATGCTTGCTGCTTGTAAATAAGGCACGTTTTGCAATGACGTATTATGTTTTTTATACGAGGTTTAAGTCTGAATATGAAAAATTCTGTTTGCACCATTCGGATTATTTGACTGCATTCTGCGTGGCATAACAGCTCGTGCAAATGCGTGAGATATAGATGGCAAAAACGGGAGTTGCCAGGCAAAATAATCGGATAACGTTCGTTATATGAAAGAGATGAGTGAGATAATCTTCCATTTACGCGCATAATAAATTTTGAGTCGAGAATAGGATTTAGAGATTTAAGTGCGCTTTTATTAGATATTATCTGAGAGTTAAGCAGATTTCGATATTCTTCGGGATAGAACGTTTTTTGAGCTATAACAAGGAGTTTCACTTTCACTTGTTTCATTTTCTCTGGAGTCAACTCATCTGATTTAAAGCGATTATTATTTAGTCTCCTACTTTTCAAACTTTTATTGAAAAATCGGAAAATATAGCCTAATACGCGTAGGGCTCTGCTATACGATGAGAACCTGTTCAGAACATCTTCCTTGACTTCTGAGTGTAGTGAGTGGCAATCAATTTTTGATTTGCTAACTAGTTTAAGAGGATTTCTTTTTGGCCAGTCTGAGGATGGCTTAAACAACCATGATGGTCCTTGCCACCAAAGAGTATTATGCACAAGATCTTGGGGCTTACAGCCTCGGGTTCCAAGATCCGCAGGGTTGTCATCAGTAGGGATATGCCGCCAGGTTGCATTTGATGTTAATAGATGAATCTGAGCAATTCGATTAGCAACGTATGTCTCCCATGTTGAAGGAGCTTTGGAAAGCCATCCTAATACTATGGACGAGTCAGTCCATAAGTATATTTCATTAAAATTTAGATTCAGGGATGATTTAACATAACTAACAAGTTTTGCCAGTAAAACCGCACCATTGAGCTCTAAACGGGGTAGGCATACTGTCTGAATAGGAGCAACTTTACATTTTGCCATTAATAAATTTGAAAAAATTGTATGGGTAGGAGTTTCACATCTAATATACACTGCGGCACAGTAAGCTGATTTTGAGGCATCTGAAAATCCGTGAATTTGAATAGAGTATGACGGGGTATATTGTAACCAGCGAGGTATAGAAATAGTTTCAACATTCGAGAGATCCTGGACTAAACTATTCCATTTTCCAAGAGAATCTAATGAAATATCTTCATCCCACTGTAACCCTTCTAGCCACAATTGCTGCATCAGAATTTTTGCCCTTATAATTAAGGGTGCAAGCCATCCAGCGGGATCAAAAAGTTTTGCAACTGCGGAAAGAATTTTCCGTTTAGTAATTTTTGTGGCTTGTTCAATGGGTGTAAAATTGTAAGAGAAAGAGTCATTGAGTGCATTCCACTTAATGCCTAGGGTCTTAGTCGAGCTTGTTTCTTTAAAGCGAAGGAAGTCTGAATCATAAAGATCCTCCTTGGGTAACTTCGCGAGTAGTTGAGGGTTGTTTGCGGCTATCTTTTTTAAAGGGAAACCTGCTGAACTTAAAACTTCCAAGAGTTGGGCTTGTGTAACGAGGGTTTCTTCTATCGTATAACCGCCAGAGAGAATGTCGTTGACATAAGTTTCAGTACGCAAAATTTACGCTGCTTTTGGAAATGCAGATTCGGAGTCTAATGCGAGTTGATGAAGGGTCCGAATTGCTAAATAAGGCGCACAGTTTACACCGAAAGTAACGGTTTTCAACTGGTAATCTTTAATAGGGCCGTTGGGTAAGGGTAGAAATAAAATTCGCTGGAAGGGTCGGTCATCGGGGTGGACCAATATTTGGCGGTACATTTTTTGTATGTCGCCACTAAACACAAATCTGTACTTTCTCCAGTTAAGTATTGTTGTTATTAAGTCATTTTGCAACATTGGTCCTGTGTACAGAATATCATTAAGGGAAACTCGCGATTTTGTTTTCCTCGAGGCATTAAATACAACTCTGACTTTAGTGGTCTTGTGCTCTGGTCTAACGACTGCATGATTAGGCAATTAGTATGAGTAATATTTGCCTTGTGATATAATTTCATGAGCAACAGCCTCTTCCATATGATCGAGAGATAGGTATTCTTTCAGAACTTCTTGATATTGTGACTGAAGGTAGGGATCTCTATTTAGAGTTTTTTCCATTCGAGCATATTGCGCCAGAGCAACAAATCGCGATGAGCCAAGAAATAACTTTTCAGGAAATTCGGGTTTGAAAGGTAATCTTACGATATACCTGCCCTTATCATCACGTGTATTGGTTTGAGCATAATAGTTCTGACAAAAATCTTCTTCTGCTGAGAACTTTTTTAGCAAATTATTTAACTCTGAAGTGTCCGATACTTGCACTGAGGTAGTAAAACTGTTAATAGTTCTTGTTTTCATGGGACCACTGAGAACCCATCCAAATACAGTGTTGTAGGCTGAAGTTTGACCACAAATGCTCTTTTTTATACCTTCAATATTGAGGAAATTCTCATAATCATTGCCTAGTATGAGATCGATTTGGGACGATTTATTGAAGGTAGGGTCTGCCAAATCCAATTCTTTCAGTTCGGTTGAATAAGGGATATCAAAAGTGCAAGCAGGAAGACGCTTGGTTACTTTGGGCAATACAATCGCCTTGATTGGGATTCTGAGATTGTATCTTTTTGCATACAAAACAAGTTCGCACTCTTTGGTGGCAGTTTGCTTCTGTCCACCAATTCCGATAATTTCAAAGTGCGATTTTTGGTAAGGTAACTGAAGGCGACTTCTGATTCTTTCTGACAAAAAGGTACGCTGAGAACCTGGGTCAATGAGAGCTCTTATTGTGAATAATTGATTTCTATTATCAATTTGCATCAAAGCAGTTCGCAAGAGAACGCTTACATTACTTGTAACACAATTTGCTTGAAATTGCTTTGATGTTTGTGGAAGTTCATCTCCATTTCTATTCATTATAGCTTGAGTCGTGTTAGAGAAAGTGTTTTGAGCTACTCTTTGTGTTTCATCTTCCACTTCTTTATTTTGTTGGCTTTCTTTTCTTTGAGCAGGGTTTGGGAATTTTTGTTTCATATGAAGCAAAGTATGGTGGGATTTTTTGCAATGGAGACAGGTGTGTTTGCTTCCGCAATTTGCTTTGAGGTGAGAAAAAGCTAAACAGTTATTGCAATATTTATTCTTATACACGAAATCTACTCTTTGTTGTACTGAAAAGTTTCGGAACTTGGGACATGCTCTCAAAAAGTGATTTTCATTGCACAGCTTACATAAATATTCGTTAAGATTATCTTGGGATACATATGTTTGAACTTTAGGTTGATTTGACCTTGCTATACTGAAACAATCTTTTGAGGTTTTAATATTTGTAAGCCGTTCCACTGCTTCATACCTGTCAATAAGGAATTGTGACATTTGAGACCACTTCGGAAGTGCTCGCGGAGACGTTAATGACTGTTCCCAAAGTGAAAGTGTAAATTCGGGAAGTTTTGTGGATATCAAACGAATCAGAATAGGATCCCAGCTTTCTACTTCAACGCCTAGGGTTCTAAGGGTCGCTAAAGAATCACTTACTAATGACTGGATTTTCCGAATTGATTCGCTATCTTCTTTGGTTGCCGGTGGAATGTCAAAGAGAATTTTGATCTGGTTATCAACCAGAACTCGTTTATTTTCATAACGAGCCCTAAGTGCATTCCATGCAAGCTCAAAGTTATCGTGAGAAAGTGGATATCGATTTACTATCGCCCCTGCTTCATCTCTTGTTTTATTCCTGAGGTGGTATAATTTTGTAACTGGCGAAAGTTTTGGGTGACTTATATACACGGCCGTGAACATGTCACGAAATGAGGGCCATTGTTCGTAACTGCCCTTAAAAACTTCAGTGTCACAGGGAGGAAGTTTTATGCAGTTATTCGAGTCGTTTTGCACAAACGTTTGAGAGGGGTTTTGATTTTGGGTATAATATAGGGTCGTCGAGTGGAATCTGGGGTTACTTGGGTTATCTAATCTCACAACTCTCATTAAGTCTAAGATTTGACAGGTACATTGGTAATATGATTCTGTGCATACCTCGAATTTCCCCGTGACTTCCTGTCTAAATTCCGGTGTAATATCCTTGGCTTTGGACAAGCGTCTACTCTATTCCACCTTTGCTCTAAGTCTTTTAGCTTTACCTCTAAAATAAACTCATTTTGATTTTCCACTGAAGTTGGACCGAATATCTCACAGAATTTCAGCAAATGCTCAGAATCAAATTCAAAATGATCTTTTGAAGAAGGGTTGTAATCATCGTGGGAATTATTAGGCATATTGAAATTAAGGCAATTTTTTTTTTTTGAGTAAATTAAAATTCACTTTCGGAAGAGGATTGGTATTTTATCTTTCTTTGAAATAAAAGCTTAAGGGTTATAGGGTAGTGATAAATAGAGCTAACAGGAGAGTTAAAAACTTTAGTTGAAAATTTTAGTACAATTTACGCAACTCTGTTTTTCCTTTCTACAACTTCGTATGATAAGGGGCTTTTGGGTTAAAGCACTAGAATTTTATTCTAGTTTTAAGTTGAAGTGGGCAGAAAAGCTAAACTGAGAAGCTAATATGAGAATATATTTTCTTCTTTTTTATCTTGGGTTAAAAGAACTATATTAAAACTGGGTAAGTTTTATTTTCAAAAATTATAATAAAATTTAAATCACAATTAAAAGATTTATTTTCTTGCAGCAAAAACTTTCAAATCAAAACTTGAATAAATACAGCTTGGCTTTTAAAGGGTTAAATATAGTTATTTTCTGCAGAGTTACCAAAGTGTTGACTAATCTACCGAGATAACTATCATAATTAAGTGTTAATTTCCTTTTTAATAGTTATGATACTATTTTTTGAGGTAATAAAGCAGAGTTAGAGGTAATAAAGCAAACTAAATTGTGCTAAAGATTTTGTTTAATTAACTATTAAATTTTTATTCTATTTGAATTGATTGTGAGAGTGATTTTACTTACTATATTATTTATGCCATGCATGGATAGTTGCAATTTATTTATTCTGCACCAGTTTATATTTAATTTATTAAATTATTATTTTTTTTAAGTTTATTTTTAAATATAAATTGTTAAAAATTCACAAAAAATCTGTGTCCGAAATTTCTTTTAAAATTGTAAAATTTGCGTATTAACTTGCATACATTTTCTGTTTTTGTGTTTACTTAAACAAACATAGCAATCACTTTTCTAGCTCAGCTTTATTTTCAAAATTTCTCTTTAGTTTCTCTCTCTTCCTTGTATTGTATTTTTTATTTTAAAAGTGAGAAACTTGACGAAATTTTTTTTTTTTTAATGTTCAATTTTAATTTAATCAGCGGACTGTATGAGAATATTGAGAGATTTGTGAGCTCTTTTTATTAAAGCAAGGAGATTTGTTTTTGCCCTTGTGTTTTTTGTTTTCTGTTTCTTTAACACAAAATAACACAGAATAATAAGGGAAAAAGTTTAAGATAACGCGAAGATAAAGCTTTTTAAGCAATATAAATTTTTTGTTTTTGTTATAATAAACTGCAGGAATAATCGTAGGTTTATCAAAAAATTTTATTGTGTGTTGAGAAAAAATTCGGGTTTTTGTTTTTTATATTTTTGAATATATTATAAATATTGTTGTACTACTGTTGTCATACCTTTCGGTGAAGACCGTCGTCACTGGCTGTTTATTTAGTACGATTGGCGAGCGCTTTCGATGTAAAGACATCATTTTCAAGCCGCGTTTTGATTAGTACTGGTTAGATAGTGTAACGTGTTTGTTGCATAGATAGTGGTGGGTACAGGTAGTTTTGTCCGTTACGATTATGTCTATTTAAAAATGGTATTATGCAGGTAGATTGCCTGATATCTGTCATCTTTATTGAAGGTATATAATTTTAATATTTCTGTCTTTTATTATTAGGTAGGTAAGTGTGACCATCTGTGGGTGTTTTGCGTTTGTAAGTTTGTTTTAATAGTTTAAGTGGTGTAAAAATTGTGTCTGAGGTTGTATTTACCTGTTCGTTAATAATATCTCCGTTAAACGTTCGTGTTTTGTATATTTCCATGTTTTCAAGAATGTCCAGTCCAGAAGAAAGAAAACAAGGAGACAATCGATACAACACGACGACACATTTTTACTTACACAGGACCAGAAATATATAGATTAACTAACCTTTTTCAAAAAGAAGGTTTACAGACAGCACTAAAGACGAGCAACACTCTACGCAACAATCTCAAGACATCAACAGAAATAACCAATAAATTTAACACCAGCGGAGTATACAGACTTACTTGCACCTGCAACCATACATACATAGGACAAACTGTACGAACATTAAAAACAAGGTTCACAGAACACATACGATCATATAAACGGAAAAGAGAAGACTCTAACTTCGCAATACATCTTAACACACATGAACACGAGCCAAGGGAAATAGATGAATGTATGACGTTAATACATCCTAGTAAAAAAGGACAAAGACTGGACATTCTTGAAAACATGCAAATATACAAAACACGAACGTTTAACGGAGATATTATTAACGAACAGGTAAATACAAACTCGGACACAATTTTTACACCACTTAAACTATTAAAACAAACTTACAAACGCAAAACACCCACAGATGGTCACACTTACCTACCTAATAATAAAAGACAGAAATATTAAAATTATATACCTTCAATAAAGATGACAGATATCAGGCAATCTACCTGCATAATACCATTTTTAAATAGACACAATCCTAACGGACAAAACTACCTGTACCCACCACTATCTATGCAACAAACACGTTACACTATCTAACCAGTACTAATCAAAACGCGGCTTGAAAATGATGTCTTTACATCGAAAGCGCTGCTAATCGTACTAAATAAACAGCCAGTGACGACGGTCTTCACCGAAAGGTATGACAACAGTATTTAATTTTAGATTTATTATCAACATTAAAATGATTTAATCACTTTAATTATTGATAAATTTTAACACTTTAGACAAACTCAAAATATCTTGACCACAGAATCTTGACAATTTTTGTAAATAAATAAAATGTCAAATTCCAGCTATAATCAGAAAGAGCTAGTAATATCAAAAAAGCAAGAACTGTTACTATCCCTCTCTAACGAAAGCTGGAATCTGGCCACACTGAATCTTTCGTTTCGGATCTGGTTATTTATCTGTGCCATAGATAACCGACTAGATTAGACACGGAAGGAGAGGTGGCATCACTTAGTTAACCCCTTCGTTTTTACAAGACAGAAAATTTTTATTTTTTATGTTTCTGTCTCTTTTCTTTTAAGGAGTTAATGACGTTTTATTTTGTTAAACATTTTACTACAAACTGGCGGAAAAAATAAGAAAATTTGCATTTTCTGGCGCAATTTTCCATTTTTTCCACCAATTTTAATGTCAAATTCCCAATATAAGTATATGTGTACAGCATTAGCAGAAAGTGAAAAGAAGTTCAACAACATAAAACTAAAAAATGTAAATATTTATTACTTAAAGGTATGACAACAGTATTTTATTTACTGGCGGAATAAATCCAATTAACTTAATACCAAACACAGCTAGTCAAGCTAAGGTACTTTTAACTAAGCTTACTAACAAGACACTGCAACTGCACAAGACAATAGCAAACATACGGTACAATAAACAATGCCTTAACAACAGCATTACACCACGGTACATAACAATTAACATTACAACCCAAACATACGCTTCCCAACACGCAAAGCGTGTAGCGCAATTGACATGGATAAAGACTGAGATACGCTCTCTTTACATTAAAAAAGACAAACTTAACAAAGAAATTTACCAAATTCATATTGAAGTAACAGACCTATTAACAAAACAAAACCTTTACCATTTATTTCCCTCATTTTTACACTACTTAGATAAAAGGATACAAAATCAAATGACTGACAAATACAAGCGAATGGAAAGAAAGTTTACAAAACTTACAAAACAGACTGACAAACGCACAAACACAGAATTTTACCCACGTGTGAAAAACCTTACAACCGTACGATTCAGCGACAATGAAACAAAGCTAATAGAGAAGGGACTAAAACCTAATTTACCTTTTGACAAAATACAAAGAACAATTGAAACCCAAATTGTAGACGCCGAATCTACTATAACATACTTACCAACTAATCGACAAGAACACTTAAGACACAAGATAGCCGATGTACTCGAAAAAACAATAAAAGAACACACTATTTCCAAAATAATCCTAGCGAACAGAAATTTACTAAACAGATAAAGACAAAACTACGAAATAATGATCTATTACTTACTAAAGCAGACAAAGGTAACACGACTGTAATAATGTACAAAAAAGATTATATAGACAAAACACAACAATTCATTCAACAGACAAAATGTACGAAATTTAAAAATGACCCAACCGATTCATTCCAAAAGGAAATACGCAGCCTACTAAAACGCTGTAAAACGTTTACTGACAGTAAACTATACATATACATGAACATGAATCCAGGACCCCCTACACTTAGAGCACAACCCAAAATTCACAAGGAAAATATACCGATCAGACCTATAGTAAATTACAAACCTGCACCTGCATATAACTTGGCTAAGCACCTCACCATATTATTGAAAGAGAAAATAAATTTGCAGAACATATACATGTTGCACAATACACAAGACCTTATCAATAAACTTAAGGACATCAAAATTACCGAAAATACGAGACTTGTTTCCTACGACATTAAGGATTTATATACATCAATACCCACACAAGAAACGTTAACAATTCTACGTAACATGCTTTTCAACTTATACGACAATCAATATATTAACGAAATAATGGATATTGCAAAAACGATACTAAAACAAAACTACTTTAGATTTAACAATAACTTTTATAAATTACCTGATGGACTCGGCATGGGAAACCCGACATCCGCAATTTTTACAGAGATATTTATGCAACATTTAGAACAACTACACATCACAACCCTAATGGAAAAACATAAAATAACTCATTATTACAGATACGTAGACGACATAATATGCATCCTAGAAAGGGACAACGCAGAAGAAATTCTAACGGATTTAAATACAATACATAATAAAATCACATACACAATGGAAAAAGAGAAAGACGGAACTTTACATTATCTTGACATAACAATAAAACGAGGAATTGACTCATTAAACTTTGAAATATACAGAAAACCAACCACAACAGACATTACTATCCACAGTTCCTCAAACCATCCCACCCAACATAAACTCGCAGCATTTAGACATATGATTAACAGACTTAAGACAGTCCCACTTTCTCCAGACAAATATAACAACGAACTGGACACAATTTATACTATAGCTAAAAATAACGGTTACAACTGCACTACTATCGACAAACTACTTAGACAATACAACACTAAAAACAAGAAGAAAGAAAACAAGGAGACAATCGATACAACACGACGACACATTTTTACTTACACAGGACCAGAAATATATAGATTAACTAACCTTTTTCAAAAAGAAGGTTTACAGACAGCACTAAAGACGAGCAACACTCTACGCAACAATCTCAAGACATCAACAGAAATAACCAATAAATTTAACACCAGCGGAGTATACAGACTTACTTGCACCTGCAACCATACATACATAGGACAAACTGGACGAACATTAAAAACAAGGTTCACAGAACACATACGATCATATAAACGGAAAAGAGAAGACTCTAACTTCGCAATACATCTTAACACACATGAACACGAGCCAAGGAAATAGATGAATGTATGACGTTAATACATCCTAGTAAAAAAGGACGAAGATTGGACATTCTTGAAAACATGGAAATATACAAAACACGAACGTTTAACGGAGATATTATTAACGAACAGGTTAATACAACCTCAGACACAATTTTTACACCACTTAAACTATTAAAACAAACTTACAAACGCAGAACACCCACAGATGGTCACACTTACCTACCTAATAATAAAAGACAGAAATATTAAAATTATATACCTTCAATAAAGATGACAGATATCAGGCAATCTACCTGCATAATACCATTTTTAAATAGACATAATCGTAACGGACAAAACTACCTGTACCCACCACTATCTATGCAACAAACACGTTACACTATCTAACCAGTACTAATCAAAACGCGGCTTGAAAATGATGTCTTTACATCGAAAGCGCTCGCCAATCGTACTAAATAAACAGCCAGTGACGACGTTCTTCACCGAAAGGTATGACAACAGTAGTACAACAATATTTATAATATATTCAAAAATATAAAAAACAAAAACCCGAATTTTTTCTCAACACACAATAAAATTTTTTGATAAACCTACGATTATTCCTGCAGTTTATTATAACAAAAACAAAAAATTTATATTGCTTAAAAAGCTTTATCTTCGCGTTATCTTAAACTTTTTCCCTTATTATTCTGTGTTATTTTGTGTTAAATAAACAGAAAACAAAAAACACAAGGGCAAAAACAAATCTCCTTGCTTTAATAAAAAGAGCTCACAAATCTCTCAATATTCTCATACAGTCCGCTGATTAAATTAAAATTGAACATTAAAAAAAAAAAAAAAATTTCGTCAAGTTTCTCACTTTTAAAATAAAAAATACAATACAAGGAAGAGAGAGAAACTAAAGAGAAATTTTGAAAATAAAGCTGAGCTAGAAAAGTGATTGCTATGTTTGTTTAAGTAAACACAAAAACAGAAAATGTATGCAAGTTAATACGCAAATTTTACAATTTTAAAAGAAATTTCGGACACAGATTTTTTGTGAATTTTTAACAATTTATATTTAAAAATAAACTTAAAAAAAATAATAATTTAATAAATTAAATATAAACTGGTGCAGAATAAATAAATTGCAACTATCCATGCATGGCATAAATAATATAGTAAGTAAAATCACTCTCACAATCAATTCAAATAGAATTAAAATTTAATAGTTAATTAAACAAAATCTTTAGCACAATTTAGTTTGCTTTATTACCTCTAACTCTGCTTTATTACCTCAAAAAATAGTATCATAACTATTAAAAAGTAAATTAACACTTAATTATGATAGTTATCTCGGTAGATTAGTCAACACTTTGGTAACTCTGCAGAAAATAACTATATTTAACCCTTTAAAAGCCAAGCTGTATTTATTCAAGTTTTGATTTGAAAGTTTTTGCTGCAAGAAAATAAATCTTTTAATTGTGATTTAAATTTTATTATAATTTTTGAAAATAAAACTTACCCAGTTTTAATATAGTTCTTTTAACCCAAGATAAAAAAGAAGAAAATATATTCTCATATTAGCTTCTCAGTTTAGCTTTTCTGCCCACTTCAACTTAAAACTAGAATAAAATTCTAGTGCTTTAACCCAAAAGCCCCTTATCATACGAAGTTGTAGAAAGGAAAAACAGAGTTGCGTAAATTGTACTAAAATTGTCAACTAAAGTTTTTAACTCTCCTGTTAGCTCTATTTATCACTACCCTATAACCCTTAAGCTTTTATTTCAAAGAAAGATAAAATACCAATCCTCTTCCGAAAGTGAATTTTAATTTACTCAAAAAAAAAATTGCCTTAATTTCAATATGCCTAATAATTCCCACGATGATTACAACCCTTCTTCAAAAGATCATTTTGAATTTGATTCTGAGCATTTGCTGAAATTCTGTGAGATATTCGGTCCAACTTCAGTGGAAAATCAAAATGAGTTTATTTTAGAGGTAAAGCTGAAAACATGGAAATATACAAAACACGAACGTTTAACGGAGATATTATTAACGAACAGAAATATTAAAATTATATACCTTCAATAAAGATGACAGATATCAGGCAATTTACCTGCATAATACCATTTTTAAATAGACACCATTCTAACGGACAAAACTACCTGTACCCACCACTATCTATGCAACAAACACGTTACACTATCCAACCAGTACTAATCAAAACGCGGCTTGAAAATGATGTCTTTACATCGAAAGCGCTCGCCAATCGTACTAAATAAACAGCCAGTGACGACGGTCTTCACCGAAAGGTATGACAACAGTATTTTATTTACTGGCGGAATAAATCCAATTAACTTAATTGTTGTACTACTTTATTTTAGGAAACAAAAGAAATATTTTCAATATTTTAACAATTACAAAATTTTTATTTTTTTTTTAATTCTGATTTTATTTAACTATAAATTCAATAAATACACGTTTGCCATTTTTTTTTACAATAATAAGACTATTCTTATTCTGTTCCCATTTTATAATACTTTTTAAGATATTTTTCTTCCGGGTGTTCTTAATATTTTGGAGTTTAGTGTAAATTTACTTAAAATTCTTTGTACCTGATTTTTTAGGAATAGACTGTAATTTTACTGTTGAGATCAGTCACCGTATATATTGAATGTATAAAAATTAAACATAAACTTAAGAGCTCAACGTTTTAATTTGGTATTAAGAGAAACTATTTATTTATTTATTTATTTTTTTTTTTTTTGACTTTTGATTTTTTACTACATACATACATACATATACAACCTCAAAAGAGAATAACATACCAGAAATGCGAATTTGGTGGTTGTTTTATATATTAAGAGAGATTGATCATATATGAATTTGTGCATACATGCTTTAAATTATTAACTTTATTCTTTTAACACTTTTGATAATTTTTGCTTCATGTTTGTATGTAAATATACACTTTTGTAACTTTTCTTTTTTATTTTTAGCTTTATCTTATAATTTAATTTAAGATAAAAAATTGTGGTTTTCACATATATAGGTAGCTTTAAAATTTATCACTTTTATACGTACATATATGTATGTATGCAAATTTATATGTATGTACACATATATTGTATGTATGTATGTAAAGTTCTAACGGGACAAGATTATACTTGAGTATGTAAATATGTACATATACATTACTTACAGGAGTTAGCGGTATTTATACACTTGAGTTTTTTCTTTAAAGCACAATTGTTTTTTCTATTATTGCAAATATGTATACATACGTATATATGTATAAATCTCTAACGGGATGAGCCTAGATGTTTCTGTGTAACTCACTTATGTACACTATATCGCACCGAATTGAATTTTGGCGTTATGTACTTTCAGAAGTACATAAATACATGTTATTTACAACCTATGTATGCTGTTTACAATTTAACTTTTATAGGTAAGTATGTAGGTGTTATAATTTTTTTTTTACTATTTATTCAAATTTCACAGGGCCGTATAAAAAACTGGGTAAGTATTAATGCACTTTTTTAATTAATTTTGAATTTTATTATTATAGTTAAATTTTACGTTTAGGATATTTTTTATGTGTGTTTACTCACTCCGATATTGTTACAAACTGTGGAATTTTACCTCATGTTGTTTTGCTGCTTGCTGAGTTTTTCCCTTTTGATTTTGTTTTTAAGAGAGCTTGTTTTTTTTTTATTGCTTTTGTTCTTTGCCGGCTCGAAGGACCATGAACATTAATGATTGTTATAAATGATTTTGTCCCAATTAGAATATTAGGTTGGAGAGAAATTATAATTACTCGTTTGAGATAATTATAATTTAGCGGGAAGAAAAGAAATGATGGGGATTTATTAATAATAGTTTTCCTTTAATGAGATTATTAGGCCTGTAAATAATTTCTCACCTTGACTCGCGTAATGTTGCTTTTAGCAAAAAGATTTCTTCTTCAGAGTTTTTCACAAAAGTTAAATTCTTTTATTTAAATTTTACCTAAGTACTATATACAAGATTTGGGTTTTTATAATTCAGGTTGGGGGTTTCACAATGATGTTGCTTGGTAGGTTGCTGATTTGTAAGTAAGTATTTTTGATACAGTTTAAGTCTTTTGTGTTTAGGTGAAAAACAAAGTTAACAACTTGACAACTGGAATTATTCCATTATTAACTAAAAGGGCAACTCGTAATTCTACGATACATTTTTATGGTAAGTATAATGAGGTAAGTTCAAAAAAGGTAAGTAAATAAAGGTAAGTATAATAAAAGTAAGTATAATAAAGGTAAGTATAATAAAGTAATAATATTAACAAAATATAAGTAATTAATTCATTGAAAACATTTTACATATGTATAATAAATTTTGGTATACTATAATAGATAAAAGATGTTTTAGGTTTCAAGTATTTAAATTTTGTGTCCAAAAGTTAGTTTGGACAAATGTTTGAAAGTAGTTGAATTATTTTTTGATTATTTTTTATTATTTTTGATTAAGTTATCGTAATTTTTATTAATCTTGATTTATTTAGGATTATTTGTAATCGTAGTCAATAAGTAATCGTGCGAATCTGAATATAATCGTAATATAATCATTATTTCAACTTTAAAAGGAAAATAATGCTTAGTTACCAAACGTTTTAAGGTGTCATAAATAAATTAACAAAATCTAAACATGTTAAACTTGATACTTTTTATTTTCGTTATTGTTTTACTGACTTTTTTCTTACTTTATTTTAAATTTCTGCAAAAAAATGTAATGTTAGTTTATAAACCTGATACTTTTAATTTATTTTTACATATAGTAAGATTCAATATGTATTTTTAAATTATATATCCTACAAGCTTTAGAAAAGTTCGACTATTTCAACCTTGACTGTACGGTGGAAATAATTTTTCTCGAAGGCATGGAGATGTATCGTAATAAGAAAATGTAAACTCTATACGCAGTTATTTATCAAACAGTTTTTTTTTTCATTAAATCAACGTCGAAAATGTTGATAATTATTTGAAAAAATTCTATTAGAGCCTAAATTTTTACTTATAATTTGGGTACGAGTGCACTATTTTTAAATTTAATTGTTTCCTTAATTAGGGGTATAGGTTTAAGATATTTTATGACTTTTACTTAATTTTAAATATTTTAACCATTTTTGGTTTTTATAAAAAATAATGTAAGAAAATAAATTAAATTTTTAGAACTTAAGGGTCAAATTTGACCCGGAAAAATCGTTGAATTTTTTTACGCATAGTTATGCTAAAATAGTTTATTTATCAAAAGTAATGTCATATGTGTTTTACACTAAAATTAAAAGTCTATATAACTGTCTCCTTTCTTCCCTCCATTCTTGCTAAATATTATTGTTATGAAAAATAGGAATCCGCATGTAAAAAGCAAACCTAATTTTCTTATTGCAAAATTGTTTAGTCATACATATAATAAGCACGGAACTAATCAAACGTATCAACGTTTTAAGTTGCCGAGTCTGTATTTCTTATCGGAGACATCTGACAGCTCTAGTGGAGATGAAATTGATGTAGCAACAACTGCAGAAATGACATAAAAAATTGGTGGAATAAGATGTATCAGATATGAATTGTTTTTCCCGCCACCTGTAGTGAACATTATTTTGAAATGTACCAATAATAAAGGTTAACATATGTTTGATATCAATAAGACTGAAGTTAAGTACACTGATATGTTCACATTTATTGGTCCACTTTTGTTAGCTGGAGTGTATGAGAAAGGAGAACCTATTCTTAGAGCAATCAAGCCATGGAAAAGATTAAAAAGTCTTCTAAAGTAATAAGATTTGATAATAAGGGTACTCGCAGTGAACGTTAAATTTTAGATTACTTTGATCCGATACGTAAGTTATGGAATATGTGGGTTGAAATATTCCCCAATCTTCACAATCCATTTCCAGATGTAACAGTAGATGAGCAATTAGTTGCGTTCAGAGAAAGGTGTTCATTCTGAAAGTATACACCGTAAAAATTAGCTAAGTAGGTAATCTGCGATTCGAGTAGCACATACGTCTGGATTATACAACCGTATACAGGCAAAGAGTTTGAAGCTATGCCCGAAAGAAATCAAGGTATGAATTTTTTTCTTTGTTTAAAATAAGCATGTATTTGTATTCGTAATAAATAAACAAAACGTGCAGCTTTAATATTCCAAAGAAAGCTAAAAATACAGTACTTATCTTAAAAACAAGCTTATCGTATCGAATTTTCCAACTGGGTCAAATTTGACCCAAAGAACGTAAAAGTAAGTAAAATTTAAAGATCCTAGTTAAAGTTGTTTATACGTTCAATGTGGTTTTCTTTGTTAATGTTTATTTCATGAATGAATTGATTACGAATTTAATTGTTATTATGATAATGTCAACTTCAATGACAATAATGGTAAACTGCGAAGTTGAATAACAAAGTATGGCGTAAACAAGAACATATTGGATTTAAAATTACTCACATATTGATTTTATGTTAAAATTTCAGTATGTAGAACGGGTTCATTATTTCCCACATTATTTTCTTACATGTATCCCATTTCCTCTACATAAATAAAAGACAAAAAACATAAAAACAAAATACAGTGCACTCTTTCTATTTCCAAGGCCGAAAAGAGTTTGAAAAGACATAATATATAAGTTTATATTGCATAAAGAGGCATTTAAGTTCCATAAATTTTTATACATATCTCGTATTTGCGTCCATCCATACAAACATTAGCTATTTCCTCTGATCAGGGTCTTAGCATGTCCCCAGCAAAAAATTTCAGAAAAGGTAATTGATTGTGGAATTAAGTATTTTTGGCGGAAGTACTTTCCAACTAAATTACAAACTTAATGATTTTAACAAGGCATGAAACTTTTATAATCAATTATTGAGAACAAACTTCAATGATTATTACAGGAAATAATAATTGTTATTAGTAAGAATTTTAAGGCATTTCTTTTTAAACTTAAAGAACTTGTTCAATTTCTACTTTCTTAATTTGCGAACTAATGTAATGTGCTTTGTAAGCGAGTAACACAATTTGGCAATCATAAAAGTAAATCATTATATACTTGCCATAAACCTTTTAAAGTTATGTCTAATTTTTGCTGGGTCATTACTTTAAATTAGTCTATAGTGCGAACTGTCTGTTAGTAATTTCAATGAAAGCGTAAACAGAAGCGTCATCTGTTTGCACATAAAAACTATTACCAATCACTAACAAAAAAAAAAAAAAAAAAAAAAGCAGCTGAATATTTGAATTCAATCAAAATAAAATTGCACCGGCACTCACACAAACAAATAAACTTATAAAGAGATTTTTAATATATATAACATAAAATATGAGATATTAATAATTAAAAAACTTTTCGTTATTATCTTTAAATTTTGTTAGGTGTAACTTGCAAAAGCTCGCTCAAATTATGTTTTTTGTCGACGAGTAAACAAAATAGCATAAAATGTGTGTGTGTATTTAGGAAGCAGCATTGTAAAGCATTTTCAATGAATAATTTTTAATAACTTGGGTTAGTTGCTGATTGAATGTAATCAAGATCTCAATTTTCCGGGAAATTTCCGGCTAAATTTACGGAAAACGGGAAGCTTAAAATCATTAGTACTTAAAACAAATACACTAATTGTTTTTTAAATACTATGATTGTTACATTTAAATATTTTTAAATATCTCGTTTCATGTGAATTCTACTACATATATACATCTGTACATGAAATATTTTTTGAAAATTTTGATGTTGCTGTAGAAAGTAATGGATATGGATTACAAAACACCTATTTTTAGAGTTTTTGTCTGTCTGTGTTCGCATCACGTAAAAACTGCTGGATGGATTTGAATAAAATTTGCTGAAGAGTTTCCTCAGAAAATAAATAAAGAATACTTTTTATTTCATAAAAAATATTTCATTTCGTAAAGAAACTAGGAATACCAATGTGAATTCACCCAAATTTTATCGGTATAATGGTACTAGTACAGTTGTCAGTACATTTTATTTTTGTAGATGGAAAGTTTTTAACAATGTTCACAGAACTCTACTACAAATGCTTAAAAACAAATTTTTCTGAATTTTAATTTTAAGATAATTAAAAACGATTTTAATAAACTCTTAAAAGTATTATTTAACAATAACGTTTTTTTTTTTTTGTTTGTTTATGTTTCAAAAAAAGTATGAATTTTTTTATATTAATGTATTAAATAAACTTGAATTATAAAAATTTGTGGTACCATATAAATTTGTTAAGCACCGTTTTTCGCCTTTGTTTTTTCATGTTAAGTGAAATTTCAGGTCACAAAAAATTTAATTAAATAAATAAACAAGAAACAAAACAAATAAAATTTAATACAAAACTAGCAAAAAAGATAAGTTGATTTTTTCTGCCTAAGGTATAAAGGCCGGGGCACATAGAATCCGTCATACATTAAACTTTGACAAACTCAACTGACAAGTAAGTTAAAATACATGTTTTCTAATGAGCGTTGTCACAATCAATACGTGTCCATCAACGCAAAGTACTAAAGTTGCTCAACTTTTAACTTTTGAATACTTTGACAACTATCAACTGCTTCTTCTTCTCTGTTTTCTTTTAACTCTTGCTGTGTTTCAATTGTGTTTTGTGATTTTAATAAAACAATTTTGGTGGCAAACAATAAAATATAAATTTAATTAATTTAAAAAGTGAATAAAATACAAATTAAATTTAAAAGTGAATAAAAATAGAGAGCAAGCGTTGGTTTAACATCCGTCAGCAAAGTATTCATTGTGCCAACCTCATCCGTCGTTACTTTGACTTTAGTTGAATTTGTCAAAGTTTAACGTATGACGGATTCTATGTGCCCCGGCCTTAAGATACACACCTTTAGTGTGTTCGTTGCATTGTTATAAACAAGAGAAATATATGATTGAAAAAAGTGGAAGAAACCAAAATATTTTGATGGTCTTTAAAGCTTTTCGAAATATGTAAAATGAAAAATAGTGTATGCAAAACAACGTGAAACAACTGCTTGTTTACAAAACTTATTGTAAAAATTTTCTAGTTAATAGAAACAACTTGTCCTTGGCAATGCTGACGACTTAAAAAGTTGTACAAACAACATGTGTATCATTATAAAACGCTTGGTATAATTTTAAATTACGTGAAAACAAAAATGAACCTTGCAATTTAAATTTACTAAGGTGGTTCGTTCGGTAAAACTCTTACTTTACAATTATATTATTAATAAGTTTTTATAATAACAGAATTTTTATAAGTCGTCTATATTAAATTGTCTTTAAGAGTAAAGGGATTAATTTCTGTGCAGTTTTATAACTGTGTATAAAAATTTTTTATTTTTATTAGTGGCAGCACAAATTTTGTTATTAAGAAAAAATATATTCAAATAATCAAAAATATTAAAGTAAAACTAATTTCAATTTGATTTAATCTTATATTGATTGCTCTTTCAGGTAAGGCCAAATATTCTTGTGAAATTAAAATTTATTTGATCTAAGTATAAACTTTGAAAACTAAACTAGGTACCTACTTAAACTCTCAAATTTTAATAAAGTTATCTTCTCCGCCCGCTCCCTTCCTCTCTTTGTTTATATTTTTTCAGGTAAGCATTAAATAACCTTCGAAAAGAACTTCGAGTTTATAGCTATATCTAGGGTTTGAGATTTTCCGGAATTTTTCATTTCCGTGGAAACACGAAAAAAGAGCTCGCATCCCAGGATTTCCCGGTATTCCCAGGAAAGATGCCAATATTGAAGAAACCAAGTTTACTTAAAGAAATAATATTAAAAACTTTATAGTGTTATTAAAACATAAAAAAACACTACTAATAATTGCCAAATTATAGTACGAGTATTAACAGTTTATAAAACTAAAAAAAACAGGTGACAAAACATACAAATCTACATTTGTACTACATAACAAAAGATAAATTACTTTTTCTAAACATATGATTTAAGAACTGTTAGTGTGTTTATCAATTCACTAGGCATTCTGTTACTTTTTTATGTTGCAATAGAAAAAACCCTTTCACTTTCTACTGAGGTAGGTTTTATTTTCAATAATGCGTTATACCGATTATCCATGTTCATTGTTGGAATGCTAGTAGCTTCGAACAACTCAAATTGCGTTTTAAACAACAAAAAGTTGAAAGATCTTACATAGTAGAAATTACGAATTATTCAAAACGAAATATTTGAAAAATTTTAGATTTCACAACCAAAATATTTAAAAGACAAACAATTTATTTTTTGAAAATATTAAAAATTAAAAATGTAATTGAAAATACAATAAATAACCTTAATCAAACAGTAGGAGCTATTTGATGTATTAAAAAATAGCAATAAATTGATAATTTTAGTTTGACAAACTAATGTTATAAAAATTTTAACTAATTTTTTCATTAGAAATGCTAATTTATTATAAAATGGTTTAAGAGACCAGTACTTGCTTTCAGTCATCAAATGAATAATTTATATTATTAGAAATTCATTTAATGAAATAACTAATTGGAATTCTTTCAATTACAATTGGTATAAAACTATGATTAGCTCCACAAATTTCTGAGCATTGACCATAAAAAAAGAGTTTAAACTTCCCGTTTCCTGGGAATTCCCTTTTTCCAAACCCTAGCTATATAACTCCAGCAACATGTCTACCTTACCTAGCACTCATAAATCATAAACTATACATAAACTATACATAATTTCAGTAAACTAATCAACATAATACGTTCCGCAGCCTGCGATTTGTACTTATTATTTATTTGGAGTTTGGCATTTAGTTTTAAGTATTAGTCTCTACTTAGTAGAAAATTTAAATTTTTTCATGTTTTACTTTTAATTATAAGCATGAGTTGATTGTGAATTATTAACATACACTACCAAAAAATTTCCTGTACTATAAATTTTTTTTTAGTCTTCTATTAGCTAACATTTGTTTAGCAACTAAATCATTTTTTAATTTTATTATTATTTTTGATGATATAAAAGATGAAAAAATCTATGTCAAGAGAAAATATAGGTTTTGTCCTTAAAAAATTGATTCTGAACCACCGAGCTCCGAACAATATATAAACGAAGTATATAACCTCCGACAGCCGTGGTATCATTTAGTTATATATGTAAAGATATGTTCTTTCGCTCTATTCAATATGGCCTGTATACATTTTTGTTTATTCTTTTTTTTTTCTTCCATTCCTTTAATTTTTTTTATTGTGAAGCTACTTGTGACCTTTCGTAAGTGTTTGGAAATAATGTACTGTCAGCAAATTTCAAACAGTGGATTTGTTGCTAGTAGGCGGCATAGCCACTGTATAAGAGGGATCCCATTATAATACTTTGGAGAGCTTCGGCTTCAACTGGGTGAGATTACCTCAAAAATTCATCTTTAGTATTAACCTTTTTTCAGTCAAATGACTTTAACAGTTTGAACATAAGTTACATATTAAGTCGTAATGCACGGAACAATATTTTCTTTCCTCTAAATAAATTTACTAATCTGTGTGTTTTTTCAAGTATACTATGTTTTCTTCTAAATCCGATCTTATGGCTTGGGATACATTCATTATCGCTCAGAATTGTATTCAGCTTACTTCTACACATATCTTACAAGTTTGATTAAAGGTTTATAGTTCTGTGTGATGCTATCTTTTGCTGGCCCTTATCTTGCTTAATTCCGATGTCTGCTAAGTTACTTTTCAGAATAATATTCGTAGAGACTCTAATAGCTCTCTTAGTCATTTCGTGCACTCAGTTGAGCTGATCTTTATTAATGTCTTCGAACTCATTTTTTCAGTCAACAGTCGTTCTACTTTTAAAGATTTGTTTTTATCGTGTTTGTTGTTAGCTTAATTTTGCATTTTGTGAAACTAACTTAAAATTTTTATTTTATAATGTTCCTAGCGTTAAATCTGAAAATGTTCCCAACGATGACTATAATATTTTAAGCAATTTATGAGAGTGTTTGTGGTCCTCAGGAGTCAAGTTCCATAAAGAAGCAATAGTTAATGATTTCCCCTGGAACACTTTAATCACGCCAAAATCAATAACATTAATTTTTTGCCAATAATTTGGCTAGTAGTTGATAGTTCACTCCAATTAAACTTTTCAGTGATTGCGTCAAACGAAAAACTACCTTTAGACGTCGTCTGCTGCTATGAAAGATGGATCAAGTGATTAAAATAAGAAATTGTTCGCTGTCATAAATGAATTAAAATTTACTTTTTTGACTTAGGTTCATTTTTAAATTTAATTTATAGAAAAAAAAATTATGTACAAATTTATTCGCACGTTTTCCGGACCGCTACATTCTTTAAGAGCATTCTTCGCATCTTTCTACCTTAAGTTGTGTATATTGTAAGCACACAACTCTCAGCATTTCTTTGTTGTTTTCTCTACCAGATGTCTTGTACATTTGGTTTTGGTTCTTCACGAAACCATCGGTATGGCCACGAAATGCAAATTTTTTGTTTTTAATCATACTTGTTTCCTCACATTATTATAGATGATAATCCAGTATCATATTAACTATTGATGAGTTAGGTATGAATGTATAAGCGCGGTGTCCTGCATATCATTTTAAAGTTTTTCCAATTAGGGATTAAACCGTAAAATATTATAATTGTGTTAAAATTTACTCTTTTGGCTTAGGTTCATTTTTTCATATAATTTCTAAAAATTTTTAGAAAGAAAAATAATTTAAAAATATAATTTCATTTTAGACCTTTCCAAGCATAGCAAAGTTAGCCAATTTTTGTTTTGGAATACCAGCGACATCTGTATCGTCGTAGCAAGCACTTTCTGTAGCTGGGAACTGTATAAATGCTAAAAGAAGCCGTCTTAACCCTGCTACTACAAAAAAACAGGTATTTGAATATGACAACAAGGCAGTTGTGGAACCCTTTTTATCTAAATAACTAATTTATTTTATTAAAACAATTTTATTAAGAATAAATTAAAATTTTTAGTTGGGCTTATGATCCTCAATATACATTATAAAAATTATTAATTCATTTGTGATAAAACATAAACTTTACTTTTTTCAATTGCCGTACACGAATATAAAAAACCTTCTTAACCCCATGAATTTATTATTAAAAATAACTTTTAAGCTAATATAAGGTTTAACGTATTGTGCTTGATTTTAAAAATAGAAAATAAATAAATATTTCATGATTTTCTCATAAAATATTTTTAAAATTAACAAAAAAATATATTTATAATCAACAAAAAATTTTAAAAGTATTAGTGCAGTAAAACAATATCCATAAGGTCATTTCGCTACTGCCTATATTGAATCCATTGATTAACTACATATATTGGCAGCAGCGAAATGGCCATATGTACATGCTTTCACCGCACTAATACATTAAAAATTTTTTGTTGATTATAAATATTTTTTATGAAAATATTTATTTAATTATTTTAAAAAGCCGTAAAAATCAAAATAAAATTATTATTTTTTAATTTAAATTTTTTTCTAAAATAAAATGAATGAAAATATATATATATATATATATTGAATTTTATTGATAACAGTCACCGGCTTAGTCGGCTTTGAGCCGCCGCTAAATTATTATTAACTTAGCCGCCGCCGTCGAAAATATGTCGACTTCAGTCGACTTTGAGCCGCCGCCGTAAATTTTTTGCTTAGCCGCCGGCGATAGCAATTTGACATCGGCTTCGTTCCCTGATTTTGACTTGGCGACTTTAGTTATTGTGTTTGATTTTAAAAATCTGATCTGATAACTCTGTTTTCTGTTTACTTTGCTCATCATCACACTACAAAGGTTAACATGTCTGTCCGCATATTCCTATACAAATAAAATTCTTGTTGTTTGCTTTACGTATGAGTACGATTGCCGAATGTGAGAAACATTATTTAAAAAATAAAGTAAAGCCGACACCGCAACCATTATGCTTAAATATGCCGTAGACTTAAACTCATCAATGCTCAAATGTAATGGGTATAGTAAATACTCCACAAAATAAATGCGGTGTCGATCACACCGCAAACGCATTTAAGATGAGTATATTTAAAGTAACCAAAATAGACACTGTTGCAGTCCGTTGTTATGTATTGTAATTACAAGCTTAAGATCTTGCCATTGATCTGACTTTGTTAAATATTTACAAAGCAGACACGGAACATTTTTTATAAAAAAACTGTGTGTGTACGAAAGAACTTAAATACAAATATATTATTACTAAAAAGTTGTTTTTGGTTTTTTATATTTGTTTTCTACCTTTTCAATTTAGTGCTGTTTTTTTTTTTTGTAGCTTGTAATTGGAATGTATTTTTATTTTTATTAATGTGTTAATTTTATTAGATTTATATTGTTTTTTTTTTTATTAATTATATCAATTATAAAATTGAAAAGCTTTCAATTAACAATATTCTCGCTTTTTTTTTTTTTTTTTTTTTTTTTGTTTTTGTTTATATGTTGTATTAAGTAGAATTAGTAGAATTATTAGCAAAAAAAATTTAAATGAGATTTTTTTTTGTTTTTACGTAGTTATGTAGGTGTTATAGATTTTCACTAATAAGCACTTTGCTTTGCTTGTCTTTAATTTTAAACTTTATTCTCTTTTGCTTTGGTGATTGTGGGCTGTAAATTTTCCGAATTTAAGGGAATTTCTCTTTTAAAATTGAAACATGAAACAGAGAATTTTTATGTGTATCATGAAAACAAATAACTGAAGAGAACTTTTGCAAATAGAAATTGATATTCACTTTTTTATTATATTCGATGTATATATTTGTTTAAGGTTATTTTACAAGTGTTTTTTTTTTATTTTCTTATTTCGTGTACAAAATGTTTCTTTTTTTAGCTTCTTTTTATGTGTTTTTAAAAATGTACGTATAAAATATGTTACCGTTTTTTTTTTTGCTAACTTTATTTTCCGTTAGGTTTTTCATGTTTTCTCTATATTTCTTATGAAGATACAGAACCAATATTTTAATTATATATTTGGTTTTCTAGGTGGTGTTTTTTTATTTTTAATTTAATACAAGATTTTATTCCTTTCTTTAATGTATTGCTTGATATTTGTTTTAGTTTTAACTTTCTTCCTTAAAATTATTCGTTCAAATAATTAATTCTCAGCATGATTTCATTTGGATTTATTTCTTCGCTTTAAATTATTAATTTTTTATTGATTTCTAACATTTTTTTAAACGTGTTTGTTCATTAGTATGACTTACTTGATTGTAGGCTTAGTACTGATGATTTATTTGTTCAACAAGAGATTTACCTCATTCTGCTTTATTTTCTCAATCTTTTGATTTCTGTATGAATGTTGTATGTACTTCTTTTGCTCAAGGAACCATGTTAAAATTTCGAATTCTCGAGAAATTTGTGTAAGGGCTGGTATAAGGTAAACATCAGAGACTTTTTCTTGCAAATCCGATAGTTGTTTGAAAGTCTCAATAATTTGGGTGTAAAATAGAACAATACTTAATCAAGATAAAATATAAAAGACAATTAGTTTTCTTTTCAGTATATACATGTGTAAGTTTATTTTAGGTACAATTCATTATTTTGGTTGCTTACCAAGCTAATTAAAAATTTATAATAATAAATGTGTAGTTTGTTGAAAGTGGATTTTTATCAAAAAAGGTATAAATTTTGGTTTTTTGTAATAACATATGTAAGTATGTTGAGTTGCTACACGAGTTGTTAAAAAAGTGAGTAGTAAAAAGGAAGTGAATTCGTTTTGTATTAAGGAACCCTTGGTTTCTTTTTTAAATAAAAAACAAAGATGTTTTTATTTGCCAATTGGAAAGTACTAAATTTGCAGTGTGTGCTATTCAACACTGATTTTGCTTTGTTATTTTTAATTATTTATGTTACATTTCATGGCATTGATTTCAAATTTATAAAAATTATTTTTTTTAACGTCTAATTTGTTTAGACAACTTATAATAAATGAGGATGCGTGCAGTGTTCTGATAACAACATGCCTTCCATCGTCGAAATTTCAATTTTCATATTTACCTTCTACTCTTCTTCAGTTTCTGGTACCTGCAATTGTAAAAAAAGTTGTTGAAGAATAAAACTATAATTATAGATATTATGATATTGTTTTAAATTTTTTTTTTAATGAGGAGATGACCCAAATCGAAAAAAACAGAAGCAAAGTCCGGCTGATGTACTATTTCTTTTAACCACCGATCGCCTTAAGTAGCCTAAAAAATTCGAATCACAACCTTGCAAAGGTATGAGCTAAAAAGCTTTCTAAACTGACTTTTACCACATAAACTGTTTGCAGAAAAGATCATAAACAAAGTCTTTATTCATGGCCAGCTTAGGCTACTCACCTTTAACACAATTTTAATCTACACAATCACGCTTACACACATCAACACCTGTAACCAGAAGTCCTTCAATAGTATACATAAACAACTCATCGCTAGATTCCTCCTACAGACTTTGTCAACAACAACTACAATAGTAACTAATCAAAGTAAAGAACACTTCTTGAATATTCTGTACACGATTCTCAAGATGCAATGGAAGAAAAATATTCATCTTTGACCTTAAATTCATTTTATTCAAATTTCGATGAAAACGCATTATAAAATAATTGCTTAAAAAATAAAAACTTTTATTTTATTATTAAAAAAAATTGTTTTGGAATGTTTTTTATTTAGTTATTTTTTGTTATAAGTTTCTTTTAGCGTTGTAGTACTGATTTGAAACAAGATTAAAAAATGCTTTTTTTAACATTTAATTATAAAATGTTACCTCGCATGTTTGCATGACTATTCTTGATGTAGTGCAAGCAGATATTACACTTGAAAATTTAAGGTCTTCAAATAGAAGACTTGCTGGTATATCGTTTGATATTAGTGTATTTTTCTATAATGAAATCCGCAACTAAATTTAAAAGTTCCTTGTAGGTGAGCCTATCCATCCGTAAAACGTTTCTGAAATCACAGGCTGAGGACACTCGTAAATCTACAATAAATTTTCATAAGTAAATTAATTTCTTTTTTCAGCCACTCTTTTGTTCATAAGGGTTTTTCATTTCTCTCCTTTTTTTATTTTCTTTTTTCTTATGCAAATAAACTGCCATTTTCGCAATACTGAAAGCGAAACTTTCGACTGGTTATTCAACATGTGTACATCAAAGCGCGCAGCACACGTACAGCAAAATCACAGCCCGTATTTTACACTTTCCTTAAGAGGAATGAATAAGGTCACATTAATTTCACAGGTAATATTAGTTCTAAAACAACTGCAACAATAAAAAACAACATGTATTTTGTTTTTGTAAAATATGTTTTTAGATGACAATATTAACTAACGCTGCACATAGAGACAAATAACCGAATTACGACGACAAAAATTCAATTTTGTAATTTGCTAAATGTTACCGCTATATACTAGCATATAGTAAACTTATAAGTACTTAGTTTTTTAAAGCATCACATTAGTTTGTTAGTTAAAAGAATATATGCTGCTGAGGGATAAGTGAATTTCAAGGCATCTGTTTTTTGTAATGTAAAAAACATAGTTCTTTATTATGGCTATACTTTAGTATTTTTAATTTTTGAGCATTAATGGTACACGTAACATTATATATGTATGTATGTTTTTACATGGGCATCCTCCTAATGACTGTTGTTATTTTAAGGGTACTTTCTTATATGTGTATTTTATCTCAAAACTATTAATGTTTATTAGTAAAAATTTGAATTTCGTTATTACCAGAATATTTCTTGTCTTAAAATTGTTAGAGCCTAAGATCAAAACGCGTATATGAATTTGTTTAATGTAATATTTATTTAAGTTCATAAATTTAGATTTTATTTATTAACAATTAAATAATGTACTTTTATTAACAAGAAACTTTCTTCAACGTGGGTGACAAAAAGGAGAGAGAAAAAAGCAAAAAGGAATGAATAAAAGGAAATTTCACAGTTGCCATATTTAATAATTCATGTTTCAAAAGTTAATATGGTATCAATAATTAAAAAGGAAAATGTAAATAATTGTAAAAATTTCGTCCTTAATTAAACCCTTTTTATTTTTATTTCTTAACATAATAAATCTGTTTTTCGGTATAGCTTTGTTAACAAATCAGCTAACATATCTTCGGTAGGGCAAAATTGTACCATAATTAGTTGTTTTTCAATGTAATCTTTTACAAAATAAAGTCTTATATCAGTGTGTTTTGAGCGGTTACAAAGTCTTTCTTCTGACGGCAATTAACGTCGGCATATTCAATAAGATCACAATTTGTTGTCATGTCTTCAATACTTCATTTAAAATTAGTCTTTACCTTCAGGTGCCTGATAAGCCTCTTCAACTCATGCCAGTCATTTGGGGTTGGGTTTTCAAATTTTTGGGACGGTACGTTTACTGCTGCGCTAACATCTGGGCGCGTATTTGTTGAAATGTATGAAAGGCAACCAATGCCCGCTCAGTATTTCTCGTTATTTGATAGTTTATCATCCTCTAATTGCTTGTGGTATGCAGGGCTCATGGGTGTAGCTGATTCTTTTACATTTTTTAAATCGAATTTTTAAATCTTTTCCAGAATGTATTTTGTTTGGTTTATTGAGTAAATGTTATTTTCTTTTGAAACTTGAAAGATTTGACACTAACACGATTAACATAGATTTTGTTGTTAGACCCAATTAGTATATTGTAATATGTTCAGTGTTATAGTTAAGTTTCAAGGTAAGTATTACTGAGCACTTCTTCCGTTTTGCTTCCGAGCATCAAAATGCCCTTTTTGTGAGAATTAACAAGTCATCATTTTCACAATATTGCTGTATATCCAATAAAATAATTTATAAACAAAAATGGTATTTGGTTACCATCCAAATTCTCACAATCAACAAAAATATACTTTTACATTGAACTTGCATTTTTTGCTGACCATACATAAATTTCCTTTGATTAATTTTTATTTGAACAATTTGCATACAGTCTTGCTCATATGTCTACGAGCATATACCTATTCTTACAGTGTTGCGCATAAGTGCACATACACTACACCCTCACCCTTTTTGGTTTTGGGTATTATTAAAAATAAAAATAAATGATATAAAAACATTCTCATTATTTATGTGTTTAAAATTTCTTAATATCTAATTATATTTATTTACTTATGAACTAAAATTATATTAAAGATTGCTATATTTTAAAAAAAAAAATTATTTTAACCTTTATTAATATTTACTTAAGAAATTAACTTTTTTAAATTGTTTTTCTGTATACTTTTAGATTTTGTTTTATCTATTTCTATAATTACATTTAGTTCATCTATATCCAGCATTTTATACGGACCTTTGTATGGTCGATCTAGTTTTTTTTATTTTCGATTTTTAGCAAAACTAGGTCTCCTATATTTAGTCTTATTCTGTTTTGTCTTTTTTTATTCTAATTTTCTCTTATTCTTTACTTCTATTATTATATCTCTAGCTTTTTGCAAAGAATGACGAAGTCTAATTTAAAGTTCATTTAAGTACTTTTCTAAATTGTAGATCTTTTTGGGCTAACTCAATTCGTCACCTGGTAGTCTAGAGAGTTTCCCATATACCAGTCCGAATGGTGTATAATTTGTATCTAAATTGGGAGTTGTATTGAAAGCGAAGGCAAAGTATGGTATCCATTCATGCCAATTGTTGTCTTCCACAAGTTTTAGAAAATATTCATTTAGAACACGGTGATTGCGTTCTACTGTTCCCAAGGTTTCATGGTTGTAAGGCGTCGAGAACTCTGTTTTATTTTTAATAATAAACAAATCTCTCTCTTTAACTCATTCATAAATTCAGTACCTTTATCTGTTTTGAGAACAGGCGTCTTTCGGTTTAATCAGACAAGCTATCACATATTTTGTCAGTTCACATTGCATTGTAAGTATGTATCTAAAGTCCTCTGACGGTCTTAGTGGTCCAACTGTGTCCATTATTACAATGTTAAAACTACTTGACGGTGTATCTGTTACTGAAAAAAGGTTCTTTTGTATGCCTTACTTACTTACTCTTTTGGCACGATTCACATGTTCTTACATAGTTTTTAACCATTTTGTTCAGTTTTTCCAAATAATTCGCTGTTTTAATTTTGTTAATGTCTTTCTTATTCCGAAATGTCTACCATAAGGTGAATTATGAAATTCTTCTATTAATCTGTACTGTTTTATGTTATCATTAACTCTTTTTGGCATTCTGTATATAATTATATCGACGTTATTATTTTCTAATTTATTATATTCTTCTTTCAACTTTTCCACCGGTATATATTTAAATATTTCATCATTACCATATAGTACGTACTTTTTATTCTTCAATTTCTTAATTTTCAATAAAAATTTCTCCATAAATGTTTCTGAAAACATTGGATTTTCGCTTTCATTGCATATCACGCGTGTAATTTTATCATTATATTCATTCTGCAGATTATTATTATCACTATTTTCATATATAAATTTTTTTTAAGCTTCTTTATATCATTTATTGATATACATTCCCACATATGGAGGTGATCAGTCTCCTGTGTAGATATGTAATTATTTTTCTTGTTCTTTATTTTAATTTTATCTTCTTTATTTTTAGTATTCTTATTAAGCATGCTACGTGTTATTGCCAGAGTTTTTCTTTCTTTTTCATCAATACAGAGTGGAATCATTTCTTTTAATATTTTTGAGTTTATTTCAATACGAGATAACGCGTCTGCGTTAGTGTTATTTGCTCCCTTTTTATATATACAGGCATGTCACAAATTCCGTTCGGAATTGGAATGATTCCGAATTTACTATTCCGATCGAAATGGTTTTAGCTTCTATAGATTCCGTTCGGTTTAGTAAGCCGAAAAAAGTTCAAAATCACTTATGTTCGTTTAAAATATGGCAACATAACATCAAATGTAGCAAAACAAAAAAAAGCGGAATTAAAAAAACAATAAAAATTCAAGAAATATTTGTGTTTCAGTGCGAATTGCTAAAAAAGTTAAAATAAAAAATGTCAAACATGCCCGGAATATCTATAATTGCGACGGCAGAAGAAAATAAAAGCAATATTGTTTGAGTGCTGTTACTACGGAATTTTTTGAAAAAGAATAAAAGTACGGCATCATCTTTTAAACAAATTCCGTTTATTTTTTTGGTTTTTATAAAGGATTAAGAAAAAGTTATTTTTTTCATTAACATAATAGTAAAATAAATTTGTTTTGGATCAATAAGCAAGATAAAGAATAGCCTTACCTATAAAAAAATGTTTTGAATGGTTTTTCTGTTAACAAAATGCTTAAAATAATAATTCTACATAGCAAACTGAAAGTGGTTTCATTCCGAAAATTTTTTTCGTTTTACGTTTTCTACAGAAGCAAAATACGGAATCAATTCCACTTCCGAACGGAATTTTGTTCTGTGACATGGCTGATAATATCAAAGTCATAGTCTGATAATTCGAGTCGAATTCTGGTCAATTTTGAAGATTGATTATAATGCGAGAATAGTGCAATAAGGGGTCTATGGTCTGTTACTACAGTGAATTTTCTGCCATACACGTATGGTCTAAATAATTGTATTCCCCAATGAATTCCTAATAGTTTCTTTTCAATAACTGAATTATTTATTTTATGTTTGTTTAAAGATTTGTTTGCATATGATATAGGCGAGTCGTTACCAATTTCTCCTTGTGAGAGTACTGCTCCTAGAGCTACGTTTGAGGCGTATGTGGTCAGTATAAAAGGTTTCTCAAAATCAGGATATTGCAATATAGGTGGGTTCTTTAGTTTGTCTCTTAATGTCTCATATGCTTTTTGACAATCTTTTGTCCATTCAAATTTAACTTTTTTTTTTAATAAATTATTTAGGCAAGTTGCTATTTTAGCAAAGTCCGGAATGAATCTTCTATAGTAATTACAGAAGGCTATGAATCTTCTAACTTCATCAGAATTCTTTGGAATAGGATACTGTTCAATAATTTCATATTTTGCTGGGTCGGTTCTTATACCGTCTTTCGTAATAAGATGTCCTAAATATAGTACTTCTGGTTTTAAGAAGCAACATTTTTCAGCATTTAGTTTTAAATTGTACTATTTTAATCTTTTAAATACTCTTATGAGATTTTCATTGTGGTGTTTAAGGCTGCATCCAAAAATAATTATATCATCTACATATAGGAATGCTTCAGATTCCAAACCAGAGGATGCTATGGTAAGCATTCTCTGAAAACTGTTTAATAATATTTTTAGCCCAAAGGGTAGTCTATTGTATTGGTAGTGACCGCTGTTAGTTGAAAATGCTGTAACTGCTCTTGAATTTGTATCTAGTTCTATCTGATGATATCCAGAGTTGAAAAAAAATTTTGCTCGTCCTAGTTTGTCTAAAACGTCTTCTAGTCTTGTTAGGGGGAATTTGTCGTTTACTATTTTGTCATTTGAACGCCTGTAATCTATAACTAAACGCCATTTCTTTATGTTATCTTGTCCTTTTTTAGGAACTAATAATAAAGGAGAGTTGTATGGACTAATTGATGGCACTATTATATTGTCTTGTAGTAGTTTCTGTACTTGTCTGTCTATTTCATTTAACTGTGAATGTGGTAAACGGTAGTTTTTTATGTATACTGGGGTATTATCGTTTAGTTCTGTATTTTGTTTGTAAAAGTTGTTAGTGGTTAAGAATTCTCATTCTAAATGAAATATTTCTTGGTATTGTTTTAATATGTCGTATAAAGCTTTCCGCTTTTCGTCGTCAAAGTCTTCGAATTTAATTGTTTTTAGTAATTCCTGAAATCTATTTTCTGAATAACGTTTGTTGTCCAAATGATTGATTCCATAAATGTTATAGTATTGTAAGGGTATTGTAGCTAGTTTAAGATCTGACAATCGTATGGGTGTTTCTAGTGTATTCAAAATTTTAATGTGGCGATTACTATATTTAGGTATTATCGTGTTTGCAACGAAAACTCCGTTTTCTATTTCTTTGCTGCATACTACGCTATCTTCGCCTATTTCAATATTGATTTTTAATATTTTTTACTTCTCGGTGGTATAGTAATGCTTCTTAAATTTTTTGCATTAGTTTCTATCGGAATTGTGATACTGTGTTCATTTATGGAAGCACTTATAGTTTGTGTATCGTAATTAATTATACAGTTGTATTTATGAAAGAAATCCATTCCTAAGATTCCGCCTGTGTTTATTGGAAAGTCACTGTTCACTAGGTAAAATTTATGTTTGAAGCAATGTTCTCTTAGTACTGTTTCTAATTCAGTCGATCCAGAGTCTCCGTATATCCTTTAGTTATGCCATTTTGTTTAAAAATATCTTGTTCAAATATATTATATCCGTGTATAACATTTTCTTTGCAAACTGATATGTCAGAACCAGTATTTAATAAGAAAGTCAGTTTGTAAGTCAGGTTTTTGATATATAGGTATATAAAGTTTGAAATGTTATTTTCCCTTTCTGGAGATTAGTTTTGAGTCTCCAGGGTTTCTTCGTTTCCCTGTTGGTGAATTGTGCGTACGTTTAGGTGGTTATTGTATCTTTGATTTGAATGGTTATTATTGATGTAGGTGTTCCTATTATTTATGTTGTGAGCGTTATTTGTATTGTATCTACTGTTGGTGTTATTTGGATTCCTGTTGTAAGTGTTAAAATTTCTATTATTGTTGTTTTTATAGTTTCTGTCATTTCTGTTGCGATTATTGTATCTGTTATTGTTATTATTGTTGCGACTGTTTTCACTATAAAAATTTTTTTGTCTTGAATTATTGTTGCTCCTAATTTCTATATTTTGATTATTATTTCTATTTATTTGTAGGGTTTTAAATTTATCTGATAGGTGTAATGATCTTTCTTGTGCATTAGCAATTTCGTAAGCTTGGGATAAAGTCTTTGGTTGGGCTGCTATAACTGCTATACGTATCCGCTCATACAGACCTTCCTGAAAAATTTCTAGTGCTAGTCTTTCATTAAGTTTCTTAATTAAAGAGCGGGATGTTTCATTTGTATTTTCTCCCAAATCTGATATTTGAGCTATTGTTAACTCTGCAATCAATGAATTTATTTTTTCTTTATAGTTTAATACATTACCTTTTTGCCTAGTATTTTTCAATTCAAAATGAATGCTGTTTGCTGTCTTTGTAGATTTGAAGTTTTTAGTCAAAGAGGCTTTTAATTCGTCCAATGTTGTTGGTGTATGTTCTATTGTTAGAATATCTTTGACCCTATCGTATATGATTTTTTCGTTGCACATTTAAGTCATCATAAACTAGTGTGACCATTGATAAAAATGTTTCGAGGCGTTTTGCCCTTCCATCAAATGACGGGATCATATCCGATGCCTGTTTACTGTTAAATTAGATATGTTTGTTTCTTATGTGTTTTCGTTAGACATTGATTCTAATTCTAATTTTTCTTCACTAGAGAATTCTTTACTGTTTCCTTTAATACTATCCAATGCTATCTGCTTTAATTCTTTGAATTGATTAATTTTTGTTTACCTTTCTATTTTTGGTAGAATCGCAAATAATTTACCATATTTTTTACTAAGTTGTTTAGTTAATTTTATTTTTTTGTATAATAGTTTTTTTGGTGTATTTTCTACTACCTTATTTTTTGCATTTGTAATTATTTTCTGTAATTCCCTGTTTATTTCTTCCATTTACAATAATTATTTTATATAAAATATTTTATTTAATTCATCTTATATTATACATTTTGTACCCTATTACTAACAATTTCCTTTTTATATAGTTTCTTGTTAATTTCCATAATCCAAATAAAACTAAGATATTTAAAAGTACTATTATTATTTCCTGGCTTATTGTAATTTTGTTGTCATTAATGGCGTATGCATTTGCATTGCCTTCTATTTTCGCGTCGTTTATCCCCAATGATTGTTCTATGTTTTTTAATATTGTTTTTTTAAGTTCTTCTATTAGTATTTGTTTCTGTTTTCCTTATCTTATTTGCATTATATTTTGTCTCAATTTGCACTCGACCTGAAAACGTCTTTTTCTTTCACCTCTCTTTTTGGGGTTTGATAATTTTATTTCTTTTTTCGATGATGGCTGATGTGGTCTTTTTCTTTTGCCTTTTCCTGTATTCCTCGATGGTCAAAGACTTCGGTCCGACGTTTTTTGGTCTTGGAATGTATGTGGGGGTGGGTGTGTATGTCTTCTTGTTATTGATTGGTTCCGGAACGTATTCCTCCCTTTTTTTTTTAATGTCGTTTAGTATGTGTATTAATGGATCTTTTTAAGGACCAGGATCCTTTTCAAAATTTAGCAGGATCCTTTTCAAAATTTGGCAGGATCGCCATGCAATATGTTCAGTGTTATAGTTTAGTTTCAAGGTAAGTATTACTGAGCACTTCTGCCGTTCTGCTTCCTAGCATCAAAATGCCCTTTTTCTGAGAATTAACAAGTCTATTTTAATTTCAAATTAATTCTGTCTTTATTAAATAAAAATAGCGGCTTATATTGCACTATTTTGTAGTGGTCATCATTTTCACAATATTGCTGTATATCCAATAAAATAATATATAAACAAAAATGGTATTTGGTTACGATCCAAATTCTCACAATCAACAAAAATATACTTATACATTGAACTTGCCCATACATACATAAATTTCCTTTCAGCCCGACTTTGTTTCAATGCAGCTCCAATAAATACATTGTATAGAGTTTGATTCCAGACACATGCTTACTGATTAAGTCCGCAAATGCTCTTGTGTAACAAACAAACTTTTTCAGGGTTTTTTTTATATACAAATCCTGGAAGCTGCCGCATATAAATTTCCTCCTCTAACTCGCCGTTTAAAAATGCGGTCTTTGCGTGAAAATGAAATACATTCATTTTTCTGGCAGTAGCGATGGATAATAAAATTCTAAATGTAGCATGTTTAACTACGGGAGCATACACTCGGTCATAGTCGACCCCATACTTTTGGCTAAAACCTTGGGCGACTAGTCGAGCCTTATATTTTTTAAGTTTTCCATCTGCATTGCTTTTTAATTTGTATACCCATTTGCAGCCTATTAAATTTTTACCCTTTGTTAAATTTACTAAGTTCCATGCATTATTTTTGACAGGTGAGGAGTATTCATCCTCCTCCAGCTTAAATCCAAATATTTTTCTCTCGACTTTCTACTGCATCATTCGTTGTTTACTACTACATCACCTTCTTCTATAAAACGCAAAGGACACCCTTTCTTGATCGTTGCAACCTACGTGAATTGTCAACACTTTCACATAGTTGAATATTTAAATCTTCTTGTTTATTTTCATTGCCTCTCTCAGGACTTTGGCAAACATTCTGCAGTTTATTTTAACTACTTGGTAGTTATCTGTAAAGCACTGCATTTTTATTGGCTCATTTATGAAGTTAAGATCACGAGAAATGACAATCTTCCCGTACATTGGAACAAAATTTTTATATGCCTTTGACTGCACACCAAAACCAATAAAAATTGCTTCTTCTGCCTTTAGGTCCAATTTCCTACGTTGAGCATTCTGAATGCGAACAAAACATCTGGAACCAAAACGCCTCAAATTTCACTAAAAAGGTTGACGACCATACCAAATTTCATATGGTGTAGTATTTACTGATTTCCATGGTAGCAATTTTCGTAAGTAGTTAGCAGTTAGAACAAAACTTATTGTACATCTGAGCATCTAGTAACATGCAGCTTGTCATTTCGTTTAGTGTCGTGTTTTTACGCTCCGCGACTCCGTTTTGTTGTGGGGAATACGGTCTAGTACGTTAAATTCATATGCCTTTCTTATTTAGATATTCTTCAAAGCTTTATTAACGAATTCGCCACAACGATCTGTTCTGAGACATTGACTTTGTGACCAAATTTGTTGCCTATATATGTACTTATAAAATTCTAAAAATTTCTCAAATGTTTTCGATTTGGCTTAAAGCAGGTAAATAGTAGTGTATCGCGAAAAATCATCGATAAATGTTAACACATAGATCTTACCTGATGGTTTGTAGTTTACATTGGACTACACAGGTCGAACCAACTAAGACAATTTTGTCGATTGATATTTAGATTCTTTTGAAGAAGTTAGACATACTAATTTTCCCTTAATGCAAACATCGTAATCGGTAAAATATTTACAGATTTCGTTACATTAACTTACTTTAATACCTGAAGCCAAATTTTTCTTCACAATAAAATTAATTGCGTCTATACTACGATGTCCAAAAATACGATCCCATATATGGATGCAAACGTTTTACATGCTTGTTATGCAGTTAACAGAATTATTCATACGAAGTTTGTAGAGATTATGGTATATCATTTTTCGATCGTATGTCACACATATTTTTGGAAAAAAATAACTTTTATTTCCTTTCGGTATCACGGAAAACAAATTTCTTCCAATTTGGGGAACATATAATACATTTTAAACTCGTACCTTATTTATTTGTCCAGCATTATTTAGTGAATATATAACAATACTGCCTTTTCCAGACGCCATAACCATTTCACTATTCGCTACTGAAACGTTTTCGGTATGGGAACCATCAAATTTGTCGAACAGGTTGCGATCACTAGCAGTATGACAATTTGCCCCAGAATTTACTATCCAATCGGTACTACCTTTTGTACCAACAAAGAAATATTCGGAAGATTTATTTGGCTTTATACCATTTTCTTTTGATCTATGTGCATTTTATTACCCTCCAGGCAGAGTATTCTATGCATTTATTTTTTACATGACCCTTTTTACAAAAGAAGCACAGAATGCTTCTCCCACTTTTACCTTTATAATTTGAAACTCGAAGCACATCAGCACCTTCAGAAGCAATGACTATGTCTCTCTTTGCCTTCGATGAAACTCTTCTATAATTTTAGCAAATACCAGCGTTGGTGTTAAATTTTTTTGTTACCATGCGCCTCCATTGCTGTTATAAGCCCATTATAACTATTTGAAAGAGAGCCTAACATTGTGGCCGTCATTAAAAACTCCCACGTTACGACGTTACCGAACGCCAAAAGTTTTTGGAAAATCACATTTAATTAGTTGACATGTGCCTCTATCTGCATCTTCATTTGCTCTTTTGACATCACTTCGCGAGTTAACGTACTTTTACACCTGGAGAATCATGTTCGTAATATTCTTTTAGCGTATATGAAGAATTTAACCATCTCTAATACACAACCCAATAATGACGTGAGCAATTTGGTCAGCCTTTGTCTAACTAGCTGCAGTTTTTCATTCATCTTCTCTAGACTTGTGTAGTTCATAAACGAACTAGTTCATTTAAACGAACCAACGATTCTACTAAGTGAACTAGTTTAAACTTTTAAGTACACCTAGTTTTTTTAAACTATATTTTGTATTTGACCTACCAGACATGAAATTAGTACTGCCACGCATTTATTAAACTTTCGTTTTGACAATGCTACGGCGTTGTTGCAGCATATTTTGAAAAGAACATTTGAACTTAAGAAAGTGTTTGAACTAAAGGCACTTTCACACTATAATACTGAGTCGTATGATTTTCATTTAAATTTCTCGTATGAGAATGATTTAGATTTCGAAAAATCTAACGTATCATTACAAAACGCTTTCACACTATCACACTTAAAACAGTTTATAATTTCTCTGTAGTAAGCAAACAGCTGTTCTAAAGAAAAACATATGTATTAGAGAAGTACGATGCCTGTATGAAAAACTTTAAGCTGCCGGCGGATACTAGCCGATTGGGAACAAGTGTAGAAAAGCTGTAACTCAGCGATTTTTATGAAATTTTTTTGCACAAAATTATGATGTATGTATATGACAATTTGTATAGAAAATAATCAAAAATACTATTTCTTTCAGCCGTTTTTGCAAATATTGATTTTTTTGCTGTTGAAAGCTTTGAGGCAAATTTGTATTATAAACTAACAAAAAGTTTAATAACAATACACATGCTGATTAATTAATTTTATTTAGTACACAAGTACAATTTTAAGTGTGTTTTTGGCAATACCGACAGTTGAAAATAAATTGTAGAGACCGTAGAAAGATTTAAACACTACATATTTAAAGCTTTCACTTAGCAAAAAACTCATTTGTTTTCCTAAACTGAGCGAAATTGTTAGGTTACCTATAAGAAAATTTGTAATTAATCGATGGATATGCTTGAAATTGTTTTTGTTTAACATACATATCTGCACTGAATGTGTCGTATTAGCACATCGTTAAAATTAGTTTGAAAATAAGAAAAACATTTACAGTTCTTAATTACCTCTAAAAATCTGGTTGGTATTTTTAAGTCGGCGCAAGACAAAAATCAACCGCGGATAAGCTATGAGTATGCAGCAATTGGCTTCGGTCTCTGAAAAGCAGCTGTTTGTTTAATTGGCTTCATTTTTTGTTGCATAAAAACAACCCTGATAATATGAAATGTCTTAGCTTTTAGAAAAATTTCAAAAAATAGAGAGAGCCATCGGTGTGTCAAATTTTACTTCTCAATCTATGAGATTTTACTTAAGATCGCTTTCACACTATAAGATTTTTCATATTATTTCGAATTTTTGACAAATCTTAATACTCAGTCTTATAGTGTGAAAGCGCCTTAAAAGTTGAAAGTACGAAGCACAGACATAACCAGACTCCTTAACACTGACGTTTAAAAAGTTACTTATCATATGCGATTAACCCCTAAATATGAAAAAGAAAATAAAAAGTGTCATCCTCAAAAATAATGCGAAAAACAAGCAACTATATATACAATTCTTACCTCAACAAATACACAAAAAACTAATGACAGCTACAAAATCATGGACGACACACACAAAATAAACAAAAATATTGATAAAACACATTAATTAAAACAATATATACAAGTTAAGAAAATTTGATTATTTTGCGGCAAATTCGTAAGTACTGGCTGGTGCCAAATTGGAAGTAATAAGCTGAAAACATAATAGATAATTTAGTTTCATTAATACATTTTCTTTCTTTTATAGGAACTTACCTCCAAATGGAAATATTTTGTTTGCCCAGTGGACGGACAACTGGCCAAACAGGACCCAAAATGGTAAGTTTTGCTGTAAATAAAAAGGGAATTAGTTTTTTTATATACACAATGTGCTTTTTACAGGAACTTACCTCCAAATGGAAATAATTTGTTTGCCCGGTGGACGGACAACTGGCAGAACAGCGCCCAAAATGGTAAGTTTTGCTAAAAATAAGAAGTGAATAAGTTATTTTATATACACAATTTGCTTTTTACAGGAACTTACCTCAAAAAAATGAAATTAATTTGTTTGCCCGGTGGACGGACAACTGGCAGAACAGGATCCAAAATGCCTGAAAACAGAATGTGCATTAGTTTGTTTAGTTAATACACTTTTTTACAGGCACTTACCTTACTCTGGAATTATTCTGAGGCTGGTGGAAAATTGACAGAATCGAGCAGAAATAGGTAAGTATAGGTTTGAAATTAAATCTGTAAAATGTGTACCTACAGTTTTTTAATCAAACAATTGTTTTTTTCTTTTACAGGCACTTACATACATTTGAAATTTGTATGGCTGATAAGCATTTGACAGAAACTGATATTTTCTGAAAATGAAATATTTATAATATAAAATGTTTTTTCTGCAGGCACTTACCTATATCTAGAAATTAATTTTGCGTGGTGGAAATTTGGCAGATTGGGATACAAACTGGAAAGCATTAACTGAAAACAAAGATTGTATTAAATAGTTACAGACACTCTTAAATAAAAAAGCCCTTGTAAGGGCTCTAAAACATTTCAGAAAGAAGATAATATAAAATCTTTAAAAGCCCTTTTCAGGGCTCAAAATAATTTAAAAAGAGATAAAAGATAAAGTTTTTAACAGCTCTTTTTAGGGCTAAAGTATACAAATCTAAGCAGGATATCTAACATTTTTGTTTGCAGGCGAATACATATAAAACAAAAGCCCTTTTCAGGGCTCTGATAAACTTTGAAAAGAGGTAAATTAAATTTTCAAAATCCCTTTTAAGGGCTTCAAAAATATTTAAAAAAGAAAAACAAAAAGGAAATAAATAGAGAATTTATAACAAATTTAACACTTTCATTCTTACCTCGTTCCACCTTTTATTTTACACACATTTTTGGAGCTCAGCTTATTTATGGAGTTGTAGTGATTACAACTTTTGTTTGGCCGCTGGGAAATTGGCTAAGTAGAAACCAGAATTGTAGATATTAACTGAAAAAAGGAAATAGCAAGTAAATAAGTAATGTAAAAAAATCAGTTAGAACAAGAGTTACAATTACGTTATTTCTAATGTACAAAATTATCTCCTTTTTAAGCTGTATTGTAACCATCAAAAGGGCTTTTGAAAGTTTTAATTAATCTCTTTTTCAAAAAGTTAAGAGCCCTGAAAAGGGTTTTGTTTTATATGTAAGTGCGTGTAAGTAAACAATAATAAACATTTTACTTTCAGATAATACTTACCATATTCCATATAGTTGTGCAAATTCACAACATCGAACAATTGTAACATTTTCTTCTGCCAATTATCCACCAGTTAAAAAAATTGTTTCCATTTGCAGGCAAGTTCTGTAAAAAGAACATGTTAATAAAAAAACTAATTCACATCCAAAATTTCTTATGAATCCACAACACATTTTGCCTATAACACCACTTTGGTTTCTTCTTTAATTTCCAGTTTCCGTCTTGAATCCTTTACAATCTGCATTGGAAAATCCACAACACATTTTGCCTTTTATATCATTTTTTAGTTCTTGTTCAGTTTTTATATTTTTTATCTTAATGTTTTAAATATCACAGGAGTATCATTTAATCCACTTTTTTCATTTCCACAGTTTAAGACACACGATTAACACGAATCCATATGCCAATTGGATAAAAGCATACATACATGCATAATTCTTAAAAGAACATTCTATATTTTGTTTCTAATAACAAACACTTTCATTTGTTTCTACTAACAAACACAACTACGTTTTAATGGTCAGACAAAATTTAAAGTATTCCCAAACTGCACACAAATGAATACAATTGAAATAAACTTACCTTGTCGGATCCTTCGGGAATCGGTAAATTCTCTGCAGCCCAGGAAATCCCATAATGCACTTGCGACTCCTAAAAACTAAAATGTTTTACAAAACTGCCTGAATTTTTTAAGGAATAAATATTTACATTTTTTAGTTTTATGTTGTTGAACTTCTTTTCACTTTCTGCTAATGCTGTACACATATACTTATATTGGGAATTTGACATTAAAATTGGTGGAAAAAATGGAAAATTGCGCCAGAAAATGCAAATTTTCTTATTTTTTCTGCCAGTTTGTAGTAAAATGTTTAACAAAATAAAACGTCATTAACTCCTTAAAAGAAAAGAGACAGAAACATAAAAAATAAAAATTTTCTGTCTTGTAAAAACGAAGGGGTTAACTAAGTGATGCCACCTCTCCTTCCGTGTCTAATCTAGTCGGTTATCTATGGCACAGATAAATAACCAGATCCGAAACGAAAAATTCAGTGTGGCCAGATTCCAGCTTTCGTTAGAGAGGGATAGTAACAGTTCTTGCTTTTTTGATATTAGTAGCTCTTTCTGATTATAGCTGGAATTTGACATTTTATTTATTTACAAAAATTGTCAAGATTCTGTGGTCAAGATATTTTGAGTTTGTCTAAAGTGTTAAAATTTATCAATAATTAAAGTGATTAAATCATTTTAATGTTGATAATAAATCTAAAATTAAATACTGTTGTCATACCTTTCGGTGAAGACCGTCGTCACTGGCTGTTTATTTAGTACGATTGGCGAGCGCTTTCGATGTAAAGACATCATTTTCAAGCCGCGTTTTGATTAGTACTGGTTAGATAGTGTAACGTGTTTGTTGCATAGATAGTGGTGGGTACAGGTAGTTTTGTCCGTTAGGATTGTGTCTATTTAAAAATGGTATTATGCAGGTAGATTGCCTGATATCTGTCATCTTTATTGAAGGTATATAATTTTAATATTTCTGTCTTTTATTATTAGGTAGGTAAGTGTGACCATCTGTGGGTGTTTTGCGTTTGTAAGTTTGTTTTAATAGTTTAAGTGGTGTAAAAATTGTGTCCGAGTTTGTATTTACCTGTTCGTTAATAATATCTCCGTTAAACGTTCGTGTTTTGTATATTTGCATGTTTTCAAGAATGTCCAGTCTTTGTCCTTTTTTACTAGGATGTATTAACGTCATACATTCATCTATTTCCCTTGGCTCGTGTTCATGTGTGTTAAGATGTATTGCGAAGTTAGAGTCTTCTCTTTTCCGTTTATATGATCGTATGTGTTCTGTGAACCTTGTTTTTAATGTTCGTCCAGTTTGTCCTATGTATGTATGGTTGCAGGTGCAAGTAAGTCTGTATACTCCGCTGGTGTTAAATTTATTGGTTATTTCTGTTGATGTCTTGAGATTGTTGCGTAGAGTGTTGCTCGTCTTTAGTGCTGTCTGTAAACCTTCTTTTTGAAAAAGGTTAGTTAATCTATATATTTCTGGTCCTGTGTAAGTAAAAATGTGTCGTCGTGTTGTATCGATTGTCTCCTTGTTTTCTTTCTTCTTGTTTTTAGTGTTGTATTGTCTTAGTAGTTTGTCGATAGTAGTGCAGTTGTAACCGTTATTTTTAGCTATAGTGTAAATTGTGTCCAGTTCGTTGTTATATTTGTCTGGAGAAAGTGGGACTGTCTTAAGTCTGTTAATCATATGTCTAAATGCTGCGAGTTTATGTTGGGTGGGATGGTTTGAGGAACTGTGGATAGTAATGTCTGTTGTGGTTGGTTTTCTGTATATTTCAAAGTTTAATGAGTCAATTCCTCGTTTTATTGTTATGTCAAGATAATGTAAAGTTCCGTCTTTCTCTTTTTCCATTGTGTAAGTGATTTTATTATGTATTGTGTTTAAATCCGTTAGAATTTCTTCTGCGTTGTCCCTTTCTAGGATGCATATTATGTCGTCTACGTATCTGTAATAATGAGTTATTTTATGTTTTTCCATTAGGGTTGTGATGTGTAGTTGTTCTAAATGTTGCATAAATATCTCTGTAAAAATTGCGGATGTCGGGTTTCCCATGCCGAGTCCATCAGGTAATTTATAAAAGTTATTGTTAAATCTAAAGTAGTTTTGTTTTAGTATCGTTTTTGCAATATCCATTATTTCGTTAATATATTGATTGTCGTATAAGTTGAAAAGCATGTTACGTAGAATTGTTAACGTTTCTTGTGTGGGTATTGATGTATATAAATCCTTAATGTCGTAGGAAACAAGTCTCGTATTTTCGGTAATTTTGATGTCCTTAAGTTTATTGATAAGGTCTTGTGTATTGTGCAACATGTATATGTTCTGCAAATTTATTTTCTCTTTCAATAATATGGTGAGGTGCTTAGCCAAGTTATATGCAGGTGCAGGTTTGTAATTTACTATAGGTCTGATCGGTATATTTTCCTTGTGAATTTTGGGTTGTGCTCTAAGTGTAGGGGGTCCTGGATTCATGTATATGTATAGTTTACCGTCAGTAAACGTTTTACAGCGTTTTAGTAGGCTGCGTATTTCCTTTTGGAATGAATCGGTTGGGCCATTTTTAAATTTCGTACATTTTGTCTGTTGAATGAATTGTTGTGTTTCGTCTATATAATCTTTTTTGTACATTATTACAGTCGTGTTACCTTTGTCTGCTTTAGTAAGTAATAGATCATTATTTCGTAGTTTTGTCTTTATCTGTTTAGTAATTTTCTGTTCGCTAGGATTTGTTTTGGATATAGTGTGTTCTTTTATTGTTTTTTCAAGTACATCGGCTATCTTGTGTCTTAAGTGTTCTTGTCGATCAGTTGGTAAGTATGTTATAGTAGCTTCGGCGTCTACAATTTGGGTTTCAATTGTTCTTTGTATTTTGTCAAAAGGTAAATTATGTTTTAGTCCCTTCTCTATTAGCTTTGTTTCATTGTCGCTGAATCGTACGGTTGTAAGGTTTTTCACACGTGGGTAAAATTCTGTGTTTGTGCGTTTGTCGGTCTGTTATGTAAGTTTTGTACACTTTCTTTCCATTCGCTTGTATTTGTGAGTCATTTGATTTTGTATCCTTTTATCTAAGTAGTGTAAAAAACAAGGAGACAATCGATACAACACGACGACACATTTTTACTTACACAGGACCAGAAATATATAGATTAACTAACCTTTTTCAAAAAGAAGGTTTACAGACAGCACTAAAGAGGAGCAACACTCTACGCAACAATCTCAAGACATCAACAGAAATAACCGATAAATTTAACACCAGCGGAGTATACAGACTTACTTGCACCTGCAACCATACATACATAGGACAAACTGGACGAACATTAAAAACAAGGTTCACAGAACACATACGATCATATAAACGGAAAAGAGAAGACTCTAACTTCTCAATACACCTTAACACACATGAACACGAGCCAAGGGAAATAGATGAATGTATGACGTTAATACATCCTAGTAAAAAAGGACGAAGACTGGACATTCCTGAAAACATGGAAATATACAAACACGAACGTTTAAGGGAGATATTATTAACGAACAGGTAAATCCAAACTCGGACACAAGTTTTACACCACTTAAACTATTAAAAAAACTTACAAACGAAAAACACCCACAGATGGTTACACTTACCTACCTAATAATAAAAGACAGAAATATTAAAATTATATACCTTCAATAAAGATGACAGATATCAGGCAATCTACCTGCATAATACCATTTTTAAATAGACACCATCCTAACGGACAAAACTACCTGTACCCACCACTATCTATGCAACAAACACGTTACACTATCTAACCAGTACTAATCAAAACGCGGCTTGAAAATGATGTCTTTACATCAAAAGCGCTCGCCAATCGTACTAAATAAACAGCCAGTGACGACGGTCTTCACCGAAAGGTATGACAACAGTATTTTATTTACTGGCGGAATAAATCCAATTAACTTAATACCAAACACAGCTAGTCAAGCTAAGGTACTTTTAACTAGGCTTACTAACAAGACACTGCAACTGCACAAGACAATAGCAAACATACGGTACAATAAACAATGCCTTAACAACAGCATTACACCACGGTACATAACAATTAACATTACAACCCAAACATACGCTTCCCAACACGCAAAGCGTGTAGCGCAATTGACATGGATAAAGACTGAGATACGCTCTCTTTACATTAAAAAAGACAAACTTAACAAAGAAATTTACCACATTCATCTTGAAGTAACAGACCTATTAACAAAACAAAACCTTTACCATTTATTTCCTACATTTTTACACTACTTAGATAAAAGGATACAAAATCAAATGACTGACAAATACAAGCGAATGGAAAGAAAGTTTACAAAACTTACAAAACAGACCGATAAACGCACAAACACAGAATTTTACCCACGTGTGAAAAACCTTACAACCGTACGATTCAGCGACAATGAAACAAAGCTAATAGAGAAGGGACTAAAACATAATTTACCTTTTGACAAAATACAAAGAACAATTGAAACCCAAATTGTACACGCCGAAGCTACTATAACATACTTACCAACTGATCGACAAGAACACTTAAGACACAAGATAGCCGATGTACTCGAAAAAACAATAAAAGAACACACTATATCCAAAACAAATCCTAGCGAACAGAAAATTACTAAACAGATAAAGACAAAACTACGAAATAATGATCTATTACTTACTAAAGCAGACAAAGGTAACACGACTGTAATAATGTACAAAAAAGATTATATAGACAAAACACAACAATTCATTCAACAGACAAAATGTACGAAATTTAAAAATGACCCAACCAATTCATTCCAAAAGGAAATACGCAGCCTACTAAAACGCTGTAAAACGTTTACTAACGGTAAACTATACATATACATGAACATGAATCCAGGACTCCCTACACTTAGAGCACAACCCAAAATTCACAAGGAAAATATACCGATCAGACCTATAGTAAATTACAAGCCTGCACCTGCATATAACTTGGCTAAGCACCTCACCATATTATTGAAAGAGAAAATAAATTTGCAGAACATATACATGTTGCACAATACACAAGACCTTATCAATAAACTTAAGGACATCAAAATTACCGAAAATACGAGACTTGTTTCCTACGACATTAACGATTTATATACATCAATACCCACACAAGAAACGTTAACAATTCTACGTAACATGCTTTTCAACTTATACGACAATCAATATATTAACGAAATATAGATATTGCAAAAACGATACTAAAAAAAACTACTTTAGATTTAACAATAACTTTTATAAATTACCTGATGGACTCGGCATGGGAAACCCGACATCCGCAATTTTTACAGAGATATTTATGCAACATTTAGAACAACTACACATCACAACCCTAATGGAAAAACATAAAATAACTCATTATTACAGATACGTAGACGACATAATATGCATCCTAGAAAGGGACAACGCAGAAGAAATTCTAACGGATTTAAACACAATACATAATAAAATCACATACACAATGGAAAAAGAGAAAGACGGAACTTTACATTATCTTGACATAACAATAAAACGAGGAATTGACTCATTAAACTTTGACATATACAGAAAACCAACCACAACAGACATTACTATCCACAGTTCCTCAAACCATCCCACCCAACATAAACTCGCAGCATTTAGACATATGATTAACAGACTTAAGACAGTCCCACTTTCTCCAGACAAATATAACAAAGAACTGGACACAATTTACACTATAGCTAAAAATAACGGTTACAACTGCACTACTATCGACAAACTACTTAGACAATACAACACTAAAAACAAGAAGAAAGAAAACAAGGAGACAATCGATACAACACGACGACACATTTTTACTTACACAGGACCAGAAATATATAGATTAACTAACCTTTTTCAAAAAGAAGGTTTACAGACAGCACTAAAGACGAGCAACACTCTACGCAACAATCTCAAGACATCAACAGAAATAACCAATAAATTTAACACCAGCGGAGTATACAGACTTACTTGCACCTGCAACCATACATACATAGGACAAACTGAACGAACATTAAAAACAAGGTTCACAGAACACATACGATCATATAAACGGAAAAGAGAAGACTCTAACTTCGCAATACATCTTAACACACATGAACACGAGCCAAGGGAAATAGATGAATGTATGACGTTAATACATCCTAGTAAAAAAGGACAAAGACTGGACATTCTTGAAAACATGCAAATATACAAAACACGAACGTTTAACGGAGATATTATTAACGAACAGGTAAATACAAACTCGGACACAATTTTTACACCACTTAAACTATTAAAACAAACTTACAAACGCAAAACACCCACAGATGGTCACACTTACCTACCTAATAATAAAAGACAGAAATATTAAAATTATATACCTTCAATAAAGATGACAGATATCAGGCAATCTACCTGCATAATACCATTTTTAAATAGACACAATCCTAACGGACAAAACTACCTGTACCCACCACTATCTATGCAACAAACACGTTACACTATCTAACCAGTACTAATCAAAACGCGGCTTGAAAATGATGTCTTTACATCGAAAGCGCTCGCCAATCGTACTAAATAAACAGCCAGTGACGACGGTCTTCACCGAAAGGTATGACAACAGTATTTAATTTTAGATTTATTATCAACATTAAAATGATTTAATCACTTTAATTATTGATAAATTTTAACACTTTAGACAAACTCAAAATATCTTGACCACAGAATCTTGACAATTTTTGTAAATAAATAAAATGTCAAATTCCAGCTATAATCAGAAAGAGCTAGTAATATCAAAAAAGCAAGAACTGTTACTATCCCTCTCTAACGAAAGCTGGAATCTGGCCACACTGAATTTTTCGTTTCGGATCTAGTTATTTATCTGTGCCATAGATAACCGACTAGATTAGACACGGAAGGAGAGGTGGCATCACTTAGTTAACCCCTTCGTTTTTACAAGACAGAAAATTTTTATTTTTTATGTTTCTGTCTCTTTTCTTTTAAGGAGTTAATGACGTTTTATTTTGTTAAACATTTTACTACAAACTGGCGGAAAAAATAAGAAAATTTGCATTTTCTGGCGCAATTTTCCATTTTTTCCACCAATTTTAATGTCAAATTCCCAATATAAGTATATGTGTACAGCATTAGCAGAAAGTGAAAAGAAGTTCAACAACATAAAACTAAAAAATGTAAATATTTATTACTTAAAGGTATGACAACAGTATTTTATTTACTGGCGGAATAAATCCAATTAACTTAATACCAAACACAGCTAGTCAAGCTAAGGTACTTTTAACTAGGCTTACTAACAAGACACTGCAACTGCACAAGACAATAGCAAACATACGGTACAATAAACAATGCCTTAACAACAGCATTACACCACGGTACATAACAATTAACATTACAACCCAAACATACGCTTCCCAACACGCAAAGCGTGTAGCGCAATTGACATGGATAAAGACTGAGATACGCTCTCTTTACATTAAAAAAGACAAACTTAACAAAAAAATTTACCACATTCATCTTGAAGTAACAGACCTATTAACAAAACAAAACCTTTACCATTTATTTCCCTCATTTTTACACTACTTAGATAAAAGGATACAAAATCAAATGACTGACAAATACAAGCGAATGGAAAGAAAGTTTACAAAACTTACAAAACAGACCGACAAACGCACAAACACAGAATTTTACCCACGTGTGAAAAACCTTACAACCGTACGATTCAGCGACAATGAAACAAAGCTAATAGAGAAGGGACTAAAACATAATTTACCTTTTGACAAAATACAAAGAACAATTGAAACCCAAATTGTAGACGCCGAAGCTACTATAACAAACTTACCAACTGATCGACAAGAACACTTAAGACACAAGATAGCCGATGTACTCGAAAAAACAATAAAAGAACACACTATATCCAAAACAAATCCTAGCAAACAGAAAATTACTAAACAGATAAAGACAAAACTACGAAATAATGATCTATTACTTACTAAAGCAGACAAAGGTAACACGACTGTAATAATGTACAAAAAAGATTATATAGACAAAACACAACAGTTCATTCAACAGACAAAATGTACGAAATTTAAAAATGACCCAACCGATTCATTCCAAAAGGAAATACGCAGCCTACTAAAACGCTGTAAAACGTTTACTGACGGTAAACTATACATATACATGAACATGAATCCAGGACTCCCTACACTTAGAGCACAACCCAAAATTCACAAGGAAAATATACCGATCAGACCTATAGTAAATTACAAACCTGCACCTGCATATAACTTGGCTAAGCACCTCACCATATTATTGAAAGAGAAAATAAATTTGCAGAACATATACATGTTGCACAATACACAAGACCTTATCAATAAACTTAAGGACATCAAAATTACCGAAAATACGAGACTTGTTTAATACGACATTAAGGATTTATATACATCAATACCCACACAAGAAACGTTAACAATTCTACGTAACATGCTTTTCAACTTATACGACAATCAATATATTAACGAAATAATGGATATTGCAAAAACGATACTAAAAAAAACTACTTTAGATTTAACAATAACTTTTATAAATTACCTGATGGACTCGGCATGGGAAACCCGACATCCGCAATTTTTACAGAGATATTTATGCAACACTTAGAACAACTACACATCACAACCCTAATGGAAAAACATAAAATAACTCATTATTACAGATACGTAGACGACATAATATGCATCCTAGAAAGGGACAACGCAGAAGAAATTCTAACGGATTTAAACACAATACATAATAAAATCACATACACAATGGAAAAGGAGAAAGACGGAACTTTACATTATCTTGACATAACAATAAAACGTGGAATTGACTCATTAAACTTTGACATATACAGAAAACCAACCACAACAGACATTACTATCCACAGTTCCTCAAACCATCCCACCCAACATAAACTCGCAGCATTTAGACATATGATTAACAGACTTAAGACAGTCCCACTTTCTCCAGACAAATATAACAAAGAACTGGATACAATTTACACTATAGCTAAAAATAACGGTTACAACTGCACTACTATCGACAAACTACTTAGACAATACAACACTAAAAACAAGAAGAAAGAAAACAAGGAGACAATCGATACAACACGACGACACATTTTTACTTACACAGGACCAGAAATATATAGATTAACTAACCTTTTTCAAAAAGAAGGTTTACAGACAGCACTAAAGACGAGCAACACTCTACGCAACAATCTCAAGACATCAACAGAAATAACCAATAAATTTAACACCAGCGGAGTATACAGACTTACTTGCACCTGCAACCATACATACATAGGACAAACTGTACGAACATTAAAAACAAGGTTCACAGAACACATACGATCATATAAACGGAAAAGAGAAGACTCTAACTTCGCAATACATCTTAACACACATGAACACGAGCCAAGGGAAATAGATGAATGTATGACGTTAATACATCCTAGTAAAAAAGGACAAAGATTGGACATTCTTGAAAACATGCAAATATACAAAACACGAACGTTTAACGGAGATATTATTAACGAACAGGTAAATACAAACTCGGACACAATTTTTACACCACTTAAACTATTAAAACAAACTTACAAACGCAAAACACCCACAGATGGTCACACTTACCTACCTAATAATAAAAGACAGAAATATTAAAATTATATACCTTCAATAAAGATGACAGATATCAGGCAATCTACCTGCATAATACCATTTTTAAATAGACACAATCCTAACGGACAAAACTACCTGTACCCACCACTATCTATGCAACAAACACGTTACACTATCTAACCAGTACTAATCAAAACGCGGCTTGAAAATGATGTCTTTACATCGAAAGCGCTCGCCAATCGTACTAAATAAACAGCCAGACGGTCTTCACCGAAAGGTATGACAACAGTATTTAATTTTAGATTTATTATCAACATTAAAATGATTTAATCACTTTAATTATTGATAAATTTTAACACTTTAGACAAACTCAAAATATCTTGACCACAGAATCTTGACAATTTTTGTAAATAAATAAAATGTCAAATTCCAGCTATAATCAGAAAGAGCTAGTAATATCAAAAAAGCAAGAACTGTTACTATCCCTCTCTAACGAAAGCTGGAATCTGGCCACACTGAATTTTTCGTTTCGGATCTGGTTATTTATCTGTGCCATAGATAACCGACTAGATTAGACACGGAAGGAGAGGTGGCATCACTTAGTTAACCCCTTCGTTTTTACAAGACAGAAAATTTTTATTTTTTATGTTTCTGTCTCTTTTCTTTTAAGGAGTTAATGACGTTTTATTTTGTTAAACATTTTACTACAAACTGGCGGAAAATATAAGAAAATTTGCATTTTCTGGCGCAATTTTCCATTTTTTCCACCAATTTTAATGTCAAATTCCCAATATAAGTATATGTGTACAGCATTAGCAGAAAGTGAAAAGAAGTTCAACAACATAAAACTAAAAAATGTAAATATTTATTACTTAAAGGTATGACAACAGTATTTTATTAACTGGCGGAATAAATCTAATTAACTTAATACCAAACACAGCTAGTCAAGCTAAGGTACTTTTAACTAGGCTTACTAACAAGACACTGCAACTGCACAAGACAATAGCAAACATACGGTACAATAAACAATGCATTAACAACAGCATTACACCACGGTACATAACAATTAACATTACAACCCAAACATACGCTTCCCAACACGCAAAGCGTGTAGCGCAATTGACATGGATAAAGACTGAGATACGCTCTCTTTACATTAAAAAAGACAAACTTAACAAAGAAATTTACCACATTCATCTTGAAGTAACAGACCTATTAACAAAACAAAACCTTTACCATTTATTTCCCTCATTTTTACACTACTTAGATAAAAGGATACAAAATCAAATGACTGACAAATACAAGCGAATGGAAAGAAAGTTTACAAAACTTACAAAACAGACCGACAAACGCACAAACACAGAATTTTACCCACGTGTGAAAAACCTTACAACCGTACGATTCAGCGACAATGAAACAAAGCTAATAGAGAAGGGACTAAAACATAATTTACCTTTTGACAAAATACAAAGAACAATTGAAACCCAAATTGTAGACGCCGAAGCTACTATAACAAACTTACCAACTGATCGACAAGAACACTTAAGACACAAGATAGCCGATGTACTCGAAAAAACAATAAAAGAACACACTATATCCAAAACAAATCCTAGCAAACAGAAAATTACTAAACAGATAAAGACAAAACTACGAAATAATGATCTATTACTTACTAAAGCAGACAAAGGTAACACGACTGTAATAATGTACAAAAAAGATTATATAGACAAAACACAACAATTCATTCAACAGACAAAATGTACGAAATTTAAAAATGACCCAACCGATGCATTCCAAAAGGAAATACGCAGCCTACTAAAACGCTGTAAAACGTTTACTGGCGGTAAACTATACATATACATGAACATGAATCCAGGACCCCCTACACTTAGAGCACAACCCAAAATTCACAAGGAAAATATACCGATCAGACCTATAGTAAATTACAAACCTGCACCTGCATATAACTTGGCTAAGCACCTCACCATATTATTGAAAGAGAAAATAAATTTGCAGAACATATACATGTTGCACAATACACAAGACCTTATCAATAAACTTAAGGACATCAAAATTACCGAAAATACGAGACTTGTTTCCTACGACATTAAGGATTTATATACATCAATACCCACACAAGAAACGTTAACAATTCTACGTAACATGCTTTTCAACTTATACGACAATCAATATATTAACGAAATAATGGATATTGCAAAAACGATACTAAAACAAAACTACTTTAGATTTAACAATAACTTTTATAAATTACCTGATGGACTCGGCATGGGAAACCCGACATCCGCAATTTTTACAGAGATATTTATGCAACATTTAGAACAACTACACATCACAACCCTAATGGAAAAACATAAAATAACTCATTATTACAGATACGTAGACGACATAATATGCATCCTAGAAAGGGACAACGCAGAAGAAATTCTAACGGATTTAAACACAATACATAATAAAATCACATACACAATGGAAAAAGAGAAAGACGGAACTTTACATTATCTTGACATAACAATAAAACGAGGAATTGACTCATTAAACTTTGAAATATACAGAAAACCAACCACAACAGACATTACTATCCACAGTTCCTCAAACCATCCCACCCAACATAAACTCGCAGCATTTAGACATATGATTAACAGACTTAAGACAGTCCCACTTTCTCCAGACAAATATAACAACGAACTGGACACAATTTACACTATAGCTAAAAATAACGGTTACAACTGCACTACTATCGACAAACTACTTAGACAATACAACACTAAAAACAAGAAGAAAGAAAACAAGGAGACAATCGATACAACACGACGACACATTTTTACTTACACAGGACCAGAAATATATAGATTAACTAACCTTTTTCAAAAAGAAGGTTTACAGACAGCACTAAAGACGAGCAACACTCTACGCAACAATCTCAAGACATCAACAGAAATAACCAATAAATTTAACAATAGCGGAGTATACAGACTTACTTGCACCTGCAACCATACATACATAGGACAAACTGGACGAACATTAAAAACAAGGTTCACAGAACACATACGATCATATAAACGGAAAAGAGAAGACTCTAACTTCGCAATACATCTTAACACACATGAACACGAGCCAAGGGAAATAGATGAATGTATGACGTTAATACATCCTAGTAAAAAAGGACAAAGACTGGACATTCTTGAAAACATGCAAATATACAAAACACGAACGTTTAACGGAGATATTATTAACGAACAGGTAAATACAAACTCGGACACAATTTTTACACCACTTAAACTATTAAAACAAACTTACAAACGTAAAACACCCACAGATGGTCACACTTACCTACCTAATAATAAAAGACAGAAATATTAAAATTATATACCTTCAATAAAGATGACAGATATCAGCCAATCTACCTGCATAATACCATTTTTAAATAGACACCATCCTAACGGACAAAACTACCTGTACCCACCACTATCTATGCAACAAACACGTTACACTATCTAACCAGTACTAATCAAAACGCGGCTTGAAAATGATGTCTTTACATCGAAAGCGCTCGCCAATCGTACTAAATAAACAGCCAGTGACGACGGTCTTCACCGAAAGGTATGACAACAGTATTTTATTTACTGGCGGAATAAATCCAATTAACTTAATATCTAAAATTAAAGTTATTAATTTTATTTGAAGATTTTTTTGTGTGTTTTTTTTTGTCTCAAAATCATAAAAAATAAGGGTTGAAAAATCAACCACAACAACAAAGCAAAAAATCTAACAAAAGATGTAAGTTGAACAAAGTTGTTTTTAATGTAAATTAGATTTTAATGAAATTATCTGGTTTCTTTCAGGAGTCGCCGCTGCATAAAGGGTTGTGCCGAAGGAGAGAAGCTGCACCAGTTCCCGAAAAATCCGGCCAAGTATGTTTGTATATAAGTTTCATTAGTGACATGCTTTAATTTAGTTTGATTCCTAGATAATTGGAATTGTATGTTTGATGAGATTTTATCTTAGCAAACATATACATATGACAGTGTTACTTCCAATCAGAAAAATTTAAGGGATTTTAAAATAAAAAAGTGCGTGTGTTAATAAGTGTCTTAAACATATAAGAAAACAAATGCAAAATGACTAAAAAAAAGATTTAATGAAATAGTGAAAGTATAAATTTAATTGAAAATACAGAAAGAATATTAATTGTTCTACAAGAATATGAAAGCTCCAATATAGTCTAAAAGAGAAATAAGATCGCACTCATCCAGTCTTCAAATATTTTTGTTTTTAATTACTGAAAACTGGAAGTAGATCGATGAAATTATGTTTATTAAAATAAAGGTATATTAAATTCTTCTTTTTTATATTTTAACACAGATTGTAACGATGCATTGCTAATTGCGATGAGATGGAAATCAATAATTGGTGGAATTATTTTAAAACTGCTGAAATAAAACATAAAATTTTGCTTATTATAAATTGTTTCTTTTTTTTATGAAATACTTTAATAAAAACCGTAAAAGTTATCATTAAAGTTAAAAAATATTACAACAAAAATTGAATATTTTGTTATATAAGATTTTTTAAATACAAAATAAAGTATTATTATTGATTAAAACTTTCACTTTTATTAACATCTTTGGAATCTGTTAATTTAGTGGCTAAAGCACATGTATATGTTGTGGGGGAAAGTGTGGTTTGAAATTGATTTCTCACAAAAAATTGTTGTATTTTTGAATAATAGTGCATCATCTTGTTCAATAATTTCACTAGTAAATTGCTCCTTGGCCTTACGATGTATTTTTGATCTGGAAGGATTGATTACAATACGTTGTCTAACTGCATCAATTTGAATAGAACCCTTTTTTGGGTTTGATAGTCTAATTTATTACCGATACATTTAGACGGTGGAATAAAGGCCAACAGCAGATTGTTTTGAACTTCTGATTTTTTAGATGACTTCACAGTGGGTGTAACGGTCGCCATCGGTTATATATTGGCATTGTTCTAGATTTTCTTGGCCGTTTTTGCTTTAGGTTTTGGAGTTGATATACCCTAAAAAATATAAAAACACAAATATTAGTTTTGCTGCAGTAACCTAGAATATTATAACTAACTTACCTTCTGGCGTAAATTTTTTTTGCTGGTGGGACATTCATCGAGTTTGACGAATCACCAACATTATCAATGTAACGTTTCACTTTTATTTTCCGTCCACTTCGACTAACAAGTTCTGTTAGATCTCTACCAAGTGGGACAGACGAGACGACATCTGTTTTTGTCTTTTCCTCTACATATTTTCCCTATAGCTTCGTTAACCTTTTTAACACTTTCTTCCTTTACATCCTGTGGTTCGTAAACCATAGTATTATTGATGACACTTTTATCCAAAGCTTCTTCAGCTTGAGAAATATCTATACCTTCAGGCGCTACATTTGGCAAATCAAAAGGTGCTGTTTCTTCGCCATTGGCTGCAGCATATATTTGATCAATGGCCTCTCGAAAATTATTCCGTTTCATATTTTTGTCTGTGGCAAATTTTTCTTTGTTTTCAACATATGGAAAGAGGTCTTCCTTCCACCTTAATATTGGCAGTCTCACCGGTAGCTGGCCAAGCTGGATAACCTATTACTTAGGCAAAAACCAAACCCTAAAATACAATAAATTTGGCATAAACACGTTTAATGGTCAATTTTTTTACTTACCAATAAAACCACGCAAACTGTTTTGATTTTTGTTTGCGAAGCCTCCAATGGAATTGTTGTACAACCTGAAATTATAAGGGAAAACATTATTTTTTTAGTTGTTCTTATACACTGTAATATTATAAAAACATTATATAATTTTTTTTATAAATTTCTTTCACTGATATTTATATATTTTTTTTTAATTTTTCTTAAAAAAACTAAATTTTTACCCCAATTTTGTTATACATTTTTTGTTTGATTAAATAAAAACATATGTTTGCAATAGGTATGTGTAGCGGTTTCTTCCAACTCATTGCTTTCAGCGTTTTTGAATATTTTTTTATTCACTTAAACGAAAGCTGGAAGAAAATATGATAACACACTTTTTTAAACGTCACTAGTGAGTTATCTGGTTATTTATCTGTGATCTATGGTACGAACAATACGACAACAGAACATTTGAACTAAGAGATATTTTGAACTAAAGAGAGCCTTTGTACTAACTTTTGAACTAGTTCAATTTAAAACTTTGTACTAAAATAAGCGATCACTAAATTGAACTATATGGCACAAATCCAATCTCCTCGAGAATAGCTATCCACAACCCCTCGCGTTTTAGTAGCATTTCTTTTTTAAAACGCCAATTAAAACAGCTGGACGATGTCAATTTTGGTACTTGATAATTTTCATATAATTTAGCCATATTTACTTTTTAAATTTATCGTTAATAAAATTATAGTAATCTAGGCAATCTCTAGGCCCATAATCTTTGTTAGAGACTAAGATCAAAACGCGTATATGTATTTATTTAATGTAATATTTATTTAAATTCATAAATATAGGTTTAATGTATTAAAAATTAAATAATGTACTTTTATTAACAAGAAATGTTCTTTCAACGTGGGTGAAAAAAAAAGGAGAGAGATAAAATCAAAAAACAATGAATAAAAGGAAATTTCAACTACAAAGCGGACGATCCCAAGTGTCAATGCCGTCTAGAATACCTTGAAATCCGAAAAATTATTACATCAAAGTCTAGACAGGAAAGTAAACGTTTCAATACGTCATTCTTCAACATAGACGATTCAAAACTTTCCCCAATTGCCTAATCAATCACGGGCCAATAAAACACGCAATTTCAATATCCAAGGAAGTAACCAGCATTCATATGTTCTGAAACATAATCATCGTGCCAGAAATAATGATGATGACATCTCTAAATATTCTTTGATGCAGTAGACGCACTTCAAAAATGTCAAAACAAGTATGACAAGAGTTTTGGGTAATATGCTTAAACATGCCATATAATTCAAACGTCACACAAAATGTTAATGTTATGCACTGGAATGCGTAACAAAGGAGTTGAAATTCTACTCCTGAATGAAACTTTTCTGAAACCTTGCCTTACCTTACTTTGTCTAATAGGCTTAGAATATTAATTGGTCTGTAACTAAATGGAATTTTAGGATACTTTCCAGTTTTGTGTACAATAGCCGATGCTTATACATATATTAAATATTTTACTTAAAGTTTAAAAAAAAATAATAAGGCACGTTTGTAAGCACAATGGCATTAATTTCACCTAAACTTGGGTTTATTTTTTTTTATTGAAAATATATATGAATTTACTTCAATAACATTAGTTAATAATATATTACTACCATTATGCAGGAACTCATTGTTAAAATATTCTACATAATCCACAACGCAAATATCCATATTTGATGGATTATATAAAGTTATTGTGTAAGAAGTAGCAAATGCATTAGCAATTGCATTAGCTTTATCTACTTCAGTTTGTAAAATGTCACCATTTACATGCAGATCAGAAAGCGGTAAATTCTTGACTTTAAGTGCTTTGGTAAGCTTATAAAACTTTTTAGAGCTGGGAGGCAGCTTAGAAATAAATCTTGACAAAGGCTCTATTCTTCTTTTCTATCTATAAGATTAAAGAATAAAAGTAAACGAAAACCATACGTTTTGCTATGCAATAAATATAAAGTTTAAAAAAATACTAGGAATATGGATCCTATTTTTTTTCTTGTATACTTTATCGTCCGAATCGGAAAATGATTATAACATAAGCTTGCCAAATGTTGAGTAAGTTATAATTTATTTGTTTATGAAGTAAATAAGTAAATAATAATTTATTTATTACAGTTTTCAAAACACTTTAGCGCTACAAAGGAAGCATTTGAGTATATTCTTGATGATATATCATTTGTGGCACAGTTATCGACTGCAGTACCGCCAAAAATTCAATTAGCTTTTGGCTTCTGGAGGGTTTCAGAACACGATTGGGAATGATTTTCTGATTGGTGTAAGCCAAAGCACACCATCTAAAATAATAAAGAGTAGTGGATGAAATGAAAAAAAAAAGTTTAGAGCCTGCTGCATTCTCTTTACTATAGCGTTTGGTACCTTGCCGCAACACATAAAAGCACTGTCGTCAGCATAAAAAGCTGCTTCTTGATTTCTTCGAATTCTTACATCCGAGGTATATAAAGAATATAGTGTGGGAGAAACAACGGACTCTTGAGGTACACCAGCTGGTATTTGCCTTTCACTAGAATAATTTTTATCAACGCAGACTACAAATGATCTATTATTTAAAAGGCTTTTTACTATTTTTCGTAAATAAATGGGAAAATTAAAACTATTTACTTTGAACAACAAACCATCATGCCAGATAAAACTAAATCATTTTTCAGTATCAAGGAATATAACTCCAGTACTTTTGCGTTGAGTTTTATTATCTTCGATAAAATTAATAACCTTTCAATTGATGAATGGTAGAGTGTTCCTTACGGAATCCAAACTATTGGTCAATGATAATGCTGCTTACAGTTGAAAAATCTACTAATCTTTTAAGGATGATTTTTTCAAATACTTTGTCCAGAAGGCTTAGGATGCTGATTTGTCTGTAACTGGTTGGCATTTTAGGATCTTTACCAGATTTATGAATCGGAGTTACTTTAGCTTTTTTGAAACTTTGGGGTAAATAGCCAATACTTATGCAAACATTAAATATCTTACTTAGAGTTTCAAAAAATAATCAGGCATATTTTTAAGAACAATGGCATTAATTCCAACTCAACTTAGCGCTTTATTATTTTTCAATGAAAACACATATGACTTAACTTCAATGGCATCAATTAATACTATATTACTATCACTAAGCAGGGACTAGTTCTTAAGCCAATCTACGTTATCTGCAACGCAAGTATCCAAAGTTGATGCATTATTTTTTGTTATAGCGTGAGAACTAGCAAGTGCATCAGCAATAGCATAAGCTATATCTACACCCATTTCTAAAATGTCACCGTTTACATGCAGTTCAGAAAGCGGTAAATTCTTGCCTTTAAGTGCTTTGGTAGGCTTCCAAAATTTTTGGAGGCGGGAGGCAACTTAGAAACAAATCTTGACCAAGACTCATTTCTATCCCTGTTTATATGGAAATTTATTAGTCTTTTTAACCACATCTCTGCAATTTACGCCTGATTTTATCTTTTTGTAGTAATAACATTTTAGATGTTTTCGAGATTTCTCTTTGCCATGGATTTTTTTTTTACCAACTGGAATCAGATTAAATACCTTTTTGGCAAAGAGAAATAACTGAATTAGTGTCATATCAATGTTATTAATGTTATCGACATGGTCAATGTCGTGACGCCTTATCTCTCTCTCGCCAATATAATCAATTGGTTATACAAAGGAACAGAAATTGCATTTAATTGAAAATGTCCATTAATAAATCATGAAATTGGAACATGGTCTGAATTTAAAATATTTGGATAGGAATCTAATGCCGAAAAAGGTATACAGGAATTCGATAACAAAATGTCTACTGTAGAAGGTCGAACAGGTAAAACATTTTGACCAAACCTGGTGAATGAGTTTGGGTAATATATAAAATAATTAGACAATGTTCAAAAAGTACTTTACCAGCAGAGTTGTTTGAAACACAGTTCCAATGGGTGTGATTGGCGTTTAAGTCGCCAAGTATAAAAAAGCTATTTAAGGTATTATTTAGTAAATTTAAGTCAGATTTAAAGTTTGTAGTGTACATTGGGTTATACGCAGAAGTAAAAATAACTGACCGTCTATTTATGAAAACTAGTATAGAAATGTTCTCGATAATATGAGTTTTAATTTTAGGTAATAACTTTTTATCTATATTACTTTTTGCAGCTGTGAGTACACCTACTCCTTAGGTAAGCCAGTCTTCTCTGTATATTTTGTAGCCTCCAAGTTGAACTTTATGATGCGGTTATAAGAAATGTTTTGTTGAGTAAAAGAATATCAAAATTTTTTCATTGGGAACTAGTTCAAGCTGTGACGCTGCTGAATCTGTCGGTATGCCTTGAGCATTCTAGTGCATAACATGAACATTTTTGGTACATGTTTAATTATATGGCTTGTTTAAGTATCATGCCCAATACTCTTAATTTGTCAAACTTGTTTCGACATTTTTTCAGTGCATCAACCGCATCGAAGAATATTTCCAGTAGCCTTTCGTTGGAAATATCATCGTCGTTGTTAACCAGGGGCTTGCTTTTCGAAACTTCAGAGTAAAGTCTTTTGCTGCAAAAACTTGAATCACGTAGATTATATTGATACTCAAAACTTGATAACTGAAAAACTTGTGGAAATTGGTCGTTTATTAGACGTTCCAGTTTTGGCCGTTACACGCTGGCGTATTTCTAGATACTCCTTGCGACAAGTGCACTTTGGCACTTTCTCAGATTCTTTTTAGTGCAGTTATAACATTTGTACACAACACTTTCAGCATGAGTGCTTTTGTTTAATGTGCAAACAGAGAAATCGTGATTACCTGCACACGCTGAGCATACGTTGACTCAGTTACAGTTCTTGGCACAGTGACCATACATTGAACATTTGGCACATTGGGTAGGGCCTTTATTTCCACGGAACGGTATTTTCCAACAAACAGAAATATTACAAAAATATCAAATTTTTATTAATTTGTGTTTTAAAACATGTTGTCTGTCGAACTCGATTAAATATAAGGCGTCATTCTCATTAGACAGTTTGGTTGTAATTTCCTTTGTATTTACCGGATTTATATTGTTGCGAAGATGCTTTATTTAGGTCATAAAAAGAAACAAAAATAATTGTGACTGACAAAGTAAAACGAAATGACCTAATGTGTGTTTACAAAGCTAGAAGTTTTTACAAAAACTTCTTAATCACAAAACAAAAACAACTAAAATAAAGCAATAAAAATAAACGCAATACTCAACTACACAATTACCTATATTGCATAACGACTAATAAAAATACAGCATGTAAAATAAATTCAAAATAATAATGGAAGGTTCTAGAATCAAATAACAATCATCATGTGTCTCAAATGATAAATGCGTAGTAATTAAATTTTCTACCAACAGATTGAGGAAGTTCTGGGTATATAAAAGCAACGGCTATACAGGCAGATTTATTCTAAGTGAAAACGTCAATCAGTGAAGATCTTGTGGTAAAACAGATAAAACAGTGGTAAAGTTGCCATCGCCTATTTTTATGTATTAATCGCGAATAAGTAAATAGTCGTCAAATTAAAGTGTAATTGAATTAAAGTAGTAAATAAATTGTGTTTATTTTGCAATAAAAGAACTCAATAAATAAAACGTTTATAAATTTAAATAAGCGTAACAATTGGTGTCAGAAGTGAAATTGCAAATAATAAATAAATCACAATAAAATTTGACCAGCTAAAAGTTGAGCAGTTAAAAACGGAGCTGGGTAAATTGAATCTGCCGACAGCGGGCAACAAAGCGGAATTACAAAATCGGTTGATAGACGAATTCAAGCAGCGAAGAATTAATATTGGGACGTACGAATTCGGAGAAAAAGAAAGAACAAGAAGAGATTGAAGTATGTACCCCAGCAACAATCAGCGTTATGGACTTGAATTTGCAGACTTGTTTGCAGCAATGATGAAGAAAATAGAAGAAAACAACAAGAAGCTTCAAGAAGCATTTTAAAACAGCTTCAGAACAATACAAGAAACCTCTAGTGTCAACGGAGAAGTCTTCGGTAAACGAGTGGACGTCGGGGCGCTGAGAATCAGCGACCTAGAACGCAAAATGGACGAAGAACTACTTGAATTAAAAGTGCAAATGGGCGAACTTCAAATTCGAGAGGGATCGGTGAGAGTTATATCTGATCATGCTAACAAGATAAACACCCCGGGGAAAAATGAAAAAAAGCTATAGAGCTTATTTTGGTCTTGAAGGGAGCATCAGCAGAGACACTCGAAAGCTTACCAGCCGATTGCAGAAATAATATGAGGACATTATGGAAGCCTTACAGCGCAAGTTCGAAGGTGAGCACAAAAAAATTTCTACAGAATGGACTTACGAGGCAAGGTTCAAAGCGCAAACGAGACGCTTCAAGACTTCGACATGGAAATCGAACGTTTGGTGCAGCATACGAGATTAAGATGTTAAATATACGGTTTGAGCTATGCAAAAAGCAACGTTTACAGAAGCCATATTGTACGCGCTAGCACAGAAGACCGCAAAAGTCAACTCGAAGCCGCAGGTGTACAAGGTGCGATGTCTTGAGACTGATTCTTACAACCACGGGGGAAAAATGAACGAGATAAAAGAGATGATAAAACAAAGAGTAAGTCACGTGTCAAATGCCTTAACTGCAGTAAAATCGGCCACCTCCAGCGCAACTGCAGATCTATAAAGAAATGCTCAAGATCTGAACAACACCAAATCGCAAGAGTCACCGTTAAACTAAATCGAGATAGCGCTAAGGCGCAAGTGCTAGCTCCCACAACCGATGGCCCTAAATCTCGATTTCCATTGTGCAAAAGAAGAATAGTACCTAACTGCTTGCGGTCGTATCAACGGAAGAAAGCAAGTCCTCACCATAGACAAAGGAGCGTCTCTGTCCATAATAAGGCCCGATTTAGTAAAAGGCGCAGTGAAACTGTTAAATAATGTACGACTGCACACGGCTACTGGGGACTAAGCCACTATCTATCGAAGAGCCAGGATAAGACTGACTATAGCAGACATCAGCGTAGACCTCGTATTTGTTGTCGCCGATATAGTGGATGAAGCTATCATTGGCACAGACTTCATGTTAGCCAACGGTATTAATCTGAACATGGGCGAGCAAATAATGATCTTGCGTAATGTGGAGATACCCCTGGATGTTGGTTATGAGAGCAGACCGCAGTAAGGAAGCTTTTTGCCGTTTAACACTAGAAATTACCACCTTAGAAACTATAGTTTGGGCACGTGTGGAGCCAGATTGTGTGGATAACCGGTTGTGTGTGGTAGAACCAACAGAAGTAAAAGATGACATTTTATCAGCTAAAGCCCTTGTGAAAATCTGAGAAGATGGAAGAGTTCCTGTGAAAGTACTTAATCTGTCTAATAGCGAAAATATTATTAACAGAAATTTTGAGGTAGGTCGATGTGAGCCAGCTGAAGCCATAATAAAGTATGCGGTGAATACAGTATGCCCCAAATTACCAGCCACAGAAAGAGATTTACCAGCAGAACAGGTACAAAAATTGGCAGAACTAACATCTTCTAATGGAAACAAAGCAAAGCAGTGGTTGTGAAAACATGCCTCCGTCTTCGCCCCAGATAGTAAAAGCCAAGGTAGAACGGCAGTTGTGTAACATGAAATTAATACTGGAAAAGCGATGCCTATAAAACAAGCATCCAGAAGTCTTCCACTAGCAAAGCGAAAAGAGGGCAAAGAACTTGTCAGGGAAGTCCGTGGAATACACAAATAGTTTTAGTAAAGAAGTAAGACGGCAGTATCAGGTTTTGCGTTGACTATAGAAAGCTCAATGACTGCATCAAGAAAGACAGTTATCCGTTGCCAAGAATTGACGACCAACGTGTCTGGCCAGAACAAAATGGTTCTCTACCTTGGACTTGCAGAGCAGCTATTGGCAAGTAGAGATAGCCACTTAAGACAAGGAGAAAACTGCCTTTAGCGCGAGTGGTGGTTTATGGCAGTTCAAGGTTATGCCATTTGGGCTCTGCAATGCTCCAGCTACTTTCCAGCATTTAATGGAACATGTGCTTAAAGGTCTCAATTGGAAAACGTACTTTTTGTATATGGATGACATAATCGTGATGGGGAAAACTTTTGACGAATACCTTAAAAACCTAGATGAAATATTTAAGCGTATAACAGCTGCAAGATTAAAATTAAGTGTTAAAAAATGTGCTTTGTTTCAAAAGGAGGTCAAATACCTGGGGCATCGTGTAGCAGTGAGGGGATGTCAACTGACGAAGACACGGCACCAGTCCTCGCCAATCCAATAGCTGGACAGAAATTTATACTAAACACGGATGCAAGCGGCTGTGAAATGGGAGTAGTGCTCTCTCAGGCGATGGATGAAACAGAAAAGGTTATTGGCTACTACAGCAGGGTACTCTCGAAGCCCGAAAGAAATTACTCTGCTACACTTTAAGAAATTGAATGACGTGGTTTGCCGGATAGAGAGATACCATAATCCGAGGTCAAAAACGAAAGTTGTTCACCTGGAACAGCTGGCCAAATGTGGCAAAGGTAATGCTTAGCCTATTCGAGACGAAAAGGCCAATGAAACACGCAATTCCAATATCCAAGGAAGTAACCAGCATTCATATGTTCTGAAACATAGTCATCGTGCCAGAAATAATGATGATGACATCTCCAAATATTCTTTAATGCAGTAGACGCACTTTAAAAATGTCAAAACAAGTATGACATTAACACAAAATGTTAATGTTATGCACTGGAATGCGTAACAAAGGAGTTGAAATTCTACTCCTGAATGAAACTTTTCTGAAACCTTGCCTTACCTTACTTTGTCTAATAGGCTTAGAATATTAATTGGTCTGTAACTAAATGGAATTTTAGGATACTTTCCAGTTTTGTGTACAATAGCCGATGCTTATACATATATTAAATATTTTACTTAAGGTTTAAAAAAAAAATAATAAGGCACGTTTGTAAGCACAATGGCATTAATTTCACCTAAACTTGGGTTTATTTTTTTTATTGAAAATATATATGAATTTACTTCAATAACATTAGTTAATACTATATTACTACCATTATGCAGGAACTCATTGTTAAAATATTCTACATAATCCACAACGCAAATATCCATATTTGATGGATTATATAAAGTTACTGTGTAAGAAGTAGCAAATGCATCAGCATTTGTATTAGCTTTATCTACCTCAGTTTGTAAAATGTCACCATTTACATGCAGATCAGAAAGCGGTAAATTCTTGCCTTTAAGTGCTTTGATAAGCTTATAAAACTTTTTAGAGCCGGGAGGCAGCTTAGAAATAAATCTTGACAAGGGCTCTTTTCTTCTTTTCTATCTATAAGATTAAAGAATAAAAGTAAACGAAAACCATACGTTTTGCTATGCAATAAATATAAAGTTTAAAAAAATACTAGGAATATGGATCCTATTTTTTTTCTTGTATACTTTATCGTCCGAATCGGAAGATGATTATAACATAAGCTTGCCAAATGCTGAGTAAGTTATAATTTATTTGTTTATGAAGTAAATAAGTAAATAATAATTTATTTATTACAGTTTTCAAAACACTTTAGCGCTACAAAGGAAGCATTTGAGTATATTCTTGATGATATATCATTTGTGGCACAGTTATCGACTGCAGTACCGCCAAAAATTCAATTAGCTTTTGGCTTCTGGAGGGTTTCAGAAAACCATTGGGAATGATTTTCTGATTGGTGTAAGCCAAAGCACACCATCTAAAATAATAAAGAGTAGTGGATGAAATGAAAAAAAAAAAACTATGTACTTAATTTATCAAGTTTTATATCGACAACTGTGATGATAGATGTATGTGTTAAAATGTTAATAGTATGACTATTAAATAATTAATTTCTAATAGTAATCGGCTGTATCGACGGATTACATTTTCGTTTTCATAAGCCACCAAATAAGCACATGTTAGATAGAACAGATATGTGTCATTGGTAATTTTTCGCATACAGTTCGGTTAGGATGAGGTAAGTTCGTTGCTGAAAGTGTGTGTGTGGAGCTTGGGGAGCATGCCAATATCTATTTGGAGTTTTCGTGTTCTAGGTTGGGTGGGCTAGTGGGGAGTATGCCAAATGACTCTCCCTAAAAAGTGTTTCTGTTTGGTAGTCGAGTTTTTTTTTTTGTTTGTTTATATACATACACTTAATGTTTTGAAGGTGATTCTGGAAACCCGCTAGAGCCGTGGTTACTAACATCATATCGAAATCCTCAAGAAGGATTAACGAAATCTCGCTTAGTCCTCAAAAAGTGGCACAAATGTCAAATGTTTGCGCAGCAATGCATCATATATGCATTCAATTCAAAGTAGCTAATCGCCGAAACGTTAAGTGTCAAACACCATATAAAAAAAAATTAAACACATTTTTTATATACATATCAAGTTTGCCATTTCAGGTTTTAGCGAAAATTATTTAAATCGCCATTGCGACCACCTAGTAATGATTCGCCTTGGTATGTTGGATTAAGTTTTTCCAATTCCTTTTATATAGTTCGAAGCTAAATTTTCTTTATCTTCATGTTTATATTAATTATCCAATCTTTTAAGAACTTTAGCATGGTATTTATCGCTGTAAGTAATATTTTTTTTAAAGAGAAACGTATTCGTTTCTCTTGGGTCTTTGCTTTAAGCTGGCACTTTCATTGTTCGAACTTTTTTTGCTGTCTCTTCATTCTCCTCAATTTCTATAATATCCATTAACTCCGAAATTTATTTGTCGTATTTTTTTTATTAAAATTTATTGAAATTCATCTTAAAATATGTATAAGGTACAATAGTATGAGAATTTACTTAAAGGTACTACAACATTTACAAACTGTATAATTGAATTAAAAAACTTTTAAAAAGACAGAGTTAAGGAAAAGTTGAATTCAGAAAACCTTATATAAACTTAAAAGTTATAATGAAATTTTTTTTACCAAATCACCAATTTATATTCTTTCTTTCCAAAAGAATCTTAGTGATTGCTTAGTAAATTTGTTGTACTTTCATTATTAGACGATCTGCATTTTTCATTAAATGACAGCGTCAAGTCCGTTACAAATGTACTAATCATTTTATGTTTAAATTTTGAATTTAATAAGTCTGTGGGGATTTTACGGGGCAGGTTGTGTATTGTTTTCAAGTTTTTATTCTGAATAATTTGAAGCTTCTTTGTGTGAGTCTTAGCTGTTTTGCTATACCAGACCTGGAAACTATAATTCAAGATCGAGCGCATGCACATTTTGTATAACATTATTTTGATTTTTAGGCTAAGCCTTGACCTCCTGTTTAGTGAAGGTTAATTGATTTGCTACATATGTATTTAATAATTGTTTAAGCCAAAGTTTTTATCTAGGATAATACCTAAATATTTAATGTTTTCACTAATAGAAATGACATTTCCTTGAGAGTACCAGTTTTGTGAAGGAATATTTTTCGGCGACTTATTGTATGGAAATATGATTGTGTTTTATTATCGTTAACTTTAATTTTCTTTTTATTGAAATATTTTTGCCTAAAGTTTAGAGCCTGCTGCATTCTCTTGACTATAGCGTTTGGTACCTTGCCGTAACACATAAAAGCACTGTCGTCAGCATAAAAAGCTGCTTCTTGATTTCTTCGAATTCTTACATCCGAGGTATATAAAGAATATAGTGTGGGAGAAACAACGGACTCTTGAGGTACACCAGCTGGTATTTGCCTTTCACTAGAATAATTTTTATCAACGCAGACTACAAATGATCTATTATTTAAAAGGCTTTTTACTATTTTTCGTAAATAAATGGGAAAATTAAAACTATTTACTTTGAACAACAAACCATCATGCCAGATAAAACCAAATGATTTTTCAGTATCAAGGAAAATAACTCCGGTACTTTTGCGTTGACTTTTATTATTTTCGATAAAATTAATAACCTTTCAATTGATGAATGGTAGAGTGTTCCTTACGGAATCCAAACTATTGGTCAATGATAATGCTGCTTACATTTGAAAAATCTACTAATCTTTTAAGGATGATTTTTTCAAATACTTTGTCCAGAAGGCTTAGGATGCTGATTTGCCTGTAACTGGTTGGCATTTTAGGATCTTTTCCAGATTTATGAATTGGAGTTACTTTAGCTTTTTTGAAACTTTGGGGTAAATAGCCAATACTTATGCAAACATTAAATATCTTACTTAGAGTTTCAAAAAATAATCAGGCATATTTTTAAGAACAATGGCATTAATTCCAACTCAACTTAGCGCTTTATTATTTTTCAATGAAAACACATATGACTTAACTTCAATGGCATCAATTAATACTATATTACTATCACTAAGCAGGGACTAATTCTTAAGCCAATCTACGTTATCTGCAACGCAAGTATCCAAAGTTGATGCATTATTTTTTGTTATAGCGTGAGAACTAGCAAGTGCATCAGCAATAGCATAAGCTATATCTACACCCATTTCTAAAATGTCACCGTTTACATGCAGTTCAGAAAGCGGTAAATTCTTGCCTTTAAGTGCTTTGGTAGGCAACTTAGAAACAAATCTTGACCAAGACTCATTTCTATCCCTGTTTATATGGAAATTTATTAGTCTTTTCAACCACATCTCTGCAATTTACGCCTGATTTTATCTTTTTGTTGTAATAACATTTTAGATGTTTTCGAGATTTCACTTTGCCATGGATTTTTTTTTTTACCAACTGGAATCAGATTAAATACCTTTTTGGCAAAGAGAAATAACTGAATTAGTGTCATATCAATGTTATTAATGTTATCGACATGGTCAATGTCGTGACGCCTTATCTCTCTCTCGCCAATATAATCAATTGGTTATACAAAGGAACAGAAATTGCATTTAATTGAAAATGTCCATTAATAAATCATGAAATTGGAACATGGTCTGAATTTAAAATATTTGGATAGGAATCTAATGCCGAAAAAGGTATACAGGAATTCGATAACAAAATGTCTACTGTAGAAGGTCGAACAGGTAAAACATTTTGACCAAACCTGGTGAATGAGTTTGGGTAATATATAAAATAATTAGACAATGTTCAAAAAGTACTTTACCAGCAGAGTTGTTTGAAACACAGTTCCAATGGGTGTGATTGGCGTTTAAGTCGCCAAATATAAAAAAGCTATTTAAGGTATTAGTTAGTAAATTTAAGTCAGATTTAAAGTTTGTAGTGTACATTGGGTTATACGCAGAAGTAAAAATAACTGACCGTCTATTTATGAAAACTAGTATAGAAATGTTCTCGATAATATGAGTTTTATTTTTAGGTAATAACTTTTTATCTATATTACTTTTTGCAGCTGTGAGTACACCTACTCCTTAGGTAAGCCAGTCTTCTCTGTATATTTTGTAGCCTCCAAGTTGAACTTTATGATGCGGTTATAAGAAATGTTTTGTTGAGTAAAAGAATATCAACATTTTTTCATTGGGAACTAGTTCGAGCTGTGGCGCTGCTGAATCTGTCGGTATGCCTTGAGCATTCTAGTGCATAACATGAACATTTTTGGTACCTGTTTAATTATATGGCTTGTTTAGGTATCATGCCCAATACTCTTAATTTGTCAAACTTGTTTCGACATTTTTTCAGTGCATCAACCGCATCGAAGAATATTTCCAGTAGCCTTTCGTTGGAAATATCATCGTCGTTGTTAACCAGGGGCTTGCTTTTCGAAACTTCAGAGTAAAGTCTTTTGCTGCAAAAACTTGAATCACGTAGATTATATTGATGCTCAAAACTTGATAACTGAAAAACTTGTGGAAATTGGTCGTTTATTAGACGTTCCAGTTTTGGCCGTTACACGCTGGCGTATTTCTAGATACTCCTTGCGACAAGTGCACTTTGGCACTTTCTCAGATTCTTTTTAGTGCAGTTATAACATTTGTACACAACACTTTCAGCATGAGTGCTTTTGTTTAATGTGCAAACAGAGAAATCGTGATTACCTGCACACGCTGAGCATACGTTGACTCAGTTACAGTTCTTGGCACAGTGACCATACATTGAACATTTGGCACATTGGGTAGGACCTTTATTTCCACGGAACGGTCTTTTCCAATAAACAGAAATATTACAAAAATATCAAAATTTTATTAATTTGTGTTTTAAAACATGTTGTCTGTCGAACTCGATTAAATATAAGGCGTCATTCTCATTAGACAGTTTGGTTGTAATTTCCTTTGTATTTACCGGATTTATATTGTTGCGAAGATGCTTTATTTAGGTCATAAAAAGAAACAAAAATAATTGTGACTGACAAAGTAAAACGAAATGACCTAATGTGTGTTTACAAAGCTAGAAGTTTTTACAAAAACTTCTTAATCACAAAACAAAAACAACTAAAATAAAGCAATAAAAATAAACGCAATACTCAACTACACAATTACCTATATTGCATAACGACTAATAAAAATACAGCATGTAAAATAAATTCAAAATAATAATGGAAGGTTCTAGAATCAAATAACAATCATCATGTGTCTCAAATGATAAATGCGTAGTAATTAAATTTTCTACCAACAGATGGAGGAAGTTCTGGGTATATAAAAGCAACGGCTATACAGGCAGATTTATTCTAAGTGAAAACGTCAATCAGTGAAGATCTTGTGGTAAAACAGATAAAACAGTGGTAAAGTTGCCATCGCCTATTTTTATGTATTAATATCGAATAAGTAAATAGTCGTCGAATTAAAGTGTAATTGAATTAAAGTAGTAAATAAATTGTGTTTATTTTGCAATAAAAGAACTCAATAAATAAAACGTTTATAAATTTAAATAAGCGTAACAATTGGTGTCAGAAGTGAAATTGCAAATAATAAATCACAATAAAATTTGACCAGCTAAAAGTTGAGCAGTTAAAAATGGATAGACGAATTCAAGCAGCGAAGAATTAATATTGGGACGTACGAATTCGGAGAAAAAGAAAGAACAAGAAGAGATTGAAGCATGTACCCCAGCAACAATCAGCGTTATGGACTTGAATTTGCAGACTTGTTTACAGCAATGATGAAGAAAATAGAAGAAAACAACCAAAAGCTTCAAGAAGCATTTCAAAACAGCTTCAGAACAATACAAGAAACCTCTAGTGTCGGTAAACGAGTGGACATCGGGGAGCTGAGAATCAGCGGCCTAGAAAGCAAAATGGACAAAGAACTACTTGAATTAAAAGTGCACATGGGCGAACTTCATTAATGTGTGCACGTGCAGGTGCAGTTGTGAAGTGCAGATGTTCATTGATCTTGTGTATATTGGTAGGAAAAATAAAATATGTTGGTTTCTGATTAATTTTAAGGTTTGATTGAAATGATAATGACTTGAATATTTAAAAAGGGTCAATAGTAGTATTGGGGAGTAGAAAATCTTTATTGAATAATTAATGAATAGCTAAGCACGTGTGTCATTATAGAATGACGAAGGTTAAAAATGTAAGATGAGTGCAGGTGTTAAGGTCATTGAAATAAGATTCTTGGTTTTCATTAAGCGGAAGCGATATATGATAGGAATGCTTAAGAATAATTTTGCTTAGTGTAAAAGAGGTAAGATAAGTGCAGGTGTGCATTGATCTTGAATACGTGGAAGGAATGTAAAGGTAGTGATCTTGTGTTATACTTTGATTTATGTTTAATTTTAAGGTTTGATTGAAATGATCGTGATTTGAATAATTGAAAAGTGTAAATAGTAATATTGGGGAAGGAGAAAATATTTACTGAATGATTAATAAAAGTTTTTTTGTTTTCAAGTGTATTTTTTGTGCGTGGATGTAATAGTATGATGGTATGTTCTGATCTTGTGTATAGGGATTTGGTGAGAAAAATAAATGTGTTTAAAAAGTTTAATCACGTGGGCCATTGAAGAATGACAAGGGTTGGAAATGTAAGATGAATGCAGGTGTTAAGGTTATTGAATTTCGATTTTGGTTTTCATTAAGCAGAAGCTATATGAAAGAAAAACAATATAAAAAATTTTGTTTTTAAATATTTAAAAATTAAAAATTTGTATGCAACAAGGATTGTACTTTTTTTTTCAAAGGAATAACAAATTCTTCCAACTAATTGCTTAAATGTGAAGTGCTGGATGACGTGGGTTGACATATTAATGAGTGTGACAATGTGATCACAAGTATATGGAAGGAATAGAAAAGCCAAACACAGCAGGTGTGTTGAGACACAGTTATGTTGAAAAATATAAGACATGTGAACAAGTGAAGTTAGAGATAGAAAAAAAAAAAAATCAAAGTCCAAGAACCTAAACACCTGCATTTATCTTACGTTTGTGACGTTACGTGACCATTACCTTGATTGTTTATTTTTCCTATGCAAAAAAAAAAAAATATATGTATATGTATATATATATATATATATATATATATATATATATATATATATATATATATATAAGATAAATGCAAATGATTTTTTTTTTTTTTTTGTTTTCATTAAGCAGAAGCGATATGTGATAAGAATGTAGACAGATAATAGAAATAAGAATTTGCCTGTATTATTCTAATAAAACACTCTAGAGATAGATACTGAGTAAAGGTAATGAATGATCTTTTCTGTGCGTGTGTATGTTTGTGGTCAATTTCTGTTTAAGGTTTGATTGAAATGATCGTGATTCGAATATTTAAAAAGTGTAAATAGTAATATTGGGGAATAGAAAATCTTTATTGAATGTATTTTTAGTTTTTATTCACTACTCTATATTTAAATTATTGTATGTTATTAGCCATGTTTAGTGTAATATTCAATATCATTTATGTAAGTATATGAACAAATTGTAAACATTGAAAAGGGTAGTTGTATAAAGACTCCAAAGTCAAGTTTCTTTATGACTATGACGGCGATTATTATTGCTAAATATAAAGAAATGGCGGTTTAATGAGGAATGTCATACTAGGGATATATAATATTATAAAAATATTTAGTCTTTTTTTATTTTTATTAAACAAAACTTGGGCTATATAATAATTATTTCCTTTTAGTATGCAAAATTATCACTTTGTTGTTTTTGTTGTTATTTATTTATTATTTTAGTTATAATTACTTTTATATAAATTCCGTAAAAATTCAATAAATTTTGACAGTTTACTATAAATTATACAACGATGAACAGCAACACGGAATTAATTGCATCTTTTAACAAGTTAAATGCAAGGCAGAGACTTAGTATCAGGGTTATGATAGATTTGGAAGACTATCATATAACTGGAGCAGAGCGAATAACAACAAAATATGGAGAATCTGTTGTGCTAGAGCTGGGGACAACTATATTTTACCTGCCTAAGAGGTTTAATTCGTTGAGCGACAAAGATGTTGAACTCTTATCTACGGGCGCTTACATGATAACAAAATGTCCATTGAATGATAATAGGGATAGCTCACTCTGCAGGTTGGAGTTAAAGCCACTTCCTCCAATGAGAGACTATTATCCTTTTAATACATTTAAATGAAAAATATTTAAATAAAGCAAATCATTACTATAACAAAAAGAAAAAACCCGTTTTGTTTTTCATGTACAATTTAATTGAATTGAGACTATAAGAGTTGGCTATGATTAATCTATTTACTCAGTGTTAAAAAAATTTAACCTAGAAAGATGAACACTATTGAAGACTTTCTACAGAAATTTGAAAATGAAATTTTCGAAGAACATTTAGTAGAAATACAAGCGTTTAAAAATAAATATACAGATCTTAGTATATTTAATGTAGCTTGCACACACGATATTTCAAACGAAGATGTTGCTGGTATGTGCGGGTGTTATTTCTTTCACTAAAGAAGACTAAAAGTGATGAAAATTATCAAGAAGTATAAAAAATTATTCAACCTATTTTTATCAACTTCCATAAATAAAAAAGAAGAGTAATAAAGACAAGTTTCTATACTCCGGAACTTTATAATCAATTAAACATTATTTGTAAATATTTTCAAAATAAAATATATATGTATTTATTATATTATTCTACATTTATGTACATAGAATAATTATAATTAGATTAGATAAGTTCTTTTATACTTATTATTAGTAAGGGATAAGAGTTAGAAATCTTCTTTAAAGGGAGAGTTTTGAAATGCAAAAGTCAACAGTTTACAACTAACCTTCAGAAAAATGAATAGTATAATAAAAATGTTCTGAAGTATAGTCAGGAACGTCAACCTTAAATATATGATGTTGTGTTCGAGATGGAGTACTTTCTCAACTTAAAGTTAAAACTTTCCTGCGGCTTTTCAACTCTTCATGGATTTTAGCCGATGATATGGTTCCATTATAAGAACAAGCATTTTATTGGATTTGGACAAGAAGATTGGCTCCACCTAATGAGTTATAAGGACTACATTAGCAGCACACTTTCTCAGCGAGAACTTTTATATTCAGTAAACTTGATTGAAAATACAAGGAAAATTTCACATAAAAATTAATCTTGAAATATGGAAATCAATAATTAGGATAGGAGTATTTTTAACATCAATACATTGCTGGAATGGTATTCTAAGGAAGCAAATATTGCATTTTTATTATAACTATTACATACCAACGTGCTCGAAGCTGAAAAAGACTCAAATCCTATTGAGTGATATTGACGGATTAAACGAAAGGGACAATAGATTTAATACGCCTATGTTATGAGATGTAAAAATTCATAGATTATATTTAAGGATGGAAAATGAATAAAAATAAAATTGTATAAACAAATTGTATGAGTTTTTATTTCATTTATTTTATTTCTTTACTTTAAAACTAATTAGAAACTGCAAACATAAGTGACCACAATTAAAAGAATTACTTTTCTGATATCTTTTATAGTTGTATTTTATATTATATCCTAATATCTTCTAGAGGTGGTTGAAGATTTCTAAAACTGTCGAAATATTCTACATAATCGTTATCTTTGTAGTAGGCTACCCAATGTGTACAATTTCCTCTATGAAAGTCTAAATTGATTATTCCGCATTCTGTTTGGCGTGGAGTTTTAGGGAGTGTGTCTCTCATATAAACTCCCCTAAAACAAGGAATATATTTTTTTCCAAACCTTATCAAATCCAAATCAGTAAGCGGTCTATTGGCTAGCTGCTGTATTAGTTTTTGATGTTTTCGTTTTATTATAAAATATTCCATATCCCTTCTTATAAGGTTTGAGATAGAGACCTTTGCTAGCTGTAGTAATAGCCTTAGCAATCGACGAGCCACCAGAAGCTAAAGCACCCAGTGCTCCAAGTGCTGTAAGTATAGGTACAAGCGGTAGAAAATCCCCAATTTTAGGAACGGTAATAACTCTTGGAATTTTCACTTCTGATTTTTTGGCAAGAAATGATTCATCAATAATTTTTTTGGCAGTTTTTATTGCCATTTTAACATTTGTTGGTTTTTCTTTTCTTAAGACCAAAGTTGCTGATTTAATTGCATTGCGAAAAAGGTTTCGTTTGCAAGTTTTTTTAAGATTATTCATTTTAACCCCTAAACCAAATTTAACTTTAGACTTCATTGCGTTAGTAACAAGGTATGCATTTAGTTTTTCTCCAAGTTTGCTATCTTTCTTAGCTTTCACTCTCTTCAAGCTTTATCAGCTAGTTGTCTATCAGCTTGATGTCGTTTATTAATATCAGAGTTCTGTGAATAAGCAATATCATGAATTTTACAAGCAGCATCCAAGGGATTGATTCCTTTATCTCCCCTTTGGATACGTTTATCTAATTTAGTTCCAGGTCCGCAAAATTTATAACCAGGTAGGTGAACCTCAACTGGTAGCGAATTAATTAGCTTATTTAGTAGTCCTTCTTCACTAACTACCTGTTTACCAATAACACTTTTCTTTGTATACACCTTCATTTATAATATATAGTTTTTGAAAATATGTACGTAAGTAGTAATTAATATAAAGAAAAAGATGTTCACTTGCTTTAACTTTTCATTTTTAAAGATGCAATTGATTAAACAACATTCAAATATTGTAGTGAGAAATTTAGATTTCAGTGAAAAGAATAATGTAACTTAACATAGTTGCCTTTTACCAAACTCTATAAGAGCATTAATAGTGGGACCGTCCAATTGCGGAAAAACTAACGTTATGCTTAGTTTGATTGAAAGCCCTAATGGATTGAAATTCAGAAACATTTACCTTTATTCTAAATCTCTACATCAACGCAAATATAGGTATCTACGAAAACTAATGTCCTCGGTAAAGGGCATGGTATATATACATTTTCAGAAAACGAAGATGTTTTACCACCAAATGATGCTAAATGATATTTGATGATGTTGCATGTGAAAATCAAAACAATATCAGATCATATTTTTGCATGGGGAGACATAAAGATATCGATGCATTTTATTTATGTCAAAAATATACACATATTCCAAAACATTTAGTACGTGACAATGCAAACTTAATTATAGTGTTTAAGCAAAATGAACTAAACCTTAAACATATATATAAAGATCATGTTGGAAGTGACATGAGCTTCGAAATGTTTCAAATCATATGTAAAGAATGTTGGAGGGATAAATATGGATTTCTTGTAATAAGCAAAGATGATGAAATAAGTAATGGACGTTATAGAAAAGTTTTCGATATATTCATTCAAGCTTAGTCATAATTGATTGTTAAACTACTTCAGACGTATAAGAATTTATGTTTATGCTATTTGTTTAACACAAACTAAGAGTTATTTTACTGTTAATATAAACTGTTTAGCTGTTTAAAGAAGCTGTTTATCTGTTCAAAGAAGCTATTAAGCTATTTTAGATATCATAAGTTTTTTCAATAATTAAGTCTCAAAAACATGGAGGAAAATATATTAAAAGAGTTGGTGAAATCCAGAAAAATTTTAAAACAGAAATTTGAAGCTGTTAAGCGCGGGGAAACAGAAACAATAAACAAGTTAGAAAATACATTTAAACCTCTAACAGAACCGTTAAAAAAATTAGTCAAGTTATCTAGCGAAAGAACATTTAAACCAAAAGAGGTTACGAGTCTAAAAACTACGTTTAAACATGATAATATAACTAAGAACAGTGATAATGGTATTATGACTAGCACCCCGAAGAAAAAAGAATATATGGATTTGTACTCAAAATCAAGTGGCTCAAAAGAAGAAGATGAAGATGTTGACTTAGATAATGAATCCTTTTATTCACAATCTGATGATTGGCAATTTGATTTAACAGACATATATAAAAACAAAAAGCTTGATACAATATTTGGACCTTACAAAAATCAAAAGGGTGACTGGAAATTTGGAAATTCAGATCTAAAGATAAGTGATGAAAAAATAATGATAGGAAATAAATCGTGGGCGTTAACTCCTGGTCTATACTCATTACTCTTTCATAAAAGACCAGAGCACTGTGACTCATCAGAATTAGATATATATAAACGAATTTTGATGGATACAAGTGCACACAGAAGAAACTTTGATCCTAATAATCAACTAAAAGGAAGTAGAGGTTATAAATATAAGGAAATAATTAATAAGCTATTTGTTACTACTCACATTGGTAAAGGTTTAATGAAAGTAAACCTTAATAAACCAAACTATATACACTGGGATGATCCTAATGAAATAGTAGACCGGTTAAAGCTGTTGATGGCATCACAACAAGCTGGTAACAAAAACCATTCTAATGAAATAATATCAATAATTTAGGAAATAAAAGAATCAAACATAATTGAGTAGCTGTAGTAATAATAAAAATGACTGTTGATAAATTTGGCCATTACTTCAAAAAGCATAGTAATGACTTGAAAACTAAAAATCTTTTAAAAAAATTTAGTTTTATCCTCGATGGGAGCAATATAAACGTAGAGAATAGAAAAATTATATATATAGCCCCATCGTCGAACGAATTTGATGCTGTTAACAAAACGTATATGAGTTTAGAAATCAAAAGTATACAAGATGATTTGAAAAATTATATAAGCGGAGCATTGAAATATTCAAAACAAACTTTATAAACAAGTTCGAAGAAAGAATTAGTAAAATTGAACTATACATTTCCAATAATAATGAAACGGAAAAACTTAAAGAGGAGTATGATTCCCAGTTGAATATAATTAAAACTAACATAAAATTGTAGCAAGATTCGTTGACAAAGGATATTGATAATGATGTTAAAATCATTGAAAAAGCTGTGAATGATCAGATATACAGTGCAAATAAAGACTTTATAAACAGTATCGAAGAGAGATTTAATAAGATTGAGGACTATATTTTCAAGTGGGTTAATAACAACTCTATTAAAGTGGACGTTATAAAAAAACAAAAGCTGGAAGCACCACCTCCAATTAAATTATGATAATAAAAGCAAGCATATTTAATATTTAAGAGTAACACAACGCTCATGTAATCTATATAGACATGAATACTGATAAGAGAGAAATAGTTAATGAACTACATTCACGAGCGCGGAAAAAGTTCTTAAGACGTCGAGTTATAATGAAGGGAATTGACGATCTCTGGCAAGCTGATTTGGTAGAAATGGGGAATTATTCATCTCATAACAATGGATATAAATATATGCTAACAGTCATTGATACATTTTCAAAATATGCTTGGGCCGAATCACTTAAGTCAAAAACTGCAGCAGAAGTTTGTAAGGCATTTCACAAAATATTTCGTATTGGGCGTATACCTAGAAATTTACAGACAGATGATGGCAAAGAATTTTTTAATAAGGATTTTGGATCATTAATGAGAAAACATTCAATAAATCATTACTCTACATATAGTGTTATGAAAGCTTCAATTGTTGAACGCTTCAACAGGACATTGAAAGAAATGATGTGGAGAGCGTTTAGTAAGAATAGATCTTATAGACAGATTGACAGGTTTGATTAATCTGTGTAAAAAAAAATACATGGAACGATCAAAATGGCTCCTATTCATGTAACTCGTGAACACGAAAAACATTTACTGAATACTGTATACAATCATTTGAAATATTTGAAACAACAATACATATAAAATCAGCACAGAAAAAACCATCTCAACAAAAGACAAAAAAGGGCTTTTATGGCTCTTTACAATGCAAATTGTACCACAAATAGTACCTTTCCTTTTTTCTAGTTTTTTTTATAATAATTGTAATTTTATTTTACTTGTACCTTTGTGTTAACTGTTGTTTGACCAGTTAGTGGCGAAGGTATAACACTGGTCACTAAATAGTCACAAAAGCATCATTTTTTATAGGGGTGTTAATATTATAAAATAGACAAAAGGTTTGAACCTTTGTATTTGTAATGACAGGAAGATTTAGAATCGGTTTCTGCAACATACGTGGGTACTTTCTTCTACCTTTTTTTAGTCTACATAGGGGCCTTGCGATGTACATTCGTAATGAAGTCGTGCACTAGTGCCAGCAATCATTAGGCACAAATGATCCTGAATTTAACTGTTTTTGGGTTAAATTCAAAATCTGGTCACACTTCTTACATCTCGGGTTTTTATACGGAAGCCCAAACGTGGGAAGGGATAAATCTTTTTCCGGTTTCGATGCCCTTTCCGATTCCATGTCGAGAATCCTAGAAAGCTGTCCGAACAGTGAAATTGTTGTTTCTGGTGATTTCAATGTTACCAACTCGTTTTAGATTCGCCATTCGAACCGTACAACCCTAGAGGGCCAATATGTTGAGCTATTCGCTGCGCACAACCACCTCGCGCAATTAATTAATTAGCCCACACATATTTCGTGTGTTGAAGGGCAACAACATAATACTCTCGACCTTTTCTTTACCTCACACTCTGATAAGTATGAGGTAAGTATTCTTGCGCCTCTTGGTAACTCAGATCACTGCACCATTTCCGCCTCCTTTTCGGTCGCTAATCTTCACAATGTTTCAAAAATGGGCACGAAACGTTTAAAATATATATGTACGAAAAGGCTCGTTGGGCTGAGCTCAACGAATTTTTTCGGCATTTTAATTGGAAACTTTGTTTTGTGGACAATAGAGTCGATGCCATGGCGGAAATGGTTGTGAACATTATTTTGCTTGGGATGAAAACTTTCATTCCATCTAAGCAAATCCTTGTTAATCCAAGAAAGAATTCTTAGTTTAATCAGATGTGCAAAAATGTAGTCAGATCCAGAGAGGAAGCATTCAGTATATGGCGGTGTAACAAAAACGCCGTAACTGATTTGCTACACAAAAAGGCAAGATCTTCGTGTTGCAAGGTACTAAGGCGCGAAAAAGCTTAATACGAGCAGCGCCTTCGTGCTAAAGTTCTTACTGCTTCTCGGGGTAGCCAGAGCTTTTGGTAATTCGTTAAAATAGTGAAGGTGTAAAGTTTGTAGCTTATATACTATTTCTTATTCTATGTTTTCTTAAAGAATAATCATTTCTCCTATTCATAATTAATAATTTCTATGTTTATTATTTACATATATATTTATCTATTTCTCCTACTTATTGTTCATATATTTATTTTATTTATTTATTTATTTATTAAAAATCTTGACTTTGCATTTTCTACTAACTGCATTTTTTGTCGGTCATTTACTTTTGATATTTATTTTATATTTTTGGTATGCATGTTTATACCACATGTTTGTTTGTTTGGGTATGCATGTTTATACCACATGTTCGTTTGTTTGGGTATGCATGTTTATACCATATGCACTACACCCTTACCGTTTAAAAGAAAAAAAAATTTTATTGAATGAAAGGAAAAAAAAAAATTTTTTTTTGTATTAAATTACAAGATAGTACTTAACATAATTTTATTCTATTCTTATGTATAGTCATAGGTTTATTATTTATTAAAATTGTGACATTTACGTCTTGTGTGTTTATTATTTCAAGAGGACCGGTATATTGGTTTTCATTTTTCTTTGCGGTTTCTTTTCTTAAAAATACTTTATCTCCTATTCTTAATTTGATATCGTTAATATTCTTATCTTTAATATTTTTTTGTTTTATTTTATTTTCTAACAGTTTTTTATTTGCCATTTCATGTGCATGTTTTAATTTTATTTTTAATTCTGTGATATAATCTTCATAATTGTAAAATTTATCGTTTGATATTGGTTCAGTTGGCATTGATGCTAATTTTCCAAATACAAGTTCAAATGGGGAAAACCCTGTGGATGAGTGTGGTGTTGTATTATACGCGAATGTATAATATGGAATCCATTCATCCCAATTGTATTGTTCCGTGAAAGAACGCATGTATTCGTTTAAAACTTTATGATTTCTTTCTATACTACCTAAGGTTTCATGCTGATATGCTGTTGAAGTTACATGTTTAGTTTTCATAAGTGTACATATCCTATTAAATAATTCATTTACGAATTCAGTTCCTCTGTCCGTTTTTATTGTATCAAAACATCCATATTTTAGTATAAATTTTTCTACTAATATCCTTCCTATCTCAGATGCTTCTTTAGTTTCTATCGGAAATGCATCAACATATTTTGTTAGTTCGCATTGTGCTGTTAATATGTATCTAAATCCATTTGATATTCTTAATGGACCTACTGTGTCTAATTGTATAACTTGAAATGGTTTTGTTGGTGTATTCGTTATTTGAAGTGGTGCTTTGGTATGCCTAATGACTTTATTCTTTTTACAAGATTCGCAATGACTGATGAAATCTTTGATCATTTTATACATATTCTTCCAAATGTATTTTTGCTTTAATCTAATGACTGTTCTACGTACTCCTGCATGACCTCCATGTGGGGTTTCATGATATTCTTTTATTATCTCTTTTTGTCTATCTTTTTCTAATATTCTTCCTGGTTGTTTAAATAATATTACCTCTATGGGTCTTTGTCTATGTTTATTTTTATTTTGCATGCTATTATATATTTTTCTCAATTTTTCCTCACGTATGAGTGCAAAAATCGTATCATCTTTCGCTAACGTTATTGTGAAAATTTGATTATCGCGTAAAACCTTAGTTAACTTCTGCAAAACTGAATCTGGATTCGAGTATGCATTTTCATTACAAGATACTGTTACGTGATTCCCAAAAATTTCAACTTTTGGTTTGCTTTTATTCATTTTATCTATAACAAAATTTAATCTTGGATATCCTTTAATTTGTGAAAACGAAATGCTGTTCCACATATAGATGTGATCAGTCTCTCTGTCACTTTCTCTTTCCTTATCATTTTCATCTTCTCTAATCAATGTATTTTCTTTACTTCTTCTTAAGTCCTCAGTCATTTTTCTTGTCATTACGTTTATACTTTTTGGTATCATATCTTTCAAATCATTAGAATCTACTTTGATTCTTGATAATGCATCGGCATTAGTATTAATTCTCCCTTGTTTATATATAATCTCGAAATCGTAATCCATGAGATCTAATCTAATTCTAGTTAATCTTGATGAAGGATTCTTATGAGTAAACAATGATACTAGTGGTCTGTGATCAGTTACTACCTTGAATTTTCTTCCATATAAATATGGTCGAAAGTGATTTATTCCCCAATGAATAGATAAAAGTTCTTTCTCTATCACGGGCTTGTTAATTTCATGTTTATTTTAAGATCGGCTTGCATATGAGATCGGTAAATCGGTATTTATTTCACCTTGTGAAAGTACCACTCCTAACGCGTAATCAGATGCGTCAGTAGTGAGTATAAATTCTTTTTCAAAATCTGGGTATTGTAATATTGGTGGATTTGAAACTATAGATTTTAACATTTCAAAAGATTTTTGGCAGTTTTCTGACCAATGAAATTGTTGATTTTTCTTTAATAATTCATTTAGAGGTTTAGCTATCTGTGCAAAATTTTTAACAAAGCGTCTATAATAATTACAAAAAGCTACGAATCTTCTTGTATCATCTGCATTCTTTGGGACTGGATAAATCTCAAATGCTTTACATTTATTTGGGTCTGTCATTATTCCTTTATCTGTAATAAGATGTCCTAAATAAACTACTTCTGGTTTCAAAAAATTACATTTATTTGGATTTAATTTTAGGTTGTGACTTTTTAATCTTTGAAAAACTTTTATTAAATTATGATTATGGTGTTGTAGCGAACATCCGAAAACAATTATATCGTCTACGTATATAAATGCATTGGAATCTAACCCTGTTAATGCTATTGTCCACATTCTTTGGAAACTGTTTGATGATATCTTGAGACCAAAAGGTAATCTTTTGAATTGATAGTGTCCATTGCCTGTGGAAAATGCTGTAAGTGGTCTAGATGCTTGTTGTAATTCTATCTGGTGGAATGAGCTCGTCATATCTAGCGTTGAGAAATATTTTGCTCTTCCTATTTTGTCTAATACATCATCTAGTTGGGGTAATGGGAATTTGTCATTGACTAATTTTTTATTTAACTGACGATAATCGACAACTAATCTCCATTTCTTTTCACTGTTGTCACTTTTCTTAGGGACCAAAAGTAAAGCAGAATTATAAGGACTAACAGACTGTTCAACCAAATCTTCTTCTATCAATTTATTAACTTGTATTTTAATTTCTTCCTGTTGTGACTGTGGTAATCTGTAATTTCGTGTGTACACCGGGGTATCGTCCACAGTTTGTAATCTTTGTCTATATAAATTATTTGCTGTTAAATGGTCTCCTTCTAAATGAAAAATATCTTGTAATTCTTTACATATTTCCTCTATGGTTTGTTTTGCGTTAATGTCGACTGTATCTATACTCAGTAATTTTCTTAATTTTTCCCATCTGTCCTTTTGTTTTCTATTTGCATTTTCTTTTTTATTATAGAGAATGTTATAATCTGATAAACGTTCGATTTGTAAATCAAATTGAGATATTGTAACTTTTTTGTCCGAAGCATTTAAAATTCTAATGTGCTTTGTTCCATGTTTTGGGATTATTGTATTACCAACAAAAATATTGTCACAAATTTGCTTTGCACGTACCACGCTATCTTCTTCAATATATAATTTTACAGCTTGTATTATTTCAGTTCTTGGTGGTATAGTGATTTTATTGATATTTGTTGTCATTGGTAGAACATACTCAGTTTCATTTATTATAACAGCTAATGTGTATGTCTCATAATCTATTTTTGCCAAATATTTAGTGAAAAAATCTCTTCCTAAAATACCATCTGTTGCTATTGGAAATTCTGTACTTACTATTTGATATTCATGGTTTACTATATCCTCTGGAAGTACTAATTTCAGTATTGAAGTACCCATTGTTTGAATTGCATTGTTTTCAATACCCGTAATTTTGCAAGCGTTGTGTTCTTTTATTTCGTTATTTCCTATAAAATTTTCTTTACATATAGAAATGTCTGCACCTGTATCTATTAAAAATCTCACAAAATTTCCTTCACATGTTTTAAATGTTACAAAATGAGATGCGTCTGTGTGCGAATTGTAAGTTTTTAATGCATATTCTTTTAATTGTTTTAACCTCCCTACATCTTCTGTCACATTTACTCTTGAGGATTGCAGGGGTCTATCTCGTTTCCCTGTTCCTGAGCAAAATATATCCTTCTTTGGTTCCTATTTCTAAAATCACCATTTCTCCTGTTATTATTGTTGTAATTACTACCATTTCTTTGATTATTATTGTGATTATTACCATTTCTTTGATTATTATTGTAATTATTATTGTAATTACTATTATTTCTCTGGTTGTTGTAATTATTATTATTTCTTGGTAGGTTAGTACCGCGGAAATTATTATTCCTAAAATGATTACCAGAATTATTATTCCTATTATGAAATCTCCTGTTGTAAGAAAAATTTGTGTTCCTATTAAAATGCATTACAGAATTTGTTTGTGAAACTACTTCTGAAGCTATTTGGATTGCTTCATTTAAACTTTTGGTTCTAGCAGCCAAAACTGTGTATCTGTGTGGTTCATTTAAACCATTCTTAAAGGTACTAAGAGCAACTTGATCATTCATTTTAATAATCGTTACCCTGCTTTGGGATCCTAGTTCTGAAATATGGAATTCATTGAGAGCAGCTACAAGAGATTCAACCCTGTTAGCGAATTGAGTTACTGTACTATTCCCTTGAATCTGTTTCGCTAATTCGGTATGCACTGAAGAGAGTGATTTCTTGGGAGAAAATATTTTTTTAAGGGTATTTTTGAAAGTTTCGAGCGAATTTGGAGTTTCTTCTGAAATCAACTTGTTCCTTACCTTATCTGTCAATTTAGTGGCTAAAACGAATTTTATTAATTTAGCAACTTCTGTTTCATCTTTGAGAGTGCTAGAATAGAACTCTATTATACCTAAAAAATTACTAATTTGTCCTAGGTCACCATTGAATTCTGGTATTATTTTCGATGCGTCAAGAATGCCAAACGATGCCATATTTGCTATTTCTTTATTTTCTTTTATTTTCAAATAATTTAAAATTTTATTTTCAATTTCACTTACTTCTTCTAGAGGATAGTCTTCATTATTCAATGCAATAGTTTTTAATTCTTCTATTAAATTTAAAGTCTCTATTACATAACTTTTTGTATAAAATCTATTTGGACTTTTCTTTAAATTTTTATATATACTTATTAATTTATCCATTTATTTATACATTTTCTAACTTATTGGCAAATCTAATTGCTTTTTTCTTCATATAATTTTTATAGTATTCATTAATTTTACTTATTACTAATGCTATTAAGAGGATTAGGATTACTATTTGTATATGGCCATGAGTCATCGTCATTACACCAGTGTTGTTTTCATTTACGATAATATCCTCCTTTGAAAACCATCCACCCATTATGGTTTGTAATTTTAGTTAAGTTTGGAAAGAAAAAATTTTATTATTGGTTGTTCCTAATTTCTTTGATTTCTTTCAACAACCTTGATTTCTCGGCCTTGTTGCCGGTGAGATGAAATTGTCTATAGGTTTCGGCTATTAGTTTTCTCCTCTTAACTGCCTTTCCTCCTCTTTTCTTTTTTTGTCTTCCTTCGGACTTTCGGGCTTTGGAGTTTGTGTTTTTGTTTTTTGTAACCGTTTGAGATACTCTTGTATGGGTATCTTTTTCTTTGCCGGACAATATTTGGGGACCTCTGGACTCGACACTACTGGCTGGGGTATGTATTCTTCTTCCAACAATCGCTCCCACTTCTGAAACAGACTATCTATCTCCAACCTGGTTGCTTCTAACTCCTCCACGCTCATGTGGACACCAAGACTGTGAAGTATAGGTTTGTAGGATCAATTTTTCTTAAAAACAAAATCTATTATGCCGTATATGTTTCTGGTTCAGTTTGGCATGTCCTGTTTGGCATGTTCAGTTTGGCAGGATCGCCATGTAAAGTTTGTATATGTTTTGTTAAAAATGTTGTATCTATAGTACTCTTGTTTTATTAAAGAGCCTTAGAGTAGAAGGCGGCTCTATACGATGGCAAAGTTAATTGCCGAAGTTTGTTGAGGAATAAAACAACTCTATTGCTTAAAAGTCAGAATTATTTCTGATTTTATTTACAATTTTCCCTAGCTTATATACTATTTCTTATTCTATGTTTTCTTAAAGAATAATCATTTCTCCTATTCATAATTAATAATTTCTATGTTTATTATTTACATATATATTTATCTATTTCTCCTACTTATTGTTCATATATTTATTAAAAATCTTAAATTACAATATTTCATTCAACACTTGACTTTGCATTTTCTACTAACTGCATTTTTTGTCGGTCATTTACTTTTGATATTTATTTTATATTTTGGATATGCATGTTTATACCACATGTTTGTTTGTTTGGGTATGCATGTTTATACCAAAAGCACTACAAAGGATAATGCTAGTTCCTCAATTCCGCCTCTTTTAAGGGATGATCAAATAATTAACGACCTGGTTGATAAAGCTAACGTCTTGGCTGAAATTTTTGCACGTAACTCTTACTTGCCGGAAAACAATCAAATACTGCCTGCGCTGGAATGTGTATCAGTAATAATGCCGGATATATTCTTTCGAGCACGTGCAGTTAAAAGGGTTATAGTGGATCTCAACACATAAAAATCCCCTGGTCCGGATGAAATTCCAGCACTGGTCTTGAAGCAGTGCTCTTCGACGTTAGCGCGTCCATTAACAAAACTTTTCAACATTTTGTACCATGCTGGTGAGTTCCCATTATGTTGGAAGGTTGCTAATGTAACACCAATCCCCAAAAAGGGAGAGGCTAGCAACCCTGAAAATTACTGCCCAATCGCAATTTGCTCTGCACTTTCCAAAGTAATGGAAAGTATGCTTAATTTTCATCTTGTGAAATATCTGGAGTCCAACAGCTTACTTAGTGACCGGCAGTACGGCTTCCGTAGGGCACGCTATACGGCTGACTTATTGGCCTTCCATTCGGAAAAATGGCGTCAATCCATTCACCATTTCGGCGAAAGTAAAGTGGTGGCTTTAGATATTTCCAAGCCGTTTGATAGTGTTTGGCATAATGCACTCATATCAAAACTTATTGCTTTTGGTGTCGGTAATAGCTTCGCTCGACTTATATCGAGCTTTTTCAGGGATCGCACCCTACGAGTTGTTGTAGATGGGATCTCATCAAACGAGTTCAAGTTAAATTCAGGGTACCGTAAGGTTCTGTCCTTTCCCCTACCTTATTTCTTATTTTTCTTAATGACCTTCTACGTCAGACTTCCAACTCTATCTATTGTTTTGCAGATGACAGTAGCATATGCCATTCATTTTCGTTTTGCAGTAGACCAAGCCTTCGGGAAACTGAGGCTATGAGAAAGCACATGGACGATATCCTTAATCGCGACCTTTTTGTAATTTCCGAATGGGGCCTGGCGAACATGGTTCAGTTCAAACCCAGTGCTGTGTGCTTTCGCACAGGTGTACTGCTGAACATACTACGTCATCTGTAATTATGGGTGATACATATATTAAGGAATCAGAAGCTCTCGTTGTTCTTGGCATGAAAATTCAATGCGATGTTCGTTAGAACAAGCACATTTTTCATGTTGCAAAATGAGCATTCAAGTGCCTATGTTTTCTAAAACGATGTAAGAAATACTTCACTCCATCTGATCTCCTTACTATCTTTGTCACCTTTATCAGACCGAAAATGGAATACAACTCTCACGTATGGGCCGGTGCTTCAAAGTCTATTTTGGAGTTACTAGACCACGTACAGGAGAGAGTGAAGAAACCGTAATTTCATACGCGCAACGCGATCTGCATCAAGAGTGCATTTCTTTGTGGTCGATTGGCCAAAGAATCGCACAACGCATTACAGAGAAAATTCGTTTTTAAGCCGAACAGTTCGTATGTGGAATAAACTCCCTGCAGAGGTCTTTCCTGCCACTTTCAATGTGGAAAGATTCAAATCAAATGTTCACAAGCACTACTCCCTCTATCCTCCATCCTACAGCCTAATTTCCTAGTTCTGACACAATGCATTGCACAAGTAAGGGCCATCCCCTGAGTGCTGGTCCTAATTAAAAAAAAAGGTAATAAATTCTTCTAACTAATTGCTTAACTGTGAAGTGCTAGATGACGCGGGTTGACACATTGATATGTATGACAATGTGCGATCACAAGTTGTAAAAGGAAAAGAGAAGCCAAACACAGCAAGTATGTTGAGATACATTTATGTCGATAAATGTAAAAAAAATTTAACAAGTATTAGGAAATATAAACAATCTTGGGCTCATTGAATTAAGATTGTTGGTTTTCATTAAGCAGAAGCGATATAAAAGAATAAATATAAGAAAAATTTTGTTTTTAACTATTTAAAAACTGAAATTTGTATACAATAAGAATTTTTTTGTTTTATTTTTTAAGAGTAATAAATTCTCTCATTTAAGCAATCAAATGTGAAGTGCTAGATGACGTGGGTTAACATATTGATAAGTGTGACAATGTGATTAAGGTTTAGTGCAATGTGCAATCACAAGTTTATGAAAGGAGTAGAGAAGCCAAACCAGCAAGTGTCTTTAGATACAGTCATGTTGATAAATGTAAAAAAATGCTACAAGTGTAGTTGCAGATAGCTAAGAAATTATAAGTATTTTAAACATTAGGAAAAATAAACAATCTACGTAAGTGAAGGTCACTAAATTCTGATTTTTTCATGCCGGAGACGATGTTTTGCTAAATATAAAGGAATAGCGGTTGGATGATGATGTTAGATATATTATTTTCAAGTCAATTAATATGTTATAATAATATAAAAAATCAATAAATTAAAACAAAATTAAAAATCTTTTGTCTTTTTCTTTCTTTTGTTTTACTTTAATTAAACATAACTTGTGCTATAAAAAGGTTATTTTCTTTAAGTATGCAAAACTATCACAAGAAAATCTTTATTTAATATTCAAATGATGTGGTTGAGCACATATACATGCACACATACTTAGACAATGTCAGTCATTAATGTTATATAAAGTGTGTAGCGATAGGAAGTTAAACTTAGTATTTCGTGTTCGCTGTTATATAAAGTTATAAGTTTGCAGAAAAAACTGGTCATATGGCGACACTCCAACAAGAGAAGACGAATCATTATTCACCATGACAGTGCGAGCTCTCACACATCGGCTCAAACCAGAGCGTTTTTGACCGGCCAAAACGTCGAATTAATGGATCATCCGCCGTACAGCCCTGACTTGGCACCTAATGACCTCTTCTTGTTTCCGCATACCAAGAAAAAACTGCGTGGTCAACGATTTTCGTCGCCAGAAGAAGCTGTTGAAATGCTCAATCGGAGTGGAAAAAGTGCTTCGACAACTGGTTTGAAAGCATGCAAAAGTGTATAAATCACGCTGGAGAATACTTTGAAAAACAATAAAACCATTTTTGATTATAAATATTAGCATTTTCACTATTAGGCCAGAAATATATAGAGCAGCCCTCGTATAAGGTTTGAGATAGAGACCTTTACCCATTGCAATTGCCTCTAATGTTCTATTATGACGTTTATTTTCCTCGAGCTGCTGCTTACCATATTTAGCTGCATTAATGGCCTTAGCAATCGACGAGCCACCAGAAGCTAAAGCACCTAATGCTCCAAGTGCTGTTAGTATAGGTACAAGCGGTAAAACACTCCCAATTTTAGGAACGCTAATAACTTTTGGAATTTTGACTTCATATTTTTTTGCCAAGAAATGATTCTTCAATAACTTGTTTTGCAGTTTTTATTGCCATTTTAACATTTGTTGGTTTCTCTCTTCTTGAGACCAAAGTTGCTGATTTTGAGTTTTTTTTTAAGATTATTCAAATTTAACTTTAGAGTTCATTACGTTAGTAACAACGTATGCATTTAGTTTTTCTCCAAGTGTGCTATCTTTGGCTTTAACTCTCTTCCAAGCTTTATCAGCTAGTTCTCTATCAGCTTGATGTCGTTTATTAATATCAGAGTTTTGTGAATAAGCAATATTATGAATTTTACAAGCAGCGTCCAAGGGATTGATTCCTCTATCTCCCCTTTAGATACGTTTATCCAGTTTTGTTCCAGGTCCGCAAAACTGATAGCCAGGTAGGTCAACCTCAATTGGTAGTGAATTAATAAGCTTATTTAGTAGTCCTTCTTCACTAACTACCTGTTTACCAATAACATTTTTCTTTGTGTACACCTTTATTTATAACATACTGTTTCTAAAAATATGTAAGTAGTTATTAATATAAAGAAAGAGATGTTAAACTGCTTTAACTTTTTATTTGTAAGGATGCGTTTAATTAAACAACATGCAAATATTTTAGTGAGACATTTAGATTTCAATGAAAAAAATAATGTAACAAAACATAGTTGCCAAACTCTATGAGAGCATTAATAGTGGGACCATCTAACTGCGGAAAAAACTAACGTTATGCTTAGTTTGATTGAAAGGCCTAACGGATTAAAATTCAGAAATATTTACCTTTTTTCTAAATTTCTACATCAACCCAAATATCAGTATCTACGAAAACTAATTTTCTCGGTAAAGGGTATGGGTATATATACATTTTTAGAAAACGAAGATGTTTTATCACCTAATGATGCTAAAGTAAATTCTGTAATGATATTTGGTGATATTGCATGTGAAAAGCAAAACAATATCAGTTCATATTTTTGCATGGGGAGACATAAAGTTATCGATTCATTTTATATATGTCAAACATATACACATATTCCAAAACTTTTAGTACGTAAAAATGCAAGCTTAATAATAATGTTTAAGCAAGATTAACTAAATCTTAAGCATATATATATATAAAGCTCATGTTGGAAGTGATATGAGCTTCGAAACGTTTCAAAATATATGTAAAAAATGTTGGGGGGATAAATATGGATTTCTTGTAATAAGCAAAGATGATGAAATAAGTAATGTACGTTATAGAAAAGGTTTTGATGTATTCATTCAAGCTTAGTTATATTTGATCGTTAACTGCTTCAGACGTTTAAGAGTTTATATTAATGCTATTTGTTTAGCACACATTAAAAGCTATCTTACTATTAATATAATCTGTTTAAATGTTTAAGGAAGCTGTTTATGCGTTCAAAGAAAATGCTGTTAATAGATCTTATACAGTTTTGAATAATGTAGTGCATATGGTATAAACATGCATACATAAACAAACAAACATGTGGTATAAACATGCATACCCAAACAAACAAACATGTGGTATAAACATGCATACCCAAAATATACAATAAATATCAAAAGTAAATGACCGACAAAAAATGCAGTTAGTAGAATATGCAAAGTCAAGTGTTGAATGAAATATTGTAATTTAAGACTTTTAATAAATATATGAACAATAAGTAGGAGAAATAGATAAATATATATGTAAATAATAAACATAGAAATTATTAATTATGAATAGGAGAAATGATTATTCTTTAAGAAAACATAGGATAAGAAATAGTATATAAGCTAGGGAAAATTATAAATAAAATCAGAAATAATTCTGACTTTAAGCAATAGAGTTGTTTTATTCCTCAACAAACTTCGGCAAATAACTTTGCCATCATATAGAGCCGCCTTCTACTCTAAGGCTCTTTAATAAAACAAGAGTACTATAGATACAACATTTTTAACAAAACATATACAAACTTTACATGGCGATCCTGCCAAACTGAACATGCCAAACAGGACATGCCAAACTGAACCAAAAACATATACGGCATAATAGATTTTGTTTTTAAGAAAAATTGATCCTACAAACCTATACTTCACAGTATTGGTGTCCACATGAGCGTGGAGGAGTTAGAAGCAACCAGGTTGGAGATAGATAGTCTGTTTCAGAAGTGGGAGCGATTGTTGGAAGAAGAATACATACCCCAGCCAGTAGTGTCGAGTCCAGAGGTCCCCAAATATTGTCCGGCAAAGAAAAAGATACCCATACAAGAGTATCTTAAACGGTTACAAAAAACAAAAACACAAACTCCAAAGCCCGAAAGTCCGAAGGAAGACAAAAAAAAGAAAAGAGGAGGAAAGGCAGTTAAGAGGAGAAAGCTAATAGCCGAAACCTATAGACAATTTCATCTCACCGGCAACAAGGCCGAGAAATCAAGGTTGTTGGAAGAAATCAAAGAAATTAGAAACAACCAATAATAAAATTTATTCTTTCCAAAAATAACTAAAATTAAAAACCATAATGGGTGGATGGTTTTCAAAGGAGGATATTATCGTAAATGAAAACAACACTGGTGTAATGACGATGACTCATGACCATATACAAATAGTAATCCTAATCCCTTTTAATAGTATTAGTAATAAGTAAAATTAATGAATACTATAAAAATTATATGAAGAAAAAACAATTAGATTTGCCAATAAGTTAGAAAACGTATAAATAAATGGATAAATTAATAAGTATATATAAAAATTTAAAGAAAAGTCCAAATAGATTTTATACAAAAAGTTATGTAATAGAGACTTTAAATTTAATAGAAGAATTAAAAACTATTGCATTGAATAATGAAGACTATCCTCTAGAAGAAGTAAGTGAAATTGAAAATAAAATTTTAAATTATTTGAAAATAAAAGAAAATAAAGAAATAGCAAATATGGCATCGTTTGGCATTCTTGACGCATCGAAAATAATACCAGAATTCAATGGTGACCTAGGACAAATTAGTAATTTTTTAGGTATAATAGAGTTCTATTCTAGCACTCTTAAAGATGAAACAGAAGTTGCTAAATTATTAAAATTCGTTTTAGCCACTAAATTGACAGATAAGGTAAGGAACAAGATGATTTCAGAAGAAACTCAAATTCGCTCGAAACTTTCAAAAATACCATTAAAAAAATATTTTCTCCCAAAAAATCACTCTCTTCAGTGCATACCGAATTATCGAAACAGATTCAAGGGAATAGTACAGTAACTCAATTCGCTAACAGGGTTGAATCTCTTGTAGCTGCTCTCAATGAATTCCATATTTCAGAACTAGGATCCCAAAGCAGGGTAACGATTATTAAAATGAATGATCAAGTTGCTCTTAGTACCTTTAAGAATGGTTTAAATGAACCACACAGATCCACAGTTTTGGCTGCTAGACCCAAAAGTTTAAATGAAGCAATCCAAATAGCTTCAGAAGTAGTTTCACAAACGAATTCTGTAATGGAGAAATGGTGATTTTAGAAATAGGAACCAAAGGAGGATATATTTTGCTCAGGAACAGGGAAACGAGATAGACCCCTGCAATCCTCAAGAGTAAATGTGACAGAAGATGTAGGGAGGTTAAAACAATTAAAAGAATATGCATTAAAAACTTACAATTCGCGCACAGACGCACCTCATTTTGTAACATTTAAAACATGTGAAGGAAATTTTATGAGATTTTTAATAGATACAGGTGCAGACATTTCTATATGTAAAGAAAATTTTATAGGAAATAACGAAATAAAAGAACACAACGCTTGCAAAATTACGGGTATCGAAAACAATGCAATTCAAACAATGGGTACTTCAATACTGAAATTAGTACTTCCAGAGGATATAGTAAACATGAATATCAAATAGTAAGTACAGAATTTCCAATAGCAACAGATGGTATTTTAGGAAGAGATTTTTTCACTAAATATTTGGCAAAAATAGATTATGAGACATACACATTAGCTGTTATAATAAATGAAACTGAATATGTTCTACCAATGACAACAAATATCAATAAAATCACTATACCACCAAGAACTTAAATAATACAAGCAGTAAAATTATATATTGAAGAAGATAGCGTGGTATGTGCAAAGCAAATTTGTGACAATATTTTTGTTGGTAATACAATAATCCCAAAACATGGAACAAAGCACATTAGAATTTTAAATGCTTCAGACAAAGAAGTTACAATATCTCAATTTGATTTACAAATCGAACGTTTATCAGATTATAACATTCTCTATAATAAAAAAGAAAATGCAAATAGAAAACAAAAGGACAGATGGGAAAAATTAAGAAAATTACTGAGTATAGATACAGTCGACATTAACGCAAAACAAACCATAGAGGAAATATGTAAAGAATTCCAAGATATTTTTCATTTAGAAGGAGACCATTTAACAGCAAATAATTTCTATAGACAAAGATTACAAACTGTGGACGATACCCCGGTGTACACACGAAATTACAGATTACCACAGTCACAACAGGAAGAAATTAAAACACAAGTTAATAAATTGATAGAAGAAGATTTGGTTGAACAGTCTGTTAGTCCTTATAATTCTGCTTTACCTTTGGTCCCTAAGAAAAGTGACAACAGTGAAAAGAAATGGAGATTAGTTGTCGTTTATCGTCAGTTAAATAAAAAATTAGTCAATGACAAATTCCCATTACCCCAACTAGATGATGTATTAGACAAAATAGGAAGAGCAAAATATTTCTCAACGCTAGATATGACGAGCTCATTCCACCAGATAGAATTACAACAAGCATCTAGACCACTCACAGCATTTTCCACAGGCAATGGGCACTATCAATTCAAAAGATTACCTTTTGGTCTCAAGATATCATCAAACAGTTTCCAAAGAATGTTGACAATAGCATTAACAGGGTTAGATTCCAATGCATTTATATACGTAGACGATATAATTGTTTTCGGATGTTCGCTACAACACCATAATGATAATTTATTAAAAGTTTTTCAAAGATTAAAAAGTCACAACCTAAAATTAAATCCAAATAAATGTAATTTTTTGAAACCAGAAGTAGTTTATTTAGGACATCTTATTACAGATAAAGGAATAATGAGAGACCCAAATAAATGTAAAGCATTTGAGATTTATCCAGTCCCAAAGAATGCAGATGATACAAGAAGATTCGTAGCTTTTTGTAATTATTATAGACGCTTTGTTAAAAATTTTGCACAGATAGCTAAACTTCTAAATGAATTATTAAAGAAAAATCAACAATTTCATTGGTCAGAAAACTGCCAAAAAATTTTTGAAATGTTAAAATCTATAGTTTGAAATCCACCAATATTACAATACCCAGATTTTGAAAAAGAATTTATACTCACTACTGACGCATCTGATTACGCGTTAAGAGCGGTACTTTCACAAGGTGAAATAAATACCGATTTACCGATCTCATATGCAAGCCGATCTTTAAATAAACATGAAATTAGCAAGCCCGTGATAGAGAAAGAACTTTTAGCTATTCATTGGGGAATAAATCACTTTCGACCATATTTATATGGAAGAAAATTCAAGGTAGTAACTGATCACAGACCACTAGTATCATTGTTTACTCATAAGAATCCTTCATCAAGATTAACTAGAATTAGATTAGATCTCATGGATTACGATTTCGAGGTTATATATAAACAAGGGAGAATTAATACTAATGCCGATGCATTATCAAGAATCAAAATAGATTCTAATGATTTGAAAGATATGATACCAAAAAGTATAAACGTAATGACAAGAAAAATGACTGAGGACTTAAGAAGAAGTAAAGAAAATACATTGATTAGAGAAGATGAAAATGATAAGGAAAGAGAAAGAGACAGAGAGACATCTATATGTGGAACAGCATTTCGTTTTCACAAATTAAAGGATATCCAAGATTAAATTTTGTTATAGATAAAATGAATAAAAGCAAACCAAAAGTTGAAATTTTTGGGAATCACGTAACAGTATCTTGTAATGAAAATGCATACTCGAATCCAGATTCAGTTTTGCAGAAGTTAACTAAGGTTTTACGCGATAATCAAATTTTCACAATAACGTTAGCGAAAGATGATACAATTTTTACACTCATACGTGAGGAAAAATTGAGAAAAATATATAATAGAATGCAAAATAAAAATAAACATAGACAAAGACAAAGACCCATAGAGGTAATATTATTTAAACAACCAGAAAGAATATTAGAAAAAGATAGACAAAAAGAGATAGTAAAAGAATATCATGAAACCCCACATGGAGGTCATGCAGGAGTACGTAGAACAGTCATTAGATTAAAGCAAAAATACATTTGGAAGAATATGTATAAAATGATCAAAGATTTCATCAGTCATTGCGAATCTTGTAAAAAGAATAAAGTCATTAGGCATACCAAAGCACCACTCCAAATAACGAATACACCAACAAAACCATTTCAAGTTATACAATTAGACACAGCACAATGCGAACTAACAAAATATGTTGATGCATTTCCGATAGAAACTAGAGAAGCATCTGAGATAGGAAGGATATTAGTAGAAAAATTTATACTAAAATATGGATGTTTTGATACAATAAAAACGGACAGAGGAACTGAATTCGTAAATGAATTATTTAATAGGATATGTACACTTATGAAAACTAAACATGTAACTTCAACAGCATATCACCATGAAACCTTAGGTAGTATAGAAAGAAATCATAAAGTTTTAAACGAATACATGCATTCTTTCACGGAACAATACAATTGGGATGAATGGATTCCATATTATACATTCGAGTATAATACAACACCACACTCATCCACAGGGTTTTCCCCATTTGAACTTGTATTTGAAAAATTAGCATCAATGCCAACTGAACCAATATCAAACGATAAATTTTACAATTATGAAGATTATATCACAGAAATAAAAATAAAATTAAAACATGCACATGAAATGGCAAATAAAAAACTGTTAGAAAATAAAATAAAACAAAAAAATAAGATAAGAATATTAACGATATCAAATTAAGAATAGGAGATTAAGTATTTTTAAGAAAAGAAACCGCAAAGAAAAATGAAAACCAATATACCGGTCCTTTTGAAATAATAAACACACAAGACGTAAATGTCACAATTTTAATAAATAATAAACCTATGACTATACATAAGAATAGAATAAAATTATGTTAAGTACTATCTTGTAATTTAATACAAAAAAAAATTTTTTTTTTCCTTTCATTCAACAAAAATTTTTTTTTCTTTTAAACGGTAAGGGTGTAGTGCATATGGTATAAACATGCATACCCAAACAAACAAACATGTGGTATAAACATGCATACCCAAACAAACAAACATGTGGTATAAACATGCATACCCAAAATATAAAATAAATATCAAAAGTAAATGACCGACAAAAAATGCAGTTAGTAGAAAATGCAAAGTCAAGTGTTGAATGAAATATTGTAATTTAAGATTTTTAATAAATATATGAACAATAAGTAGGAGAAATAGATAAATATATATGTAAATAATAAACATAGAAATTATTAATTATGAATAGGAGAAATGATTATTCTTTAAGAAAACATAGAATAAGAAATAGTATATAAGCTAGGGAAAATTATAAATAAAATCAGAAATAATTCTGACTTTAAGCAATAGAGTTGTTTTATTCCTCAACAAACTTCGGCAATTAACTTTGCCATCATATAGAGCCGCCTTCTACTCTAAGGCTCTTTAATAAAACAAGAGTACTATAGATACAACATTTTTAACAAAACATATACAAACTTTACAATAATAAAATCTCCTGTACACAAACATGGAAGAAAATGTCTTAAAGGAGTTGGTGAAATCCAGAAAAATTGTAAAACCAAAATTTTAAGCTGTTAAGCGCGGGGAGACAGAAACAATAAACAAATTAGAAAATACATTTAAGCCTCTAACAGAACCTTTAAAAAAATTAGTCAAGTTATCTAGCAACAACATAAGTTACAAGTTTAAAAACTAAGTTTAAACATGATAATGTAACTAAGAACATAGATAATAGTATAATGACTAGCACCCAAAAAAAGAAAGAATATTTGGATTCGTCCCCAAAAACAAGTGGTCCTAAAAAAGAAGAAGAAGATGTTGACTTATATAATGAATCTTTTATTCACAATCAGATGATTGGCAGTTTGATTTAACAGATTTATATAAAAACAGAAAGTTTGATACAATATTTGGACCTTACAAATATCAAAATGGTTACTGGAAATTTTGCAATTCGGATCTAAGGTTAAGTGATGAAAAAATAGTGATAGGAAATAAATCTTTTCGTTAACTCCTGGTGTATACTCATTACCCTTTCATTAAAGGCCAGAGCACTATGACTCATCACAATTAGAAATTTTTTTATACAAATGCACACAGAAGAAACTTTTATTCTAATTATCAATTTAAAGTAAATAGAGATTATAAACATAAGGAAATAATGAGCTATTTACTACTAATACTCACATTGGTGAAGGTTTAATGAAAGTAAACCTTAATAAACCAAACTACATATCTATACTGGGATGATCCTAACGAAATAGTAGATCGGTTAAAGCTGTTGATGGCATACAGCAAGCTGGTACTAAAAATTGTTCTAATGAGATAATATTAATAGTTGAGGAACTAAAATAGTCAAACATAATTGAATAGTTGTAAAATTTGGCTGTTCATAAATTTGGCTATTACTTTAAAAAGCATAGTAATGCGTTGAAAACTAAAAATCTTTTAAAAAATTTAGTTTTATCCTTGAAGAGAGCAACAAAAACGTAGGGAATAAAAGAATTATAAATATAGCTTCACCGTTGGACGAATTTGATGCTGTTAACAAAACTAATATGAGTATAGAAATCAAACGTATACACGAATATTTGAAAAATTATATAAGCGATGAATTCAAATATTCAAACAGGAACTTTATAAACAAGTTTGAAGAAAGACTTAATAAAATGGAACAATATATTTCCAATAATAATGAAACGGAAAAACTTAAAGAGGAGTATGATTCCGAATTGAATATAATTAAAACTAACATAAAATTGTTGCAAGATTCGTTGACAAAGGATATTGATCAAGATATTTAAATCATTGATAAAGCTGTGAATAATCAGATATACAGTGCAAATAAGGACTCTATAAACAGTATCGAAGAGAGATTTAATGAGAGGATTATATTCTCAAGTGGATTAATAACAACACTATTAAAGTGGATGTTATAAAAAGCTGGAACCACTACCTCTAATTAAATTATTATAATATTAGCAAGCATATTTAATATTTGAGAGTAATACAACGCTTATGTTATCTATATGAACTTGAATACTGATAAGAGAGAAATAGTAAATGAACTACATTCACAAGCGCGGAAAAGCTGATTTGGTAGAAATGGGAAATTATTCATCTAAAAACAATGGATTTCGTATAATATTTCGTATGGAGCGTATACCTAGGAATTTACAGACAGATGATTGCGCAGAATTTCTTAATAAGGAGTTTGGAGCATTAATAAGAAAACATTCAAAAAATCATTGTTCTACATATAGCGTTATGAAAGCTTCAATTGTAGAACGCTTCAATAGGTTATTGAAAGAAATGATGTGGGGAGAGTTTAGTAACAATGGATCTTATAGATGGATTGACATTTATAAAGGTTTGATTAATCAATATAATAAAAAAAATACACGGAACGATCAAAATGGCTCCTATTCAAGTAACTCATGAACACGAAAAACATTTACTGAATACTGCATACAATCATTTAAAACTATTTAAAGCCTCACGGTTTATGGTTGGAGACTATGTACGTATTAGTAAATATAAGCACGTCTTTGAAAAGGGGTATACACCAAATTGGGCAACAGAAATATTTAAAATAAGATCGGTACAAAATACTTACCCAGTCACATTCATACTTGAAGACTATGAAGGAAATGAAATAAAAGGTGGATTTTACAAGGAGGAGTTACTACGCACTCGGTTTCCTAATACATACTTAGTTGAAAAAGTATTAAAAACTAAGGGTGATAAAGCATATGTAAAATGGTTGGGATTTCCAAGTCAGCATAATTCTTGGATAAGTAAAAATGAAATATTGTTAAACTAATAAAAGTTAAAATAAATACATATATTAAATAAAATCCAACTGTAAATAGCGTTTTTTATTTATTTACATTCAATCATTCGTTATGTCAATAACATTAGCACTGAGCGGGAATTCTTCAATTTTAACGGCAAATTTCTTTCCACCAATAGAGTTAGCGGCAGATTATGAATGTTCTCTAATTGATTTTCATTCCTATAATTAATATAATCGCAGAATATAAAGAAAAAAATAATAATAAATCAATTGTGGTTGAAGCCAATAATAATACTCTACAAATTGAAATAACATCCTCACATGATACAATTTTCTTTGATCGAAAAAGATCTGTTGGTAGATTACTTGGTTTTAGTGGTGGTGTTTTAAAGCCTGGTATAAAAGATTTATCGAATCAGCCAGTAAATATTTTAAAAGTTAATGCTGTGCAAGTTAAATGTAATATAATACGAAGAGCATATATGAATAATTTTCCAGCACACATTCTTCATGAGTTTGCAGTGGAATTTCCTCCAGGTTATAAATTAGATGTTATCCCGAATAATCTAATCTATTTACCAGTGAATGTGAAAGAAATAACATATCTCAAAGTTTGGATTGTTGACCAAGACGATCGCTTAATAAACTTAAGAGGTGAAGAAATAACAATTAGATTGCATTTGAGACCAAGGGAAATATGATTATTTACAATAAAACGGCGCAAATAAAAGTTAGCGAAAGCATTCCACTAGAAACTGTTAAAGCTAAAAGACCTAAATTAACAGAAGAAAATAAAAGGTTTCTAAGATTACTTAATTTGAAAGTAAAGAAAAATGTCTGATATACTAAATGTTATGGAAACTCCTATTTCGGATGAGAATATAATAAAAAAGGATTATCATAGTTATGTACCATACATTCAATCATTTAAAAATAATGATGAGATACGAATTACTCTACAAAATCAAGACTTGTATGTTCTTCCTAGTGAAAGCTACTTGTATATAGAGGGAAATATAAAAAATTCTAACGGGGAGAACTCTCCAAATACCAGACTAAGAAATAATTGTGTTGCGTACTTATTTGATGAAATACGTTATGAAATTAATGGTGCTGAAATTGATCGTACACGATACTTGGGGATGTCTAGCACAATTAAAAACTATGTTTTCCTTAATGAATTTGAAAGCAATATGATGAGAAATGCTGGATGGAGTGTTTCTGGAGACTTAGCGATGCAAATATTTAATTTTTATATACCCCTAAAACTATTCTTGGGATTTGCCGAGGATTTCAATAAAATAATATTAAATAGCAAACATGAACTCATTATTTTACGGAGTTCAAATGATGAGAACGTTTATTACTCAACAAATGAAAATGAAAATCTTACTTTATTGATTACGAATATTACGTGGAGAATTCCACACGTACAAGTCTCAGACTCAAAAAAACTACAAATAATGAAGATTATTAAGGATGGTATCTCTTTACCTATAGCATTTCGGAGTTGGGATTGTTAATTCTACATTCTCTGGCGGAAGAAACCATATTTGGAATGTTAAGCTATCAATTAACCGAGAGAGGCCTAGATTTCTATTATTCGTGTTAGAAAACAATAAGAAATATATTCACTCTGAATTAAAAAATATAAAAGTACATTTAAATTCAGATTCTTATCCGTACGATGATTTAAATTCAAAGATTGCAGAGAATCGCTATGCTATTTTATATGGTATGTATGCGAAATTTCAACAAAACTATTATATGAAGACTGCACAACAACTTCTTTCCTGTGAAAAGTTTAAGGAAAACCCAATTGTCGTTATTGATCTAAGCTATCAAAATGAACTGATTAAGAGTGGGCCTATTGATGGGAAAATTGAGTTTGAGACTGCCATCCCGATTCCTACAAACACAAATGCTTATTGTTTAATTCTCTACGATCGCTTGATGAAGTACACTCCATTAACTGGAATTGTCCAGAAAGTTATTTAATCTTTTATTAATTATGAATTCATATTACTTACTTTTTTTTCTTCCCAATAAAATAAAGACATAATAAAATATTCATTATAACTTTAAACAATGCCATTTTTATTTTTTAAATATCTATATATTTAGTTTATAAATATTTTACTAATTTATACAATTGTTATTGCTTTGTTATTTCTTCAATTTCCTTAATAAACATATTCAATTCATCTTCACCATTACCACTATCTAATTGGTAATGATGCCAAGCATATGTATTTATATGATTATTCATAACTTTACGCTTAGTATCATTAAAACTTAAAGCTACTTTATTAATTTCATTAGTTAAAATATTATGTAATTTTGATGTAAATGTATACATACACTCCATAACTATTTCTTTAGAAAATAAAACATTTTTATAAATATCTATATTATAATTGTCTACTATACACTTTTTAACTCCCTTTGCCTTTTTTACATCTTTTTCATTTTCAACTGTAAATGCGTAAACTTTAGGAGCTAAACCAACAAACTCTGTTAAAAATTTACCCTCCGTTTCATCCTTCATCCTTCATCATACCTAATACTTTTTTATTTAAAAGAGGAAAACCAAACGGATTATTTTCAGGGTATGATGAAGTATCAAACCGATCTTTCAAATCATCTTTAATATCACTATAAAAATCATCTGTTTGAATAGAATATATGAATGAATATAATTCAAACTTATTTTATCCTCATATTTAAGTTTCATGTATCCATAGTGAAAATCATACATTTTCCATTTTGATAACTCCAGAACACAAAAACCTAAATAGATTCGTATGGAGTAATATGTTGTGGTTTTATTCATTTGCACAGCCCACATTGTTTCTGTGAATTGTGATATGCTATGGAAATTTGGTTTTGAAATCAATTCTCCTATTCCTATATGATTGCAGTTAGTGCGATCCCATTCACTTAGCAATCGCACATCCTTCCTCTTATCAACATTTTCCATGGTTTTTCCGTACACTACATTATTTAAGAGCTTATAAAAGTCTTTTTCAAAGGTGTTTTTAGATTTTTTTCTATACTCTGTATTTAAATCAATATACGTTTTTAACCACGGTTTCTGATTAAATTGGAGAATTCTATAAACTTTTTCTAAAACCAATCCATTATTTAAACATTGTTCTAATGTTTTATAATGGATTACATATCTTTGTTTATTTGAAAGATCGGCTACTATTTTTTCATGCTTACTTTCACCAATAACCTTGTTTTCAGCACAAAACGGTAAGTCATTGTGGCGATCATGGCACTCAACAGGGTAAGATAAATCAACCTCAAATATATAACCTACTTCCGAATTAGGCGAAATATCCCTTGGATGAATGAAATTATTTGTCCAAGTAAAACCACCATGTGGAAGATATTCAGACATTGCCCAACCATAAAGGTTATTTGCATCTAGATATAAAATATATTCAGAAGGCTTTGTCTTATCATTGTTACTTAAATACTTATGATTCGATTTACTATATCTCTTACTACACTGTGTGAGGCCACCTTGAATTCCACGTTTAATAAAATTATACATTTCAAGATCAGTTAGTAATTCTAACTCAATTTTTGTGTATTTTAGCATAGCGTCCCATGAAAGACCTGGGATTGTGTAGTAGTGACATGGGTCAAGATTATACATTCTCTTGCAAACTCTTCGAAAATTTTCAAAAATATCCGTTAGTAAGAGAACATCAGTCTTTAAATACACCTTCATATAATCCCGTAAAGAACCGCAATTAAATTTCTGCCATACCTTTTGAGCATGCACATAATCTTCCGAGCAGTTTTTGTTATTCAATTTGCTGTAAAACAAGTCAGCTGATGGAAGTTTGTTTTCATTGAGTTTTTCGAATGTGTTAACATACTCATAAGGAAAAACACCCTTTCGCCTCATGAGAAAAAACTCTTCAGAATCTGAAAAACTTCTTCGAACGGACATCAAGTCATCGTCAGATAAATTAGAAGCTAAAACATCTAAGCTTGATGCCATTAACCTATACGAATCTAAAAATCTTAGCTCGATTTTTTTCTGTTGTTGTTTTTATTTTGGAAATACATCGAGTTCTTTTTCTATAACAGCGTACGGAATTTTTTTTAGAAATTTTCTCTTTACGCAATTCATCTACTAAAATCTCAATTTCTTCATCAGTATATATACGGATTTTATGGGATAATGAAATATACTGCTCTTTGTTTAAAGGAATAACGTTTGTTTCACCTTTAAAATTTAACAAATCTTTCACAAACAAATGGCAATCGTAAGACGAAAAATTGTGAAAGAATATGGGAATAAGTTTAGGTATTTTGTAATTTAAGTTACATGAATTATGTGCTGCTCCTCTATATTTTCCTGACATATGGCAGTGATCCCTTACAGTTGGTTCATTACCTAAGGTTTTACCGCATATGTGACAATATATGGCACTATTGAAATTTTCAATTTCTAAGGGAGTTAGAGAATGCATATGAACAATTTTCTCGAAATAATTTTTATAAATGTCTTTATATTCCCTAATTAAACTACTTACAAAGTGTTTGCTTACATTTACATCCCTATCACTATCTAAAAATATTTTAAACCTATTTAAATTTTCATTAAAGCTACAACTAATATTAAAGGCATATGCGCACGGTATATGCTTTTTAATAAAATTTGAATTATTTACACTATTATTACTTACAGCAATATCCTCCAGCACACATTCAAAATCGGCATACACTGCGAAGAGGACATCCATCTGCCTCTCAAAATTTTTATACATTAAAAAAGCCTTTTCCCCTTGCGGCATCTTTGAAACGCACCTACCACATTCTTTCGCTTTGTGTATTGCCATTCTATCTGGCAAATAGGTGTAAAATAGACATGCATTACATATATGCATTTGTCTATTATGATGAGCTATTTGCGTTGATAATAGTCTAGAAAGAAATTTAGAATATTAACAATTGTAATTCTATAAAATAGTTTATAAAAAATTACCTTGATATATTTTTTATTAATATATAATGATATTTCTCGCCACAATCACTTTCCAAAAGCAGTTAAATTTATGTGAAAGCGCTTTTCTGTACTGGTTATGTAGTACGGTCCAATTGTTGTTTCCGTTTTTTTATCATAACCAAACACATTAAAGCTAATATCGCTTTTATTTTTTTCAAATATATTGATATCCTTAGTATCGGTCGGAAACTTCATTCCATTGAAATTAAGTATCCTTCCACATTCCAGCCTTATGATTGGAGAAGAAATATCATTAATTTTGTATGTTGATGGGCGGTCGAAATGTTTATCAGCTCCGTTATAAAAGGCTGCCACTACACTCCACTTGAAACAATAAATGTCGTCGTTTCTTACATTAATACAGCATTTTTTTACCAGCTTTGTCGGTGTTGAAATATGTTGCGAACCAGAAATCGGCGATGCTTTAATAATATTAATGTCCAGCCAGTTTAAACGAATGAGCGTCCACCCTGAGTCTCTTTCCTGAAACTCAGACATTTTTGTTTTTATCATTTCAATGTGCGTTTTTAACGCAGTGTCCACATCATCTGCTCTGGACAAACGCATCATTTCAGTTATGTGGTACATATCTGTTTCTGCTTTTAAAGGATTTGCTGGTAATTTAAACCTAGCCGGTAATTCAATGTTAAATTTAACAACAACTTGATCCGTTAGGCTGTTGTTGAGCAGCTTTAATAAAAGCTTATGTCCTTCCTCTAAGTAGCTTTCAACATTTAGATGGTTGTCACCTTTAGGGAAACGGTATGCCAAAAGCCGCGATTGAAATTTGCTCTTCAGCAGCTTTACTCTGTTTTCCACCGCTTTAGCGACATTCGACTTGTGCACTGCTCCTGCACAATGGTTAAACCATTTTATTCTTTCAATGCTTATATTGCATTCTTCACATTGCATAATAGGTTTTTCCTCTATCTGCCGAATTTTCAAAGGAGTGTGTGGTGCCAGCGGCTCTTTATCACGTTGTCGCTTCCTTGATCCAGTTGGTGTTATATGCTATAGAGGCTGCTGTCCTTTAGCGCAAGTTTCATGTAATTTTACATGATTTTTTTCTCCATGTATGTTAATGATACATGGGAGCAGAAAACACAGGGATTGTGTATTTCCATATATTTTTTAAAATATTGGTTGCTATTGTAGTTGTTTCCACAGATTTTGCAAACAAAAATATTATATGACATTTAAATTATTTTTTTTTTGGTTTCTTTTATAACAAAACTTTGTACAACAGTGAACACGATATACTAAATATAACTTCCTATCGCTACACACTTTATATAATGTTAACAACTGACCCTGTCTAACTATGTGTGAATGTATGTATTCTCAACCACACCTTTATTAATTGTTCATAAACATTTTCTATTCCCCAATATTACTATTTACACTTTTTAAATATTTGAATCACGATCCTTTCAAACAAACCTAAAACGTAAATTGACCACAAACACACACACACACACACACCCACACACCCACACACACATACACAGACAATGTCATTACCTTTACTCAGTATCTATCTCTATAGTGTTTTATTAGAAAATTCAATACAGTCAAATTCTTATTTTTATTATCTGTTTACATTCTTATCACACATCGCTTCTGCTTAGTGAAAAAAAAGTCAAAGTCCAAGAACCTAAACACCTTTACCTTGATTGTTTATTTTTTCCTATGAAAAAAAAAAATATATATATATATATATATTTTCTTAGCTATCTCTAACTTCACTTGTTAACATGTCTTATATTTTTCAACATAACTGTGTCTCAACACACCTGCTGTGTTTGGCTTTTCTATTTCTTCCATATACTTATGATCACATTGTCACACTCATTAATATGTCAACCCACGTCATCCAGCACTTCACATTTAAGCAATTAGTTGGAAGAATTTGTTACTCTTTTTTAAAAAAAAAAAAATAATCCTTATTGCATACAAATTTTCAGTTTTTAAATATTTAAAAACAAAATTTTTCCTGTACTTATTTTCTTTAATATCGCTTCTGCTTATTGAAAACCAAAATCAAAATTCAATAACCTTAACACCTGCATTCATCCTACATTTCCAACCCTTATCATTCTTCAATAGCCCACGTGATTAAACTTTTTAAACACATTTATTTTTCTCACCAAATCCCTATACACAAGATCAGTACACACCATCATACTATTACATTCACGCACAAAAAATACACTTGAAAACAAGAAAACCTTTATTAATCATTCAATAAATATTTTCTACTTCCCCAATATTACTATTTACACTTTTTAATTATTCAAATCACGATCATTTCAATCAAACCTTAAAATTAAACAGAAATCAAAGTATAATACAAGACCACTACCTTTACATTCCTTCCACATATTTAAGATCAATGCACACCTGCATTTATCTTACCTCTTTTACACTAAACAAAATTATTCTTAAGCATTCCTGTCACATATCGCTTCCGCTTAATGAAAACCAAGAATCTTAATTCAATGACCTTAACACCTGCACTCATCTTACATTTTTAACCCTCGTCATTCTATAAAGACACACGTGCTTAGCTATTCATTAATTATTCAATAAAGATTTTCTACTTCCCAATACTACTATTGACCCTTTTTAAATATTCAAGTCACGATCATTTCAATCAAACCTTAAAACTAAACAGAAACCAACATATTTTCTTTTTCCCACCAATATACACAAGATTAATGAACACCTGCACTTCACAACTGCACCTGCACGTGCACACATTATTGACTTCCTTATGTTAATGAGACACGTGCTAGATCCTTTTTTACACTCCCCCTAATTTATTACCCATTAATAATGACATTAATGGCTTCTGCATTAATGATTTATGGCAGTTGCATGATTTTCCATACATTTCATGCAGTTTTTGGCCGGAAGTGGTTCAGAACGCACAGTTCCTATATACTGAGGGATCGCTGAGAGTTATCTCTGATCACGCTAACAAGATAAACACCCCGGGGGGAAATGAAAAAAAGGTATAGAGCTTATTTTGGTCTTAAAGGGAGCATCAGCAGAGACACTCGAAAGCCTAGCAGCCGATTGCAGAAATAATATGAGGACACTATGGAAGCCTTACAGCACAAGTACGAAGGTGAGCACAAAAAAATCTCTACAGAATGGACTTACGAGGCAAGGTTCAAAAGGCAAACGAGACGCTTCAAGACTTCGACATGAAAATCGAACGTTTGGTGCAGCTGACTTACCCAGGCGAGCATCACCCGTTTCTCGACCAATTTAAAAGTGAAGCATTTGTGAATGCCATACGACATTTAGATGTTAAATATGCGGTTTGAGCTATGCAAAAAGCAACGTTTACAGAAACCATATTGTACGCACTAGCACAGGAGACCGCAAAAGTCATCTAGAAGGCGCAGGTGTACAAGGTGCGATGTCTTGGGACTGATTCTTACAACCACGGGGGAAAAAATGAACGAGATAAAAGAGATGATAAAACAACGAGTAAGTCTCGTGTAAAATACTTCAACTGCAGTAAAATCGGCCACCTCCAGCGCTACTGCAGATCTATAAAGAAATGATCAAGATCTGAACAACACCAAATCGCTCGAGTCACCGTTAAACTAAATCTAGATGGCGCTAAGGGGCAAGTGCTAGCTCCCAAAACTGATGGCCTTAAATTTCGAATTCAATTGTGCAACAGAAGAATAGTACCTAACTGCTTACGGTCTTATCAACGTAAGAAAGCAAGTCCTCACCATAGACAAAGGAGCGTCTCTGTCCAAAATAAGGCCCGATTTAGTAAAAGGCGCAGTGAAACTGTTAAATAATGTACGACTGCACACGGCTACTGGGGACTTAGCCACTATACATATATCGAAGAGCCAGGGTAAGACTGACTATAGCAGACATCAGCGTAGACCACGATTTGTTGTCGCCGACATAGTGGATGAAGCTATCATTGGCACAGACTTCATGTCAGCCAACGGTATTAATCGGATCACGGGCGAGCAAATAATGATCTGACGTAATGTGGAGATACCCCTGGATGTTGGTTATGAAAGCAGACCGCAGTAGGGAAGCTATTTGCCATTTAACGCCAGAAATTACCACCTCAGAAACTATAGTTTGGGCACGTGTGGAGGCAGATTGTGTGGATAACCGGTTGTGTGTGGTAGAACCAACAGAAGTAAAAGATGACATTTTATCAGCTAAAGCCCTTGTGAAAATCTGAGAAGATGGAAGAGTTCCTGTGAAAGTACTTAATCTGTCTAATAGCGAAAAGATTATTAACAAAAATTTTGAGGTAGGTCGATGTGAGCCAGCTGAAGCCATAATAAAGTGTGCGGTGAATACAGTATGCCCCAAATTACCAGCCACAGAAAGAGATTTACTAGCAGAACAGGTACAAAAATTGGCAGAACTAACATCTTCTGATGGAAACACAGCAAAGCAGTGGTTGAGAAAACATGAGTCCGCCTTCGCCCTAGATAATAAAAGCCAAGGTAGAACGGCAGTTGTGAAATATGAAATTAATACTGGAGAAGCGATGCCTATAAAACAAGCACCCAGAAGTCTTCCACTAGCAAAGCGAAACGAGGGCAAAGAACTTGTCAGTGAAATCCGTGGAATACGCCAATAGTTTTAGTAAAGAAGAAAGACGGCAGTATCAGGTTTTGCGTTGACTATAGAAAGCTCAATGACTGCATCAAGAAAGACAGTTATCCGTTGCCAAGAACTGACGATACCTTAGACACTGTAACGACACGTTTTCGCTCGAACCAGGATAGATCAGCGGTGGTCCAGTGTCGTACATAAAAATAATCTAAAAAAAAACGAACCAGCGTGTTGTTTCAATTTTACAACCGGTTTCTTTTTTTTCTTCCAAAACTTTATTTCAGCTAATTTCTTAAAACACTAATTTCAAATTTACTTACAATAGGAATCATTTAATTACGAACAAGAACAAGAACAAGAACAATTTAAAACCACTATCTACTTAACATAAAAAAACGAACAACCACATGAACAACAACACTGGCGTTTGATTTTTGATGTGGTTCGTGCCCTTTTGGATGTGCCGTTTGTTTTGTTTTTTTTTTGCTAAGATTAGATATGGGTGCCCAAAAACGAGGATCGCGACTTTTGGTCGTCACACTACCCCTCCCCTTCCGGCCAATTTCCTTTAGTCTAGGCGGATGGCTGTAATTACACCGGCGTTAGAGCGATTTACCCGGTATTCGTGCCCTTCATGCCTAACCACGAGGCGTAAGCGTCCCTTGCAGTTTCGTGTAGTCAGCGCGGCACTGATGGTTTCTTTCAACCCTGGTGGTAGTGAGTCGCCAGGTGAGTTTACGTGTGACTCATGAGTTGGTTGTGGGATGGCTACGTTTTTGTCCATATCCGGAAGTGCTTTAGTAGCGGTGACTCGTGATGTACGTGGCGGCGTAGTCTCCGTTTCGGACCAGGATACGTCCAACCAACCTCTACCGGGAGTTCTGGGCAACCGGGGACTTGAGAACTCCGGGTTATGAGGCTGTTCTCCCTGGATATTTTTTGGGTGGCCTGGGTTTCTATCCGTTGGGGGTGGCATGATTGTAGCTGGACTTCTCCAGCGCCGCCTACCTCGCGTGTCAGGTACCAGGATCCGAGCACGCCAAATTCTTTCATAGCAGCGCATACCGAAGTATCGATACTGCCTGTCCTTGGTATCGAACGAGCCATATACTCCCCGTTTTGGGGGTGTTGGCGGACGGAAGTTTTCACTCTCCCAGTCGATGGATGCGGGATGGATCCGGTGACTCTGGAGAAGGTAACCGACAGTCGACAGTGGTGTCGGTTTCGCCTAGTACTGAGCGGTATATCTCCTCCATCAGCTGGTCATTGTCTTCGGCATTTAAGAAGCTTAACTCCTCCAGGTTGAGTATAATTTCTTCTTCCCCTGTCAATGGTGTTGGGGGTGGTGAAATTTCTTCTGATGCTTGTGGTTCTAGCTCGTCCATTGGCAGTTTGGTGGCCGGGTTCGAGCTTGAATACGGAGGGTGGTTATTGTGGAATAACGGCGGCGGGGCTGGTATCGGGTCATCTCGGCTCAGGTAGTCCGGGGCGTGGGTATTCAGATTTAGCGGGGGTGGACGGAGGATGTCTTCTTCATCATCTTCGTCACTACTGATCACGTATGCTTCTCTGTGGCAAAGACTTTTACCCGGGGGTGTTGTACTGGGTGCTGGCTGGGTGGTCATTCTATAATAATAACCTTGGCGAGTTGGGTTAATTGGTGGGGGTGATCGAGGCGTCTTTCGCCGCCTACGACCGCGTGATCCTCTAGCTGCGCGTTGATGCCGTGGCATAAAGGGAGGGTGTGGAATGTCATCATCCTATAGAAATAGGTCCGGTGGCTTTTGGCCCGCTCCCTTTCTACGTTTTGCCTAAATTTACGCCGTGACGCTTCAAACTTTTGTTGTTCGTTGTCTCTGCCTTCCATTTTCTTTTGTTGCTTTTTTTTCGTTTTTTTTTTTAATGGAGCTTGTCAAGTGATTTCGATTCTTCCGTGGTGGTCTAGAAAAGGATGACAAAGAGAAAAAGTAAAGAAGTAATCAGTTAAGGATCGTTAAATGGTTTCAAGTCATGCACGTGGGCTGAGCGTCTGTCATTACTATCGGCTAGGCTAATTTCAACGATGACCTGTGAGACAAACCCCCGAACAACATATGGACCGTCGAACTTAGGGGCTAGTTTGGCTGCGAATCCCTCGGTGGCTTGGGACAACGGGTGCTGGCGAACCATAATGTAATCCCCTTTGTTGGGTTGCCAACTTCGCCGTCGTAAGTCGTAATGAGCTTTTTGTTTCTGCGACGCCTTTTCAAAGTTTCTTCGTACAATTTGGAAAATTTCCCTCAATTCGTTTGCTCTTTCATCGGGCTTGACTTTTCGAGCGCCTGTGCCGACCGAAACTTGATCATATAACGCCTTAGGCAAGCGGGGTTCTCTGCCTTGTGTCAGGAAAGCGGGAGAGTATCCCGTTGAATCAGATGTACTGGTGTTGACAGCCAGCATTAATTCTGGTAGTAGTGCATCCCACTGATTATGGTGTCCTTTCGAGTACTGGGCTATCATGGTCTTAATGGGACGGTTGGCCCGTTCGGTAGGGTTTTCTTGGGGCGTGTATGGAGCTGAGAACTGTTGTTCTATCCCAGTGGTCTGTAGGTAATTTTTTAGTTCGCGTGACGTAAATTGGGTCCCATTGTCAGTGAGAAACACTTTCGGGACTCCATAACGTGCCACGATTCTTTCTCGCAGTGCCCTGACAACTCCGGCAGCGGTCGCCTGGCGTAGGGGAATAAGCTCCACCCACTTTGAAAAGTAGTCTAAGAACACTAGCGGCATCGTATGGCCATGTTTGGTGCGTGGTAACGGGACAATAAAATCGGCGCACACAAGTGACCACGGTTCTTCCGGGACTCGTGTAAGCATTTTCCCTGCTGGTTTCTGTTGTGGTACTTTATATCGCTGGCAGACCTCGCACTTCCGGACATATCGGCTAACCTCTCGAGACATCCCTGGCCAGTAATAGCGCGCCGCAATTTTATTCAGTGTTTTTCGAACACCCAAGTGCCCACCAGACGCTTTATCATGGTTTTCCTGCAATACTTGTTCTCGAAGGGAGTCAGCGACACATAATTTCCACGGCGTAGTGTCGTCATTGTTAATTTCCCGCGAAAAGTGACGGTATAGTTGGCCGTTAACAATCATGTAGTCCGCGAACTTTTCGGGATGCATTTGGACCTCCTTAAGTTTCTTTTCCACCCAGGCACAGCGCAGGGGCTTTTGTGCCGTTGCCAAATGGATTTCGGCTAAGGGTTGCCGCGAGAGCGTATCGGCGACTACATTTTGTTTACCCTTACGATAACAGACGAAGAACTGGTATTGCTGGAGTTCCAGGGCTCACCTAGCTAAACGACCGGTTGGGTTGTCAATCGAATTCAACCATTTTAGTGAAAGGTGGTTGGTAATTATTTGAAACTCGTATCCTTCCAGGAAGGGTCGCATCTTACGTATGCCCCATATGATGGCGAGACACTCCTTTTCCGTGGCCAAGTAATTTTTCTCCGCCCCATTCAAGTGTCTGCTGGCGTAAGCGATCACTTGTTCCGCACCCTCGTTTTCTTGAGTTAGAACGGCGCCTAGCCCATAGTCGCTAGCGTCCGTTTGCAGAGTGAAAGGTTTTGAAAAATCTGGACACGCCAATGCTGGCGCGTTCGTGAGTTGGTCTTTCAATTTACGGAATGCCGCCTGTTGTTCCGGCCCCCACTTCTAGTGCTTGCCCTTTTTTAGAAGTTGCGTCAACGGTTGTGACAGTTCCGCGAAATTTGGGACGAAACGTCGGTACCACAATGCGGTTCCTAAAAATCGACGAATCTCCTTAACATTTGTGGGTGGTGGTATTTGCGCGACTGCTGCAACCTTATCCGGGCAGTCTTGATTCCGTCTCTAGTAACCACGTGGCCTAAATATTTTGTCTCTGTTTTAAAGAATTCGCACTTCTCGACATTTATTCTTAAATTGGCGGAGCGTAGCCGACGAAAAACTTCCTGGAGGTTTTGAAGATGTTCCTCCAGCGTAGACCCGATGACGATGATATCATCTAAGTAGGCGAACGCATTTGGCTCCATATCCGCGCCGATAACCGTGTCTAGGGCTCGTTGGAACGTCGCCGGTGCCGAGTGTAGTTACAGCCATCCGCCTAGACTAAAGGCGGAAAAACTAAAAGCAAAAAAAAAACCAAACCAACGGCACATCCAAAAGGGCACGAACCACATCAAAAATCAAACGCCAGTGTTGTTGTTCACGTGGTTGTTCGTTTTTTTATGTTAAGTATATAGTGGTTTTAAATTGTTCTTGTTAAGTTTTATTTTTGAATTGAATGAATTTTTTTATTATTTTTATTTTTTTTTTTTTTCCTAAGATTAGATATGTGTGCCCAAAAACGAGGATCGCGACTTTTGGTCGTCACAACACGTTGGCCAGAACAAAATGGTTTTCTACCTTGGACTTGCAGATAAGCTATTGGCAAGTAGAGATAGCCGCTTAAGACAAGGAGAAAACTGCCTTTAGCGCGAGTGGTGGTTTATGGCAGTTCAATGTTATGCCTTTTGGGCTCTGCAACGCTCCAGCTACTTTCCAGCATTTAATGGTCTCAATTGGAAAACGTGCTTTTTGTATTTGAATGACATAATCGTAATGGGGAAAAATTTTGACGAACACCTTAAAAACCTAGATGAAGTATTTAAGCGTATAACAGCTGCAGGATTAAAATTAAGTGTTAAAAAATGTGCTTTGTTTCAAAAGGAGGTCATATACCTGGGGCATCGTGAAACAGCTGAGGGCATGTCAACTGACAATGACACGGCACCAGTCCTTGCCAATCCAATAGCTGTACAGAAATTCATATTGGACACGGATGCAAGCGGCTATGAAATAGAAGTAGTGCTTTCTCAGGCGATGGATGAAACAGAAAACGTCATTGGCTACTACAGCAGGGTACTCTCGAAGCCCGAAAGAAATTACTCTGCTACACTTTAAGAAATTGAATGACGTGGTTTACCGAATACAGAGATACCATAATCCGAGGTCAAAAACGAAAGTTGTTCACCTGTAACAGCTGGCCAAATATGGCAAAGGTAATGCTAAGCCTATTCGAGACGAAAAGGCTTAAGTGGGCGGCAGTGTTGCGAAGATGCTTTATTTAGATCATAAAAAGAAACAAAAATATTTGTCACCGACAAAGTAAAACTAAATGAACTAATGTGTGTTTACAAAGCCAGAGGTTTCTACAAAATTTTTTTTAATCACAAAACAAAAACAACTAACATAAAGCAATAAAAATAAACGCAACACACAACTACACAAACACCTACATTGCATAACGACTAATAAAAATACAGCATGTATAATAAATTCAAAATATTAGTGGAAGGTTTTAGAATCAAATAACAATCACCATGTGTCTCAAATGATAAATACATAGTAAAAAAATATACTACCAAGAGATGGAGGAAGTTCTGGCATATTCAAGAACCTTAACATTGGGTATATAAAAGCAACGGCCATACAGGCGGATTCATTTTTAGTGAAAACGTCAACCAGTGAAGATCTTGTGGTAAAACAGATAAAACAGAGGTAAAGTTGCCATCGCGTGTATTTGTGCATTAATTGCGAATAAGTACATAGTCGTCAAATTAAAGTGTAATTTAAATAAAGTAGTAATTAAATTGTGTTCATTTATTTTGCAATAAAACTACTCAATAAAATAAACGTTTATAAATTTAAATAAACGTAACAATATTGTGCTTCTTAACAAACTCATCCTCTATTATTTCTGTTGATAACCGAGGTAGATCAATTAAAACCATCTTGAAAATTTTGCCGTCTTTTATTTCGTGCATTGCTTGACATTGTTAGTTTACAAAAATAGACAAAAACCGGTAAGTATTATCTGAAAATAAAATGTGTAGTATTAGTAGTGCCTGCAAACTTACATTTAAAACAAAAGCCTTTTTTAGGGTTCTAAAATACTTGAAAAAGAGATAAACTAAAACTTTCAAAAGCTAAAAAAAATACTTAAAAACACAAATAGAACTTTTAAAAGCCCTTTTGAGGGCTAAAATATAACTTAAGAAAGGAGATAAAATGAAAGTGTGTTATATATAAAAAACTATCGTTTTTACCTCAATTCATCTCTTCCTATAAATATATCAGCTTGTTTGTGGTGGTTTACCCCAAGGGGTAAACAACTAGTCTTATTGTTTTTGTTAAAATGAATGTGCACTTTAAATTTTCACAGAAGTGTTATTATTAAAATCGCTTCAACAAATAATACTAAAATAAAATAAAAATTGTAAACGTGTCCCATTGAAGACGTGATTTTAACGAACAAGGAACCATAAATGCGGATGCTGAAACTGACATAGAGTAGGTGTAACTATTTTCGATACCGTAAGTTTAAACATAAAACAAATTTGGTGCCGAATTAAAAAAAAGAGATTATCAATTCGTCTGAATGTTGAAATTTTTTTCCTTTATTTGAAAGTTTATGCATATAGATTGATTCCATAGTTCATAGTTTTAAAGAACAAATGTTGCCCGCATACAGCGTCCATATTTTTTACGTGTTTTATGAGCTCGAAAGGGCACCGCCCTTAAATTTAAAAAACAGCTCCCAATAGCAAAATGTAATACAAAAATAAATCTAAAAATTAAAGGGTTTTCCCTAAGGCGACGTAAGTTGACCTATATGGGACTGGCTTTCGAAACGTTATAGAAAAACGCTTGAAAATTATACAGAATGTCGATTACTATGACCGTTATAATAACAAGTATAAATATTCAATATTATAAATTGAAGGGTGCCCCAATAGTTCATTTAATTTTATGTATATGGCCATACTTTTGAACAGTTGTAGACAAAAGTTGAAATTTACAAAGAAACATGTATTGCTAAGACCGCTTAAACAACAAGTATACAACTTGAGCTTAGAAATTACAGGGTTTTCTAATAAACGACGTAATTTGACCTATATGGTGTTATCCTTTGAGCCGTTGTATACAAACACTCGAAAAATAGACAGAATGTACACTACTTTGTCTGGTAAAAAGTATAAATATTTAAAATTTTAAATAAAATACTATTACAGTAGTTGATGTAATCTGATGTAGGCAGACGGTTGAAATTCAGAATGAACTTGTATAGCTTAGTCCGCTACAACCGCAAGTATAAAATTAGAATTTGGAAATTAAAGGGTGTCCCACACTTTTGAAGTGTTATAGTTAAAATTTACAAAGAACCTTTATTGTTAAGTCCGTTATAAAAACTACTAAATTTGAAAGTAGAAATTAAAGAGTGTTCCCATTATGTTTCTCGACGATAATATAATCAATATATAATTACCGTCTTAAAAAACATGCAGGCATGTTCTAAGTTCCACACGAAATTTTCACTTTAGTATTTTTCGAAGCATTGTTTTTGTAAAAAATAATTTTGGTGTGGATTTAAGAACATGCCTGATAATTTTAGGTTTGTCGGGTTTGAAGTCAGTGCTGCAGTCGAAAGAACACTATTATCATATAATTTTTACTACAAAATTGGTTTCTTATTCACGTGATTGTTTTCTGCACTCCAATGTTTGTAACCCAATATTTTCTGAATTAAAGTATTTCAGAAAATATTAAATACCAGTTTTGAATTGTATATTTGCCCCCTATTGATTAGTATATGTCGCTATGTGGCACAATTTCTAGTTTGTCTTGAATATTGAACAAACTATTTGCACAGTTGTACATAGATTTTTACGTTCTGAATTGTATTTTGAGCCTCTAACGATTGGCATTTGTCGCAACGATGCATGACCTTTAGTTTAGATTTTATAACTAAGAAACCATCACACTAAGTATCTAAATGTCGTAGGTTTAGCGCCTTCATTTCTAAAATGGCGATAGTGACAACCGTAAAATCTGATTCTACAAGTCTGGAGCTTCTTATTTGAAATTTTTGTTTTAAAATACATGCATAAATAACGAGTTGTGGTTATTTTTCAAAAGTTTGCTTACATTTTTTTTGGTATGTTAGCATGAACATTATTACCGACATTGTTTTTTGCTCGACAAATTTTTCTTTTTTAATTTACAAAAGTTTAATGTGGTATACCCTCTAAACGCAAGTATTTAAGAAAATTTTAAATACCTATTCTGAATTGTATTTTTGTCTATTAATTGGTATACCTTGCTATGTGGTACAACGACTAGTTTAGATATTATAAGTAAAAACTTTTTACCTTATTCATACCTTTTTTTTCTATATGTCAAAGTTTGTTGTGTAATATCTTTGTTTTGTCTTTAATGATTTTAAAATATTGTTTGCACAACGAAAAGGAAATTGTTTTTAAGCAAACTTTTCGTTTTGATTGTTTTTAACAAACAATATAAAAAAAATAGTTAAACGTCGCAAGCGAAAAAAGTACAAGACCGGTTTTATTCGTGTTTAGTACAAGAATGAGATTTTTAATTATAATTGATATGGTTGAAAAAAATTTCATTTATTATAGTTAAAATTTCCCCAGCGTATTAATTTGACATTTACAAAAATTTAAAAGAATGAATTCATTAAATTGAAAAATAAAAAAGTTAAAAAAGTTAAAAAATGATAATTGATTTTAATTAAATGAAATGCCAAAACACCGGCTTCATTGAAGGACCTGCGCTGCGGTCTTCAATTAACAGGAAGAAGCGCCAATTTATGGATCGGCCTGGTCAGCACCCCGTTCCTAGTCCTAACTTACGCTGCTCTCACTTTGCTGTCTGCGCCTCCTGAACTGGGCCGGTTTGCCACTGCAGCGGTGGAGTGTTGTCCTCGTGGACATTTACAAAAATTTAAAAGAATGAAGTCATTAAATTGAAAAATAAAAAAGTTAAAAAATGATAATTGATTTTAATTAAATGAAATGCCAAAACACCGGCTTCATTGAAGGACCTGCGCTGCGGTCTTCAATTAACAGGAAAAAGCGCCAATTTATGGATCGGCCTGGTCAGCACCCCGTTCCTAGTCCTAACTTATGCTGCTCTCACTTTGCTGTCTGCGCCTCCTGAACTGGGCCGGTTTGCCACTGCAGCGGTGGAGTGTTGTCCTCGTGGACGACGACGAGCTTGCCGACGGCGAGGTCTTCTTTTGCTTCGGCCCACTTCGTTTTGATTTGGAGGCTGCGGATGTAATCTCTCTCCCAAGACCGCCAAATCGGCTGCTTGAGTGCACTGATAAGCCGCCATCTCTTGCAGCACGTCGGCTAGTCCAGATCGCCTTGATGCGATCCTTGCGGCAGCGCAAGCAGGCTCTCTCCTATTAGAAGGTGCGTTGGAGAGAGCACTTCTTCGTCGTTGGGATCGTTGCTGTGGGGAGCGATTAGCCTGGAATTCAATACTGCTTCGATCCCTATCAGCACCGTCTGCAGCTTTTCGGCGGTTAGTAGCACCTTGCCTATGGTCCTCATGAGCAGGCCTTTGGCAGATTTGACGGCTGCTTCCCACAGACCGCCAAAACGTGAAGCTCGTGGCGGAATGAAGTGGAAGGCCATCTCCTTGCTGACAGCGTACGATGCGACGTCTTTGGCACTGGCTTCCATTGCCTGTCGAAGCTCCAGTAGCTCTCGACTGGCACCGACAAAATTGGTTGCGTTGTCGCAGAAAATCTTCTCTGGGAGACCTCTCCTGCTGATGAACCTTTGAAGACACAGAATAAAACAATTTGAAGACAGATCAGTTACCAATTCAATATGTACAGCTTTTGAGGTAAAACACACAAATATAGCAATATGCATTTTTATGGGTGGTCGGCCACGAATTTTAAGTGTTACATTAACTGGGCCGCAAAGGTCTACGCGAAAAATCTTGAATGGGTGCTGAGCTCTCACCCTATCAGCGGGCAAATTCCCCATAATTTGATTCATTACTTTAGGTTTGCATCGAAAACAATGTAGGCACTTGCGAACTACTTTCGTACATTCTTCTATAGCATTTATCAGCCATATTCTGAATTATACATCTCTTTCGTTTGTGGTTTTTTCGACAACCGACGTTTTAAGGACAAGAATCGTCTTCTAGCTGTTTCAAAAGAGAGACCTAACGCTTTTGGATCCGCTTTGAAAGGTAGCGCCACTTAAAATCTGCCCGATACCAATCGCTCAACAGATTTTGAAAAATTTTCTTCACATCTCTGGTGTTCTATTGAAAGAATTTTTGTCTCTCTAGGAATTTCCTGCTATTCCCAAAATCTACGTACTATCATATCTAACGAGTGGTCACTATCTCTTGTTTGACTTAAATGGCAATAACTAGTATTAATTTCTCTAGACTCTTTGTATTTACCAGAAACAATGCAACCTAGCAAAGTCGCTTGATAATAACTCGAAGAAAATCTCAGCGGTGATCAACATATCAATCTTTTGAGGCCGATAAAAACATGGATCAGCAAATTCGATATTCGAAGGCAAGTTCCAACCTGAAGTCGAAACCGTTTTACCAGGTTGATAATTTGAAATCGATCGAAGGGTCCAGAATTCTGATGAAAATTCATAGGAATTCGATTGAGATCTAACATTTGCCTGAAGATTGTATTTGGCGGAAGAATTCGTTTTCCCAACGCCAGTTAAACTGTAATTGTAATCGCTGTGAAAGTCCAGTAAAGCTCTTGCTAGAACATATTGTCCAGAACTATTTCTATTTATTTAAACCAAAGCTGTGGCCAGAATGACACTGTCTTTTTTGGAAGACGAATGATTTACGGAAGCTCTGGATGAAGTTGACGGCTGACTTGGATCAGAACTATTTGAAACGCTTGGTGAGTTTTCACCTATAGCATAAGTGTGCAGTAAAGTATGATGTGAGCGACTACAAACTCGACATTTCGACAATTTACATTTAGTAAATGTGTGTTCTTTTTTTAAGCAATTGATACAGGCAGGAAGGCCTTTGACAAAATTAAATCTCTGCTGTGCAGGCACATCACTAAAAGAAGGACAATTTGATAAGTAATGCTGTGTCAATGGCACACTTTGATCTAGTGATTGAATCCACTTTTATCATTACCAAATGAATTAAAATAGCATTCGTAATTGCCTTATCATCACTAATTGATGATAGTGAATCGTAAATGGCAGACACAGTGTCTGTCATGCTCCTCAAAGCGCTCGATGAAGCCTTTGGAATTTCAGGCAAATTGAATAATTGTCGGAAATTATCAAAAAACGTTTAAGAAAGGATTGTTATAAACGCGTTTCAAACTTGCCAGCGCTTTGGAGTAATTCTCTTCAGTGACTTGAAAAGCCTTGACAGTACCCAGAGCTTCATCAGATAAACAGGAAATTAAATGATTAAATTTCTCTATATATGTAAGAGAAATATCGTGGTCCACCATACTTTCAAACAAGCTTAAAAATCTTTTGTACTCAAAGTACTTGCCGCTAAATTTTGGCAGTTTCATTAATGGAAGGCTACTGCGATGGGATGAACATCCAATAGCAGCATCCTGAGTGCTTTGTCTTCTATTGGGAGTTAAATATCCAGTAAGCAAGCACTTAGTGGACACACATAAATCGTCGACTTCAGGTCTTCAATCGTTTTCTGGATTTAATATATTAATTTCTGACTGCAAAGTCATTGCTTGTTCAATATAAGAATTAAGGACTTTAGGGCGGCGTTCTTATTCGATTGCATTGAAAGAAATAGTTTTCTCTCTAAGTGATCGCGTAATCCTGTCAATATTGTTTAATACATTATTTTTCTGTTGTACTACAAGTTCCAAACTATTGGACTTGCCAGATTTCTTACTGCTTTGCATTTTGTTTATTTATTTCTTATCGTTACTTCGATTAAATTTCAAAAATACTACTGGAAGGACCTCAAGAAAATTATATAATACTTAAAAATTTTCGAGATCTAAAAACTTCAAAAAATTCAGAAAATATACCAAAATTGTCCTAGTTGACGCGATTACTGAAATATATGCAGCGAACAAACGTTTTAGTGTGTGAATTTAATATTCTGCAGCTCAATAATATTAGTTCCTGAAAATAAAAATAAAATATTGTTTGCTGGGTTATATATATGAAACCCTATGTATTTCTGTATAGGCAACACACTTGATCATATAGATTTATTTTTAAACATAATACTTTTTCGTAAAACCTCAAGATCAATATTAGTTTCTCAAATGTAATTAATTTACAAAATAATTCCCGTAAAATATCTCTATTAAAAAAAATGTTTTTATAATAAAAAAATTTACTTACTGTAGCTCAATCCTCAAGCTTCAAGCAATAATTAATAAATTTTATTTAAACTCGATGAATTTAATACAAATTTTTAGTATTAAATGAAAAATAATTAAAATTTTGTTATTCGAAAAATTTCTCAAGAACCAACTCAGACAAAAATGTTTGCTGGGTTGTCAGTTTGTTTATCTTATGTTTCTTTCTCTCCTATTCGTATGTAAATTAGGTGACGTCACGGTCAGCTGTGATATAGTGATGCCAAGTTAGAAGTAACATTAATGAAATTAATGTAAAATACCAATCACAGTAATAAATCGAACGGAGGTATTACAAGAACAAGTGATAATTAAACAAACGTCAGTACAAGCCAACAGCAAACAACCAAAATTGAAGTATATAGATTGGTAAGTGTTAATTATTAATTTTTGTAAATAGTTTTCTATTTTCAGAACATTTAACGCAATGAAAGCGACAAGAGAAATCGATCGATATTTAAGTGAAAATTTAGTTCAAATAAATTTGACAAACAAATGAGAATATTTACCGTGCCTTTTAACTTGAAATAAATAATCACTTTTGTATCAGTATGTGTGTGCGTTTCACTACCTAGGACATAAACAATTTGACGAAAAGAGCAAATAATTCTTCGTGTGGAATAAAACTTTTGCTTTAAATGAATTTTAAATTTGTTGTTAAAAAATTAAACGCAAAGTGTCTCACAAATTATTTGTTCTTGAATACCTGGTTGATGTTTTGTTCACGTTCCTTTTTGCACAAGGGCATCTGGATGAATTTCCAAATCTTCTGGGGTTGAAACGGAAGCTGTTGAGTTGAAACTCCTGAGGTTGTTGTTTCGGATGATGGTGTAAAGTTTTTGTTGTTGTTATTAAGGCTCCAGAGGTTGGAGCGTAGTGGTTGCTTTTGATTATTTCGTTTATTTAATTATAAACAAACGCTTATACCGGGTTGTTTTATTAACGAAAGCACGGTATTTAAATAAAGTAGTTATTTAGCAAATACGGTTTTAGTAAACGCAAATTTTATTCTTTTTTTAATTTTTAAAAAACACAGTCCCTGCTCGGGAGCAAAATGTTTAGTCTTTAATGATTTTTAAAGATTTTTGCACAATGAAAAGGCAATTGTTTTTAAGCAAACTTTTAGTTTTGATCGTTTTTAATAAACAATATAAGGACACTGATAAAAAAAATAGTTAAAACTCGCAAGCGAAAAAAGTAAAAGACCGGTTTTATTCGTGTTTAGTACAAGAATGAGATTTTTATTTATAATTAATATGAGGTTTGTTCATTTACTAAAAATTGTTACGAATCTGTAACAATTGTTACTGGAAAGTGTTCATTAACCCGAAAAATTTGCAACAAGAGAGTGTAAACAGAGAGTAAAAAAAATGAAATACAAAAAATATCTTGCAAAGTTTTACTGGTAAAATTTTAACTTGCAAGAATTAGCTAAACAGCTTTTTTACTTTTGTTTACGAAATAATTTGCTTTAAAAATGCCTGATAAAAGAAATGTTTGTAACATTGAAGAAAATGCAAGTATTTAACAATTAAAAGAATATGAATATAATATTATTTTGTTATTTTTCTTTACTTTAGCTTTGGAAGTACAAATCAAAGTAATGTAAAACAACAGAAAATTGATTTAGAATTTTCGAGTTTTGCAGGTGTTTGTATTGTTTTTAGAATTAAAAGTAAACAAGCCAGTGATGAAACATTCGATGCAATGTACTTTTTTCGGTGCAATTTAAAGAATAGTTGTACAATTCTTAAGTAAATTTATAAATAAGTTTTACTTATTCATGTTAAAATTATTTTTAATATATTTTTACATTTAAATTACAATAAGAATGTTTATTAGAACAAAAAATTCTATACATGATGAGCCTAAACATCATAAACGCGTTTGCAAATAACGCAATACTCAAAAGAATATTTAAAACATTTTACATAGTTTTGCTATTTAGTTACTTGGAATATAATTATCAATTTTTCCTGTGGATACCATTAAGGCGAATCAATACCAAGTGGTCGCAATGGCGAATTCATAAATTTTGCCCTAAATCTGAAATGTCAAACTCCATACATAAAAAATTGTGTATAATTTTTTTATATGGTGTCTGACACTTAACGTTTCGGCGAAAATCAATGAATTCGCTATCGAGACCACCTAGTATTATTTCGCCATGGATACCATTTTGTTTGCTTTCAGCGGTTTTCGTTTTATACAGTTTTGCAATCTAGTGCATTTGCTTTAAAAATAGTACTATTTAGTGTGCATACCGTACAGTTTTTAAGTCTTACGGATCATTCCCGAGGACACAACAATTTTGTTTGCCAATTTTTGCTAGTAAAGCCACAGGGTATACAGAGGTGAAACCCTTGGCACTTGAAAAACAATATAATCAGGTTTTCTGTAGGTTCTCAAGAAAGAGACAAATATAGTGCTATTTTATTACGAACAAGTGATAATAAACAAAACAAAAAATTGATATTTTACAAGAAAACATAAAGCACAAAAAGTTTTAGCTACAAAAAAGTAATAAATTTCAGTGAAAATAAATAAATAAATTACTAATTGTTAAAAAATATGATATGATGTAGTTTAACGAGAAAATTGCAGCATTTAAAAGTGAAAACGTTTTTAAATCTGCAGTGTTTTTTGAACGCAGAAACTTTGACCTGTTGCAAAAATGCACCATCATTATTGGTGTGTAAACACACAAAATTAATCAGAAGTTGGAGAAAATTGAATTTACAAAAACATGAATTGATTTTGGAACAATGTTTTTACACCATTTGCATAAAGATTTTGATAAAAAACTGTGCGAAGTTTTCAAGATGTTGGCTGAGGTAATAGAAAACAACATATATGACGATTATCAACCAATTGTTATACAAAATCAATCAATCAATTTGTTACACAAAAGGAATTAGAAGAATGGAATATGTATTAGGCAGCAATTTATTAAAAGCTAACTTGCATGGGTATGTAAAAATTTTTTTATGACCAAAAGCCAGATATAATTTTATCTCCTGATTTCTTTAACAGTTTCTTTATTGATGTTCGTTTGTATATCAAGGCCAAGTCTATTGTGTATTCCTTGTGGAAGTGAACGTAAACCTCGTTTACAACTAAATAATAAGTAACCCAAAGTAAATCTAGAGTTGGCAATTAAAATACATAGTTGCTAATCGGCTAAAGAAGCTGCAAGACAAGTACCTAATCTGTTGGAGACAATGGTTTTAAGGCGTTGTTTGAAAATGCTAACTTTTGTGTTAAAAAAATCCGAGGAATATAAATTTATGAAATTTGGAAAAATCTAAACAAAGAAAAAAAGAAGCGCATAGAAGTAGCAAGAGTTAATGAACTGCACGAAGATGAGAATAAACCCTACGAAGAAAGTGATGATAATGAGGACTTATTTGGTTTAAGGAGCTAAAAATGTTGTTGCTAAAAATGTTTTTAAAAGGTATATATGTAATTGTTTCACGATCCAATTTAAGCTTAACAATGTTTTCTTCTGAACCCATGATATACAACAATATATTATCTCAATACTTGTATTATTAAAATTAAAATATGCAAAATATTATTAACTTTAGTTAACCTTCAGCCAAAAATTATATTAAATACAATTTAGCATTTGAGTTAATGTTTTTATTGTAATGTTATTTTCATTTTTATTACAAAGTTATATATTTTCTTTAACAATTATACAGTATTTTTACAATAAAGACTAAGGTTTTACAATATTTGTGTTTTTTTATTTTACGTTTTTTACATTACAATTTACATATTTTATTTACAGCTAGCATTAAAATGTGTTTTAAACATTTAATGTAGAGTTCTTTAAACAGTGTTAACAAATTTCCATCTATAAAAATAAAATGTGCTGACAACTGTTTTAGTACCATTTTGCCGATAAAATTTAGTGACTTCACATTTGTATCTCCATTTTCTCTACGAACCATTGATGACCATAATCACTTTCCTATGTAACCTTATCTGATTCCAATACACACATGCGTATCAGAGCGATTAATTATAATGAAAAGCTTTACTTACCTCTAAGAACCCCATGGGGAACCAATATAGCTTACGGAACCATCTTAAAAATGGTGGTGATATGAGGTAATATGGGTATCATTGAAAAAATTTAATATATATTCAATTAAAAAGGAAAATAACTAAAAATAGAAAAAAAAAACATGTAACGACCATAAAAACTATTTTTTCATATAAACATATTTTGATAGCCTGGCGCAAGGATTTTCTCCCCTTTAGTATGACCAATACCGTCTTCGTTTACTAAAGATTTTTTGAGCAGGCGGCCTTCGGCCGGACGGAAGGGTATGACCAAACCTTTAAGGGAACCCCTTAATAAAGATTTTTTACTAAATAATTTTTCGTATAATATTGTCACTTAATAATTTGATTAGCTTTTTTTTGTCGTTACCTGTTTTTTAATTTTTTAATATTCTCCTTTTCAATTCAATAGATATTAAAATTACCCCTCCAATGATACCCATATTTTCTCACGATATATGACATACTGTACATACAAACGTCGGCAGACCCGGTCCCAAACTTTCTATTTTACACTTTTGCTTAAAATTATTTACGCCCTATAGACAACTTTTTTAAATTTTTTAGCTTCGTCCGTAAACTAGACTTTAGCCTCCATTGGGAAGAAAAGAAAGATCTCTTCTGGCCGACATCCTTTTATATTAAACTCCTGAAATTTAAAAAGAAAAAGTTGACTTAATTAAACAGAAAAATTTCAATTTTTGTATGTTGCATACTTACATGATGTTTGTTTATTGTAGTTAGCTTCCTCCCTGCACAATTAAAAAAATAGAATTAAAAACACACTCAAATGGTTATATCAAAATGTACTTACGTTAACAATAAACACATTTTCTTTCTTTTACAAAAAAAAAACATTAATTTTACTTATTTTTGATATTTTTATTAATTTAACAAAAAACTTACCCTTATTTTTGCCTGTAATTAAACTTTTAATATTTTCTTGCGCTAGAAAAACAAATCAAAACAAAATTAAAGTCGATAGGATGTCAAGGAAGAGATGCACAGAGAAACACAATTATAGCCGTCTCGTGACATCTCTGTATACCCTGTGGTAAAGCGTTAATATACTTTTTTTATTTGGAAGAATAATTTGCAAAATTTCTGTTTTATTCTCTCGTTGCGAGTTTTTGCTAGTAAAGTTACTGAACAGACCTATGGTTGACAAAAATTTCATTTAATACAGTTAAAATTTCCCAGCGTAACTGACATTTCATTGGGGGCAAAACTTAATTTATTAATTTTACATTTACAAAAATTTAAAAGAATGAATTCATTAAATTAAAAATAAAAAAGTTAAAAAATGAATATTGGTTTTACTTAAATGAAATGAAAAAAAATTAAATGCCGAAACAATCTTCTCGCTTAAAGTATTTAAGAAAATATCAAATACCAGTTTTGAATTGCATATTTGTCCCCTATTGATTGGTGTATGTCGCTATGTGATACAATTTCTAGTTTGTCTTGACTATTAAACAAACTATTTGTACAATTGTATAAAGGTTTTTTGTTCATAACTTTTGAATGCAAATGTTTCAGAAAATTATTTATACCAGTTCTGATTTGCAGTTTTAGCCTCTAACGATTGGCATTAGTCTTAAGCTTTTAGTTTGAATTTTGTAACTAAAAAGCATAACACTTAAGGTACACATACACGACATGTTTTTTACATCTGACATGTCAAATTTGCCACTGTAAAACACATACATGTCGTGTAGAGCTGTTAAAACATTGCGTCTGTAAAATACATGTGGAAAGTCATCTGACAAAATTTCATGTAGAACGTGTTCTATTTTGATCTGACAAGATCATCTGATGTCAGATGGATCAGCTGTTTTTATAAATCTCTGCCTATGAAAACACTCAACGGCGGTTGAGCATTGGCGGTAGCATTAGCCGACTGAAGATAATATTTTATATGACCAAAATTTGAAATTACTTTTAACTATTTAGCAACAATTAAGTAAATTTAATATCATTATTCAATGCAAACTGATCTTCTTTATATTTTTTAGTAAAAAAATAATTAAAATTGACAAGTCTTCAGTAATTCTGCAACGCACGCAAAAATATTTTAAGACGACTACAAGCCATTTTAAAACCGGACGGCGATATTTGTACAGTAAAAAAGGGAATTTATTAAAGAAGGAAATTCTTCTTTTATTTCTGGTTATAATTTAATTGCTGTTACTATTGAAATAGCACTACACAATTCAATTGTTTTAGTTTCTGAGTCCATTTTTTTTAATAATCACTTTTAACAAAAAACAATTTTAATAAAATTTGCAGATCAGCTGTTAACAAATAATAATTTTGTCAGACGTAATTATACATGTACGTTTGTGACCAAATATTAAAAGTCTTCTGTAAAATACCAATTTTGACACACATGCAGACTTACATATGACTTACACAGATAAAAAGTCAGATGTAAAAAACATGTCGTGTATGGGTACCTTTAATGATTAAATGTCTTAAGTGTAGCTCCTTCATTTCTTAAATGGCGAAAGTTACAACCGGAAAATCTGATTCTACAGGCTTAGAGTTTTCTATTTCAGGTTTTTATTTAACAATGCATAAAAAATTGACGAATTATGAGTCCATTTGCTTAATTTTTGTCAAATTTTGCTTACATTTCTGTATTGAACAAAAAAAATAATCCGTTTTTTGCATCTCTGTTAAAAAAGTTTGTATTTTCTCAAGGTGAATTCACGTAAGGTGGCAGCGCGCCTACAACAATACAATAATAAAAAGAAAAACAGGCGCTTAAGTGTAGGATTAACTTTAGGACACACATAATTACTGCACTTTTTTCTTACCCTTTTCAAGAACGTTTTTACTAAGATTCGTTTTTTAAATTAATTTAAAACTCTTCTTACCATTCTTTTTCAAAGAATAATAAAAAAGAAATTTTGTGATATAAAATGATTTACTTTTGACAGCTATTCTACACATTACAAAATTAAACAAAAAATTCTCAGCTGCGGCAACGATGCCACCTGGTAAAATGAATTCGCCTTGGTAATTAGTCAGTGTTTGTTTTCTTCTCTTGCGTCTTTTCACCAGAAGTTTTGTTTCTGTATAAATGCAGTTGATTCAATTAGAGTTGTGTACTGTCGTTCGTTTCAGTGACCGGTCTCTTTCGGTCATTTATCAAAGACTGATCCGTTCGTTCAATCACTCAATTTGATTGCTTGAACGAATTTGAATAACAATCCTTATTGTATGTGATTTTCTTGTCTTTTTATCAAAACCCTTGACACATAGAAAACAATATAGTCAGATTTTTTGTAGGTTCTCAAATATAGTGCTTTTTACTATGAAGAACACACAAAGCACAAACAATTTTTTTCCACAAAGGGAGTAATTCTTTTTCGTAAAAATAAGGAACTTAATTATTAAATTGCAAAAAAAATTTGATATAATGTGATTTTAAGAGATAATTCCAGCATGTGCAAGTGCAAACGTCCTTAAATCAGAAATTGTCATATGTGGCAGAAATGCACTATCATTGTTTATATGTTAACACACTAAATACTACAAAATTTGGATTTTCTCCATCCTCTATAAAATGCAGTTTAGTTTCTTCATAATCACTTTTTTATTTATTTCAATTTTACAACTTTTTCATTAAAAAAAAAAAAAACACTGAAAAAACTAAACTTTTTGAAAAAAACTCTTATTTCAAACAAAAATGGAATATATACTAACAAACGTTTATATACATGTACAGCAACTGCTTTTACTACACAAAAAATCAGCTGAAATAAAAGAACGACACTATTGAACGAAAGGAGCCGGTTAAAAGTCTGGCTCAAGGCGCATCGAACAGGTGACTGCATCCGATCATGTGTTCATCATATGTTTTAGCTTTTACGAGTATTTTGTTTTTGTAAAAACTAATTCGAGCTGTCAAAAACGTATAGTAAAGTGTGTATGTATGTGTGAAAAACAAGAAAGCCACTAAAAATATATTAGAATACATACATATTGCCAGACGTTTTTGACAGCTCGAATTAGTTTTTACAAAAACAAAATACACGTAAAATGTATTGCATTCACCTGGTATAATTGCGCCATGGTCTGGCTCATTCCGGTTATTTAAATCATTCGTTCAATTTAACCCGTACACTATTGAACGAAAGGACCACAGTTAAATGAGCGGATCATTTCGTTCATTTGAGAGATTCGTTTAATTTAACCCGCTCGTTCACGAACGACATAGCTCTAATTACAATCCAACGATGGTAAAGTGGGTGTCGTAGATTATGTCTGAGGTTGGTATACACTTTTAATTAATCAAATATATTTCCAAGTTTTGATAAATAATAGTAAAAGAAATTATGACACATTGTTTTTATTAAAATCAGCGTAAATTGCACAAATTCATATAAAGGAATTTGTGTGCAACTTGAGACTGAATAGTCTTGTAAGCTTTTGTTCTGCATCCAGGTATGGAAGAAATAATATAAAGCGGAGCCTATGTTGGATATACAATACATAAGAGAATCATTGAGTCCGCCCGAAGGCCGTATATGCTGAAAAACTTTGGTAAGTGTATCCGTTGTTCGTTAAAGCATGGACGATAAAATTATTGCGCCCGGCCAAAGGACGGCAATTCAAAAAAACTTTGATAAACAATGCCGGTGGTGACCGGACCATGGAAGAGAAAATTTATGTAACAGGCCGAAGGCCAGCTCTTCAGAAAATTTTTGGAAAGCTTTTATTTTCAAAGTTACGGGCCTCTGAACTTTTTATAAAAAACTGATTGAACATTAAAATTTGAACAAATTGGATCTAAAGCTTTTAGAATCATCGTGGTGCCCAAAATTAAAAAAAAAATTACGCTGTTAGGAACCGATGACTTTTTAATAAGAGCATGTGTATAGTACGTGGGAAATCTTTAGTAAGCAAATACGGTACTGGTCATATTATAGAGGAGAAAATCGTGGAGCCCGACTGAATTCTAGCTATGCGTTTTAAAAGTTACCCTACAAGAACAGTGACCATCATTTGATCCATCAAATGACAATCACTGATGATGGAAAAGTCCATCACTGCGTAGAACAAAGTTTCTATCACATTCTTAAAGGAAATATGAAAAACTTTGTATACGTGTGATGTCTGTAGCGAACAGCGTTACCAGTGACTTTCTTTACATAAAATATAATGAAAATTTAGCTTGATTTTTGAAACAAATTTAACTACAAAACGTTTTATACACTATAATTTGAACTTTGCTAATCAAGTTTGAGTAAAAACTTAAATGTAATTAACAAGCAAAAAATTCATTTAAATTTAATACGAAAAGCCGTACAACGGCAACGCTGTTTCAGTATAAAATTTTTGCAAATGTGTTAGTGAGTAATTGTGTATGTATAAGTTTCCCTCACTAATTTCTGGCTGGGTATGTAAACAGTGCTTAAAATTTTTAATCCACAAAAGTAAATTGTGCTGGCAGTTGTTTTACATAGTACCCAAGGTACATTTATTTTACTAGGTAGTGTCGTTTGCCCAGCTGGTTTGTAGTTGGACATGTCAAAAGTTGTTTATATTTTCCTACTTTTGTTTACGAATTTCAAAAAACACTAACAACAAGCATATGTAGAACAAAGAGAGCGTTTGTTTTTAGACCAATTTTCTTTTATTTTCTGTTTCTATTTTTGACATTTCCACTCACAAAGCAACAATAAAATGCCATGTTTTTACAAATGTTGTATTTGTTGTAGAACCGATTTTACCTAGTAAAATAAATGTAATGTTACCTAGTAAAATAAAGGCAAATTGAATACTAGGTAACCGCATCAGAACAAAATGAAAAACGCGTGTGTTTTGTTTGTGTAAATTTACGTGTACGTGTTAAACAGTGATGAATAATATAAAAAAACAAATTGGGAACAAATCCAGTTTATGGTAGTGATGGCAATTTTTTTTTATTAACCGATTAATTAATCAAATGATTAATTGAAAGGGTAAAATAATAATTGCAATTAATTGCTAGTAATTAACCGATTAATCGAATTTTTCGGTTAATAGAATTTGTTTAATTTTTTTTAAGTCTAAGTAATGCAATGAAATTTATTAAGAGTTTTTTTCTATATATTTTAAGAAATTGTTTTTTATTAATAAAATTATATAAAAAGTAACACAAAAATTAATTCGGTTTTATGTAATATGATATAATGTATGATGTATATTTTATGTAATATAACAAAAAAAATATAAGAAATGGTTACTGAGTATTATTAAATACTGAATTTAAAAAAAGTAATTTTGATAAACGCTTAGTAGTCAATCTATTTCTTTTTTCCGTTGCGGTTGCACCAGCTTTTGAAAATAAACGTTCGGCTGGAACAGATGTTCCTACCAAAAAGCAATATTTTTGAGCAATAATATATAGCTTAGGATACACTGACTTCATTTCTTCCCAAGCGTCCGGAACGTTTCTTTTCAACTCCAAGACCGGAGCATTGAGATAAAAGCTAAGTTCATCTTGAGTGGATTCATAGTCCTTTCTTCTCCGTTTATGAGCTAAATTTTTGTGAGGCGCCCACAAATCAAATTCGAGTTCACCAGTAGAGGAAGCTTCACTGCTACTCCCTATGCTGTCTTCTGTAGGAATTTCATCCATTTCCTTTCGCAGGTGTCTCATAACTTTTGATACAGCTAGTGGATCTTGGAAGTGGATTTTTTTAAATCTTGGGTCTAATAAAGTTGAAGCTGCTACTAGAAATGAATGCACGATTTCCCCAAAACGACGGTTAAATTGAGCTAAAATGGTTTCCTTCACTTTATTAGCTGCGGGGCATACACAATGCATTTTATGTATTTGTAGCCGCCCACAATGAGTAAGTGGGATTATATGACTTAATGTGGCATATTTTTCTCCACTGATTTGTGATGTCATGGCCTCCAAGGGTCTTAACAATTGTACTAATTCTTCAATTTCCTCTTTGTTTTTTGTTGTGATCATGGGTGGTGCGTCGTAATAATTCAACAAAATTTGGCTTATGTAAGATATTAATTTAAGAAATCGGTCTAGCATGTAATATGTGGAGTTCCACCTAGTTTTTACGTCCATAATAGGTTTTAACATTTTACCTTGAGGAATGCCAACACGAGATTGCAATCTTCGCAGATCATCATTGGCTTTAACACTTCGTTTAAACCAAGTTACTATTGCTTTGCATTTAGAAATCACATCAGCAACTTCAGGCGTATTTAAAGCATTTTCACAAACTAAATTCAACGTGTGTGCAAAACACGGAATATGACGCCTTTTCCCAAATGTATCATGAATAGCTTTAACGATATTAGCGCCATTGTCTGTTACTATTGCCATTACGTTTTCTTTATTAATTGAAAATTCGAGTAAAGACTCTTCCAATATTTCCGAAATGTGTACAGCTGTATGGGCTTCGGTTAATTTAAAGACACCAATTGTTCCAGAAAATTGATTGCTTCCAAACAAACCATGTACTGTCACACCGAGCATGCTGTTCATTTCAGTGTCGGTCCATATATCCGTAGTCAAACACATATTCGGAATTTCTGACAGCTTCGTTTTGAAATTTTTAGCTTCAGTTTCATAAGTTTTTTCCATATATGCTTTGACAGTATTTCTACATGGTACTGCATAGAGTGGACAATTTATTTTCATAAATTTTCTGAACCCTTTACCTGCAATAAATTTTGATGAAGAATAATAATCAATCAATCGTTACCAGGTCACTTTGAGCCGGGCACGCACCGGAGCCAACGAAACGTTTTTTGTTGGTCCATCAAGAAAACATATTTTTGATATTGAAGAAAAAATGAAAAAATAATATTTTTGTCGCAGCCAAACATTGTTGCAGCCAACAGTATTCGACAAAATGAAAACGTTTGTTGGGCTTTGCTGTATGCTGTTTTGTTTGTTTGATTCGGTCTGTGCGCTCCATAAGCAAAGCTTGACTTTCGACTATATTCACTGCCAACATACATTATGTTTTTTTGTTTGTCGGGCTTGGTGTGTGTGCTCCATAAGAAGCAATGTATGTATTTATATTCGTTACGACATAAAAAACGTTTTGTTGGCTCCGGTGTGTGCCCGGCCTTAAACTTACCTTCGACATGTGAAAAAGGCAAATTATCAGTGACAATCATTTCCATTATTGATTGTGTCAATTTTTGATGTTTGCTACCACCTGATGCATAACTTTGCACATTTGATAAACAGGTCTTTAGAACTGGCTGCCTCAAACTTGATGTAATATTATTGCTGGTACTGGGTGATTCTGCGATGCCTGATCTTGTTTGCTGACTGGTAGTTGCTTTTTCGGTGTTTCTATTTTCACCTTCATCACCGTTTTTGAACTGTGCCTAATAAACATTTAACACAAATTAAACTAATGAACTGCTGGAAACTTTCAATCATACCTTGAGATTTTCGGCGTCCTTTGGATGTTTCAGATGTAAATGCTGAAACATATTTGACGTATTGTTTGAGCACTTCAACAGTTTGCCACACAAGCCACATTTGACTGTTGAATTGCTCTCCTTTGAGAAATGTTTCCATACCTCACTCTTTGTTGGAGCCATGATTCAACTAATTATTAAATTAAAGAAATTTTTGGTTGCCAAAATGCACTAATTGATCACGAACAAAATGTGCACGTGTTGTACGTTGGGATGAGCCGATACTATTTGCAAGTAAACACTACCATCAGTGTTACCGTTTTGCTACTTTCGATAATTCTTCTGCGGCAACACTGACTACCATACTTATCAAAGCGATGGCTGCATACCGATAAAAAAAAATCTTTTTTGATTTGTTATATATATTGCTTTAGACAGATTCATACTTTTAAAAAAAAACCTATAAAAATTTCGGTTATTTTCAGATTAATCGGTTAATCTTTCGATTAATTGAAACCAAATTTTCGATACAATTAAATCGTTAATTGAAAGAAATTAACCGATTAATACTAATCATATGATTAATCGTGCCATCACTAGTTTATGGACGCAGCTTAAAAATTAAAATTTGTAAAAGTGTAAAATTTAATTTTGAGAAAAAAATGTAAAGTGACAAATTTGGGGTTGACGCTTGGTTTCCGAGTTATAGGCCTCCAAAGTTTGTATGGACAATATGGAATATCGAGTATTTTGTAGTGGAATGGGGCAATATGGGTATCATTGGAAAGGTAAATTCAATATCTATTCAACTAAAAAGGAAAATATCACAAAATAATAAATAAAAAAACGTAACAACCAAAAAAAGTGCTTTTTCATATAACAATAACTTGATCGACCGGTCGCAAGGATTTCTCTTCTTAAGTATGACCAATACCGACTTAGCTTACTTAAGATTTCCTGCGTAGCCGGCCTCCGGCCGGGCGCGAGGATTTTCTCCCCTATTGTATAACCAACACTGGCTTCGCTTAATAAAGACTTTTTGCGCAGCCTGCCTCCGGCCGGGCGCAAGGATTTTCTCCTCTATGGTATGACCAACACCGGCTTCGCTTACTATCAGATTTCTTGCATATCCAGCCTCCCGCCGGGCTCAAGGATTTTCTCTATGTTATGACCAACACCGGCTTCGCTTGCTAAAATTTTTTTTATCTTTTTTCGTATAGTATTGTCACTAAACTTAATTTATTTAATATACCTATGTAGGTACTCTATGTTTATATGAAAAAAGCTATTTTTTTATCTTTACCTATTTTTATTGTATTTTTTTTTACTTATATTTCCTTTTAAATTGAATAGATATTGAAATTACCATTTCAATGATATTCATATTGCCCTATTCCACCCGTAGGCCACTTTTTTTAATTTTTAAGCTGCGTTCATAAAGTAGATTTAAGCCAAATAATTAATTTATTGATAAAATAGTGAATGTGCAAATAAACCGATGTGTGATAAGTAAAAAGAGAATGTGCGCCCATGCAATTTAAATGTAAATTAAAACAAACAAAAAACAACATTTATTAAAATAAACGTTTCTTTGAGAAACACTTTAAAAAAATTGTTAATTTTTTTTTATCAAAATATATGTATGTATGTATGTACGTAATCAAAATATATGTATGTATGTACGTACATTTATAAAAAATATTTGAGTAGTTTGCAAAATAAGAAGTGCGGGAGTGGAACTTTATTCAATATCCCAAAAGACACCAAAGGAAAATTTCATTTTCTTCTCTGTTATCTGTATTATTCATCACTGTTTACTGACACGTACACGTAAATTTTCAAAAACAAAACACGCGCGTTTTTTGATTTTGTTCTGATGCGGTTACCTAGTATTCAATTTGGTTTGCTCATGCACAAAGCGAATTAATAAAGGTGATTGCACGGCTACAACAATGCAACAACACAAAAACAATAGGGAATTTGTTGCTACAAAATCTATGTATGTTGTCAAAAAAGGAAAAAAATTGAAAAAAAAAAAAACAAGAAATTGGAAAAAAAAAAGTATTTTTTAATTTTTTACCAGAATTCGGCGGAGATGCATTATGCAAGAAATGCACGTTGTGGCGTTTGCAATGTTTGTGGTGTAGTTGTATGAAGTTGCGTGTTGGTTGTACGAAAGGTCAAAAAGTTTTGAATTTTTTGCAAGTTGTACAACTCAGACGCAACGTTAGTGTACATATCGCACAACATTATTTTATTTTACTTTTCATTGTCGTAGTGACAACATAGTAAAACACAGCGCAAAAGTATTCTAAACATATAAAGAAAATTAATACATGAATTAAAATGGAGGATTCAGATGAAATGCGTGCAAGGTTTGCAAAAGTTTGTTGTTAGAATTTTTCCTATTAACCACTGCTTTGACCACTTTTGCTTCTTTCTTAACTTTTGTTTGCATCCTTCTTCTTGCTCAAACACTTCATCCATTACAACATACGAAACAATATCGGAAAACATCTTACTGTAATGGCTTCTATATATAATGAAGTTGTGCTGCGCGATTGTCTGCAAGTTGCATAATTTACAGACAAAACACCCAACTTGATTACTAGCAAAGCTGTACAACTTGTCGCAACGCATTATATCTAAAAGTGGAGGAATATATTGAGGAGCAAGATGAAGGGTTTCCGAAGCTCACCCACCTACTTGAAACCCTTACTTAGATCTTTATTCTATTTAGGTGCGGAAACACGTAAGAATACTAATCTAGCGCCATGTGGCCATTTCTTTTGTTGGAACTGTATTTTGTGTTTGTTAGAAGAATGCGATGAATGCCCCTTATGTAGGGAGACAGTAAAAAATCTCAAATTGTGCAAAAAATTATTTATGACTAGCAATGCCCACTACTTCGTCCATGTATTATTTCTAATTTTCTTAAAATTAATATTTAGAAAAATGGGTTTTTAAAGTTTGTTGAAGAGTTCTTTATGCAGCGTTAAAAAATTTCCATCAACAATCTACAAAAATATAATGTACCGACAACTGTTATAGTACAATTATACCGGTAAAATTGGGTCCTTTCTCACTTCTATCTCTATTTTTTTTCTACGAAATGACATACATATTTTTATAAAAAAAAAAAAAAGAAATATATATTACAACCAACGTTCTAAGGAACCTTCTTATACAATTTTATTCAAATCCATCGAGCAGTTTTTCCGTGATGCGAACACAGAGAGACAGACGGACAAATAGACAAAAATAGGTGTCTTGTACTTCATATCGATTACTGTCTACACCAACATCAAAATTCGTATTCGAAACGAACACAGATAGCTACATCACAAGCGGAGGCCATATAATCCTTCACAGCGCTCAAAAAATTCTTAACAATATTGTCACTTTATCACATAAGGATTATGTTTTCAGTTTTTTTCAACAAACGTGTTTTTGACAATTTTCGTAAGCAAGCTGAATTCGCCTTGACAATTACAACGTATACAGCTGATGAAAATTTTCGCCTGTGCGTTCACCTGTATTATTTCACCATGCTCATGCATGACTAGACGTGTTTTTAAGCATCTCATTTTTTCTAATTTTATTACTAAATTTCATGGCAGTACCTTTCTGGCCACAGGGTATACAGAGGTGAAACCCTTGGCACTTGAAAAACAATATAATTAGGTTTTCTGCAGCTTCTCAAGAAATAGACAAATATAGTGCTATTTTATTATGAACAAGGAATAATAAACAAAACAAAAACTAGATTCTTTACCAGAAAACATAAAGCACAAAAAGTTTTAGCTAAAAAAAAGTAATTAGTTTTCGTAAAAATAAAGAAATTATTTGTTAAATTATTATAAAAATGTGATATGCTGTGGTTTTACAAGAAAATTGCAGCATATGCAAGTAAAAACGTCCTTAAATCTGCACCATCATTGTTGGTGTGTTAACACACAAAATTAATCAAAAATTGGAAAAAAATTAATATATAAAAACATGAATTGATTTTGAAATAATGTATTTACAGATTTTGTTTTCAAGATGTTAGCTGAGGTAGTAGAAACATCCCTACAAGAACAGTGACCATCATTTGATCCATCAAATGACAATCACTGATGATGGAAATATCCATCATCGCGTAGAACAAAGTTTCTATCACATTCTTGAAGGAAAAATGAAAAACTTGATGGAAACTTTTGTGTACATGTGATTTTGCATCTCCCTCTAACTAATGAATCTTTCTATTACGAAATACATATATCTGTACTGCTCACACTACTGCAGTTTTATATGAAGTGATGACAGAAGTACTTATCACACTTGATGGATATACCCGTCACGATTGATGGATATACCCTCATTTGAAAAATCGAACTTTAAAAAAAAAAAAAAAAATTAATATTTTCTAAATATATACATGCTTCTTTTTTAATATCTAAATAATATTTTAGAGTATAAAAAATGACTTTATAATAAAATAATTAGTTCTTATCTCTTTAAATATTTTGTTTTGTTGTAGTCTGTGGTGGCTTCGCTATACTGACTTCTTCACACTTTTTTCAAAATCAAACGCTCCTTGCTGTTGGAAAACACCTTAAAGCAAAAGAAGATATACATTTATGTATAAATAATTTAATACGCAATAAACAAATAACTTTTTGATTGACTAATCTGTAGTACATACCTCGCAGGGAGTTATTGACCAAAGAGAGCATTCAGAGGGCTTGCTTATCCCACCTTCCATTCCAATTATGTTTTTCTAGAAGTAAAAATTTAGCGCATCAAAGTTCCAACATCCTGAGATTTCCCTTTAATCATATGTAAATGTGATGTCTTAAAAAAATATAAAATTTAAGATTATTAAACTACTTTAAGCATGAACTTAATGTGCTGTTTTTGTATTTCAGGCAATCAATTCGTCTGAAAATTTTGTATGAAAAACACTCAATTTTTTGAGTAATTTCCATATAAATTTTTCAAACGAATTGATTGCCTGAAATACAAAAACAGCACATAAGTTCTTTACCATTGCTTCAGTGAAACCTTTCGACTCCTCCAACTTTCTCTCCAACTATTCCACCGCTAGAAGGTTCTACAAAGGGAGCATGCTGACGACTTCATCAAGTTTTGAGTTGTAAGTCTCCCCAGCCAGCCGACAGACAGATTTCTCAACCTTTTTGATCACCACCTTGCACTCCATCAAAACTTTTAGGCAGTACGAATTGCAAAACTACTTAAAACCTAAAATTAATTATAATTTTATACTCGCATACTTTCCTGAAGTTTTCTAAGCCGGGTTTAGATTTCTTTCTGACCCTGGATCTAATCTTGAAAGGAAAAGAATGCCTTAAATGAAAAAATATTTTAAACCAATATAATTTTTGAAACGTTATAAATAACCTTTGTATTTTCGATCACTTTTGGACGACAGCGATGTTGGGGCACACATCTTGAGTGTTTCTACCAAATACTGTTATTGACTGAAAATCAGAGAAATACATAAAATTAAGCACATAAGGAAAAGTTTTACACAATAAAAAACAAATTACAATTTTGGATTTAAAGGCTTCATAAGTTCTTCCAACTCGAATCTAACTCTTTAAAGGCTGTGGCGGTTTTAAGTACCCGCAACATGCCTGTCAGTGTCAGGTTCATTGGACACAATCTCTGCACTTCAACTGCTTGCAATCCCAAATGCAACTTACCTTTCTAATTCCACATTGAACTATTATATTTATTTTATTTTCTTTGCTTTTTATTTATTTTTTTCTTTAAAATTTGCTCTAAATAATTCAACATATCACTTTTATAACTATTTGATAAATGCGCAATTTTCTTAGCGTCACGAAATAAAACATATATTAGTTGTTTCACTCTTGCATATGATTCGTTTGTTTGGTGCAAACAACGTTGCAACTGACAAGAAATTTTCTTCCTTATTTTTTCTTTCAAAATTTACAAAAATTCCTTAAAACCGGCTAACTTTTTACAACAAATTTAATAAAAATTTTGTTTGGCCTTTGGCACCATTTTGATTACAAAACATTTTGTAAGCTGTATTTTAGAGTTTGCTACACATTTTACCTATAAACACAAGCGAAAAATAAGATTTAGTCTATATTAGTACCAAAAACGCTACAACTGCAACGCTGTTCAATATAAAATTGTTGCAAATGTGTTAGTGTACAAATTGCGTTAGTATTAGTTTCTGTCAAGCATTTCTTGCTGGGATATGACGATTATCAATTTGTTACACATAACCCTACAAGAACAGTGACCATCATTTGATCCATCAAATGACAATCACTGATGATGGAAATATCCATAATCGTGTAAAACAAAGTTTCTATCACATTCTTAAAGGAAAAATGAAAAACTTGATGGAAAATTTTTGTGTACATGTGATTTTGCATCTCTCTCTAACTAATGAATCTTTCTATTATGAAATACATATATCTACACTGCTCACACTACTGCAGTTTACTATGTAGTGATGACAAAAGTTCTTATCACACTTAATGGATATACCCGGCACGATTGATGGATATACCCTCATTTGAAAAATTGACTTTTTTTAATAAAACAAAATTTAATATTTTCTAATATATGCACATGCTTCTTATGTAATATCTAAATAATATTTTACAGTATAAAAATGACTTTTTTTATAATAAAATAATTAATTCTTATCTCTTTAAATATTTTTTTTTTGTTGTAGTCTGTAGTGGCTTCGCTATACTGACTTCTTCATACTTTTTTCAAAATCAAACGCTCCTCGCTGTTGGAAAACACCTTAAAGTAAAAGAAGATATACATTTACAGACATAGTCATATATATTTACACAAATTAAAAATTTTAGAATTTTTAGTTAGCATAAAAATTTTGCTTCTATGTGAATAAATTTGCGACAAGAAAACTTTCTAATTGTAATCCTCAAAATGTATAGATTTTGCTAGTTTAAAATTTTTAGCAATAAAATTGATAGTTGTTAATTAAAAACACAAAAGAAGCCTGCGCCTCATATTTCAAAATTATTTACACAAATTTATTTACATTTAAAAGTATTTACACAATAGAAAAAACATTATAAAACACCAATAAAAAAACAAAAATGATTAGTAGCCAGATAAATTTCCTTCAGCATCTATGACAGCTTGAAGTCTAGCTAGAATAGATGCAATCAAATTGCGTACAAACTCGATTTCTAAGCTGTTCCAGATATTTATTATTTCATCAATATTTTCCTCTCGATTTCGGCCCATTTGGATAGATCTCTGCCTTTTCATGAATCCCATACATTCTCTATTATGTTTAGATCTGGACTCCGGGGTGGCCATGGAAGAACATCTTGTCCAACTCGATTTAAAAACGTTGTTGGTAACCATGCTTTGTGGCATTTAGCATTATCATGCTGCAAAATCCAATTTTCATCAAGTAATAATCTCTAAACAGAAGAAAAAACATGGTCATTCAAAATATGTAGATATCCTGCCTGGTTTAGAGTGTCTTGTATTGGTACTAGGTTTCCAAATCCATTGTATGGGACACATCCGTAAAACATTACTGAACCCCCGCCGAATCGATTAAGAGGTTGTACTGCTTTATGCTTCGATCCTTTGGAAAGGTGCATATAAGTTTTTCCAAATGACCCTTCAAATTGAAAAGAGGACTCATCTGTCCATAATACATTATGCCAAAACTCCATTGGCTTATGGATATACTCTATGGCGAACTCTATACGTTTTTTTTTTGTTTTGTTAAGATATGTCTATTACTTTTCTCACGACATAGGTCTTTATATCATACGTTCTTAATCTTCTCCGAATTGTGGATTCACTTACAGGTTTTCCAATGATGTTTTCTGCCTATGCAGCAACTTTACCCGGACTTGCGACTGGATTTTCTGCGAATATTTTAGGAATTGAACGATTTTCTATTTTGTTTGTCACATATTTCCGACCAGTTCTGACCCTATTTTGTAGGTTTCCATAGGTTTCTTTCTTCTTTACTAAATTGTATACTGTTTTCCGACATATTTCGTACCGAGGAACCCATTTCAAACTTCGTTGTGATCTCAACTCGCGTTTCGACGGGAGTTTCCTTTATTTTCACCACGTTAAACGTTTTTTTTTAGCGACTTTTGTATAAATAATTATTTTTATGCAATATAAATTTGCTAACTATCAACAAAAATGAGGTTTTTTAAAAGATTCCAGCGTTTTTAACTTAATTTCACGAATGTGCAAATATTTTTGACAGACAAAATAAGTGTGTAAATAATTTTGAAATATGAGGCGCAGACTTCTTTTGTGTTTTTAATCAGCAACTATCAATGTTGTTGCTAAGAATTTTAAACCAGCAAAATCTATACATTTTGAGGATTACAATTGGAAAGCTTTCTTGTCGCAAATTTATTCACATAGAAGCAAAATTTTTCTGATAACTCAAAATACTAAAATTTTTAATTTGTGTAAATACATATGACTATGTCTGTATATATAAATAATTTAATACACAATAAACAAATAACTTTTTGATTGATTAATCTGTTTGGTTATTAACCAAAGAGAGCCTTCAGAGAGCTTGCTTATCCCACCTTCCATCCCAGTTATATTTTTCTAGTAGGTGGTCGGTAAAAATTGAGCGCATCACAGTGCTGACATCCTGCGATGTCCCCTTAAAATTATGTAAATGTGATGTCTAAAAAAATATTAATGCAAGATTATTAAAATACTTTAAGCATGAATTTAAGATCTTTACCATTGCTTCAGTGAAACCTTTCGACTTCTCCAACTTTTCCACCGCTAGAAGGTTCTGCACAGGGAGCATGGCTTAGATTTCCTTCTGACCCTGGACCTAATCTTGAAAGGGAAGGAATGCCTTAAATGGAAAAATATTTTAAAGCAATATAATATTTGTATTTCCGATTACTTTTGGACGACAGTGATGTTGGGGCACACATCTTGGGTGTTTCTACCAAATACTGTTGTTGACTGAAAATCAGAGAAATACATAAAATTAAGCAAATAAGGAAAAGTTTGACACATTAAAAAACATCTTACAATTTTGGATTTGAAGGCTTCATAAGTTCTTCCAACTCTAATCTAACTCTTTAAAGACTGTGGCGGTTTTAAATACCAGCAACATGCCTGTGAAGTTTTGGGTTTCCAGTGTCAGGTTCATTGGACACAATCTCTGCACTTCAACTGCTTGCAATCCCAAATGCAACTTCCCTTTTTAATTCAACATTGAACTTGTATATTTATTTTAAATTCTTTGTTTTTTATTTATTTTTTCTTTAATTTTTGCTTTTAATAAATCACCATACCACTTTTTTAATTACTTGATAAATGCGCAATTTTTTTAACGTCACGAAATAAAACATTAGTTGTGTCACTCTTGCATATGATTTGTTTGTTTGTGGCAAACAACGTTGCAACTGACAAGGAACTTCTCTTTCTTTTTTTTCTTTCAAAAATTACAAAAATTCCTTAAAACCAGGTAGCTTTTTACAACAAATTTAATTAAAATTTCGGGTGACCTTTGGCACAATTTTAATTACAAAACATTTTGTAAGCTGTATTCTGAAGTTTGCTGCACTATTATCTGTAAATACAAGCGAAAAATAAGATTTAGTCTATTAACAAAAAAGTTCATCCCAATTCAGTACCAGAAATGCTACAACGGCAACGCTGTTCAATATAAAATTGTTGCAAATGTGTTATTGTACAAATTGTGTTAGTATTAGTTTCTGTCAATCATTTCTTGCTGGGAAAGAATTAGAAGTGGGTTTGGAACATTTAATAGAAAGGAATTTATTAAAAGCTTACATGCATGGGTATGAAAAAATTTTCTTATGACCAAATGGCAAATATAATTCTATCTCCTGATTTCTTTAACAGTTTCTTTATTGATGTTCGTTTGTATTACAATGCCAAGTCCATTGTGGATCCCATTTGAAAGTGAACGTAAGCCTCGTGTACAACTAAAACTAAGTAACCCAAAGTCAATGAGGAGTTGGCTAAACAAGCTACAAGACAAGTACTAAATATATTGGAAGACAATCGTTTTAATGCGAGGAATATAAATTTTTGAAATTTGGAAAATCTAAACAAAGAAAAAAAGAAGCGCCTAGAAGTAGCAAGAGTTAATGAACTGCACGAAGAGTAGAATAAACCCTACGAAGAAAGTGATGATGATGAGGATTTACTTGGTTTGAGAAGGATAAAAGTGATTCTTTAGGGCCCGACTGATCCGATGACGAAGGTGGTAAGGAATTTAAAAAAATCTTATAAAGATGCCAAAAACAAAGAAAAAAAGAATTGGAAGCAATAAATCAAAGTGATTTCAAAGTAATATGTGTGCAATCGACTACGTTTTCATGTTGCTAAAAATATTTTTAAAAGGTATATATATATAATTGTTTCACTGTCCAATTTCAGCTTGAGAATGTTTTCTTCTGAACCCATGAAATACATACGATGATACATTGTATACTTGTATATTTAAAATTAAAATATACAAAATATTATTACCTTTAGTTAACCTTCAGCCAAAAATTATTTTAAAAACAATTTAGCATTTGAGTTAATGTTTTTATTGTAATGTTATTTTACAGTATTTTCACAATAAAGACTAAGGTTTTACAATATTTGTGTTTTTTTATATTACATTTTTTACATTACAATTTACATATTTTATTTACAGCTAGCAGAAAAATGTGTTTTTAAACATCTATTATAAAGTTCTTTAAACAGTGTCAAAAAATTTCCATCTATAAAAATAAAATGTGCTGACAACTGTTTAGTACCATTTTGCCGATAAAATCTAGTGACTTCACATTTTTATCTCCATTTCCTCTACGAACCATTGATGACCATAATCACTATCCTATGCAACCTTATCTGATTCCAATACACACATGCGTATCAGAGCGATTAATAAAAATGAAAAGCTTTACTTACCTTTAAGAATCCCATGGGGAACAACTCTAGCTTATGGACGCAGCTTAAAAATTTAAAAAAAAGTTATCTACAGGGTGTAAAATTAAATTTCAAGCAAAAAACGTTAAATGGCTGACCCTTAGTTTCGGAGTTACGGGCTTCCAAAGTTTGTACGTACAGTATGGCATATATCAAGTATTTGGTGGAGAAATGAGGTAATATGGGTATCATTGAAAAGGTAAATTCAATATCTATTCAATTAAAAAGGAAAACATCAAAAAATAGAAAAAACATGTAACGACCAAAAAAACTATTTTTTCATATAAACATATTTTGATCGGCCTGGCGCAAGTATTTTCTCCCCTTTAGTATGACCAATACCGACCTCGCTTACTAAAGATTTTTTGAGCAGGAGGCGTTCGGCCTGGCGGAAGGGTTTTCTCCTCTTTGGTATGACCAAACTATTAAGGGAAGATCCTTATAAAGATTTATTACTAAATCTTTTTTTATATAATATTGTCACTTAACTTAATAATTTGGTTAGGAATTATGTTTGTATGAAAAGCTTTTTTTGTCGTTTTATAATTTTTTTCATATTCTCCTTAAAATTACGCTTCCAATGATACCCATATTTTCTCATTACACCACAAAATACTCGATAGATGCCATACTGTACATACAAACGTCGAAACTAAGGGTCTGCCCCAAAATTTCTGGAACAAATCTAGCTTATGGCCACTTTTTTAAATTTTTAAGCTGCTTCCATAAACTAGATTTAAGCCAAATTTCTATTTTGCATAAAATTATTTACACCCTGTAGACAACTTTTCTTAATTTTTAAGCTGCGTCGGTAAACGAGCTTTAAGCCTCCCTTGGGAAGATAAAGATCTCCTCTGGTGGACATCCTAAAATTTAAAAAGAAAAAGTTGACTTAATTAAACAGAAAAATTTCAATTTTTGTATGTTGCTTATTTACATGATGTTTGCCTATTGTAGTTAGCTTCGTTCCTGCACAATTAAATAAATAGAATTTAAAACACACTCAAATGTTAATATAAACACATTTGCTTTCTGCTACAAAAAAATATTAATTTCACTTATTTTTGATAATCTTACTAATTTAACAAAAAACCTATTCTTAATTTTAACTGTAATAAAACTTTTAATATTTTCTTGCGCTAGAAACACAACTCAAAACAAAAGTAAAGTCGATAAGATGTCAAGAAAGAGATGCATAGAGAAACACAATTATAGCCGTCTCGTGACATCTTTGTATGCTCGGTGTTTCTGGCATTCGAATTGTACGGACGTGTTCTTAGTTAGCTAAGAGTTTGAGTTAAAGGGCTGTTGCCGATATTTGTAATGGCGATATGAATGTTTCGTAACCAAATAATTCTTCACTAGTGGTTTTAGTGCTGTTAGTGGATTAACTTAAAAAATCGAACAAACATAAATTTCTTGGTTTTATTAAATTTAAAATCTTAAATTGCTTGCCGCATAAACTAAAAGCTTTATAACCAAATTGTTCTATTGTAAACTTAATCTTTAGTTAAAAGTGGCAACATTATACATATTGTTCGGCTGTAATTTGCCTTGTTCTGTTTATTGGTCTTCATGGTTGGATATCTGCTATATTTTATATGATTGCTGAGATACGGCTGGTAGAAAAAAAGAATTGTGTGGAATTTGTAATTTAACTTAAACTAAAAAGCATCAAGCTGTACAATGTGATCTATGCCAAAATTGGGTTCACTCGTCATGTGTAAACTTCAATAACGATAAGTTTAAGGCTTTGAACACTTTTAAATGATTTCATCTTCCTAATTTGTAAAAAAAAAACCCTTCTGGGTCGCCTCGTCAATATTTTTTGGTGCGTAAGCAAGGGTGATTTTTGTGTCTGAAGAAGATTTTAATTGATATTGCCAATTTGAGATCTAAGTTAGCATTAAGTATTAAGAATATTAAAATAGAAGTTGAAACTGGCAATAATTGAATCGAGCTTGCAGAATCGCAGATGCTAGCTAAAATACCTGCACTTGAAACTGAAAGTAATTAATTGCACCATAAATTAAATCGCCATGTTATACGTACGTGGTTTACCTGACGGCTTAAAATATTTGCCTGACTATGCTGTTGAGCTGGGAAAGTTTCTATAAAGTGTCAATAAATTTATCTGATGTGAATCATGCTATCTATATTTAAAGGAAGAAATGCGTACTTATAAAATTCGACAGTGTTCATATTCGCGAAATCAAAAAAAAAAAAAAAACTTAAGATTACTGATATTGTTAAGGCAGAAGTACCAATTGATAAAAGAGTTTTCTTAAACGACTATTTCTCACCATCTTCGGCTAGGCCTTACGGCATCTGTAATAATTTTGGATTTGAATATACTTTAGGCCAAATAGCGTTTGCCTGATGGAAAAGAGTCCTTATTAGATATTGCTGGCTGTCTCGATTTGTGGGGTTCAAGCAGAGTGAAATAACATGTAATGTATCACAACGTATGGTTATTATTTTTATTTTACTTTTTTGTTATATTTTATTACCAGCATCATAGTCCAAATTACTAGTTAAAAATTAGGAACAAATCAAAAAAAAACTTAAACCACGGGAATATTAAATAAATTAATTTACAAAAATCTTAAATTAAAACAAATAAACTAAAATAAAAAAAGTTTAAGCAAAAAACAACAATGATTATATGTTTCTTTATCCACTGTATACGGCAGACTTTTTGTTCGCACTTGTATACAGTTAAAAGAATATGAAAAAAATATCACAACAACACTACGACAATTTATTTTTGTTTTATGCACGGGCACTCGCAAATTATTAAATTAAATTAAACCACGGGAATATTAAAATAAATTATTTAATTTTAAAAAATCGTGCTATTTTTTATTCTGATTAAATTAATAAATCGCCGATATTGATTATCGAGTGTAAAAGCACGTCTCGATGGCCATTTCGCAGCCGCTCACTTAGCTCTTCAGAAAACTTTTCACAAATATTTTAAATAAACAATAAAGTAAAGGCAAAAATTAAAGTATTCGGCTGACTGTTCGGATCTTTTATACAGTTAAAAGAATATGAAAAATAAAATATCACAACGATAATTTATTCCTGTTTAATGCGCGGGTACTCGCAAATTATTAAATTAAACCACGGGAATATTAAATTAACTAATTTGAAAAAATCGTGCTATTCTTTATCCCGATTAAATTTATTAATCACTGATATTGATTATTGAAGATGAAAGCACGTCTCGATGGCCATTTCGCTACCGCTCACGTAGCTCTTTAGGAAACTTCTCACAAATATTTTAAATTAACTAAAGGTTTTTGTCTAAGCAATAAAGTAAAGACAAAAATCAAAGTTTAAGCAAACAACAATAATCAACAATGATTTTATTTTCCTTTATCCACTGTATACTGACTTTTTTTCGGCTCTTTCATACAGTTAAAAGAATATGAAAAATAAAATATCACAACAACACTACGATAATTTATTTTTGTTTTATGTGCGGGCACTCGCAAATTATTAAATTAAACCACGGGAATATTAAAATAAATTAATTAATTTTAAAAAATCGTGCTATTTTTTATCCCGATTAAATTTATAAATCACCGGTATATATTATTGAGCTCTTGAGGAAACTTCTTACAAATATTTTAAATAAACTAAAGATTTTTGTCCAAACAATAAATTAAAGACAAAAATCAATGTTTGAGCAAAAAACAAAAACAATAAAAAATGATTTTAGTTTTCTTTATCCAAAAAATCATTGATCCATAAAATCATCAGTAGCGGCAGCAACAGAATTCATTTTGTATTAGAAGTTATGTTAAGTTTATTTTTTTGCAAGTTTATACTCTTATCTATTTTATTATTTTTAATTGTAAATGTTTAAAAGTAGAGCTGAACGAACTAATAACTTTAATTAATTTTTCGATTTAAATTTAAATGAAAACGAAAGCTTAGCTATAAAAATTTTTACGTTCAATTCGCTTTAGAAATTGTCTTTTAAACAAAACAGAAGTAATCCATAAAGCAAAAATTTTTTTTTTTAATTTTCATATTTTTTGTACCAATCGATGTCGCGTTAGTAATTTTTTTTCCTTTATATGATTCGCATTTTAAAATATTTTATTTAAATAAAACGGGTAGCCAACAAAGCAAGCAAGTGGTCTCAAGGGAAGTCTTAGTGAACGAGATAATTAAATCCACGAAAATTACTAATATTCTACTAGCGGGCGGTGTAGTTTTTAAGACTCTGCAATGGTATGAAAACTCCTTAAAGCGAAAATCCTCAAACGATTTTTATTTTAGGGTCAACTTAAAAAAAATTAAAAAAAAAACAGAAATGGGAAAAAATTTTACAAATCCTAAAATTGAATTCTCGAAATCTTTTAAATGCTTAAATCAAAATCGACCTATTCACCCCTATTCTGCGTTTCGATTCGAATCGAAATTTTCTCCGTCTGACAACTTTGGTATTCTGCGTTTCGATTCCGCTCAGTTTCTTTCGATTGTATGTATTCTGCATTACGATCGGAGCTCCTTTTTTTTTCAGTTGTTATTTTGTTAACGGACGAGTTTTCCTTATTTCTGTTTTTTAGTTAAAAGCTAAAAATGTAAGTAGAAAATGAGATAAACGGTTTAAAAAACCCTCAAAATGATTTCTAACTAATTTATTTAATTTAATTAAATTTCTTTTGTTTTAAATTGTTAATTTTTGTACTTTAATCTGATGTGTTTTTTATGTATTACCGGTCAAAAACAACAACACCAGAGCAGTATGAAAAACTGGCAAATTTAATGGCATCTAAAGCAGACATTACATGTGGATACCACCAGCGATCATTTTATCATTTTATTTAACAATTTTTTTATTGAACTTCATCAAGAATTTATTTTTAATTATTTATACATACAACTTTTTGTATTAAATTTGACATTTGTTTATGAAAATGATAACAAACTTGCTTATTTTGCTATTTCATTTCCACATTTCACAGTGATGCTATTAATTTTGTAAACATTGTTGTCTTCCTCTTTTTCTTTCGATTCCGTTTTTCTTCAGAATACCAATCTTCGATCGCAACGTAACTGAATGCGGAGACTTAATCGAAACGCAGAATAGGGGTGATTAACTATGAAACAGTGATTAAGCATTTTTCAATTCTTAATCATGCTTATTTCAAATTTCGAAAGTGTCTAATAATTTCAAAGAGACATTCAAAATCGACTATAGCACATTAACACTACCCATTACAAACACTAAAAATAACTCTAATGGAGAAGAATCATTCGACCCTGATAGCCTTGAAAACGAAATGGCACAAACAATTTCTTAACAGCGCAGCTCTTACCAGAATTCGATGGAAAGCTGTGTCGGTAGCATTGGACTTGTTCAACTAATAAAAGCGTCATGAGAAAGGTATCGTAAGAAATCCAATTTCAAATTAGTCGACACTAGAAGCAATAGTAAATAAGCTCTAGTCATGTGTCAAGGGCGAATCAGTTGATGTGCTGACTGAAAAACTTTAAATACCAAACAAAATCTCAAATCTTCTACAAATTTCTCAAATCAAATAGAAGCTCTAAAAAATATTTCGGATTTGCTTACGCCTTAATGTCTTCAAAATATTTAATCCAAACAGCTGTAAGAGCTTTTTCATACAATTGCAATAATAAACGTATTAAATTTATAATAGACATGGTCTATTATAATCGTAAAATTTGTGAATTGTTGCACTGAAGCTATTTTCAAAAGCGAAATAATAAAAAGTGTAGCAGTATGTGGTACAATCGTCACAATCGCGATCAACATCATGTTCGAAATCGTGGACGCAAACATTATAATAACGGTAATAACGGGTATTCCGGAAATAATAGCGATAACAATAACAGAAATCAGAGTCGAAAGATCTTTCAAAATAAGTATAACTGACAAAACAGCATCAGCTTAATCTGTAGTAAAAAACAAGAGCCGAACAAGTTTTAGCAGCTCCTAGGAAACTAATTCAAAAATGTATATTCTCAATCTTAACTATTTCATATTCATCAAAATAACGGTTCCCAATACATAAAATCTTGTTAATTTTAGTAGACATAGCTGCGGAGGTCTCAATTTTAAGAAATAATAAATTTTTGCGTAACATCACTGTTACTGTACTGTTAGGTCCATAGTATCAGCTCACGTTAACCTTCTAATAAAAGACAACGATCCCATATAAATACTAAATCGTGGCGGAAGATTTTCCTATACCCTATGGTGGCATTTGGGGCATTGATCTCATAAAATCCCTAAACTGTATACAAAAATCTTGAAAAGATCAAGATTGTTTGGTTCTGGGGCCTACAAATTACAAAAATTTTGGAATTCCTATTCACAGAGGCCATACTGAAAATTTTATAGTGCTACAATCTAGGTATGAAGACAAGAAAGTTTGCAATAAATACTTAAGAAAGCCAAGTCTTTATACCAAATCAAGAGCTACAAATCGAATTTTTTTTCGGAAATACAATAGTGAACTCAAAACGTCCATTTGTACGAATTTTAAACACAAATTGTACTGATATCTTTGTTAGCAACGTATAACTTGCATATAAAGATCTTAGTGATTGTGACAGTAAATTTATAAAAATTAAATTCACGAAAATCAGTTTTAAAACGATTTTCGAAAAATTTTCCAGACATATATAAAAAAATTAACTGAACTTTGCTCTGTATTCAGTGATATATTTGGCCTAGAATGCGAAATAACCACTATATATGTGTACAAAGATGAACTACAAACACAAACTTAAACTGCATCCAGATAAATGTTAATTTCTTATAGGTGAAGCAATCTTTTTAGGTCAAAAATGTACAGATAACGGGATACTCCCTTATGATAGTAAATTTCAAACGATTTTAAACTATCCAAAGCCCCTCAATGTCAACCAGGCAAAGAGGTTTGTCGCATTTTGTAATTATTATCGGAAATTTATTAAAAACTTGACCGAATATCAGGGCACATTATAAGACTTTGTAAAAAAATGTTTCATTCAAATTGAACGACTAATGGGACAAAGCCTTGAATATTTAAAAAATTCTCAAATATCTCCAAACAAAGTTTGCGTTACAAAGTGGTTGTCTTTGAAGAGGAATTCGAGTGTTGATACCAAGGACATTGTGTAAAAGAGTCTTGCAGGAACTACACACCGGGCATTTTGGTATGTCCAAAATGAAATCTTTGGCCAGAGCGTCCTGCTGGTGGTATAAGATGGATTCAGATATTGAGGACATAGTCTTAAATTGCAATCTATGTCAGATTTATAAACCAAACCAAAAAACAGAACCAGTACACTGTTAGATACCTCCAAGAAAAGTATTTGAAAGAGTGCATGCGGACTTTGCCGGCTCATTTTTGGGTAAATATTTTTGAGTCTTGATGCTTTTAGTAAATGGCCAGACGTGCACATCGTGCCAAATATGACAGCTGAAACCACAATTCAGAAATTTAAAAAAATTTTCTCAATATTTGGTATTCCTAATGTTTTAGTAACTGATCACGGTCCACAGTTCAATTCTGCAGCATTTAAATTTTTTTTTTTTAAATTAAATGGAATAACGCATACACAGGGCGCACCTTACCACCCATCGACAAATGGACAAGCTAAAAGATTCATACAAACGTTAAATAATTAAATGAAATCCGAAAGAGTAAGTTCATCAACTTTGTAAAGTAAATTCGGAACCTTTTTACTAGCCTATCGACGAGCTATTCACCCAGCTACAAAAAAGTCACCAGCCATGAGTGTGTTTGGCGGACAAATCCAAAGCCGACTGGAATTGCTACTATCATACAATGAAATAAAGAGTATAGTTCGACAAAAGCCTAACAAAATATTCAAACCAAGGGAGAGAGTTGCGGTAAGAGACTATATGTCGAATGATAAATGGTGTTTTGGTCATGTATTAGCAAAGGCGAGTTACACTACCAAGTCGAATTAGATAACAATCGCATATGGACAAGGCATGTAGATCAGATGCGGAAGGTTAGACACCAAGTTGCTAGTACAGATTTCGATTCCACAAAAGACTTAAAAGTCCCACAGCGGGAACCGTTAGTTAAAACATACAATAGCACTGTTACACCGTCCGAGACGTTTTAATCATTAATTGCAAATCAAAGTCCTTCGAGATAACGTCGCAGCCAATAGTACCTCAACCCGAGACAGCTCCGTTAACTAAAGCCAGCTCAAATTCTGGAGAAATCCCAGTGCGCAGATCTGCTCGGGAAAGCTCCGGAGAGGCTCCAGTACTAAAAGTAAAAAAAAAACAAAAAAGAATATATGTAAAAATCAATATGAATATTACGTATTATTTAGATTTGTATAATTATAATCTTTTGAGATAATTAGGGTAGAGATGTTGTGATTATCCAACGTCCCTGTTTTACTTATGTCAAATGTCAAACCAAATTTCAAAAATATCTGTATATATTAAATAAACACGTTTTAGTCAGTAGTCAAAAAATGGTCGTCTTTTAATACCCACGTTACAACAAATGTAACAACAGATGTCAGCAAATATTCATTTGGTGCTGTCAAGAGTACAATGGCAAACAACCTCCGATTGTTTATGCATAAAAAGGTATCACTAAAGGTGAAAGCAATAAATCAACTATCTAGCAAGAATTAACTGCCATTCATTGGCCAATTGTCCATATGCTACATATACGGTACAAAATTTTTAGTTAGAACTGGCCATAGGTCCTTTACATACTTATTTTCGAAGAAAATTTCTTCATTGAAACTTACAAGAATCCGAATTGACTTAGAAGAATATAATTTTGAGGTACAATATCTTAGGGGAAAAAAAATGTTGCGGACGCACTGTCTCGTATATCTATCCAAAACCTTAAAAACCTTAACATCGATAACAGTAAAATACAACAAGTGGTGACAAGGTCCAAGTTCAAACAAAACACCGATCCTATTTCAAGACCTACCAAATTCCTTGCAAATACAAAAGAGCCCAAAATATTTGATGCATTGAGCTTCCTGGATGTCAAAAAGTGTGTTAAGCTAAAGTCGTCTTCGGGCAATTGTTTATTAAAATATGGCAAGAAAATTCTTACAGACTTGAAAATTGATGATTTGATTACTAATGAAAAAATCGACTTCGGAAAATATTTTCCAAGGCTTGAAAAGGAAACCAGTACACTCAACATCAAATTATTGCAAATGGCACCAAATGAAAATATATTTAATACACTATCTATAAAAGATTTTAAAAAATTGGGCAACAAGTACTTGAAAAATTTGAAAGTAGCGCTACTTCCAACGGTAACAATTATTAAAGGCAAGGATAAACAAAAACAAAATTAAGGAAATATTGCAAAAATACCATGATGATCCTATAACTGGTGGCCACAGTGGAATAACAAGGAAAATTTCGAAAATAAAAAGATACTTTTATTGGCAGGGCATGACTAAATTTATTTCGAAATATATAAAATCATGCGAAAGTTGTAAAAAAGCCAAATTAACTAAACATGTCAAATCACCTACATTAATAACACCCACCCCAGCGAAAGCATTTGAAACAGTTATTGTTGATACAATTGGCCCGCTGCCCAAAACTGAAAACCAAAATGAATATGCAGTGACAATAATTTCGATCTTATAAAATATTTAGTTACTGTACCTGTCCCAAACAAAAAAAGCAAAAACTATTGCGAAAGCGGTGGTCGACTCTTTTATTCTGATTTTCGGTCCGATTAAAATTTTTATATCGAAATGGAATATAACAATCAAGTTCTAAATTAAATTTGTGATATATTAAAAACTTAAAAGTTAGCATCTACAGCATATCACCACGAAACGCTGGGAACGGTGGAAAAAAGCCATAAGACATTAAATGAATATCTAAGATGCTACATCTCAATTGACAAAGACGATTGGGACGAATGGCTTAAGTATTTTACATATGGCATTAACACGACCCCATCAGCAGTGCACGATTACTGCCCATTTAAATTAGTATTTGTCAAAAGCGCTATTTCTTTTGATGACACTGTTACGATTCATCCCCTTTACAATGTCGACAACTATGCGAAAGAAATGCAGTTTAGATTAAAAATGGTACACAAAAGAGCCAAACAAATCATAGAAGAGAAGAAATTGCTGTCCAAAATTTATGCTGACAAACATCAAGCGGACATAGATATAGAAAAAGGAGATTAAGTGTTAGTTAAAAACGAAGTACTTTGAGCGTCAAATGAAAGTAAGCACCTTATACTCATTGAAAAACATGTTTATTTTATTTATAAAAACAAAGTGTATATAAGAAATAATATTTTCAAATTCATTGTTAAATAAAGTAAAATTAATTAGATTAAAACTAAGAACTAAAACATAACCATTAATAAAATAATTCATTTTTTATAAATATTACTAATTTTTTCGCGTCAAATCAAAGTAAACAGTTTCATCATCTTTATAACAAATTTGCTGCAATTCTTAGAGATGTGGCAACTCTTTAATAATTTGCTTATAAATAAATAAAACGGGGAATTACCGAATTGTTTACAAAGTTCAACTCCAAAAAAGGATCGATTTTTATGTAAAAAAAATAAAAAAATTAAATGGGGAAGCAAACTTCAGTTGAGGCTCGCAAAATCGTTATAGATTTACATGAAAAAGGGAAATCCTTACGCGAAAAAGGAAAAATTGTAGAACGAAACCATAGCACCATCAAAAAAATTATAGATAAGTACGCTAAATACAAAACTTTGGAGAATTTGCCGCGTGGAAGACGACCAAAGCGTCTTACAGACTCCGAAGTAAGACTTATAGTTAGGGAAGTGAGAGCAAATCCAGCATCAAGTGCAGTTAAAATAGCAGAAAATATCTCCAAAACATCAGTTAAGCCAGTAAGTGGTAGCACTGTAAGACGATCCCTACACCAACACGGCAGAGTCCACGTCAGAATCCTTATGTGTCGAGGGCAAATCAAAGCAAGCACATAGAATTCGCTAAAAAATATATAAATCAGCCTCCATGTTTCTGGAGAAACATTCTCTATACCGATGAGAGCAAGTACGAGGTATTTGGTGCAAAAAAAAAACACCAAAAATATGGCGTAGTAAAAATGAAGCTTTTAGTGATAAATGTGTCATCAAAACTGTTAAGCATGGTGGGGGCTCAGTAATGGTTTGGGGATGCATGGCGGCATCGGGAGTTGGCAATCTTGTGTTTATCGAATCAACAATGAAAAAAGAAGACATTTTAAGAACATTTTAAGACGCAACGTTGCCCCTAGTGTGGAGAAATTGGGATTATCAAATAATTTCAACAGGACAATGATCCTAAACATACCTCCAAAGTTGTGAACGAATGGTTGCTCTACCGTACCCCAAATACCCTCGACCATCCACCACAATCCCCAGACCTGAACCCAATTGAGCATCTGTGGGAACATCTTGATAAAAAAAATCAGGGAACAGAAGATTTCCTGCAAAGATGACTTAAAGGTGGCCTTGCAGGATGAATGAAATAATATTACCCCCGAATTCAACCAAAAACTGGTATGACTCGATGACTAGAAAATTAGAAGCCGTATTAAAATCAAAAGGGCGACAAACAAAATATTAAAAAGCAAAAAGGATAAATTTCTTCGTCTTATCAAGTTTCCTGTTAACTTTGATTTGACGCGAAAAAATTAGTATATTTTTATAAAAAATGAATTATTTTATTAACGGTTAAGTTTTAGTACTTAATTATCACGTAATTAATTTTAATTATTTAACAATAAATTAAAAAAAAATTGTTTCCTATATACACTCTGTTTTTATAAATAAAATAAACATATTTTTAAATAAGTATGTTTACTTTCCTTTGACGCTCACAGTAGGTCATAAATTAGACTATAAATATTTAGGTCCATATCTGGTAGTAGGTATGGACGATAAAAACAATTTTAGCTTTAAGGACGCGGATAACAAAATTCGTAAACTTCATAAAAATAAACTAAAAATTTTTAATTAATGTTCTTTTTTTCTTTTCAATCCTCTAATTGTGAATTTCAAAAGCGGACTTTATGTTTATGTATGTAACTTTAAGGGTGCCCTACAATAGAATAACAAGTAATTAAAAAAATGTATTTTAAGAACAATTTAATATAAAGTAAAGTTGTTTATATAATCAAAGATATACATAATACATTTTATTTAAATTGCAATTAATGCAGCTCTTTAAAGCTAACGTTTTTCCTTACGTTATGCAGTATTTTTAATTCAGTTTGGTTCCCACTGAATAACAAGTATCTAATTTCTTTAGTTATTCATCTACACCAGTACTTAAGGTGTGTCTACATTATGTGTATAAGTCATATGGAATTTCAGATTTTCCATATGTAAATCAACACACATTATGTTAACCTCATGAAACATAACATATGTTATTTTTTGTTGGTTTTTTATTTAAATTACGCTCTATTTGATATGTAAAACCCTTTGACAATATATGTTTTCAGTAATGATAACTTGTACTTATAAAAATTCCACTTGAAATACTAAGACGATAAAAGCAGAGTTAAAAAAAAAAATATTTTTGTTCTTATAAGGTCTGTTCAGTAACTTTACTAGCAAAAACTAGCAAAGAAAATTGTTGTGGCTTCGGGAATGATATGTAAGATTTAAAAACTGTACGGTATGATCATTTAATGGTCCTTTTTTTAAAGAAAATGTACTAGAGTGGCAAAATGTATAAAACATAGATCACCAAAAGCCAGCACACTGATAAAATTGAAAATAATACTCCAAAAAATATTTACATAAAATGTTTTATTTTTTTAATTGTTAGGTAATTTTCAAACGCGCTTATGATGCTTAAGCGCATCATGAATATAACTTTTTTTCTGCTCAAGTTCTAAAAAACATTCTTATTGTGATTAAGATCTAAAAATATTTATGCATATTAAAGATAATAATAACTTCATACATTTGTATAAATTATTGATAAGTATACAAAATAAAATTTAATACTATTTTTTAAATTGTACTGAAGAAAGAACATTGCATTGAATGTTTCAACACTGGCTTGTGTACTTTTATTCCCAAAAACAATACAAACAACTGCAAAGCTCGAAGACTAAACCAAATTTCTGTTCTTTTACACTTCTTTGCTGTGTACTTCCATAGCAAAATTAAAACAAAATAATATTATTTTTATATTCTTTTAATTGCCAAATACTTGTATTTTCTTTAATCTTAAAAATTTAAAATTTTTTTTATCAGACTCTTTTAAAGTCAATTGCTTTGTAGACAAAAGTAAGATACAGCTGTTTGGCTAATTCTTGGGTGTAAAAATTTTACTAGCCAAAATTGCAAAAAAATTTTTCAACTCTCTACTTGCAAGTTTTTTGAGTACGTTAACACGTTCTAGTAACAATTTCTAGTTACTGGACATACCTATAATCGGCTAACTAGTAATATACAGGAATTTCCACGAATACAATAAACACGTAACCCAAACTCAGCGCCAAGGCGCATTGAACGAGTGACTGCACTAGATCATGCGTTCAACATATGTTTTAGCTTTTACGTGTATTTTTTTTATAAAGCTTTTGAGCTGTGAAAAATGTTAAGCAGTATTTGTGAAAAATAAGAAAGCCACCAAAAATATATTGAAACACATACACACATATTGCCAGACGTTTTTGACAGCTCAAAAGTTTTTACAAAAACAAAATAAACAAATAAAAGTTAATGCATTCACCTGGTTTCAATGCGCCTTGCTCAGCGCTATAGTTTATAGTAAAGAATGAATTGAAATCATAATTATTGCCCTCTTTACCAGCTTTTTGTTTTTCTTAGTGGAAGTGTATTTCAAAAATCATGATCAATTTTTTTGGTGCGACGAGTATTTAAAAATTATTTTAAAGTATTTGTATGTATGTAAAGAAAAAAATAAAATTTTTTAATTTTACATGTACATAAATATTTGAAACAAACTTCAGAAAACATCTTAAAAATGAAATTGTTTACAACACTCCTTTCTTCAATGGAAATTTTTGAAATTTTTTCTTTTTTACAACTTATCAATAATACTTGCTTACTTATACATGAACAATGAGCAAGAATTGTATGTCAGTTGCTTTATTAAGGCAATTAACAATTTCAAATGGGAAAATACATTGGTAAGATGTACTTTATACGAACCTACGCCACGTACCTGAGAACTTGTAGTGTTTAGCTCGTGTTTTTTAAAACGAACATTGCCAAGTACCAAATGCAGATCTCTAATATATATTATAGCAATTTTTATAAGGAAAGACATTCTTGTGCTTAAACTTAAATTGTAAAGTTCTAAATAGTTATCGCAAAAAATATTTATTAGTTGATGTCACACGAAATTACATATGGATAGCAATTTTGACATTCCATATAACTTGTACACATAATGTAAACACACCTTTAATAAGCAGTATATTTTATTTAACTTTACTTTTAACACAATTCGGTTCCCACCGAATTGCGGGTTTATAATTTCGGGACAATTCTGCTGCGCCAGCACTTTATTGCTAATATATTTTAAGAATCTTAGTTAGTTTTTAGAAACAAAATTCAATCACCCCTATTCTGTTTGGCGTCCTCAACACAAGACGACGTCGTTTTTCTTCGTTTGTTGTAAATCGGTATTCCCGTTGTCAATATTGTCGTAAATCGATAACTGTCGACATATGTTTGGTATTCCCTAAGAACAATTAATGTTTATGTTGCCGTTTAGTTTGTCGTCGCCATTTTTGACGTTGTTTCGTGTCGTGTGCTAAAGAAAACTTAAAAAAATAGAAAGCGTACGGCGATATTAAAAAAAGCCAAGTAAGAAACATATAAAATAACATAAAGGAAATGTGAAACTCTAAAATTATTAACCCCTGTCAATTTGAAAAATTAATGGAAGAGTTAGAAAAAGTCTATTCCTTGCTAGAGAATTTCGCAGGGGCATTATTACAACTTGTCGGACTGATAAACGGATTTGCATATTAAAAGCTTCACTTATTTTTTTATCCATTAAATAATAACATTAAAAATTGAAAGTTTTATTAATGCAAAGCTCTTTATCAAGCAGCTAAAATCATACCTTTAACTAACGCAAATTTCAATAATGGCCCTTAGACTATTTAATTTAATTGTTTTTTTAAATTTTTATTAATTTTTCTTAGAAAACTTAAACTTTCCACAACACTTTTTCAACATAATAGAAAACAAATTGAATCATCTGTCACAAATATTAGATATATGTGTTTTACTTATTTATATTATCGATAAACAGTCAATGTCGTCGTTAAGCTGTTAGGGAATACCAAATTAGTATTGATGTTGTGTTTAATTGATGTTGTCTTAAAATTGACGACGCACAGTGGTCCAAATGCTCAATCTAGCCGGAAGAAAGTAATTTTTTTTTAATATTTTAAAATTAATTATTTTGTTTGATAATAGGTTAACAAGTGTCCACTGTGCATAACGGTACATTTTTTATTTATTTTACTTTTGTTTCAGGTTTGCTTTCTTCTTTTAAATATAAGTAATTGCTGTTTTGTTTTTCTATTAACTGCTCAGTTGATGTTTAATGCCGCAATTAAAAAAATCAGAATAAAGTTTTTAAAATATTTTTGTGTTGAAATTAATTGAGCAATGGTAGGAAGAAATTTTGTTATTTTTATATTTAAAATAAAATGTATTGTTTAGAAAAGAAATGCAGTTTTACAAGTGTGTGTTTTATATGTAAACATTTTGTTCAATGTGCAAATTTAGTTAGAATTTTAAATGGGAATCTATCAAACTCTAATTCTGTTATTTGTGTTTTTGTAATATGTGCGATGGTAGCTTGTCAATGTTTTCAAAATTAGCTGCCAGTTTCTGCCTAATTGCTTTATATTTGATTTACAGTCTAAAATGTCCATTACTAAGAGGGAACTATTTGATGCTTGGTGTAGTGAAAAACAACAAAATAAAAAACTTAATGTTGTTGTATCATATGTTTTTGCGAAAATCGGGCTTGAGAATAATGAAATGGATAACTACTGCAAACAAGTGAAGCAATCTGCTAGAACGTTTGTATGGTTTCTAGCTAAGAAGTGGGCTCAAGCCAATCGAACAAAGAGAGTTTTTGTGGCTACAAATAGACATTAGCTAGATGGACATTTTGCAATTCCAACTAAGCCTTCTTCCGCATCTCAGGATGACGGATTACTGGATGGGCCGTCGACATCAAGCTATGGTAGACCTTCGAAAGAATTTTTAGAAAAAAGTGACAGAGCAAACCGAACAAAAGTTGCACCTTTATTAGAGACTTGGTCCCCAGAAGAGCTGCTGCAACAAGTCTTTATAAGGCTGGAAAAAGAGACGCTGCGGGCATTGTCAAGACTACAGACTCTTCTCCATCGAGAGCAGCAAAAATGAAAAAAAAAATCGAGCTTTTCTCCAAAAGTACCAACATCATACACAAATGAGGAGGCATTAGTTTTGTATATCGATGGTGGATACACAAGACACACTTATAGTCTTTTGCGTGTAGGTGCTTAAAACCATAACGCTGATATCTATCCTTACCATAAACTGTTGGCTGCGAAAAAGGAATGCTATCCAAATGATGGGATTAATGTTTCTGAAATGTCGGCATGATCTTTTTCATTATCTTCTTTTTTCTTCAGATCCTCTTATTTCTTCTTTTTCCAACAAAGACTTATATTCGTTCTCGCAGTATTAAACCTTTTGGCGAAGAAGTTATTGCGTTACTTTTTGATGCTTCTATACCAGAGCAATTCCTCGATTCAGAAAGTGAATCAGATTAAAGCAAGCATACACTGTTGTTTTTTGATTTAATGTGGAAAATATTTTTGTCACTATATATTTTGTTGTTGAAAATATAATATTTTAAACACAACTTGATAACCAACAAACCGTGAACAACTCAATTATTTCATTCTATATCTCCTATTAATGTTAATCAAATTTTGTGATAAAAATTCTAAATTTTAGAAAAATAAATGAATATTGTTTTACATAAAGATAGAAATATTATTAGGTTTTATTTATTTAACAACAAATCTGCCACGCCCATTGCAGATTGCGCCCATTTTTTTGGTGAGTATTTTAACTGATAAAATATATGTACATGCAAAGATTCATGTCACTGCGGCTTTTCAAAAGCGAGTTAGGACTTTCTTCCGGCTAGATTGAGATTTGGACCACTGTGCGACGCCAAACAGAATAAGGGTGAATATAAAAATAAACGTTCATCATTGAAGACGGTTGCAACCGCTTCAATCTTATAAAAATATGTTTTGTGTTTTGATTAGTAGATGTATACAACACATTTGCAAATGTAAATTTTTCGATACCCTGGTCCAGTTTTTTCAAAATCCTGGATACAATTTTCGGAAAATTCATTTGATTTTATTTCATAGCTTGCTAGCAAAATTTAAAATATTTTGGAAAAAAATTATAGATTACATCTCTTCTTCAATTTTAAAATCCAAAATTATGAATTTTTGTGTATTTTAGCCTAAAAACGGCCACTAATCGAATTTTTTAAATAGAAAAAAATTTTCTTGAGGAATATATTAAAATTGTTTATTTTTTATTTAAGCTTAATATATGTATGTACGTTTAAACCAAATTTCGTATAAAATAATCAGCCTTGTAGAAGACAGAGGTCCCTTAATTTTACCTATTTTACACCGAAATTTTTACTTTACTGTAGATTTTCTAAAATCCTATTCTAATTAATATCATTATTCTGCAGATTACTATATTTTTTCTTTTAATTTATCGGCCGTTATATATTTTAAAATTTCCTCATTAGCATACACTCGTAGGACGTGTGTTTTAAATTAAAAATTTTGTTTTTAATTTTGAAAAAGTTTTTCCAAGAATGTTTCTGAAAACATAAGATTTTCGCTTTTATTACATACTACACGCATAACTTTATTTATTTATTTTTTTTCTTACTTTGTACATATAAATTCAATTTTTTGATGCTTCTTTATATAATTTATCGACGCGCATTCCCACATATAAAGTTGTACAGGTCGAGTCAATTTCTAGTCCTGCATCTGCATTTTTAATATTAGCTTCCTTTTTGCATATTATGGTAAAATCATGGTCTAAAAGTTCTAGTCTTATTCGAGTCAATTTTGAAAATCGTTTTTTTTTTGTAGTCTGTGGTCTTTTAGAACAGTAAATCTTCGTCCGAAAAGATAGGGTCTAAACCTGTGTATTCCCCAGTGAACGCCTAATAATTCCTAATTTCCTCAGTGACAGACTTACTCTATTTATGATTGTTCAAAGATCGGCTTGCATAGAAATTCGGTAAGTCTTCTCCCATTATATTCTGTAATAAAACTGCTCCTAGACCGTGATTTGATGCGTTTGTAGTAAGTATAAAAGGTTTTTGGAAACTGGTGGAGTTACTAATTTATTTTTTAGTGTTTCAAATGCGGTTTGGTAGTCTTGAGTCAAATTGCATTTTTTGTTATTTTTTAAAAGTGCATTGACACACATTGTTATACTATCCATCATTCTGTAATAGCTGCAAAATGCTACAAAACGTAGTTCGTCGTCTTTTTTGTGGTACTTTCTCCAATTTACATAGCACTTTTATAAAATTTTTAGTATTGTGCTGGGTACTATAGCCGAAAATAATTATATCATCTACATACAAGAATGCGTACGTTGAAAGCTGTAAGATGATATCTTCAGTCCGAATGGTAGCCTTGTAAATTGGTTATGTCCTGTTTACGTCGAAATTGCCGTGCAAGGGCAAGAATTAATATGTAGTTTGATTTAGTAAAAGGAGTTAGTCATGTCGAGTGTATTTGGCGCGTCCTAATTTGTCCAGAATGTCATCAACGGAAATTTGTCGTTAATAATTTGTTTAGTTTTCGAAAGTTTTCTGAATTTTGATATATTTGTATGCCCTATTTTGGAATTTAAAGGATAGGTGAATTATAATAACTTGTGAATAGTTTTATTATCTTTTTTTAAGCATGTCTTGGAATTTTGAATTTATTTTTTCGGTATGTTTATGGGGAGACGATAGTTTTTATATATACTAGGTTGCTGTCTTGCAGTAAAATTTTACGTGTAGTTTTTTGTTTGCAGTTAGTTCGTCATCTTCCAAATGAAAAACGTAGTTAACCTCTTAATTATTGAAAATATATCGCTCGTATCATTGTTATTTATGTTGTCCCATAAATAAGTTTCTAAAATCTTTTTTAAGCGTTCTGTATTTTGCTTTTTTTACTTGGTACTGTTTGAATTCTTAAGTTTTCTATAAGATCTTTTTTCGTTTCATTTATAATTTTTATACGTTTTGTATGCCCTTTTTCGGAATTAAAAGGAAAGGTGAATTATAATAACTTGTGAATGGTTCTATTATCTTTTCTTTAAGCATGTCTTGGAATTTTGAATTTATTTTTTCAGTATATTTATGGGGGAGACGATAGCTTTTATATTAACTAGGTTGCTGTCTTGCAATAAAATTTTTCGTGTAGTTTTTTGTTTGCAATTAGTTCGTCATCTTCCAAATGAAAAACGTATTAAACCTCTTAATTATTGAAAATATATCACCCTTATCATTGTTATTTATGTTGTCCCATTAATAATTTTCTGAAATCTTCTTTAAGCGTTCTGTATTTTGCTTTTTGTACTTGGTACTGTGTGAATCCTTAGAGTGCCAAGTACACTCTTTTAGCTATTTCTCTGTTTAAAACTACTGTATCTTCATTCAGATTTACGTTAAAAGGTAGTTATTGTCTCTTGTTCTTGTGGGTATTTTCAAGTGATTTACACATAATGAGCCACTTTTAATTGGTATATTGAATATTTTATCTTTGTGCACAAAATGGATATACGAGTATTTTTTATAATCGGTGTTGCAATTGTATGCATTAAAAAATCCCTACAAAGTATTTCGTCTGTATTTTTTAGGAACTTATTATGAACAAGCTGAATTCTTCGATATATGTTCTCATTGTTTATGTCTATTGTTATTATAGTAGATCCTATTGTTTTTATTTTTTCTTTAGAAATTCCACCTAGGTTGCAATAGTTATATGCGTCTTCAGGATAATTTTGAAGAATTTTTTCTTTGCAAAGGGAGACATCGGCTCCTGTGTCAATCAACAATGTTAATTCTCGGTCTGTATTGGCTATATTCAATTTTATATAATTATGATAGGATGGTGTGATCTTTTATTTTATTATTTTTAATTTCGGTTTCCGGAGAAACATGACGAATGTTCTCCAGGTATAAGGAGTTTTCCTGGCTGAAAGTTAATTAAATCTTTCTAATCCTATATTCGTGCCTATTTTAAAAATTCAGTCATTATTTTGTCCGATGCGAGGGGCTGTGATTTTGTCCGAGTTGTTCTTGTAATAAATTTTTCTATTCAAGTTGTTGTCATTGGAGTATTTTTGATTGTGCTAAGTTTTTAAGTAGTTTTTTGTCGTAATTAATATAAGACCTATAGTTATTTCCGTAGTTGTGGTTTTTCTCTGCCTGCTTTTCTGGTAGATGATGTTTGTTTGAGTTTTAGTGCAGTCGGCTTCCTATGCAATTTCTACTGCCTCCGAAAACGATTTTACCCTACTGGCATCTATAGTTTTATTAATGTCTCTGTCTTTTAGGTCGTTTTGAAGGCAAATAATAATGTTTGATTTTATTACTGTTTTTCTGCTGTTTTCGCCTATACTAAAAATTTGAAGTTTATATAATTCTGATATTGAACTATAGATTTTTACTTCGAATTTTCTAATGTCAGCTTGATGCATATGTTATTTAGTCTATTCAAAATATTGTTTGGTGTCCCCCTTTAAATATATAAAGATGTTGTCTGTTATACGTTGTACAGCCACTGCAAAGTTTGTCAATGGCTACAGCCACCATAAGAGTAAAATCCCAAAGAGAGATTCTCATTCTGAGCAAACTTATTATTCTCATATCACAGAAATTCATTCGTATATGCCTGTATACGTGAGTGTATTAGCTTAGGCTTGGAACTTTAAATTAAATTAATGTTTAGTTCAGTATTCTCTTAACAATGCTGCCGATTCCTTCCAGCATCTAAATGCCGACTTAAGTGTTGATTAAGTACTTGATAAGCACTACTGCCGATTCTTTCCAGCATAAAAATGCCGATTTTTAAAAGGTCTACTGTATCTTTTTACCTTTAGAATGTTTTTAAATTTATGGCTATTCAGCATAATTTTATTCAATCAGTTTTTACATCGATTGAACTTAGAGTTAATGAAAATGTGTTGTTGTTAACAGAAAGAACTTAAACTCAAAAAGTGGGGCGATAATAAAAAGTATGAACATTTTACAATGTACAGTGGGGCAGAATCAAAATATTTAGGAAATATCTCAGCCATTTGTACAGGGCAAGGCCGATTCATGGCATGAGAATAGCAGAACAGTATTCGAGCTAAAGTTTTAAGGCTGGGTACCATCCACTTTCTGGGATTTCTCAAAGTTGGGTACCTAGAACCTGAAAATGATTCTAACGCTTGGCATTTCTTCAATATTTGTCTTATTTTTAAAAGTAATACATGGTCCTAAAGACCTCATCAACCTACAAAATGGTGCATGTTTAAAAATGATCGAGTTATAAGCATTTGAAGTAAACATATAATACATAATATATTTTATTTAAATTCCAATTAATACAGCTCTTTAAAGCTCACGTATTTTCTTACGTTATGCAGTATTTGAGATACCTGTTTACCTTTAATTCAATATGTTTTGTGTTTTAATAAATTGGCGACCGTGGCATAACACTTTATGATAAACTAAAAGTTATTCAATGAAAATTTATTAAATGAATACATATTTATATTGAAAAATTATTTATGAAATAAACAAAAAAACAAAGTAAAGATAGAATTTGTAAAAATAACTCGGAAACGCGTTATGCTGCAAATAATTATTATTTGATGTGACTTAATAAGATTTTTTTTATAAAAAACAAACTATAAAATGTATACATGAATTAATTAACATTAATTTAATTACAATCAATTAAATAAATGACTAAATAAAATCAAAGGTACAAAAAGCAAAAACCAACACTGAAGAAAAGGGAAACTTTATGAAAAATTTAAACTTATCAGTGATGAAAAATTTTATTTAAAAAAATTTAATAAATTAAATCAATGAACAAAATTTAAAAACATTTAATTCGCTTAAGAAATTTTCTTTTAAACAAAGTAATAGTGAGCCACAAAGCAAAAAAAAAATATTATTCCTTTTGTACCAATCGAGGTCGTGTTATTAATTTCTTTTTCATTATTTGATTCGCATTAAAATTTTTTTTATTATTTAAATATAATGGGTAGCCACCAAACCAATCAAGTGGACTCCAACGGGGTCGTAGTGAACGAGATTGAAATAATTGAGTCCCCAAAAATTACTAATATTCTACTGATTGTTTTAGTTGTTATCGCGATAGGCGAGGTAGTTTTAAAAATTCTGCAATGGCAGCAAAACTTCCTAAAGCGAAAATAACTTAAGCGATCGTTATCACAGGATTAAGTTAAAAAAAAAACAATGAAATGGGCAGAAATTTTAAATAACCTTAATCTTATAAATCTTATAATCTTATAAATGCTTAAATCAAAATCGCCCTATTAAATATGAAACAGTCATTAAGCATTTATCAATCTTAAAGCTACAACAAGAAAACATTTTCATTCTAGTAAATAGCCTAGTGTATAAATAGGGGAATTATTGAGAGATTTGTATTAGGGCTGGTATATGGTGGACACCTGAGACTCTTTCTTGCAATCCGATGGTTGTTTGAAAGTTCTTAGGAAAATTTCTCAATAATTAGGGTTGAAAAGTAGAAAATAATTATTCAATGTCGAATAATTATTATGGTTGAGTAAAGATAAAATATAAAGGCAATTAGTTTCTTTTCAATATATGTATGTACATATGTAATTATGTAAATTTATTGTACAATTCAGAAATTTGGTTGCTTACCAAGCTAAGTGCAATGTTTCAATAATAAATGTGTAGATTTGTTGGATGTAGATTTTTATAAAAAATGTATAAATGTTAAATATTTCAGGAATAAAATATGTAAGCAGAATCAATGTTGAGTTGCTACACGAGTTGTTGAAAAGGCAAGTAGTAAAAGGAAAGTGAATTCATTTTGTTTTCAGGAACCCTCGGTTTCTCTTTTAAAGAAAAAACGAAGTTGTTTTTATTTGACAATTGGAAAGTACTAAATTTGCAGTGTGTGCTACTCAACATTGATTTTGCTTTGTACTTATAATTAGTTTTGTTACATTTCATGGCATTGATTTGAAACTTATAAAAATTCTTAATTTTTTAATGTCTAATATTTGTTTAGACATGGCGCCGGCCTCGTCATTAGGCAACTAGTGACGTATAAGTAGCACAAAGAACTTGCGCTAACGATTTTATTGCCTCTTCCAGAATCTTGGTATCTGGGCCTGTAGACAGATTGGAGCTACGTTGGTTGATTAATTGTTTTGGACTTTGTTTCGCCGTTGGTTGTTGCTGTTTTGGTTTCTGGTAATGAATCTTCTTAGTAATACGGGATTGGACATTTTTCCGGTTTTGGTCTCTCGGATGGAGCAAGGTGTGATGCAAACAATCAAATTTTTTGCAAGTTTCCATGGAGGAGCAAGACCTGATGGTATGGCTTCTGGCAAGACAATTGGTACAATAACGATGTCTTTCGACAGTTTCTTGCCTCTTCTTGGTACTTATTCTTAAAAACTGTTTGCAAAATCGTATTGCATGACATCCTTTACAAACCATGCACATAAAAATTTTTGATGGCGATGACGTAAACGGGATTTCATGGTGGCTCTCATTCTGCTTTATTTGCTCAATCTTTAGTTTAGGTAGTATGTACTTCTTTTGCTCAAAAGGACCATCTATAAATATGGGAATTATTGAGAGATTTGTATTAGGGCTGGTATATGGTGGAAACCAGAGACTCTTTCTTGCAATCCGATAGTTGTTTGAAAGTTCAAGCTAAGTGCAATTTTTCAATAATAAATGAGTATATTTTTTGGATGTAGATTTTTATAAAAAATGTATAAATGTTAAATATTTCAGGAATAAAATATGTAAGCAGAACCAATGTTGAGTTGCTACACGAGTTGTTGAAAAGGCAAGTAGCAAAAAGGGAAGTGAATTCATTTTGTTTTTAGGAACCCTTGGTTTCTCTTTTAAAGAAAAAACGAAGATGTTTTTATTTGACAATTGGAAAGTACTAAATTTGCAGTGTGTGCTACTCAACATTGATTTTGCTTTGTACTTATAATAAGTTATGTTACATTTCATGGCATTGCTTTGAAACTTATAAAAATTCTTAATAATTTTTTAATGTCTAATATTTGTTTAGACACCTAGAAAAGCGATTAACAAAAGCATGCTTCTTTTCATGTAGGAAAAACTTATTAAGATAATAATTAAATTTCAAATAGAGGCTGAAGTGCCTAATAATTTCAAAATCGACTATAAAACATTAACACTACCTGTTACAAATACTGATAATAATTCTAGTGAAGAAGAAAGGCTTGACCCGGATAACCTTGTAAACAATTGAACAATTTCCTAGCAACGCAGCAAAGCTTTTACCAGAATTCGATTGAAAGCCAGAGAATTTGCAAAGCTTTCTCAATGGCGTTGGACTTCTTTAGCTAACAGAAGGGTCACACGAAGCAGTTGCAGTAAGTTAAAACTTAATTAAAAGGCACCGTGAGAAATCTTATTTCAAATGAGTCGACATTAGAAGCAATAGTAAATAATCTCCAGTCATGTGTCAAGGTCGAATTTGAAATACCAAGCAAAATCTCAAAACTGCTACTAATTTTTCAAATGAGATAGAAGCTCTAACAAAATCCTTAGAGTCCGCGTATATTTCAGACTTTGTAAAAAAATTTTCCATTCGAATGAAACGATCAATGTGACAAAGCCTTTGAATATTTAAAAAATTCTACCATATCTCCCAAAATTCTACAATACCTTGACTTCTCGAGACTGAATATTCAAGGCACATTACAAGACTTTGTAAAAAAAATGTTCCATTCGATTGGAACAATCAATGTGACAAAGCCTTTGAACATTTAAAATATGCATGTGGTGCTGTGTTGAGTCAAGACTACAATGGCAAACAACTTCCGATTGCTTATGCATCGAGCAAAAATAAATTGTCATTCAATTGTCCACTTCAGACCCTACCTATGTGGTATAAAATTTTTAGAACTGACCATAGGCCCCTTACATACTTATTTTCAATTAAAACACCTTCATTAAAACATACAAGAATCCGACTTGACTTAGAAGAATATAATTTTAAGGTGCAATATCCTAGAGGCAAAGAAAATTTTGTTGCGGACGCGCCGTCTTGCACGAATATCCAAGATCTTAAAAACCTTAACATTGAAAACAATAAGTACTTAAAAAATTTAAAAATAGCACTATTTCCAAGGGTGATAATTATTAAAAGTAAGGAGAAAAACCAAATTAAAGAAGTATTACAAAAATAACATGATGATCTTATAATTAGTGGTCACAGTGGGATAACAAGGACAATTAAAAAATAAAAAGATACTTTTATTGGCAGGGCATGATTAAATTTATTTCGAAATAAACAAAATAATGAGAAAGGTGTAAAAAAGCCAAACAACCACACCAGCGAAAGCATTTGAAAAAGTAATTGTTGATACAATTGGCCCGTGGCCAAATACTAAAATGAATATGCAGTGACAATCAATATTTAGTTACTGTAACTGTTCCAAACAAAAAGGCAAAAACTATCGCGACGTAGGAACAGAATATAAAATTCAAGTTCTAAATGAAATTTGTAATATATCAAAAGTTTATAGGCTAACATCGACATCTTTTCACCACGAAGCGCTAGGAACGGTAAAAAGAAGCCATAGGACATTAGATAATTATACATAATTCTATATCTCAATCGACAAAGACGACTGGGATAATTGGCTTAGGTATTTCACATATTGCTCTAACACAACTCCAACAGCAGTGTACGTTTATTGCCCATTTGAATTAGTGTTCCCACCGAATTGCAGGTATCCAATTCCAAACAATTCTGCTGCGCATGTTATACCAATTCGGTTCCCACTGAACTGCAGGTATCCAATTCCAAAACAATTCTGCTGCGCCAGCACTCGATGTGTAATATATTTTAAGTAACTTTAAGTTAGTTTTTCAAACATAATTATCATCATTAAAGATTCCTAATTTAAATCCGCATATAACACGATAATAGTTTGCCAAGAGCTAGGGGACCTGGGTGAATTGTGAGATTTGACCACCTTTTCAAAATGAACAACGTAGTCTTACGTTTTCTTTTTTTTTAAATCAGATCTGTGGATCTGGATTTTGTTTAATGTAAGTTATAATTAGTAATAGAGTGAGAAAAATTGATGGCACCAGATTTTTAAAAAGATCATGGAATGCTGGCCATTCTGTTACGTTTTCAAAAAATACTGGTGTTTTGATGTCCTAGTTTTATTGAGTTAACCATTGATTTTTCTTCTCATGTATCTAGAGCAACTACCACTTTATTTAAAGAAGTCCTGTACCGATGCGTAATATTTTCAAACTGTCTTCTTCTGTATCATAATTTTCATTTACGTTGCTAAGATGTTCAAATTCTTTCTTAATTTCTTTAAAATTTTCTACCAGTTCTATTTTTGTTATTGCCTATTCAGCTCTTCTACTGCCATTGACTTCCTCTTGTGCCTCGCACAGTGGTCAATTTCGCTCAAAACTCTATAACTTTTGACCGGATTGGTATTTTTTTACGCAATTTGTTTTGTTCAATAGGAGGGACTTTAAGCTTCAATTTGCGTGTTCAAGCGTAAAAATCGACTGAGTAAGTAATGTGGAGTTAAAAATGCATTTTAATTTTTTGTTGAGTTTCCATGTAAAAGTTGAATATTTTGGCATTTTAAATAGGTATTTTTTTTATAATTTCTTATTTTCTTCAATCGTATTTTACAACCAATACTTATTTATTATTCCTAAACTTAATTTTGGTCAGAAAATGCCAACATTTGGTCCCAGACATTTATTAAGTCTCAATATTCACATGGGCAAAAGGTTGGTTTTTTTTAAGAAAGCTAATTCTTGTAAGGATTAAACTGAAAAATAACACTGAAATTCCCAACAATATCAATACCAACCCTTTGGATATATTATATACAGAACACAACATCGATAAAATTTTTAAGTAAACTTTTACTATTGATTTGAAGTGCACATATATTTTATTTAAATGTATTAATAAAAATTTATACTAAAATTAGTAACAAATTATAATCTTTAAACTAGTATTAATTAAACAATATTAGTAAAAATTTCTTTCAAATAGCTTTGATTTTAATTTTGCAGTAGTTGTTTATCTTCTTCATCTAACTCTAATGAGGTTGATTTCCATTTTTGTCGAAATCTGGACATATATTGGTCTGATGTGCACAACAAAATATTAATAAGATCTTCATTAGTACAATATCTGGAAATTTTTCTTGTATTGTGCTCGCGAAAGAATCTGTAGTCGTTTTGCTTTTTTTCTTGCGCTTCTTCTGAGAGATCTTCAATTGGAAGCATATTGTGCTGAATTATTTTTTCCCCATGGAACAAAATATTGTGAGCTGTGGTTGGCAAGTCTCCAAGAATATTTTTTGTTATAAAGGGTTTAGTATACTGAAATTTTTTTGCATCTTTTAGCTACATGCTATAACTTCTAATATGATTTGGAATCGTCGTATTAAATCATAATCTACTCCAGTTATAGAAGCTGCAGTTTCTGGATCATAAAAAAATCTCCTTGCTGTGTTTTTTTTATCATTAGAATTTCCTTCCCCTTGCCTTGGCTGGTCAATTATAAGGCCTATCTCACTGTATTTTTCTTGAATAATTTTTTTTTGCTTTCTTTTTTCCAAATTTTCTTTGTTGTTTCTCACTGTTTCGCCTAACGGGCTCAATTCTAAATCGTATCCCAATTGAAGAATATGCTTCATAAAACGAATTCTAGCATGAAGAGGTGACATTCCAAATTCATATGCTTCATTAAAACTATCGTCTTGTGTTGGTGGTTAGCTCAATTGACTTGATGTTTTTTGGCATATGTTGCAGCTTAACGAAGACTTTGTTTCGGTTAAAGCTTGTGCAACTTTTCCATCGATCATTGTAAGTGACATTTTAAAGTTAACTTCTGTGCATTGGTCATTAAATTCAAATATCACTGGTTGAAGTTCTTTAATTTCATCTGTTATTTTGCCAACATCTTGAGTTATGACATCTTTAGTTTCTTTTTTGTAAGCAAACTTTATTTTGTTGACGAGGGAATTTTATTCTTCCATACATCTATCTCTGCAGCTCTACTAGTTGACGGCTCTGAACCAATATAAGTTTTTGTTAAACGCAATGGAACGAAAGAAATCATGAATAAATTGTCATCTGATGAATTTTCCGCATTACATTGTTTGTATTGTTTCTGGCCAGAGGACCCATCACATTCCCATTTAGAAATTAAAGTCATGCTGCTATTTTTAAACTTCTTTAAATAGTCAGCATCAAATGTCTTTAATAATCGTTCTGCAGTGTGTTCAAGAAGATCCTGCAATTTTATTTCTGCTGAACTTGAAGTTACACTAATAGCAGTTTGTGAAGGTAAGCAATCTTTTTTGGCAGAAACTATATCTCGATATGATGGAAAAATTCTACAATTTTTTTCATTGGTTCGAATTGCGGATTCTGTATATTGGTTTTTAGTCATTTTCAAATTCAAAAATAGTGCAAATGCTTCTTTTGGAGTAAATTTATTTTCTTCAGTTGGTGTCGGCATACTTTCTAAAATCCTATTTGTGCGTCTGGGGCTTGCTTCCACAATTTTTTCAATTATAGCAATTTCACTCTTTTTAGTTTTCGATGGTTGAATTTGATGCAGAAATGAATCCTTTATGATGCTACAAGAAATTTCTTCATTGATATGTTGAAGCTTGCGTCTTAGTAATCTTTCACTACAATTATCAATTGGCTTTGCTGGTCGACCACCTTTTCCAATTTCCCTGGTAGTTACTGATGGCTTTTTAAAAATAAGTTTATTTCTTAGCCATTCTTGGTTGCGCGTGTAAAACAATTTCTTGTTTCTGGAACATTGATTGTACCGTTTTCTTAAACTATTTAAAAAGTTTTTTATTTTTAAGTTATGAATTTTAATTTCTTGTTTGTCGCATATTTTGAAGAATGGATTATTCATTATATGTAAAATAATGTCGTTTTCATCTTTCCGTTCAAAATATATATATCAGATAAAACAGTATAACTGAATTTAGCCATGGTTTAAAGAATAATGAAGAAAAAAAATGAATGCATGGATTAATATACTATTGCTCGAAGTTTCAACATAATCTTTTTTACCTGTTTGAAACATAATATAACAGGTACTTGATTTTACCATTTATTTCCATTGGTTTTAAATTTATTTGCAATTTTCAGGTATTTAAGTTATGTAATATTGGATGGCAATAAAATCATTTTTACCTTTTCCAAATGAATTGCCAGATACGACATAATTTGAGAGTTCTATTGTCATTTTTGTCAAAATTTTGATACACTCTATGTGGACTAGGTCCAAATATGGGCCAACTTCTCCTAATTTCAACAATAAGAACTCTTGTACAAAATTTCATCAAAATATATGCATAATAGCCACTTTAACATACAAATAACTTCTCAAAAAATATGACGTGCATTTGTACCGAATATCTTACCTTGGGTCAGAAAAATTGCTGTAGCTCAAAAAGTGCAATCCCGATGCATGGACATGTATATATAGGAATGTAGGGGAGAGTTAGGACCACAAAAGAGTAAATTTGTGCTTTGACTCACAGGAGTTGTGCTCTATGAAGTATTACTACTTCTGAGAAATTTGACCTATTTAAAAAAAAAATATTTAAATTGTTCTGAAAACAGTAGAGCCAGTAATAGGAAATAAGTTAAGTTACAACACAAAATTTATTTCGTCCAAAAATCTTGAAAAACAAAAAAGTTATGATCGTTTAAACTTTAAAAATTAACTAAAAATGTCATAAATTTACTAAATTCTGAAAAATGCCCATTTTGGACCACCCTGTTCTCAGTGAAATAGTTGAAATAGAGTTCTAATTTTGTGGCTCCCGGGTTTACGACTGTCTACTTTCATACGAGTCTAATAACTTTAAAATCGGAGAACAAAAACCAAAAGGAGTTTTGGCCGCTATCTCAAAATATTGACCACAGTGTCTCGTCCAACAGTTTTGTAGCATATCTAGTTTTCTCCTTAATTTTTACCATATGATTATTATTACTTTGCTTCTCATCTCTGGGTACTTCTTTTGTGGTGCTACTTCTATTTGCTTCTCACTTGATTCTTTTTTTTTTTTTTTTTTTATTTATTCAAATTTTGTAATAATAAATTGTTGTAGAATTGAAAACACTTCTCTTATTACTTCACTAATGTTCTCAAAATAGCTTTTCTTATAATATTGGCCCTCATCAATTCCAACTGCCATCAACTTCCTGTTGCTTGCAACAAACTCGGTTTCTACATTTTCTAATGTTTTGTGATGTCGCAGATCTAAGTTGGCCGAACTCTTTTCGTTCGATAATTTTTAATCGCAGAGTTAAGGCCTTCTCGGCGAGTTCCTTTTGTTGCTCAAGTAATTTATCTTTTGAATCTCTGGACATATTGGTTCTTCTGTTGTTGTTTTTTAAGTTTTGGATATTATTTTTTAGACTTTTATCCGATGTTTCAGTCTCGGATTCGCTTTGTATATTTTTATCCGATGTTTGAGCATCGGATACGCTCACTGCATTTTTTCAAATGTTTCAGCTTTGGATACGCTTTTCACTTTTGTTTTTAAATTCATTCAGGCTGCGCCCGTTAGTCGTTTTTGCTGAACCGTCGAAGTCTTCTCAGTTTTTCGTTGTTAAACCATTTTGGGTAATATCGGCTTGATGTGGCAATTAATATTTATCTGCTCTTTTAGTATTTTTTTCTTTCATATGGCCAAGTTTAATATATTCCTGCATAAATTGAACATATTCGTTTCGTAGTTCTGGATTTCGGTCTAGCTTGTTTTGTAAACTTAGGAATCTAGCCATAGCTTGTTAAGGACAGAAATATCTACAGGTGATTGTGGTTGATATCATGTTATAGATGGAATTACAATAGCTGTGAGTGGCGCGGAATACTAATTTGTAGTTTACTTTACTATAAACGAACAATTTCTAAAAGCACGAGGTGATTTGCAAGCAAGACCTGAAAGTTTTATATTTAACTTGTTACGGACAACGCGTAAACAGTTACAAAATGAAGGTGCGATCAAGAGTCTTAGAAAGCGCGCACCATAATGTACCTCCCACTAGGTGCTTGTAGTTCGAAATAACTCGGCTATCTTCTGACAGTTGCAGGGCTACTGGTGAAGAAGAAACAGATGTCTGCTGACTACTAGTTTTGGACAATTGTTGTTGTGTTTGATGATTATGTAAGAGGCTTACTTCCAAAATGTACTAATACAAAGTTTTTATACAGTTCTGCTGCGGTACTTAAATCTTGTACATTACAAAGTTACGAAACAAAGCATCAAATTAGAAACTGATGCGCTAGTTTCTCGGTTGTAACGTTTTTATTACTTGTCTGCGACATTTTGGAATGGTATGCGTTGTTTCCCCTTTAGACCTGCACTTTGCACTGCGTATAAATTTCTTCAAATCAACAATATCAACAAAATTCTTTTACATTTAGCCAAAAGTTACCCTATTAAACTTTTTTTAAATGTCTTTTTTTATGAACAGGACATCGCACAATTGTGTGGCCTCGGTCATAACATGTACAATAATTTCCCAACCAAAAAAAAAAAAAAATTATCAGTTTGTAGTTTGTTTCAAATATTTTATTTAATGTTTTATTTTTTAATGTTATTTAAACAAAGTATTCAGGTAAATATTCAGGTATTTAAATACTTATCACATAAAAAAATATTAAATAAAAAAATAAATAAACAAAAAAAAAAAGTATTAAATAAAAAGACTAAAAAAGGAAACAATTCAGTACAGTTTTAAATCAATAAAAAATATTATGAAATAATATACTATTATTTTAAATTATATCCTTTTGAATGATATTTCTCGAAGCAGTCTTTATTTTTTGGTAAGCAAAGTGTAACTTTACACTTCTTGCATCTTCGCCTGGATCGACTACCACAATTATTGCGGCATACTCTTGGTGGATCGTCAGTATATTAAGGCCAATAATGGTATCTATCAAATCTAATATCGTCCTTAGCGTCATATGGACGATATTTCGTACCACAAAAATCTTTTGGAAGCTGAAATTTTTAGCACGTTCTGGAACTTCGAAAGAAGACACTAACACAGGGCCTAGTTGCATTTTGAAGATTAAAAACGACTTTACTCTTGCTTTAGGTAATCCGACAAGCTTGCAATCTTTTCTGTACTCCATCCAAGAATTATATACTGAAAGATCAACAAAGTGAAAAAATTCTTTGGCAGTCCATTTTTAGTTTTCATTGTAATTCTATAATATTCACACAAATCAACCCCACACATAAAAGCGTTATAGTTTTTAATAACTGCGGGTATTTGCACAGGACAACGGCGCTTAAGTCTTTTGTTCCATCTTTAGAGTTCATCAACGGAATCTTTTCTACACATGTTTGAAGCAGCTATAACAGCTCTGTATCATTCCACTTGACAACGGCTATGTTTTCATTTACAAATTGACAAATATCACCCCGGTAAATATCTTTGTCCAACGAAAATTTAACACTTTTGGTATTCTGTTAGCCATAATTGTGCTTGTTACTGGATAATCCTTATGGTGTAAGGATTGTAAAAGGGGAATTGTTGTAAGAAATCTATCGAAATATATATGGCTGTTCTATGGCAAATTCTTAATTAGCCTTATTGCTATAGACGGTCCATGTCCAAGACTGCAATCTTTAAATATCTCAGTTCCCTGAAAGACTTTAAAGTCAACAACCATGCCATCAGAAGATGCGCAGACCAGATTTTTTAGTCCAACAGGCCGTGGCTTTGACCTGATTACTTGTCGTAAATGGAATCATTTGCTCATCAGTTGAATAATTTGTGATTTCAGTTGCCAATGCGTTGCACCGTTTTCTAACCATGTCGATCACTGTTTGAATTCTCCAAAGTTTATTTGCAGAATCGTGTGCGGAAAAGTGTGTAAAATGTATGTCTAATCGAAGTTCCAGGAATTTGTCACGAAACATATATATATATAGCCGGAATCTTACATTCGTGGGACCAGTACATTCTTATAGCCGGATAACCAAGACATTCCATTAACATTGCGCATTCGTAATATCTGAGGGTACATAGCGCAATTCCTGTCCACGCTTACTCATAACATACATTTTAGTATACTTCACTACATCTTGGTAATGGTTTTCTGAAAAGTATCTTTTGAAATATTCTAATGGAGTTTTGATGACTATATTTTGCTGACAACCCAATGATGTCGGAAGTTCGATATTGGGAAACGAGATACTTTTCCATATGTCTCGCCTAATTCTTTCTTTATAATTCTTTCGATGGTTGCTGTGTTGTTGCTGTTGGACCAGTAGAGTTTGGTTGTTCATTCGTAGACTCAAGAATATCAGTACTAATCATACTCTAATCGCTCTACTTCTCCAGAGTTTACATCTATAGGAATCCATGTCTCGTCAGAAGTATTATCATCGTCGCTGAAGTCAGCATCAGACTCTTCTAAGAGACTGCTTCAAGATCATTATTATTGCTTAAATCATAAAGTTTTCCTATAAAATTTAGTGATAACACAAGCGTGAGCATATATTGAAATGTTGCATTGTGCCTGATCAACAGGGTTATGATATCTGTATTTCTGTGCACTTAAAATAATTTTCACTATGCAAAAATAAGCCCTAGCAGCTGAATGGTTTTAGGTATTCTTTATACAGTTACTACATGCTCAATGAAAACATTCGTTTTATTATTATTTAAAAAAAGCTCTTACCGCTTGGGCCCATATCTGCACGTGTTGAACGACGCAATAAAACTGAGAATACTTTTTTTTACATTTTTTTTTTTTTTACTTTTTTGATTTGGTTTGAAAAATCACACAACTCACAATGGCTGTTTTCAGGTTAATTGAAGAGAAATGAGTTTTTCATATAATTTAACACATATTAGAGCAGATCTCACAATCGATTAAGCTAGGTTTGAAAGGGGTAAACAGTTTGTACCACGGCTTTATGAAACACAATACATTGTTCGAACACAAAGCAACTGACGTTTTGGAAGTCAGTCAGAGTGCGGTGAGCTGCTTGACAATGTTGACATCTATTATTTGATGATTATGTGCTGGCTATATGAATAGAGCCTAGGCAATTTATACATAGCTTTAATCTTTTTACGGTGCAAAACGTTTTCTATGTGGACATTTCAATAAATTTACTGCAGTGAAACGCGTTATGGTTAGTGGTGTTGTTACAGAAACAGCACGTTTGATTTTTCTGATTACAATTTACCCACTGCCTAGGCGTTAAAGCAAGTGGTTTTAATAAACCTTTTGCTACAACTTCTTTTTACACCTTTTTCTTAAAAACTGTAAAAGATCATTCCATGCGGGAAGTAAAAGTGACCTTGATGAGGCGTCATTTCCCAATTCGTAAAATTTTCTTCCCATTTTGCTTGAGTTTTGGGGTCTAGTTTGTTTCTTATCATATTTAATATGATACCATCTGAAATTTGATTTTGTGTAACAAAAGTACGAAGAGTTGCTTTTATTGTGTCAGTCAAAGCTCTAACCGTAGTTATATTTGGCTTCGCAAATTCGTTAATAGCGGAAATCTTTCTATATGAGACTCAACACATCCTTTGCTATCGTATAGTGACTTCAGAACGTCCACAGCTTGAATGTAGTTATGGGGTGTAATATCTAATGACTGGATGAGACTCGCTGCATCGGTTAGGCAAGATTTTAAATATTGAAATTTGGATACTGTGGATAATTCCGAATTCTCGTGCGTTTCGATTAATTCTCCGCATTCAGTTCCGTTGCGATCGTAAATTGGTATTCTGAAGAAAAACTGAATTAAAAGAAAAAGAAGAAGAAGAAGAAGACAATAATGTGTAAAAAATTAATAGCATCACTGTGGTATGTGGAAATGAAATAGCAAAATAAGCAAGTTTGTTATCATTTTCATAAAGAAATATAAATTTAATACAAAAAGTTGTATGTTTACATACTTAAAAATAATTTCTTGATTAAGTTTAATAAAAAAATATAAAAACAAAATAAAAATTAGTTGTTCATGGCAACTAATTTTTGCGCTGGCATTTTTTGTTGGAGGACCTAGTGCATTGAGGATTCCCGCAACTTCCTCTCAGAACGCTGCTACTTCTTCCTTTGATCGCTGGTGGTATCCACATCTAATGTCTGCTTTAGATGCCATTACATTGACCCATAATACATAAGAAACACATCAGATTCGGGTACAAAAATTAACAATTGAAAACAAAAGAAATGTATTTAAATGTATTTAATTAAATGAATAAATTAGTTAAAAATAATTTTAAGTGTTTTTTTAAACCGTTTCTAAACATTTTATCTCATTTTCAACTTAAATTTTTTTCAATTTTTAACTTTCTACCTAAAAAACACAAAAAAAGAAAACCCCTCCGTTAACAAAAAAAACGACTGAGAAAAACGGAGCTCCGATCGTAATGCAGAATACATACAATCGAAAGAAACTGAGCGGAATCAAAACCCAGAATACCAAAGCTGTCAGACGAAGAAAATTTCAATTCGAATCGAAACGCAGAATAGGGTTGATTATTAAATTAATTCCAATCATTATCATTTCCACTAAACATAGTCAGTTGCACTGCTGGAAGATGAGGTTTTAGAGAATGTTGCACTGGAGCTGCTGCTAGGATTGTGCTATTTATAGAAGGTTCGGTCCGTCGTCGGCGTCTGCAATCTGAACGGTGATCTTCGCCAACTTGAGACTCATCCAGTTGGTCTTGAGTCATCTCAAAAAATCCGTCTGTCGATCATGGAGTGATAGTTTGACATCTAGTTGATGAACCGGCAAACTAGTGTAATTGGAAATCTTTGGACCTCTTCCCCCACTCGACTCTGAAGGTTGTTACGTTGTAAAGCTTTTATGTGGATAAGTCCGCTGCCGCTGATCACTAGGATGGGGGAGTTTGCTCCTGTGAATTTTCTAGAACTGACATTATGCAATTTAGTGACTGACGAAAAATTGGGTGGAAAATTACCGGATTAAAACATAATCCGGCTCAAAGGACGTTTAATGGAGAAAAGCCTTTTTTTGCCTCTGGATTGCGATTTTAAGACCACACTAAGCTTAACTAATTGTAAGCTTTCAAATTATCTTACAACTCTGCCTTTTTCGATTCAATTTTATTATTTTATAAAAAAATCTTGCTTCTAAAAAAGTAAAAGAACAAGTGATTTAAAATAAAATACATAGCTTAATTATAAACATGTGAAAAAAAACTTTGTTCGCAAATTTACATTTTTTTATAAAAAATTTTATTACGTGTCGCGATAAGCAGTAAAATATGTTGTATTTTCCTTATAAGCTAATTGGGCCTCTCATCCTTAATGTAAATAAAACCAATATTTTAATTACATTTCTTCCCGACGTTTCGTCAATTTTTGTTGACTTTTTCAAGGGAAATCTATTTAATTCATTAAACAAAAAACATTTATGAAAAACCACTTTTTACATTAGATATAACAAACTTACATTAAATTTGGTGTTATTTAGCTACATTGAATTACAATAATATTAAATTTTTTAAATAATACCACCATTACAATTATTTTGAACTTTACACACATAAACACGACTTAAATTAATATCACAGTTTATTACAGGGCAACAATATAACAAGAGTTTATGTTATCAGTATCCTCTTTGAGATTCATCGTTTGTTTTTTCTTTTGCTGAATTCTTAGGCTCTCTATGGTATATCTTTTCTTCTCTATTTTTTCTTTATCTAAAATTCTCACAGCTTCAAAATCAGCTGTGTGGCCTGTTTCAAGTATGTGTTGTGATAAAGCCGTTGTTTGTTTATGTTTTTCTATGTCGTACTTATGTTCTTTCATTCTTGTTTCTAAAGTTCTTTTTGTTGTTCCAATATAAATTAAATTGCTATTGTTATTATCATTTCCTTTGCATTTAATTTCATAAACAATGTTATTTAGATATTGTTTGTCTACAGGCGTTTTAACTTTAGAAAAAATTGTGTTTAATGTTGTATTCGGTTTGTATGCAAAGTTTATGTTGTTGTTTTCTACAGTCGTTTTTATGTTTTTGTTGTCTGTTAAACCAGGAATATATCGTACACTGTAAGAAAATTAGAAAAAATCCAATATAATTTCCATAAAAAAATTTTAAATCTTGAAATATCACAGACGAATACTAACATTAAAGTAACTAAACGAAAAATTTACAATCTTAAAAACGGAATTGAAAAAATGCTAAGAACAGAAGACTGCGAAGCTTTCACAAATAAAAAAGCAAACAGAATAAAACATATTACTAAGGCATTGACAGATAAACGAAACATCAAATTGGACACACTGAAAGAAAAACAGTTTAAAACTCATGGATTTAACTTTAATAAAGATTGGTTCGTAAATAAGACTAAAGTAGATATATCTATGAAATGTAAGTGGATATTATCACTAGGAAAGAAGTTTGCTTTACCTATAGATAGCAAGAATTTTTCACCATTACACGTTATTGCAGACGTAGAACAATGCATACAAGCCATCAGCGATAATGAAGAGAAAACAAAAGATATAGCAAGAATTATGTTAGCTAACAATATCACAAGATTTAAAAGGAAAATAAAAAACACACCTAGAGAAAAATTTATACTTAATGTTTACTATAGAACAAAAGAATTCCTGCGTAGAAACAAAAATATAATAGTTATACAAGCAGACAAAGGCAACAAAACAGTGGCTTTGTATGCAGATGACTATAAAAACAAAATGGAAAAATTATTGGAAGACAAAAATACTTACCGTATCCTGAGAACAAATCCAACTACTAAACTCCAGAAAGAAAACAACAATATTATTCTAGATTTACACAGGAACCAATACATAGACGGTTGGCATAAAAAACAATTATTTTGCACAGCAGCTACAGCTCCAATAATATATGGATTACCTAAAATACACAAGCCAGAGATTCCACTAAGACCCATAGTTTCGTCAGTGCAAGTTCCTTGCTATCAATTATCAAAATATATAGGAAAAATATTGAAGAACATTATTTCAGACGAATACAACATTAAAAATTCTACAAGACTTAAGGAACAACTCAGTAACAAAATAATTGATAAAGGAGAAATACTTATTTCACTGAATGTTATATCCTTATTTACGAACATTCCTGTCAACAGAGCAATAAATATTATAATGGAAAAATGGAATATTATAAAAATTCACACAAAAATTCCCAAATCTATGTTTTTAAAAATTCTCCGGTTTTGTATATGTGATAATAATTATTTCATTTACAAAGATAATATCTACAAACAAATCTATGGTATGCCAATGGGCAACCCCCTTTCTCCGACAATCGCAGATATTGTGCTAGATAATCTTTTGGACGATGTTCTTAACGACTTAAAATCAAAAAATATACTTATTAAATACATAACCAAATATGTAGACGATATATTAGCGATAGTAAACGCTAATGAAAAAGATATTATCTTAGGAACTTTCAACAAACATCACCAAAAAATCCAGTTTACTATGGAGATCGAGACCAACAACTCAATAACATATTTGGACACTAGGATATATAAAAAAGACAATAAAATAATATTAGATTGGTATACAAAAAGTACAGCATCTGGCCGAATTATTAATTTCAATTCAACGCAACCGAAAAGTCAGATTATTAATACAGCCAAAAATTTTATATACAGAGTATTAAATATTAACAATAAACAATTTCAAAACAAAAACATCGAACATATTAAAAGAACACTACATGAGAACAGCTTCCCCATAAAACTGGTAGACTCATTAATATATAAAATTATTGAAAAAATTAAAAACCACAACACAAACAACAGTTTTAAATCAAACAACAATAATGATACTCGTTTTTACAGTGTACGATATATTCCTGGTTTAACAGACAACAAAAACATAAAAACGACTGTAGAAAACAACAACATAAACTTTGCATACAAACCGAACACAACATTAAACACAATTTTTTCTAAAGTTAAAACGCCTGTAGACAACCAATATCTAAATAACATTGTTTATGAAATTAAATTCAAAGGAAATGATAATAACAATTGCAATTTAATTTATATTGGAACAACAAAAAGAACTTTAGAAACAAGAATGAAAGAACATAAGTACGACATAGAAAAACATAAACAAACAACGGCTTTATCACAACACATACTTGAAACAGGCCACACAGCTGATTTTGAAGCTGTGAGAATTTTAGATAAAGAAAAAATAGAGAAGAAAAGATATACCATAGAGAGCCTAAGAATTCAGCAAAAGAAGAAACAAACGATGAATCTCAAAGAGGATACTGATAACATAAGCTATTGTTATATTGTTGCCCTGTAATAAACTGTGATATTAATTTAAGTCATGTTTATGTGTGTAAAGTTCAAAATAATTGCAATGGTGTTATTATTTGTAAAATTTAATATTATTGTAATTCAATGTAGCTAAATAACACCAAATTTAATGTAAGTTTGTTATATCTAATGTAAAAAGTGGTTTTTCATATAATGTTTTTTGTTTAATGAATTAAATAGATTTCCCTTGAAAAAGTCAACAAAAATTGACGAAACGTCGGGAAAAAAAGTAATTAAAATATTGCTTTTATTTACATTGAGGATGAGAGGCCCAATTAGCTTATAAGGAAAACACAAGAATAAATTAATATTGGCCAAAATAACAAATGAGAAGTAAAATTTGTAGTTGCATGTTAAAGCATATATACAATGTGTATCATCCCTTTGTATGTAAAAACAACAATATTAAATTGGAAAGCAAGTAGATATGACTCATTTGGAAATTTTTGCATTTAGTTCTTAGCAGTACTCAACTAAACAACTGTACATTTGTGTTAATATACTCAAACATGTATTTATTTGCCAAACCTTTTATAACGGGCACTTACAAATATCAGTGAATAAAGAATGTAAGCGATAATAAAGTCAATTGATTATTGATTTTTCTATATGAACTATTTTTTCTTAAATACTAAAAATTATCAGTTTATTTAGTGTTAATATTGAAATTATAATTATTGTGCCCTTTTTGTTATTGGTAATCAACAATTATATGATTTCTCTACCTAGTTTTGTTCCATATTTATGAAAATATATTGATTTACTAAATTTAAATACGTTTTCTGTTTTTTAATATAGTTGGTCATCCTATCAATAAAATAATTTATTTTCACAAATCCCCTGTTCTTAAGATTTAATTTAATAAAACAACAGTTGAGAAAATTTAAATAAAAGTGTTAATATCAGAGAATCAGTCAAAGAGCTGCTTTTTGTTTATAATTTACATTTCAAGCTCAGCACAATTTCAAGTGCTGCGTACAAATTAAGAATATACAATTATAAAAAAATCAACTAATTTTTTAATTTTTTTTTCTTTTTTTTTTTTTAAATTTTTTTTTAGTCCTTTATTAGTTTAAAATATTTTTTAATTTATTTTTCGATATTTCGGTACTCCTCTCTGTACCATCTTCAGGAATTAAAATGTACATATATATACAATATACATATATGCAATTATACATATATACAATTATATACATCCGTCAACAAACGGCCAAGCCGAACGGAGTGTAAAGACGGTAAAAAATTCCTTAAAAGCGATGGGTACAACAAGTTCAACCTTAAGAGAGAATCTAAATGAGTTTCTGAGGCAATATAGAAATGCAGCTCATTATACGACAGGCCAGTCACCGGCACAGCTTTTCTTAGGTCGTCAACTTCGTACGCGCTTAGATCTCATCCGTCCGGAAGAAACAAACGTGAAAGTATTTGCAAAACAGTATTCAAAAGCCGGGAATGATTGTAGACATTTAGCGAACAACCAAGTAGTCTATTTTCTGTCCGGAAGTCCACGATTTATTGAGCCGTCATCCGCCCCGAAAGTAGGGACACAAGAGCTCACGGCGTTCATCGAGGATTCGAAGACCAAGGGTCATGTTCTCCCCGTAGCTCCCTATGTTATATATGAAACGTTATTGTCAACACTTTTTTTAATTTTTACCTTATGGCAACTCTGTTGAGTTTATATTTTTTTGCTTTGAGTAGTTCGAGATTATTCTTAGATATACAACACACTGAATTGTTACGTGGTTTAAGTTTACGACTTTTAAAATAAAGATTAATTCCAGTTTAAGTAAACAATAACGATAAAACAGTAAAGGCTTCATATTTAAAATTCCACTTACCAGTAACAATTTGCAAAAAAATATGACAAAAAAACTAAACTTATAAATATATATATATTTTTTTTATTTTTAGGTAAAGCGTAAAAAATACAAAACTTTGGAGGCACTTATATTAACGGATGAACATCTTACCAAACTAATAATTTCAAACTTTTTAAAATATGCAAATTTTAATACCCTAAATAACCACTGCAAGGCTTTGGAGTTATCTTGTAATGGCATAGTTTGGTTGTGCTTATCGTTGGCATTTATGTATTTATACGATAACAAAGATCTTTCTGAAATGCAAGTCAATTTGCTCATTGGCCTATCACTGGACATTTTAATTATAGGAATACTAAAATCTCTTTGCCGACGTGAAAGACCAACCGTTCCAAAAGATATCTTAGTAATGGGTCCAGACAAATTCAGCTTTCCATCTGGACACGCATCAAGATCTTCATTTATAACAGCATTTTTTATTTTTCTCAGTCCCGTGTCAAAATTTTGCTGGTCTCCTCTAATCTGTTGGTGTTTGTGTGTGTGTTTATCACGCATTCTCATACAGCGTCATTATCTCTTGGATGTTATTGCTGGTATTGGAATTGGTTTTGTGGAGGCGTTTATATTAAACCTTATATGGATCAACGAAAGTGGATCACAAAATATTTTTAATTTTCTTTTGAATGACAATATGCCTATATAAGTTGATTAGTAATGTATGAATAAATAAAACAAAGCAAATTAAATAGGAAATAAAAACTGATTTTAAATAGAAATAAATGTATATACTAAAAGTAAACTCATTTTTCAATGCGGGAAACAAAATATTTTGTTTACTTCTTTAGGACAATGCATATTGATATCAGCTGAATCCATAAGCTTATCCGTGCATTTTGTTTTTTTTAATCTAATTGAGCTGCCAAGAATGGCTGGCAATATGTGTATATATATTAGTAACGTGCGCCAAGATAGCGTCGAAAAAATAGCGTCGATTTTGGGAATTCAAAAGCCGGGAAGTAAAAATTCCCCGGGATTGGTAATTTTAAATTTAAAATTAAATTAGCATAAATTATGGAATCGAGAAGAGATAAAACTTTTGTTACCGCCGCACAGTGGTTCAGAAACGTTTTTCATTGGCCAAAACTATGTAACTTTTTAACTAATAAAGATTTTTTAGTAGTTCTTTTTTTAGTCAATAGACAACATCTTAAGCTTTTACCGAGTTTGGGCCTTATTAAAATCGGTTCAGCGGTTGCTGAGAAATTCGATTTGCTTTTCCTAATTCTTGTTTGAAATTCCGTTTCAAATGTGCCAAGTCATTTTTGACCCACTTTTCCTTAAACAATGTGGCTCAAATTTGGTCCACGGGTCAATCTTGGATGACAATACAATATTTTGCTATCCTTAGGGTGGCCCCTATTTTCACTGAGGTATTTTCCATATTTTCATTAGGATTGCCCAAATTTTAACTTTATGCCTAACAATACCTACATATTTCCTAGTTTTTGGTCAATTTTAAAACAAAACAGTGTAATTTAATTTTTCTTTAATTATATGCATATTTATAGTTATAAATAGATTCTAGGTAAATAAAATAACATTTAATATTAATGTCTGCATACTTTATTTTATTCAAATACTAAATTCAAATTATAATTATTATTCATTTGGCTGGAATATTTCCTGTAAATATTCTATATTCTGCTCTGTATTACCTGTGTCCTGTAGCAGTGCCTTAGCTTCGGCATTTAGTTCCGAATGATTCAATTTCCGTTGACTTCGAATGCTAGAGATGAAGGGATCTGAAGTTGCCAATAATATATGAAATAAATCTTCATTTGTAGAAATTTGTGATATTTTTCTGGTATTATGTTCTCTGTAAAACTTTTAATCCTTGTTTCTTTTTTCCTGGGCTTCCTCTGACAAATCTCCAATTGGTAATAAATGGTGCGTAATGACCTCTTCTCCATGATAAAGAACTTTATGCACTGTTGCTTACATATTTCTATATTTGTATTTGGATGTATATATAGCAGCGGTTTCCTTGGCGTAATCACCAAATTTTTTAGCATTAATTAGTTCATTGCACGCAAGTACTTCAGTAATTGTTTTAAATCTTGAAATAACATCTATATCAACACCTGTTATATCAGATGTAGTTTCGGGATCCAAAAAAAATCTTGCGGTGTTGCCATCGTTTGTGTTACCTGATCCTTGTTTTGGTTGATCTATAATCAACCCGTGCTTGAGAAATGCATCTTGAACTTGTTTCTTTTTCAATTTTCTTATCTCTTTGTTGGTATCATTATTTCTTACTGATCCTGAAGCTCCGAAGTCCAAATCATAGCTTATTTTCAGTATGTGTTCCATAAATCTCATCATCGTATGTAGCGGTGATAATCCAAATTCAAATGCATCAATACTATCCTCCGACTTTGTCGGTTCTTGGTTTAACTGACTTAATGTTGCTTTACATATAATACAGCTGGATGAAGCTTTTGTATCAGTCAAAACCTGGGCAGTTTTTCCGTCTATCATAGATAATATTAATTGGTAATTCAATTTAATAGCCTGTTCCTCTATCTCTAACTCTAATGGCCTTAGTGTTGAAATTTGAGCTCTAATGTCACTTACTTCATTCTTAATAGTATCATGATTTTCCTTTTTAAATTCAAATTTTATTGGTTTGCAGTATTTTGTAGACGAAGGAGTTTGGTTTTTCCAAATATAACTTGTTTTCACTGCGCTGGACGAAGGTTCCGAGTCCTCTAAGTTTTTTATCAATCGCAATGGTACAAATGACACCATGAACATATCTGTGTCAGAAATATCCTCACATAAAAATTGTTAATATTGTCTTTGTCCAGAAGACCCATCGCATCCCCATTTACAAAAAAGAGTTAAATTGCAGTTTCCATATTTTTTCACCTCACTTACTTTAAGTGATTTTAGCAACCTTTCGGCTGTATGATCAAGTACAGCTTGCAGTTGTACCTGTGCCGAAATTGGTGTGATTTTAATAGATTCCTTTGGAGGATAACACTCCTTTTTAGCTGCAATTATGTGATGATATGACGGGTATAAATTTGAGCCTTTTTCGATCGCACGTAATCTGAGTTGAGTATACTGCTGTTTTGTTAACTTTAAATCCAGAAATAATTCAAGCGCTTCCTCATTTGTGAACTGTTTTTCCTGGTTTGGTGTTGGAATGCTTTTAAGGATCCGTTTTGTTCTCACCGGACTAGCAGAAATGACTTTTTCAATGATATCCACTTTCGTTAATTGTTTTTGTGACCGCAGCTTGTAAAGAAAACTATCTTTAATGTTTTCACATCCGATTTCTTCACTTATATTCTTAAGTTTTCGTCTCTTAGATCTATGGCTACAGTTATCTAGCGATTTTTCTGGTCTTCCACCACTCTTCTTATTTGTGGTTTCTGAAATCACCTGGATACTAAGTTCACCTTGTAACCAATTTTCAAAGCGCTTGTAAAATTTACTTTTACTATAGTGAACTTCCTTGTAGCGTTTTTACAATATTTTTACGAAATCAGATACTTTGTTTTTTATTTCCAATTGCGTTTCACTGCTGATAGCATTTATGTTCAATTTTCTTTCAATATGGTTTAGAACATCTTCTTTGTTTTTGTTTTTAAAAAATTCCTTGGTCAATTCATTATAGCTAAAAGTTTCCGTATTTTATTTAAGCTGAAAATAATGTATTTGTTCTATAAAAATAACTTCCAAAAATTTATCAACCTTTTCAAATCGAATTCTTGTCTGACAGTAAAATTTATTTCCAAATTTTTGTCCTTATATACTCAATAAAGAAATGTCAAACTTAAAGTAGATTACGTACACACAAACAAATATTAGAGCTATTATTACCTAGGCTAGCTCAGGTATTTTTCTTTTGTATGGAATTTTTTAAGACAAAAACCAAGTTCAACTACCTAAGCTGATTTGGAAAACGTACAATAAATTTGCCTTTTTAAATCGAATACTTGTACCGAAATAAAATTTATTTATTATTATTATTGTGATTTATACTACATATAAAAGTGTTAAACCTAAAGTAGATTACCTAAACACAAAAAACTAAGTTTAACTACCTAAGTTGATTCGGTTTATACAAGTTTTCTATGGGAAAAAATTTGTCATATACAACTTATACCGGATTTTAAGGAAATTTTACCAAAAATTGTTTTGTGTACTAAAACTCTCAATTTTCGAATAAAATTAACTTTTTAGTTAGATTCCTCTCTTTCCCCTTACGTTTTGCTATCTGCAATTTGTGCTTTTGGCAGTGAATGACTTCTAAAGTAAATTTACTAGCAGTTTTGATAGAAATTTGTTTGTAAAAATGCTGAGTATTTTCATTAAAATAGAAAAAGTGTTCTACGGGCGGATCCGGGCGAGTGCAAAAGTATATATAGGCTTAAAGAGAACACTTTTGCCTTTCTTTGGGTGGTTTTGGTTTTTTGTCCTTTAGAAGTTATATACTACTAAACTTCAAACTTTGCGAATATATGGAGGTTTCCAATTTTAAACATAACACCCTATTTACAAATTATACAGGGTGCGCATATACCATTTCTTAAAAACAACAGTTCACCCAACATAACAAAATAAACCGCAGCTCAATATCGATAACAGTTTTTAGGAAATCGCAATTAATATGAGATCAAATATTACAATTTTTATTTTATTTTTAAATTAACATAAATTCTTTGCCTTTAGCAGCATGCCACGCCCACTACTGCAAATATTTTGACCCAATTTTTCGGCTACCTTAGTTTTGATCTGTTTTCTTTCTGGTGACATAAAAATTTTAAGAATCTGTGTCAACAAAAAATATAGGTTTTGGCCAATGAAAATTAATTCTGAACCACCGTGCGCCGCCACCCTAATACTTTCAAAAAAATCATTACTGTTTCTATTTACTTCATGTTTACTTAATAATTTCTTGTTTTCACTCAAAGCAAACATACACACAAATATGAATAATATATATTTGCACATATTTACATGTATGTATGCTTGCTATGCTCCTCTTTCTCGTTGCCCAATTGCTTAATAGCGGTTTTTAAAATTATTTTCATTTGCTTTATAAAGGAATTTCTTCCATTATTCAGGGCTTTTTTAATGAGAAACGGGCGAGTGAAACACAAATTGTTTTAAAGCGTACAAATACGGAATAAAAATTAAAAATAATAAAATTTAAATTGTGTTCTACAATAAATGAAGTTGTGGTTCTAAATAAAATAAAGATTGTTCTATTTGTCGCTCTTAAAAGTTGCGTTTCATTTAACTTTGCTTTTCGAAGCCAACAATTCTTTAAAACAATTTAAAAGTTTTCAAATAAAATAATAACTAGTATGCATGAAAAATAAAATAAATTAAAATCGAGTCTATAATATATAAAAAGAAAATGGCTCAAACAGATTTTAATTGCAACAAGTGCGAATTAAAAGACACCGATCGTATGGTGCAGTGCGACTCGTGCGACAAGTGGTTCCATTTCGAGTGTGTTGGAGTCAATAGTGATGTGGCCGACGTGAGCTGGAATTGCTCCTGCGGTAAGGATCAGCCCGTTGCTTTAAAAAATAGTGTCCCCACGCAAACTTCGACAAGAGGAACGAATACACTGCCACTTGTTAATGTTACAGAGGAGTTCAGTGCAGGTTCACTGGCAGCCTCATCACCAACTAGCCATATTTTAGGATCCTTTCCAGTGCATGAATACTTCAACAAAGGTGCTCCAGGTAATCCAGTAGTGGCTAAAGACAAGATACTACCAGCTGCAGGTGAACAGTGTGGACAAAATATAAATAGTCAATGTGGCCCAAGTACGTCGCGTGGTTCTTTGTCAGCTCACGCACAATTACAGTTGCAGATGCTTGAAGAGGAAAAGGAATTGCAGCGGAAGTATTTGGAGAAAAATATAGTATCCTATCCCAAGGTGATCTGTCCCAAAATTTGAATTCCTTTTGTAATCAAAGTTCCTTTCAGCCAACTGCCTCACAAATCGCAGCCAGACAGGTAATACCTGAGGAGTTACCGAATTTCGATGGTAATCCCGAAGACTGGCCCCTATTTATTAGCAACTACAAAAATAGTACTGAGATCGCTGGTTATACTGACGGTGAGAATCTAATGCGATTGCAGTCGTGCCTCAAGGGCCGAGCAAAGGAGCTGGTGAAAAGTAAACTTCTCATCCCATCTATGGTGAATGAAATCATCCAGACTCTAGAGATGTGTTTTGGTCGCCCAGAGCGCATTCTTGATAGCACGATTGAAAAGGCAACCAAGATTCCACCGCTAAAGGATAGGCTCGATAGCATTATCGAATATGCTCTAACCATACGGAATATTTGCTCAACAATGGAGGCATGTAATTTGGTGGCCCATTTGAACAACCCGTTGCTGGTAAAAACGCTGGTCGATAAGTTGCCCAACAACCACAAGCTCAATTGGGCGATGCATGCTAAGGACGACAAGGTTCCAGTGGTGAAATCCTTCAGCGATTGGATCTATAATATAGCTGCTGCTGCTAGCCAAGTTGTGTCTCCTGTCGGCTCCAAGAGAAGTGCTCCGGTCAACACTCATTCAGAACAACCTGCTACCAGATACTTACTCTGCGTTTATTGTAAGAGTGATGAACACAAGGTCCAAAACTGCGGTGAGTTCCAATCATTAAGTTTAGATTAAAAGTGGAATGTGGTGAAAGAAAATAAATTGTGCCGCCAGTGTTTGAATGCTCATCGGCGCAAGTGTTTTTCGAAGAAATTGTGTGATATTGCAAATTGTAACGCAAAACACCAATCTTTGTTGCACAAATATATTACGTCGGCTCATCCAAACACAGTGCAAATGGTCACATCTGCTCCCAGTGAAAGCGTGAATGCTCACAACGACCGCAATAATAAACCGTATTTCAGAATACTCCCGATTCGAATACATTACAATGGTGGTTCTTTAGAAACGTTTGCCTTTCTAGACGAAGGATCATCAGTGACCTTAATGGAACAAGGTCTTTTGAACAAATTGGGGCTCTGGTGGGAAGGAACCCCTGGAGCTACGATGGACCGGTAATACAACACGATCCGAAAACAACTCCGTCAAAATTAATATTGAGGTATCTGGTCCAAGCAGCGATAGTAGATTTACACTTCATGATGTTCGTACTGTAAGCAATCTTGGTCTGCCCATGCAGTCAATTAATTTTGATGACATCGTGAAAGCCTATCCGTATCTCAAAGGTTTACCGGTTCAATCGTACAATAACGCTAAACCCATGGTCCTAATTGGTCTTAATAACTGGAGAGTTGCTGTTCCATTGAAAATAAGGGAAGGTGGTCGAGATCAGCCCATTGCAACAAAAACTCGATTGGGGTGGACCCTTCAGGGTAGCGGCTCCGATCCAAGCCAGGCTTCGACCATGAACATCCATACCTGTGAGTGCGAAAATTGATATAGGGTTCTGCACGATGAAGTCAAGGAATATTTTAACCTAGATGCCCCGAAAGAGAAATCTATTTTGTCGCTCGAAAACAACAGGGCTTTGAAGATACTTGAAACTACAGCCATCAAGAAGAATCAGCAATACGAAGTTGGACTACTGTGGAAAGATGATGTCCCTATGCTGCCAGAGAGCTATCAAGTAGCAAGCCATCGCCTAAAGTGTCTCCAAAAGAAGTTTGTCAAAGAGCCGCTACTACAGCAGACTATGCAAGCGGAAATAGACAAACTAGTTTCTAAAGGATACGCGAGAAAGGTGCAAGAAGCAGAAAGGTCATCATATGAGGGTCGCACATGGTACCTGCCAATATTTGTCGCTCTTAATCCAAATAAACCTGGCAAAGTTCGTCTGGTCTGGGACGCAGCAGCGAAGTCGCATAATAAGTCCCTGAATGACTTTATAATTTGTGGTCCTGATTTACTTACGTCACTTTTCAACATTTTAATAGAATTTCGTGTGGGTCAAATCGCTATATGTGGCGACATTGCAGAAATGTTTCATCGTATTAACGTTAGAGACGACGATATGCATGCTCAACGATTTTTGTGGTTCGAAAATGGCGACAACAATAAGCGCTGTGAGTACGTAATGAAGGCCCTAACATTTGGTATAAGCTGCGCACCCTGTTTAGTCCATTACATTTGGAATAAGAACGCAGATGAATTTCGTGACCAGTACCTACGAGCCGTTAAAGCAATTCAACAATACCACTATATGGACGATTTTATTGACAGTGTGGATACCGAGGAAGAGGCAATGGAACTAGCGGTCCAAGTACGCACAATACATGCATCTGGTGGATTCCATATGAGGAATTGGGTAACAAACTCTGAAAGCGTACGAAAACATTTAAGCGACGATGGCTCAACAACTCAAACCTCTTTCAAGGCTATAGAAAAAATACTTGGTATGTATTGGGAATCAAATAATGACGTTTTCCAATATAATTCTAGGTTATCGAGGCTCCGAAGGGATGTATTTCAGCCACATGTGGTCCCTACTAAGAGGGAAGTTCTGCACGTCCTAATGTCAATTTTCGATCCTTTGGGATTCGTAGCCCATTATACGATTGGAATCAAGATGCTCCTACAAGATATTTGGCGCTCAGGAATAAAATGGGACGACGACTTATCCGAAGAACTTTTACTGAAATGGTCCTCATGGTTATCTAATCTGACTAGGATATCGTCTATATTCATCCCTCGGTGCTACTCGAGGCTCCTAAAAATAACTTCCAAGGTCCAGCTGCATACGTTTGTCGATGCTGGTGAAAATGCATATGCTGCAGTAAGCTACTTCCGAATACAGTGCAATGATGATGTCGATGTGCGAATCGTAGCTGCTAAATCGAAGGTGACTCCGCTAAAACCAATATCCATACCAAGACTAGAGCTTCAAGCTGCTTTAATTGGTTCAAGGCTAGCGTCAAAAATTCGAAGCACCACGCGTCTCAGCTGTGAAGAGAGCTTCTTTTGGTCCGATTCGAAAACCGTTCTAAAGTGGATCTCCATGGATCCCAAAAATTTTAAGGCGTTCGTCATGTACAGAGTTGGCGATTTCTTAGAAACTACCAACGTGACGCAATGGAATTGGGTAGCGTCCAAATTAAACCCTGCAGACCGTGCAACGAAAATTCATAGTTCAGACGACGGTATATGGCTCAATGGTCCTGCATTTCTGAAAGATGAGAAGCATACGTGGCCCAAATGTCCAGGACTCAACGTCGTCAATAATGAAGAAATACGAAATTATCTTCTTACTATCGATAAGACGAGTGGTTTCACAATCAATAATAAATATTTTTCGTCCTGAAAACGACTATATTTGGCTCACTTCGTCCTTTACATTGAAAAATTGAAGTCCAGAATTCGAGGTGAAAAGCCGCAGCTCATGTGTTTTGAGTACATACAAAGGGCTAAGAACATTTTGTTTAAATATGCCCAAGATAGCGAATTTGACGAAGAAATATGGTGCCTCAAAAATAGTAAGAAGCTGCCTACCGGAAGTAAACTTAAGCAGCTTAATATTTTTCTCGATGAAGACGGAGTAATACGTGCCTATGGCAGAGTCGAGTCCCTGAATTGCAACAACGCCATAATTTTGCCTCATGGTCACTACATTACCTTTTTGTTGGTCCAAAGTTACCATGAAGATAATCATCATTCTCTTCATGAAGCTACGATGTCCAAAATAAAGTCAAGATTTTACATCCCGAAGCTAAGAGCACTTTATAAAAGTATGCGAAGAAAATGTCAACGCTGTAAGAACGAGCCAGCAGTTCCACATCCTCCATTAATGGCATCTCTATCTGCAGCAAGATTGGGTTCCTTTGAGCGTTCATTTACTTATGTCAGTATCGACTTTTTTGGCCCTTTACAAGTTGCAGTAGTGAGACGTAGTGAAAAAAGATGGGGCGTTGTTTTTACATGTTTGACAGTTCGCGCTATACATATTGAAGTCGCCCACAGCCTAGATACTAGCTCGTGTATCATGTGCATTCAAAATTTTATAAGTCGACGTGGTTCCCCGAAGGAGATATACTCCGACAACGGTACTAACTTCAAATCAGTCGAAAGGGTCCTACGAGAGGAAAAGCAAAACATCGACTTACATCAAGTCTTCACAAAACATCACGAAATCAAATGGAGGTTTAATCCACCTGCGGCCCCACATATGGGTGGTGCTTGGGAAAGGCTAGTACGTACAGTGATAACAATCCTCTACGCCATGTGTCCTGCTTTCAAATTTAATGATGAGACCTTAAGAAGCGCCTTGTGCGAAATCGAGTTCATAATAAATTCCCGTCCTTTAACATTTGTGGCTCTCGATTCAACTGAAGACGACGCATTAACACCAAACCATCTCCTACTTGGCTCTGCTGATGGGCACAAGCCCCTATGTGAAACCAATTATGATCTCCGTCAGCGATGGCACCAGACGCAAAAATTTGCCAATCACTTTTGGAGCAGATGGGTTCGTGAGTACGGTCCGATTTTAGTCCGCCGTAGCAAGTGGTTCGAGAAGGTGAAACCCCCATCCGTCGGTATATAGTCGTTATTGTAGACGATACACTTCCCAGAAATTGTTGGCCCAAGGGTGTCATTATCGAGACAACTACTGCTAATGATGGCCAAGTTCGGCGGGTTAAAGTCAAAACCAGTACAAGCACATTGGATAGGCCCGTGACTAAGGTAGCTGTTCTAGACGTCGGTTATATTTAGGATTGCAAGCTCATGGCCCCACAATTCGCTTACGAAGGGGGGAATGTTACCGCCGCCACCCTAATACTTTTAAAAAATCTTTACTGTTTCTATTTACTTCATGTTTACTTAATAATTTCTTGTTTTCACTCAAAGCAAACATACACACAAATATGAATAATATATATTTGTACATATTTACATGTATGTATGCTTGCTTTGCTCCTCTTTCTCGTTGCCCAATTGCTAAATATTGGTTTTTAAAATTATTTTCATTTGCTTTATAAAGGAATTTCTTCCATTATTCAGGGCTTTTTTAATGAGAAACGGGCGAGTGAAACACAAATTGTTTTAAAGCGTACAAATACGGAATAAAAATTAAAAATAATAAAATTTAAATTGTGTTCTACAATAAATGAAGTTGTGGTTCTAAATAAAATAAAGATTGTTCTATTTGTCGCTCTTAAAAGTTGCGTTTCATTTAACTTTGCTTTTCGAAGCCAACAACTTTTGTAGATTATAAATAAATAAACAAAACATTTGTGTATTAATTAAAAAAATGCGTTTTTTCTGATCACAAAAAAAATTTGATTTTTTTTATGAAAAGTATAATACTCTCGCCCCAAATGACCATACACTATTAAAGTAGACGCTTTAATAAATAAAATTTGCCAACGGTGCTACAATTCGGCCGAGCCGTTTTCGAGAAAAGTGGCTTCATCCTGAGTGGGCACAAAAAAGCGTTGCTAATGAATTCCATGGAAACTATCATACTCTCGCCCCAAATTACCATACACTATTAAAGTAGACGCTTTAATGAATAATATTTGCCAATCGTGGTACAATTCCGCCGAGCCGTTTCCGAGAAAAGTGGATTTATCCTGAGTGGGCACAAAAAAGCGTTGCTAATGAATTTCATGGAAACTATCATACTCTCGCCCCAAATGACCATACACTATTAAAGTAGACACTTTAATGAATAAAATTTGCCAACCGAGCTACAATTCCGCCGAGCCGTTTTCGAGAAAAGTGGCTTCATCATGAGTGGACACAAAAAAGCGTTGCTAATGATTTCCATGGAAACTATCATACTCTCGCCCCAAATGACCATACACTATTAAAGTAAACGGTTTAATGAATAAAATTTTCCAACCGCGCTACAATTCCGCCGAGCCGTTTTCGAGAAAACTATCATACTCTCGCCCCAAATGGCTCGGCGGAATTGTAGCGCGGTTGGCAAATTTTATTCATTAAATCGTCTACTTTAATAGTGTATGGTCGTTTAGGGCGAGAGTATGATAGTTTCCATGGGATTCATTAGCAACGCTTTTTTGTGCCCACTCAGGATGAATCCACTTTTCTCGAAAACGGCTCGGCGGAATTGTAGCACGGTTGGCAAATTTTATTCATTAAAGCCTCTGCTTTAATAGTGTATGGTCATTTGGGGCGAGAGTATGATAGTTTCTCTGGGATTCATTAGCAACGCTTTTTTGTGCCCACACAGGATAAATCCACTTTTCTCGAAAACAGCTCGGCGGAATTGTAGCACGGTTGGCAAAATTTATTTATTAAAGCCTCTACTTTAATAGTGTATGGTCATTTGAGGCGAGAGTATGATAGTTTCGATGGGATTCATTAGCAACGCTTTTTTGTGCCCACACAGGATAAATCCACTTTTCTCGAAAACGGCTCGGCGGAATTGTAGCACGGTTGGCAACTTTTATTCATTAAAGCCTCTACTTTAATAGTGTATAGTCATTTGAGGCGAGAGTATGATAGTTTCCATGGGATTCATTAGCAACGCTTTTTTGTGCCCACTCAGGATGAATCCACTTTTCTCGAAAACGGCTCGGCGGAATTGTAGCACGGTTGGCAAATTTTATTCATTAAAGTGTCTACTTTACTAGTGTATGGTCATTTAGGGCGAGAGTATGATAGTTTCCATGAAATTCATTAGCAACGCTTTTTTGTGCCCACTCAGGATGAAGCCACTTTTCTCGAAAACGGCTCGGCGGAATTGTAGCACGGTTGGCAAATTTTATTCATTAAAGCGTCTACTTTAATAGTGTATGGTCATTTGGGCCGAGAGTATTATACTTTTCATAAAAAAATCATATTTTTTTGTGATCAGTAAAAACGCATTTTTTTAATTAATACACAAATGTTTTGTTTATTTGTTTATAATTTACAAAAATTTTATTTCTTATAGATTCCAAAATTTATGCTAATTTAATTTTAAATATAAAATTACCAATCCCGGGGAATTTTTACTTCCCGGTTTTTGAATTCTCAAAATCGACGCTATCTTGGCGCACGTATATTAGTAACTTTCTTATTTTTCACAAATACGTACACACATATTGCCAGACGTTTTTGGCAGCTCAATAAGATTTTACAAAAACAAAATACACGTAAAAGCTAAAATATATGTTGACCGCGTGATCTGATGCAGTCACCTGTTCAATGCGCGTTGGTATAGGACGTGCAACACGCATTGAACACCAGCAACTAAACTAAACTGTGCGCCTTATCAAAAAAAACACATGCAGTTTGGTGTTTATGGTGAATATGTAAAAAACAGCCACGTCATCTGTTCAAATGTTTTCAATTTTCAAAGTTACCATCACATAACTTTAAGCTGGCCATGTTTACTGTTCCAACTTTTTGACTACGCTCACGAAGACTCTAACTTTTTTAATCCCGTAGGTAAACAATAGTGAATGTTAAATTGGTATGACTGGTGCAGCATTAAAAGTAGTTGTGTGAATAAATTTTGATTTGTTAAATGAACTTACAAAATAGAAGGTAAGGTTAAATTAGGCAACCTTAGTCAGCTCACTTAAGTCCGCCTTGAATGCCTTGCAGAAAAAAAACCAAAGAAGAGAAGGGCGGAAAAACACACATAAAGAGAGTGGCAATCTACAACCTGTTACCAGGATACATCGGGACACGAAGCTGAAATGAGACGGCTATATATGTCCTTATCTGTGCATCTCTTCTTGACATGATATCGACTTTAATTTTTAATTGTGTTCCTTGCGCAAGAAAGAACTAAACGTTTTTTACAGGCAAAATAACGGTGGTTTTTTGTGAAATTAATTAAATTATTAGAAAAGAAGTGAATTTTGTATTTATATTCGCAGCAAAATGTAACTGTGTTTACTTTAAAGCTTAATTCCTTTTGTGTGTGGCTAAAATGAAAGACTCTTGCCTGCAATGTTTCTTTAAATCCGAAGTATCTGACACGATAAGGACGCCTTGTTGCAATAGACTTCTCTGTTGTTCGTGTTTATCGCCTCTGATTAAGTAGAGCGCTTGTACATTTGATTCGATCTAATCATAAGTCTGTTCAGCCAACTCTAGGCTAGTCATTGTTTTTCGTATTCATACCAATTCTAAATATTTCTAAGGAATTTATATTATGTAAACAGTTTTATTTTGATTAAAAATTTGCATATAATTTTTAGAAATATTAAGTGAATATAAATTTTTAAAGTAAATTAAAGTGTTTTTTTTGCGTTTATATTGGTATCTAAAACTGAAAACACTGAAGAGCAGCGCAGGGCGGGAAGATGAAAAGGGTAGATAGGAAAAAGTAACGTGACGCCAGCCACCTACTTGGGTTGCCCCAGACTTTATAAGTACATCAAGAAATTTTTTGTTTATGAGAATCATACATTTCAAAGTTTTACAGGGTAAACAAACTGTTCTTTAAATATCTGTTGGACTTGTTAACTTCCTACATTCAGTCAAAATGACAGTCTTTTGTAGTATCCCGAGTCGTAAGATGAAGTGCTGCTCTACGGTTCTTTGCCGATGTGGGTGCTAAACGGGTATAGAGAAGGATTGCGACTAAAGTTATTTGAAGAACATTTATGTCCAATGCGGATAACGTCCTGCAGATTGGTACAGGAAAAAAGAATTTTTTTTGGCTTCCTATTAAAAGCGTGGCATAATAGGGTGCGTTGATGGAAATGTTCTCTCTACCAATAAACTCTCTTACTGCAATAGAAAGGGGTACTAAAGTAATATAATGCTGGTAAAGACATTTATTTCCCATTCTGATTAAAAGAACTATTATCGAGATGGTCAGTAATTCAGTTTCTAAAAAAAATTTAATAATATTTACAGGTCTGTGATCATAAGCTGAGAAATTAGAACGTTGACTTGTCTCATCTAGGTGCGTGCCACGAATCCTTCATTTGGAATTGCAGTAAATTACGTGCTCACCTTGAAGAAGAATATCTAAGATGCGCAGTATTTATTGGCTCCTTGGTAAAGTTTGAATAACACCAGAAATCACTCACTAATTAATCATTTTTTTTTTCTAGGAGAATATTACTTAGAACTGTTGCTCTTGACTCCCTATAGAATAACCCAAGATAAATTTGATCAATTTCAATGAAATTCATTCGAGGTGCCACAATGTAACTAAGCGCACCAGTTGCGTTTTGAATAATAGATGGAGGTGAGTTCTTGTTGCTAGGGAGCTGCACTGTGCTCCAGGGAAGGCAGCCAAAATAAGGATTGTTTGATGTGCATTGCATAACACTTGAATTAAATACTTGTGTGAACTCTGCAGAAAATGTTGACACTTTGAGCATAGAAGATAATGATGTAGCACCCTTGTCTTCACCGCATAAAATATTAGAAATAATATTGAAAAAAAATCTTTAACTAATGTATATCTTTATCAATGCATATTTGCATAGTTGTTAAATTGTATTAATAAACAATGAAAATAGGTATAATTAAAGTCAACTCGTCACATTTTTATAAAATTCATAGTGTTTATGGACGCTTGAAAAAACGACGTAATGGCCATGGACGGTGCGTCGTTTTTAGTATTGACATAGTGTCACTTATGAAAGTGTCTAATGTCCCCATATTAAACAACAACAGCTTCGCTTACCAAAGATTTTCTGCACATTCAGCCAGATGCAAAAAATTTCACCACTATAGTACAACCAACACTGGAAGATTTTCTACAATCTACTTTATAAAAACGTTACCATCTTTCTTAAATAGAATACCATAATATACATACATACATAATATACATGGACGTTATGACTTTACATTGATGTCTATCCATCAGCATTATGTCACTTTCTGGTGCGTCACTTATCACATTTTTTAAAGTTAATGTCTTCAGTCTTCTATATCCAGCAGCAACGGTTTTTGTGAATTTTGTCATCCACCTGCCTCAGTCTCCTCTTTTTCACAACTAAGTTGTGCCGCTTTTTGACTTTCAGCTCTTCTTTTTTTAAGTTGTGAAGGACATCAGTGGAGCGATAAACTTTTGTTGCATTTAGCTGGTGCTCCTTCATCACTTCCCGTATTTTTTTTTATGCAAATCCCTGCAAAAATATCGTTGGAAGAGGCGTGTGGGCTCGGGTCATTCTGGTTTTATATTATTTCTATTTTTTTCGCCGCGGTATTTTTCTCACTCCCTTCATCCACCACACCCTGTAGCACTAACGTTTCTATAAATACTGTAGTGTACGCATAAATAGAATTAGTACTGTAGTATTTTAAGAATTTTTTTTTGAACTTGAAAAAGTCAAATTCATTTTTGTTTACAATAAGTATGTCAGCAATAATAAATACTTGAGTTTTATTTGCATAAAATAATTTGTATAAAAAATTGTAATATGAACTCTATTTAAGTCAACTGTTGGCATGGGAATGTTTGAATATGAAATTTGTATTAAGCAAAAATGTTTTTCACATGCCAATGGTTTATGAGAACCAAAGTAAAATTTGCTATTGATTTGTTGGTACCTCAAAATATTGCTGACATATAGATTAATTTAGTATATAAGCTTGTATTTTTTTAAATAAAATTTAGAGTTAAAACGGAATTGAAAAGCGTTGGTATTCTTTCCTCAATAATACTCAAAATGGGCATCTTAATGCACAGTTTAAGCGGCAGAAGTGCTAAGAGAATACTTAACTAAAAACATTAATAACTAAACGTAGTATATGGCGATCCTGCCAGACTGCCAGTTTGAGTAGATAAATTTTAAATGAGCAATCAAGAAGAAATAGACGCTATATTCAAAAAGTGGGAAAATTTACTACTACCCCAGGAAGAATACATACCAATACCAATCATTAGCAAACCAGAGACACCACCTCCATATGTAGCGACGCCAAAGACTGCAGGCCCAAAAAGAATTACAATTCAACAGTACAAAGAAAGAAGACAAAAATATAAAGAGCAGGTGCGAGAGTTTGGGAAGCGAAAAAAAAAATTTTAAACCAAAGAAAAGAGGAGGAATGAAGCGGCGTTTTGAGAAGGCCTGCACGGAATTGCAAAACGTGATAAACATAGAAAAAGGCAACCAGAAGAAGAATTTTATTGCGGAACTAAACAACTTAAGAGAGAAAGGATGGCAGAAATTTTAAAATAATTTTTTTTTCTCAAAATCATATAAATAGAAGGAGAAATAAGATAAAACCAAAAAATTAGAATTAAAGTATAAAGAACATGAAATTAAAAACACAGTAGAGTTTTTTAACAAAAATTGTGGAAAAATATTACTAATAAAAAAAAACATGGGCTTTCAACCTCAATATTAGATTTTTGATTTAGGTAATGAATCTAGAACTACCGAGGAAGATAGAATAGAGTTTACTTTAGAACAACTCAAAATGGGCATCGCAGATGCAAGTGGAAGGCCATGCAAATGCTAATGCTATATATAACAATAAGATAACAATAGATCAAGAAATGATAATAATTTTACTAATAATTTTTGTACTAGTAGTCATAGTTAAATTCTTACAGAATTACATAAAGTTGTAAGAAACTCTGTACAAAATGTATAATTAACAAGACAAAAAAAAAAATTTTTATGGGCTATAGAAATAAATACCATTCATGGAACAAATTTTTTAAGAATTAGAAAAATTAATTGTAAATGCTAGAAAATCTATAGCAAGAAAATACGCAAATGAAACTATACAAAAAAACTAAAGTCAATAGAAGAATTGAGTAAAAAATTCGGAAAACTTGTAAGAGATGAAAAAATTACTCAATTTAGAGACTTAAAAGCAACAGCAATTCAGATATTGACAGAACACAAAGGAGAAAAACTAGTAATAGAGCAAGGAGTTAAAACTCCCATAATCATGTCGGACTTTAAAAGTAAAAAAGCTTCGGATACAATTCTAATTTTCAACGGAAAGCCAAAACATGTTAATATTTTTCTTTCGATGATAGAAATGGTTCATTCTGAACTAAATGAGCAAGGAAAACCGAAACTAATAAAATATTTAATGGCGATAAAATTAATAGACAGAGTCAGAGATATTCTTATTATAGAAAATACACCTACAACTTTCAAAGAACTTAAAACTGTTCTAACAAATCATTTCAAATCCACAAGAACGGCAAGCAGCATACATTTCGAATTAAAGAATACCAAACAAAAAGGCAGTGTACTTAACTTCAAAGAATGAATTAACACTTTGATGGCAGACTTGACATTGATACAGATTTCAGAACTAGAGGACAGTTCAAATCAAGTAGCTCGGTCTACGGTTAAGACTATAAACGAAAAACTGGCGCTAGAAATTATTCAAGAAGGTTTAAATAAAGACATAAGAACCGCTGTAATAGCTGCACAACCCAAGACTTTGGCACAACCCTATGACATCGCAAGTACACAAGAAAGAGCATTACAACTATCAGATAAATTTACGTCCTAACAAATAAATACTAATAATAGACGAAACTATTACAATAACACAAATGGAAACAATTTAGGGTATAACAGAAATAGAAATTATTTTAATCCACAGATGGATAGAAATTTTAACATCAATAGGAATAATAGAAACTATAACAACAGAAATTATAGCAATATCAACAGAAACACTAACATCAACAACAGAAACCATAACAACAGTAATAGAAATTACAACAATAACAGATGCTATAACAACAATAACAATAATTACAATAGATATAACAACAACAATGCATCCAACAGAGGTAATACATACAATAATAATTCAAGAGGAAGAAGCTATTCCAATGTTCATTCTATACAACAACAGGGAAACGTACAAACCCTGGAGACTCAATACGAATGTCCGAACAGGGAAAATTAGGGTTTATACACTACATATTGGTACATCAAATTTTCTTTTTTTATCAGTAAAAAACATTAACTATAAATTAACATTTCTAATAGACACAGGTTCAGAGATATCATTCTGCAAAGAAAATGTAATGTACAACTATTACAAAAATACTGACAATATTCGCCAAATAAGTGGCATTACAAATGAATGCAAGGAAGCTTTAGGTTCTACTGATTTGAAGATAATATTGGGAGAACAAACACTAACACACAGATTTCAATTAGTGGGCGATGATGGAATTTTAGGAATAGATTTTTTCTGTAAATATAGCTGTCAGATTGACTATGAAACACTGACTTTAAATACTTGCATAGAGGGAGAGGAAATAACAATCCAAATAGAGATTAACACGAAAAGAATACATAATATAATTATACCCCCAAGAACAGAGAAGATTGTACCTATAAACATTGACATAAAAAAGGATAGTGTCACATGTAGTAAAGAAATAGTAAACGGAATATTTTTGGCAAACACTATAATACCCAAAGATGGCCAACGTTATGTTAAAATTTTAAATACATTAGAGGAACCAGTGCGACTAGAAAAGTTAGGAGTCACAACAATACCATTAAAAAATTATACAATTTATAAAACTAACAAGCGCAATAACAATAAACATTCAGAGCAGAGATTTAATAAATTGATAGAAAAACTAGATTTCAAGGACATGGAAGAAGAAAATAAAAAAGTCATATGTGATATTCTAAGAAAATATGGAGAAGTATTTCATCTTGAAGACGAACCATTAACGGTAAACAATTTTTATAAACAAAGTATTGAATTAAATGATAACACACCTACTTACATTAAAAACTACAAACTGCCACAGACACATTACTATTAGTACCAAAAAAAGGACAAAACGACACAGAAAAATGGCGTTTGGTTGTAGATTTCAGACGTTTAAATGATAAGATAGTAAATGACAAATTCCCTTTAACCAGACTTGAAGATGTATTGGACAGATTAGGTAGAGCTAAATATTTTTCCACTTTAGACATGACAAGCTCATTTCATCAAATAGAACTCGAACAACAATCTCGACCACTAACAGCATTTTGAACACCGAACGGTCACTTTCAGTATACAAGACTACCATTTGGTTTAAAAATATCATCTAACAGTTTCCAGAGGATGTTGACAATAGCTTTATTTGGGTTAGATTCGGAAGCATTTTTGTACGTTGATGACGTCATTATTTTCGGATGCAGTTTGAAGCACCACAATGAGAACCTCATAAGAGTGTTATAAAGACTAAAACAGTACAATTTGAAGCTGAATCCATCAAAATGTTGTTTCTTAAAACCAGAAGTTTTGTATCTGGGACATTTGATTACAAAAGATGGTATAAAAACCGACCCGACAAAATACAAAGTCATTGAACAATATCCTGTTCCAAAAAACTCAGACGACGTTAGACGATTCATAGCTTTCTGCAATTATTACAGAAGATTCATTCCAAACTTTGCCAAAACGGCAACTTGTCTTAATAAACTCTTAAAAAAGAAAGTAACTTTCGATTGGACAGAAAATTGCCAAACAGCATTTGAGACTCTTAGAGACAAATGAAAAAACCCGCCTATATTACGATACCCGAACTTTGACGAACTATTCATTTTATCAACAGACGCTTCAAACGTGGCTCTGGGAGCAATTCTTTCACAGGGTGAAATAGGAAACGACCTACCCCTATCATAAGCAAGTAGAACATTAAATAAACATGAGAAAAATAAACCAGTAATTGAAAAAGAATTATTAAGTATCCATTGGGGAACACAATTTTTTAGACCATATCTATATGGTAGAAAATTTACCGTAGTCACAGACCTTAGACAACTTATTGCATTGTTTACACATAAAAACCTGTCTTCAAAATAACCAGAATTAGACTTTAACTATTAGATTATAACTTTGATATAATATATAAGAAGGGAGCGAATAACACAAACGCAGACGCTCTTTCGCGTGTAGAAATAAATTCACAAATATTAAGAGACATGATTCCAATCTATATTGATGAAAAAGAAAAGAAAACCTTGGCAATAACAAGAAATATGTTTAACGAAATGAAAACTAAAACTAATAATGAAATGAAAAATAAATATAATGAAGATGAAAATAAAAAGAACGTTCATAGAAAACAAAATATTATAAAAGACTGCATATCTCGAAAGGAGACTGATCACCTTTACATGTGGGAATGTACGTCAATAAATATTATTAAGGGCACCCAAAAGATTGAATTTATATATGATAATAAGCTGCAGCAAGAATTGAAAGAAGGATTTAAAGAGAAAAATGATAAAATAACGAGCATAAGTAGCAATAAAAGCGAAAATCCTATGTTTTCAGGAACATTTATGGAGAAACTTTTATTGTAATTGAAGAAATTGAAATTTAGAAAGTACGTACTATACGATAATGATGAAATATTTAAATATATAACGGTCGAAGAATTTAAAGAAATATATAACAATATAAAGAAAAACGATATAGAAATAATTATATACAAAATGCCAAGAGAAATACAAGGTAACATCACACAATACAGATTGATAGAAGAATTTCATGACTCACCACACGGAGGACATTTTGGAATTAGGAAAACACTTTCCAAACTAAAACAAAGATATATATGGAAAAATATGAATAAAATGGTTAGAAAGTACATAACAACATGTGATTCATGCCAGAAACATAAACAGATAAAAATATAAATTAACCTTTTACTATAACAGATACACCCTCACACGGTTTTGATACTGTTGTAATGGACACAGTTGGACTACTAAGACCATCCGGACAATTTAGATACATACTTACCATGCAGTGCGAACTGACAAAATATGTTGTTGCTTGTCCGATTGAATCAAAAGATGCCGAAACAGTCGCGAAGGCTTTAATAGAACATATTGTATTAAAATATTTATTTAACATTCTCAAAACAGATAGAGGAACTGAATTTACCAATGAATTGATGAGAGAGGGTTGTGTATTATTAAAAATAAAACAAAATTTCTCAACACCTTACCATTATGAAACTTTACGCACGATAGAACGAAATCATCGTGTCCTGAACGAATATTTTCTAAATTTTGTAAATGACAATAATTGGCATGAGTGGATATCATATTATACTTTTGCTTTTAATACGACACCAAATGTCGATACAGACTATTCACCATTTGAACTAATTTTTGGTAGACTTCCTAGACTTCCAAACGATATTTTAGAGGACACCAGAAAATTTTATAATACTGACAATTATTTAAATGAACTAATGATTAGACTTCATCACTCACTACAAAGAGCAAGAGAAATAATTATTGAAGTAAAAAAAGAAAAGAGGATTAGAATCTAAAAAGAATCAAAATAGGATAGATATTAGAATAGGAGATTTAGTTTTAGTTAAAGTTTCAAATAGAAAGAAATATGAACCCCCATACAAAGGTCCATACAAAGCAATAGACATAAAAGATTTAAATGTAGTCATAGAAATTGATAAATCAAAAACAAAAATAGGCATAGATAATTTTTTATTGTAAACAAACTTTATTTGTGTATGGAAAGTGCAACAGAGTTAATAATGAAGTATGAAATTAATAAATGTAAAAATGAAAAAATTCAAAAACATGCAATATATGCTTTTTCAATTTTCCTTCGAGCACTGGTCAATTAAAACAATGGTTATATTTTTGTGACCGCAAGGGAATATTCAATGTGAAAACGTCGCATGTCTGTATGGAACATTTTAAACCGGAGGATTTTGAAAACAACTTGCGATATGAAATGGGTAATTTTATTATTTAATATTGATTAAAATTAAAAGTACATTTTTTGCGAATCCATAATAAGGTTTTACTTATAAAATAATCTTGAAGCGTGGGGCTGTGCCCACTATACATAATGAAGAGGCTTACAAGAAACAAGCAGTCCAAAAGCGTTAAAACAAAAAAATTATTTAAGAAGCAAATGAAAAAAAGTTAACCGAATTAGAGTATGATGGTCTCGAAAAACTCGCAGGCTATATTTGCCACAAATTTAAAAATGATATCCCAGATATCGGAGTGGCACAAAACGAGGAAGATCCATCGTATTCGTTGGTTGATCATGTATCTGAGGGCGGACTAATCAAGCCGACTCCTAAAACTATGAAACACATTGAAGAACTGAACCAAATGTTTCAAAAAAATAATAAAGACGGTCTTCTAATCTAACAAGATTTTGGAAAATATTTAACTAAACAGGCTCATCATATTAAATGTGATGAAGAAGTAAAAAAGCTATTTTTTAGATCAAAAATGTATTTTAAAATACGAAAACTTAATGCAGAGCTTAAAGACTACAGCATGACCAAAAAAATAAAATTAAATAAAAACTTAACTTATATTTTAAACATTTTGGTTTTAATTATATTTTGAAAATAAAATTTATATACTTTCAGTTATTTGTCATTAAGGTCATTAATATTTATTATATATGTATTTTCCTTATAAAAAGATAAATTTTGAATAACTAAGGAAGTAACGTCTAAAATTAATATTTTTTTATAAGTATTTTCATATAAGCCAAATTTAAAACTTTGGTAGTCCGAAATAGCTCTTCTTCTTCCTCTTTAAGCCCTAACCCGAAATTCTTACTCGACCATGTCTTTATTCTTCCCATTTAAAATTTTGTTCAAATCGATGCACCCGTTTAGAAGTTATGCAAATTTTTCCAGTTTTGCGCCAAAAATCTCCTACACTTTTAACAACAAACATTTATTTTTATTCTATTGTGACGTAAATGCGCAGTAGAAAAATTTTTTGAACAACTGAATGTGCAATCTTGTTTTATTGATTCATGCTATGTACCAAGGGTTTTACTTTATGTCGACGGACTCCACAGTCGCTTTCAAAATATACTTAACTCTAGGTAGATTCTTATTTCTATACCAAATAAAGTAAAAGTCCAGCAAAACATACATATAAAAATAGCATATTGTGTGTATATTTCGTCTAACCAAATTAATATTGATATGAATACTACTCGTATTCTTATTTACAAAGTTAGTTGGTTAAATAGATGATGTTTACAATTACACTACTAAAAAGAAGATAGATGCAAAGAATGCTGATGAAGAACGTAGCGGTCCAGAAAGTGCAGCATTTCATTCTGGTAGCGTCTAATTTTTCTTGTTTTCTTTGAAAAAAACATCCACAAACATTTGTAAAACAATGTTTTCTTTCTAAAAAAAAAGTTGGAATTTAAATAAATAAACTAAAGCCAGAATTAATTTTCATTTCATTTAGAGTATTATTTTCAACTTTTCCTTGTGGTTATTAGTTTGCTGGCTTTTAGTCGTGTATTATTTTACACATTTTTGCTCTCAAGTACATTTAATTTTAAACTGCTTCCATTTAATGTGCATACCGTCCAGTTTTTAAGTCTTACGTACCATTCCTAAGGCCACAAAAATTTTCTTTGCTAATATCTGCTTCTATCTTACTCTCTCGTTGCTACTTTTTGCTAGTAAACTTACTTAACATACCCACATTAATCAAACAAAATATTTTAAGATAAAAAATAATCTTAAGAAAAAAAAGTAATAAACATTTAACAACACATATACGTAATACTCGTTTTTCATATGACTTCTTGGATGTTTATCATGACCATTTTTATGACTACCAACGCACAATTCTTCGATATACAGGACCTGACATATAATCATGGATATCTACGAATTAAAATAAAGGGCGTAAAGATTATCAAAAAATATATTAAAATAATACAAGTTATTAATAGGCACAAGATGTGGAAACAGCAAATATACTACATAAATAAATATTAATAATCTCTCAAACACCTATGCTAGAAACATAACTGCGACGAACGACGAATTTTTGATCGCGAATATTTGCCGTCAAAAATAGAACAGATTTTTGTATATGAATAGGTACACAATCATGACTTCGGACGAAATTCGTCATACGCGGCGAACTTTGCAATGGCTTGTATGTATATCGCACGATAGCGAAGGACGAACATATCTGTAAAATGTGACCATGTTTCGAAGTATTTTAGTGAGTAGAATTATTTTACTGGAGTAATTGATTTATTTGTATATAATAGCATTAAATATGAATGCACAAATTAGTAGTTTAATATGAAAATACTTTTTTGTTGTGTTTTTGTTTTTAATGATTCATTTTTTAAAAATTACTCTTTTATATGGTTACGCTAAGGCGAATTTATATAGGTGATTACACGGCTACAACAATGCAACAACACAGAAAACAACAGGGAATTTGTTGCTACAAAATGTATGTATGTTATATAACAGACATATGTTGTGTAAGAAAAAAAAAAGAAACATAAGAAATTGGAAAAAATTAGACAAGTATTTTTTAATTTTTTTACCAGAATTCGGCGTGATGCATTATGCAAGAAATGCACGTTGCGTCCTGTTGCACAACTTGAGAAGGATGTACAACAGATTGCAATATTTGTCGTGTAGTTGTATGAAGTTGCGTGTTGGTTGTACAAAAGGTCAAGAAGTCTTGAATTTTTGGCAACGTTAGTGGACATGTGCACAAAATTATTCTATTTTACTTTTCATTTTCGTAGTGACAACATAGCAAACACAGCGCAAAAGTAATCTATACATTTAAAGAAAATTAATATATGAATTAAAATGGAGGATTTAGATGAAATGCGTGCAAGGTTTTTGAAAGTTTGTTGTTCAAGAAAATATATTTTTACAAAAAATTTACCTTTTTACAAAAACGTACCCTTAACATTAAAAAAAAAGACAAGTAACTTTTTATTAAATTCTTTTTGAAAAAGGTATTACAAAAGTATCATTTTAAAAGAAAGTATTTGTTTTACAAAATGTATCTGTTTTTTAGAATATATTTTCTACACAAAATATTTTTTTTGTTTTTGCAAAGAGTACCTTTTCGCACAAGTACCTTCTTTCAAAGTCCTTTTTATAAAAATAACTTTAACTTTTTAGAAGTGGTATTTTATAAAAACGCACTTATTAAGTATATGAGTATAATTTTGTACAAAAGAACAGGCGATACCTGAATGAATATTTTACCGTAATTTTTAAGATTTTTAATCAAAATAGAATTTTGAATATCTTTTTCCCAAATAGAGACTTTCTTGATTTAGTTGCTTATCACCAAACTTCTTGTAAAAATTTATTAAACATACTTAGCAATATGAAACAATTTTATTTTTATTTATTAGTACTCTAAAACTATCGCTGGTGGGTAAATATTTAAAAAATGTTGACGTTTACCTGTGTATATTTTTTTTAATCAAACATTTTCAATACAACTGAATTAAATGAATTTATTCGTTGATTTTTGTAAACAAATTACAAAACGATTTGACTTTAACGGTGCAACATTAAATAAGCTTTCTTACTTCGGCTATCAAATCGTTATTAACAAAAAGGTTTCTTCACTAGCAGGTCTAATACAACTTTTTTAAATTGAACTGAAGACAGTGAAATACAAAATTTAAATGCAGAAGTTAGGGTACTCCGCCACATAGAGTTTAATAAATATTTAAAAAATTTAGAAAATGTTACAGTGAAAGAGTTTTGGCGCACAATCTTAAAAATTTCTAGAGCTGATAGTGAGTTTGTGTTTCTTACTTTGTTGAGGTTTGCATTAAATTTCATTTGTCTCTCTTGTTCATCTACAAACGTTGAATGGATATTTCAAAAGTAAACTTAATTATAGTAGATTAGCCAACGCCACATTAGAGGTTATTTTATATACTCAAGACTATTTGTTAGTTAAAAATTGATGCTATATTTTGGTAAATTTAAAACCTTCTCAGTATTATAATCAGAAATGTGTAAAATATTTTCAACTTGTTATATAATTTTGATTACTTTTATAAAATAAGTCATTATTTTACTTGTTGGCTTTAAACCAGAAGCATACACACATACCTATGCATTTTGTCTTATGCTTACTTGTTACTTTTTATCTACATTTGTATGTATATTTTTGTTTTATGTATTTATCGTAAATTCATTAAAAGTAACAACACGTACTAAAGAATAAAAAAAAAACGAAGAATTTTTTTCTAAAATTAAGATTCTTTTCTAAAATTAAGTTTTTTTCTAAAATAAAAACTTTCTTTCGACGAGTGAAGAGATTTCTATGAAAATTTCTGGCACCATTGCATGTATCACTTAACAGTGAATACTGTTTACATCGATACCCTTATTTGATTGATTTTATAAGAGAAAATATATTTGAAACTGAAAAAATGCATAATAAAGTTAAGAAAAAAAAAAAAATAATCCTGAAAAAGTCGACAACCACATTGAGAATCTCAAAGTGAAATTTAAAAAGATTCCAAATGAAATTGAAAAATTAAAATTTAAAGTAGGAAATTAAAAGACAAAGTTGTCAGCACTCTATCGAAAATATAATGCCAAAGCAAATTTATAACAGATAAACTCACGGCGATAATGAATATGTTCATTTGTTGGGGGTGGGTCACAACTTAAATGGAACACCAAAGTCTTCCAGGAATGTTTGCTGTGATACTTGGCTCGGTTTGTTTTACTTCAATGTTGTTTTTTTTTTATTAACGCTTGATATTATAGTACTTTTTATAGTTGAACATTGTTGCGATAAGGTTTATTTTTTTGTTTCTTTCGAGCCCTTTTCGATTTGCTTCTTTTAAATAGAGACGTCGTCTTCATTAATGAAACTTTCTAAGCCAAAACCACAAGTTCAAATTACAGAATTTTAAAATTTACAGACAAGATTGTTTAACTCAAGGAGGTGGAGTCTTAATAGCAATAAGAAATTCAATACCGCATTATCGTGTATCGAAAACGTCAACCGCTATAATAGAAAATGTTTTTATAGTTATATGTATCAATTACAGCCCAATAAAACTAATTTCTGCATACTGCCCACGATACACAAACACTTTAATTAACGAAATTACACGAAATCACTGATCAATCTTCAGAATTTTTTATTTTTGGAGACTTTAACGCTCACCACACCAGTTGGAACTGCCAAGATGTTAACACTGCGGGAAGAAAACTTTATAATCACAAGTTAAATTCTAATTATTATATTCATTATCCTTACAACTTTACTCGTTTTGGACAGAGAAATACCCACACACAATCTTCAGTAATAGATCTTTTGTTGACGATCTCGAATCTTAATATATCACCAATAGAAACTCAGCCGGGACTTCTTAACTCCGACCACGTCCCCATAACATGTCAAATCTACGAATCATTCACACAAAGAACAAGATTAGTGCCTCTGTACAAACAAGCAAATTGGAATGAAATTAGTACATTAGTTGAAACAGAAATTCGAAAGAATAATCTCCTTTCTGTTCCTCAAAAACAGAAATTGCCGCAAAAGCACTGGCATAGTGTTCCTTGATGTTGAAAAAGCCTTCGACTCAATATGGCACAATGGGATTATATACAAGCTTAATATCTTCAAATACCCTATTTATCTACAAAAAATTATTAGAAGTTTTCTGACAGACCGAAAGTTTAAAATTTTATAGTTAACGTTTTTTCAACACAAAGAGATTTCACAGCAGGATTTCAGCAAGGCATAGTCTTATCTCCCTTACTGTGTTCAATATATACAGCAGACTTTAGAGCTCAAAGAAACGAAAGCACAGCTTTTTACGCAGGTGACACTGCAATAATCACCTCTGGAAAAGTTTCCAATTCAATCGTCAAAAATATGGGGAAAGAACTCGCAAAATATTTCAAAAAATGGAAAATAAAAATTAACGAGGGAAAAACACAGGCGACTATTTTCCCTTTTAACAGATCACCAAAGAGAACACCTCAAACCACATTACCAATACAAGAATCTACAATCCCACTCACAGATAACGTAATATATCTCCGAGTTGTTTAGGATAAATTTTTAACATTTAAACAACATATTTTTCAATCTTGTGAAATGCGGCAGAGCCCTTTACCCTCCTCTAAATAAGAAATCTAAGTTATCACAAAAAAAAAAAACAAACTTATATTGTACAAAACGTGTATTCGTCCGATAAGGACATATGGCTGCCAGGTATGGTCTACTAGATGGGCAAAAACATATTTACAAAAACCTCAAATCATTCAAAATAAAAATCTCAGATCCGTTTTAATCTACCTAGGAGATACCCCACTGTCCTAACCAAGAAATGTTTAAATCTGTTATTGATAGATTAACTACAAGATTTGAATTCAGAAATAAGTGTTCTAATATTGAAAAATTAACAAATTTGTAAAATTGTTTTCTTTTTCAGCAACTTCAGTAAAGAAGATGCATGAAATAGAAAACACGAAAAAAAATTTCTATAAAATTTAAGAAGTTTTCCCTATCTTTTCCTTAGAACTGTTAGTACCAATATAAATACTGTATACAAAATATTAATAAATTAAGTAATCTATTTGTTTCAATACTTAAAGTCAATTCTCAAACCATATATATAGACTAATATATATAATTTTTAAATATTTTACGTGTAATGATGATAGTGTTAATAAATTAAATTTTTTTTTACAATCCCAGCAAAAAATTAGACATTGCCTTAAAAAGTTATTGCCATATAAAGACTTACATCTGTGATTGCCATTTTTTGTAACTCGCTTACAAAACACATTACATTATTTCGCAAGAGAATTGAATTAGTTCTTAAAGTTACAAGAGAATACGAGTACCTCAAAATATTTACTAATAGTCGTTATAATTTCCAGTAATAATCAATGTAATCGATTCTCAGTAATTGATTATAAAAGTCTAATGCCTTGTTAAAATCATTAGGTTGATAATCTAGTTGGAAAGTCCTTCCGACAAAAATGCTTAATTTCACACTCGATTACGTTTTTTGCTATATTTTTCATTAAATCTAATGGGTTGGTCATACTATAATTGTTAGTGTGTAAGAATAAAAAGATAAATAAAAAAACCAGGTTTAAAAATTTTGAATTAAATTGTTTTATTTGTTTAAATGTTACCTTTTTTCAACAATTGGGTTTATTCTCGTTCAAATTGCTCTAAAAAAAATGAATATTTTTAGAAATTGGAAGACCGCGACACAAGTTTAATTAAACCGTTAGGAGTTTTACTCGTTAGAATGCAAATTAATACTTTAGATTCAAACAGAGTAATAAAGTCACAAATTGAAGACATTTTACATTAAACATTGCCGGCCACCTTGCATTAACACCGTTAGAGGCAATTTAAAAGCAAGAATTAAGTATATTAAAAATATTTTATTAAGTAAAATTATATTTTCAACATAAAGTTAAAATTTTATGGTTTTTACGACAGACCCAAAAATTGAATTGCGTAGCAATGGTTTTTACCACAGACCCATAAACTGAACCCTTACGGGATGGTTTTGACAGATCCATAAACTGATAATTGTAATTACGTAGTAATGGTTTTTACCACAAACACATAAACTGGACCCTTGCGGGATGGTTTTGATAGATCCATAAACTGATAATTATTAAATTTTTCGCTTATAAAGGCGGTTGGCCGGATATTACCCAGCCGAATATGGTGTATTGCACCAGTAGACAACCCAGGCTCGAAAAACTTCTTCCTGTGAGCACTTGGGAGCAAACCTCAGGAACGAGAACTAAAGCCACCTGACCAGAATAGTAAAATGTCGGATCTGCGTACTGAAAACCTGGAAACTGGTCCCGCACAATCTCCGCCACGTGCATTTTCTTTACTTTTGCTGTAATGGAAATTTGTTTCGTCGAGTCACAAATATACGTTATCAGGATGCGGCAATAGGAATTAGAAATAGGTATCCCTAACTTCCTAACCAAGTCTTCACTTATATAGCTAATGCTAGAACACAGATCTATTATTGCGCGAATCTGATACTTTTGACTCCCTATCACCAGCTTAGCCTGAAGCGTCGGCGAAAGGGTTGTCACATGACGAAGTGGCAATGGAGTTGTATCGGTTGCAGAAGCACGTGACAAAGCAGGTTTTTTTTCTTTTGTTTTCCGTCGGCGGACTTAGGCACTTTGCGAGTAGGGGAGTGCAAAAGGGTGTTGTGATTTCCCTGACATTTGAAGCATTTTCCGGTACTTTGGCAGTCTTTTATATAATAGCCAAATACTAAAACGTGTCGCAACTTTTTTTCGTGAGCTAAGTTACGAAACCGGAAACAACCTCTGAATGGGTGATTTTTCTTGCAGAGGACGCAATATGGTGCACTGGGCTTTGTTCCGGAAGTGGCTTTAGAAGCAGCTTTACAGCCAGCGCTCTCTACTGGACTCGATGTTTCAACTTTGTCATCATTCAAAATACGCACTACCGGCAAATCCACCTTTGAAGCCGTCTCTGCTGGTTGTAAAGAAACTGGCTCGGGAGCCGCATCCAAAGACGGAGTCGTCGCTGTCACCGCACTTGCGTCGGACACCTCCATCGCTTCCTCGTAATCTTCAAGTAAAGCGTCTTCAAAAAATGTAGGTAAGGCATCCATAGTACTAGGAAATAATGAAGGTTAAAATATGATATATAATAAATTTTAGTTGGTCAAAATGACCAATTTGGGGATATGTCGTCTTACAATCCCATTTTCCGTCCGTATGTCCGCCACGCGAATGTGATCATCACTTCCAGGATATGGCTTAACAACACGACCTAATTTCCAAGACGTTGGAGAAAGCTGTTCATGGCGAATTGCGACTAAGTCACCTACAGATACGTCCCTTTAGGAAACTTCCACTTGTACCGTTTATGCAAATTGACAATTATTCATTCTTCCACCGAAGGCAGAAGTGATGAGTAAATGCTTTAAATTTTCTGTAGACTAATAGGCGAGACTAATAGGCGTTTCGTAAATTGACGGTTCAGGAGGAGCTAAAATTGGTGAATCTATCAAAAAATGACCTCGTGTAAGAGCTACTGTCTCATTAGGGTTATCACTTATTTGGCAAAGCGGCCGAGAATTAAGAAAAGCTTCTATTCTAGCCAGAACCGTTGAAAGTTCCTCAAACGTATATTTGACCCCTTGAGCTTCTTTGTGAAAGTAGAGCTTAAAACTTTTGACTCCTGCTTCCCACAAACCTTCCATATGGGGAGCACCAGCGGGAATAAACCGCCATCACAAGCCAGTAACATTAAAAGTAGAACACATTCTTGCTTGACTCTCTAATAAAAACGTCCTAAAAACCCTTTATAATTCTCGTGAAGCGCCAACAAAATTTGTACCATTATCGGAAAATATTGTATTCGGACAACCCCTTTTGGATATAAAGCGATTAAAAGCAGCCAAAAACCTATCCGTGGTCAAATCTGATACTGCTTCCAAATGTATTGCCTTCGTAGAAAAGCATAGAAAAATACAGACATATGCCTTTAAAACCTGACGTGATCTAACGCTCGAACTTTTCATATCAAATGGACCTGCAAAGTCCACACCAGTAGTCGTGAATGGCCGATCTACAACCGTCCTCTCTGGTGGCAAGGCAGCCATTATCTGTTTACATGAGCGCTTACGATCAAGAATGCAACGCTTTACAACGGTTGCGGACCAATGTTTTCAATCTTAGAATCCAATATTCGATTTGTAAAATCCTTAGCATTAACTGATTCCCTCCATGAATTGAAATTAAATGAACAAACTGAGTCAAAAGAAATGTAAAACGACAAGAATATGGCAATAAAATCGGATGTCGTTCCGTATATACTAAAGATGGAGATTTTGCTAATCGTCCATTAAGTCGCATAACTCTTTCTTTATGCAGAAATGGATTTAGAGTTAAAAGAGAACTCTTTGAAGAAAGAGGTTTTCCCTCTAAGAGACACTTATAATCATCAGAAAAATGTACTTTTTGGGTAATAATGGCTAAACGAATTTTCACCCGTTTTACTTCTTCGCCAGAGATGCTAAGTGACCCATATGAATAGCGACCTTTATGTGCCAAATTATCAAAAAACCTAAGTACTCTAAGGGCACGATCAAAAGAAGAAAATCTCTCCAAAATTTCATCATAATCATCAAAAAATTAAGCATGAGATTTTACAGCACGTGCCTCTAGATCAGTATCAATTATAGTAAAATTTCTCAGATTCCATTCAGATTTATTTTTCTGAAGCCAATGTGGCCCATACCACCAAAGATCACAATGTGCTAAGTCTGAGGGCAGCAGAATTATCCTCTGATTTCAGAGGGTGCCAATTATGACTGCCAACAATTTCCTGAATTTTACAAACTCTGTTGGCAACAAAAGTTGTCCAAGAACAAGCGTCCTTTCTAAGCCAGGAAAGGACGATCGAAGAATCAGTCCAACAATAAATCTGACGAAGTGGCACGTCAATCTCGCCTAATACAGTTTTTAAAAGATCAGATGCTTAAACTGCAGCACAAAGTTCCAAACAAGGTAAAGAAACTGACTTAATAGGAGCAACCTTGGTCTTACAGGTTAACAAATTAATAATTATATCGCCGTTAGGTTTTTCAATACGTATATATATCACCCCCGCATATGCTTTCTCTGAGGCATCAGAAAAAACATGAAGCTCAACGGCAGACCCAGGTTCATAATGAACCCATCTTGGAATCTGTATATAATTAACCTAATGGTATGAAGCAACAAATCTTCCCCATTCCGCCTTTGTCGTTGGCCTTAGTAAGTCATCCCACTCTATATTATCCTGCCAAACCCTTTGCATGATCATTTTCGCAACCACAAGTACCGGACCTAACCATCCTACGGGATCATATAGCTTAGCAATAATGGACAAAACTTCTCTTTTGGTATATTCAGATCGCAACGTAATTGGATCCACTTTAAAGTAAAATGCGTCCAAATGAGCATTCCACTGAAGACCAAGAGTTTTCGAACTACTTGACTCAATAAAAGTCAATAGTTTGGCATCAACCAAATGATCAGGAGGAAGTTTTTCCAAGATGGCCTTTTCATTAGATGTCCATTTTCTAAGTTCAAATCCCGCTAATAATAAAGCTGCTATGAGTTGATCACGAGCGATCAACAAAGTGGAGACATCATGAGCCCCAGTGAGTACATCGTCGACGTACATACACTTTCGCAGAATATGTGCTGCCAGCGGGTACTCATTTTCAATTTCGTCAGGCAACTGTAGAAATGTACGAATGGCAAGATAAGGTGTACAATTGAACCCAAAGGTCGAAAAAAAAATACGCAGAAATGGAGTATGTGCCCCATCCAATCTAATTTGCCGATACATTTGAGTTATGTCACAGTTAAAAACAAACCTAAAAAGTCGCCAACGTGGTATAAGCAAGACCAGATCTGCTTGTAATGTGGGTCCCACATAAAGACAGTCGTTTAGGCTATTGCCTCTAGAATTTTATTAGATGCATTAAATTTCGTAGTTTTGCGATCTAATTTTATCACTGGATGATGCGGTAAGTAACAAACCATATCAGGGTAATTATTTGTTACAGGTTTCATATGACCTAAAGATAAGTATTCGCTTACAACGTCGTCATACATTTTCTTTACTAGAGGTTTTCGTAATAGAGAAGACTCGTTTCTTAAAAACTGTGACATAACATTCCCTTTAGATGAACCTAAAAAATTTTTTTCAGGAAAATCCGCTCTGAATGGAAGTGTTACAACATAACGACCACCTGGATCTCTATGAGGGGTACTTTTAAAATTCTTCTCACAAATCATATCGTCAGGCGAAATTATTCTCTTTTTTGGTGGTTCCTCTAATTATCAAAATCTAAGTAAATTTCTGTTCAAATTATCCTCCTCAAAAAATTCTACTCTAGTTGAATTAACTTGCAACAGAGATTGACGTATAGGCCCCGTAATAAGGCACCCAAATACCGTTTTTTGAGCTATTAACGACCCTAAAATGTTCCGCTGAATTTCACCTGTGATAATCAAAGGATACAAATCCGCACCTAGTAATAGATCGACAGGCCTACAATCAAAGAATTTAGGATCTGCCAAACGTATATTTGGCAAGCTCCTGCGAAGTTCATCCTTTACTATAAAGGATGGTAGATAACTGGAGATTTTTGGTAAAATAAGTGCCGTAGTCGTCAAGCAAATCGAAGAATCCAAAGGAGAACCTATTTCAATATAACAGAGTTTCCGGATAGAGGCAGAGACTGTTTGGTTTAAACCCGAAATTTTGGCATTCGTAGAATGCGCAGACATTTTTAAACAGTTCTGCAATCGCTCAGAAATAAATGATGTTTCTGAAGCGGGATCAATCAGGGCGCGAGCTGGGTACGTAATATCCTGGTGACGTATATTCACCATTGCCGTCCCTAATAAAACAGTCTGACTCTGAGAAACATGATATACTTGACGATTTACAGGAGCCGAAGTTACTATACCGCGAGAGGTAGATGATTGTGCTGGCTCTATGGGTCCAGGGTTATCCTGCGTAAAATGAACGCCTGAATCCGCAGCCGAGTTAGAAGAATTCCTAACTAAATCCTCCTTAACGCAACAATGAAATTTTTTAACTGTTGAAAATCTTTCTGAAATCGAAAGATTTTTAAATCGTTTGCAATCTCGTAAAAAATGGCTTTGATTTTTACAAAGAAAACAATTATTTGACGTTGATGAACTCGCGTAATGTGCCTTTACCTTCTGTACAACTTTCTTCTTTTCATGTGCGGAGCCCCTGGTATCGCGTAAACATTCTAATGTCTGAATCCTTTTTGTCAGAAAGGCATCTAAATCCTTCCATTTAGACAAAACAAATTTGTCCTTAATACTTTGTTCCCACAAAGTAACAGTAATATCTGGAAGACTCTGCACACAAACAAAAACAATAATTGGATCCGAATTCTCAGTCGACACATCATATATGGACAAGGCAGACAGGCAGCTATTTATGCCCTTTTGTAAAGACTTAAGATTCACACAAGTCTCCTTATCTAAAACTTGAAGGTTGAATAGAACTTTAAGTTGGTTATTAACCAGTCGTTCAACATTACTAAGACGCGCACTATTCACATATAACGCAGTAAATAAATCCCTAAAGGTGGGCCCTTCAAACGTGTCAACGTCGCAAAGTGGCAACGACAAAGTGTGACCTGAAACATCAGCACTGCACGGATGTGCCATGTGAGAACTATTACGTTTAATTTCCGATTCAAACTCGCGCTTCTTTCTATTTACTTTTCCTAAACACGTAAAATAGGCCGTATATGAAGCGCGACACTTTGCCGTTATAGCATCACCCTGATCCAATTTTGTATCTTTACAACTTTTTAAAAAATCTAAACACTCCTCCTGTATCAACTTAACTTTGTCCCACAAAAGTCTTAACTCTTCGCCATGAAGCTCTAATGTATCGACTGTGTGTTCTTCATCTTTTATATCATTAAAGAAAGCTTCAAATTCTATAAGAGCATCCGAAGCTCTAACAAATCTATCAAGTGCTGTAATAGACATTATTTTTTAATTTTCGGCAAATCAAAACCAAAAATTTAATTTTAACACTTATTGAAAAAAATCAATAATTATCCCTAAATTTTAATCAATTTATATTCAAACAAAAAAGAAATATTAATTTAAATATAATTAATAATTAAACACAAAACAATATTATCAATTTAAAACAAAATAAATGATAGTCAAACCGACCGACAATAGGGTGCAATTCGTAAATTCAAGAAGAAACACCGATGTAATGTTAATGTACGTATATGTATGTATGTATTTATGTAATCTTTATTATTACTTACAAAAAACACACCACTATTTCATGCACTTGATATTTATTTTTAATGCTTATAAAATTTTATACACTTTATATATTATTTTTTTATATTCCGTAGGCTTCAAATTATTTTTACTTTTATAATAATTATTTTCACTATTTCAATAAAAAAAAAACACACCGTCGATTTATTGCGTAACAAAAGAAAATAAATCAAAACAAACGTCAAAAAAGTGAACTGCAAGCCGATCAACCACCGCACATACGTAGGTATGTATGTAGATATAAAAAGGCAAACAAATAAAACAATCCGTATATATGTATGTGTTTTATTTATCCTATTCCTTACACTTTGTAAATTATTGATCCACTTCCACTTTAATTAAAAATCACTTATTTAAAATGAAATTACGCACCTTTATTTCAAATGAATTTTCCAAAAAATGACGATGAAATTTGGTGTTGTTAAAATGGAGTTGTAGATCCTTTAAAAGAAACAAAATAAGGGTGGTTATCCTCCAATAGAATATTACTTCCCAAGATCCGGCTCGAATGGACCAAAATGTTGATGTGTAAAGAATAAAAAAGATAAATAAAAAACCAGGTTTAAAAGTTTTGAATTAAATTGTTTTATTTGTTTAAATCTTACCCTTTTTCAACAATTGGGTTTATTCTCGTTCAAATTGCTCTAAAAAATTAATTTATTTTGAGAAATTGGAAGATGGCGACACAACTTTAATTAAACCGTTAGCGGTTTTACTCGTGAGAATCCAAATTAATACTCCGAATATACAAAGTTGATAAAACTGGAGCATAATTTAGATACAAACAGAGTAATAAAAAGGCGAATTAATAGAGTCACAAATTGAAGACATTTTACATTAAACAATAATGCATAATAGGTAGTCCACACCTGAAGAATTTATATATTGATGATAGTCAAATTTGTATTAGGATGAAAATTCATTTAGACTTTTGTAAATTATTGTAAATTTTATTGTAAATTTTATTAAAAATCTTTAATTTATTAATGTGAACTTTACTGTCATACTACGACCCCTTGAGAAAGTGAACAAAAAATTCACGAAACGTTGGGGAAATATGTAATAAAGAATTGTTTTTTATTTACATGGATATATTTAGGCCTCATTAGCTAAAAGTGTAAGATCACACATACAAAAATCAAGATTTGGTGGCCAAAATAACAACAATAATTCATTTATTCATATTATATCATCGTTATGATATAATGGTCAGAGCTCGTAGACTAATAAATTTATCATGATATGAAAATTAATTTTATATCTTATATAATTTTCTTCTTCGCACTGTTCAGTAACTAAAAATTGTAGCTTGTTGTTGCTTATTTTTACTAAAGCGTGTATATCAAGGTACATTCATTTTAAATAAAATTTATTTTAAGTTAAATAAATGTACCTTGGTATTTTTGCAAGTAGAGAGTGAAAAAATATGAGAGCTAGTAAAACTTTTACTGGCAAGAATTAGTCAAAAAGCTGTTTTTTACTTTTGATTACAAAATAATTTGCTTAAAAAATGTACGAAAAAAGTCATATTTGTAACATGACGAAAGAATATTAAAAATTATATACAACAGCATTTTTGTTAAGAACCCTCTAGCTTTGCAAGTTTTTTGTATTTATAATAATGAAAAGTAAACAAGCCAGTGATGAAACATTCATGTTCTTTTTTCGGTGCAATTTTAATAAAAATACAATTCCTATGTACAATTATAAATTTTATTTGCATTTACATGTATAAAAAGCTTAGATTTTTCTTAATATAATTAATTTAATATCTTAATAACAATAGAAATCTTTGTTAGAACTAACTGCAAAAAAATTGTATTTATGATTTGCTTAAACATTATAAACACTTTTAAAAATTACAAAGTAATTAAAAAAATTTAAAACATTTCATGTACACCTTTTTAGCAAATATTTGGTTACTTAAAGTATTATTTTCAATTTTTCTTTGTGGTCGACATCAGCTTGCTGGCTTATAGTTGTCTATTGTTTAATAAATTTTTTCACTCTGCACTGATGAAAATAAAATTGAAAACTTTGACTTGAAATTGGGAAAGTTAAACATGAAATTGGGAAAAGAAAGTAGAACTAAACCATGCTAATTCAAATTACGTTTTTCAAAGTGAAATTGAAAAATTTAACTTAAAAACAAGAAACAAGAAAAAGTTGTAAACACCACAGATGAATAACCAGATCCGAAACGAAAAATTCAGTGTGGCCAGATTCCAGCTTTCGTTAGAGAGGGATAGTAACAGTTCTTGCTTTTTTAATATTACTACCTCTTTCTGATTATAGCTGGAATTTGACATTTTATTTATTTACAAAAATTGTCAAGATTTGTGGTCAAGATATTGTGAGTTTGTTTAAAGTGTTATAATTTATCAATAATTAAAGTGATTAAATCGTTTTAATGTTGATAATAAATCTAAAATTAAAGTTAATAATTTTATTTGAATATTTTTGTGTGTGTTTTTTGTCTCAAAATCATAGAAAATAACGGTTGAAAAATCAACCACAATAACAAAGCAAAAAATCTAACAAAAGATGTAAGTTTAACAAAGTTGTTTTTAATGTAAATTAGATATTAATGAAATTATCTGGTTTCTTTCAGGAGTCGCCGCTGCATAATGGGTTGTGCCGAAGGAGAGAAGCTGCACCAGTTCCCGAAAAATCCGGCCAAGTAAGTTTGTATATAAGTTTCATTAGTGACATGCTTGCGGCAGGTTTTTTACATTAGAGGAACTGTGTTCCTTTTCAATGTACAAAATCTTATTTAATTTAGTTTGATTCCTAGATAATTGGAATTGTATGTTTGATAAGATTTTATCTTATCAAACATATACATATTACGGTGTTTCTCCCAATAAGAAAAATTTAAGGGATTTAAAAAAAAGTGCGTGTGTTAATAAGTGTTTTAAGCAGATAAGAAAACAAGTGCAAAATGACTAAAAAAAGATTTAACAAAATAGTGAAAGTATAAATTTAATTGAAAATACAGAAAGAATATTAATTGTTGTACAAGAATATGAAAGCTCCAATATAATTCAACAAGCAGAATTAGTGCAGCAAATTCAGTAGTCTAAGAGAAATAAGATCGTACTCTTCCAGTCTTCAAATATTTATTGTTTTTAATTACTGAAAACTGGAAGTAGATCGATGAAATTATGTTTTTAAAATAAAGGTATATTAAAATTTTCTTTTTTATATTTTAACACAGATTGTAGCGATGCATTGCTAACTGCCCTGAGATGGAAATCAATAATTGCTGAAATTGTTTTAAAACTGCTGAAATAAAACATAAAATTTTGCTTATTATAAATTGTTTCTTTTTTTATTTACTTAAATAAAAACCGTAAAAGTTATCATTAAAGTTAAAATATATTATAACAAAAATTGTATGTTTTTTCTTTATATAAGATTTTTGAAATACAAAAGTAAGTATTATTATTATTGATTAAAACTTTCACTTTTATTCACATCTTTGGAATTTGTAAATTTAGTAGCTAAAGCATATGTATATGTTGTCGGAGAAAGTATGGTTTGAAATTGATTTCTCACAAAAAATTGTTGTATTTTGGATCAATTTTAATAGATCAATTTTAATAAAACCCATTTCCTTCCATTTCTGGCTTTTGATAGTCTAATTTAATACCGATACATTTAGACGGTGGAATAAAGGCCAACAGCAGATTGGTTTGAACTTTTGATTTTTTAGATGACTTCACAGTGGGTGTAACGGTCGCTATCGGTTTTATATTGGCATTTTTCTAGATTTTCTTGGCCGTTTTTGCTTAAGGTTCTGGAGTTCATATACCTTAAAAAATATAAAAACACAAATATTAGTTTTGCTACAGTAACCTAGATTGTTATAACTAACTTACCTTCTGGCGTAACTTTTTTCTTTGCTGGTGGGGCATTCATCGAGTTTGACGAATCACCAACATCATCAATGTAACGTTTCACTTTTATTTTCCGTCCACTTCTGTTAGATCTGTACCAAGTGGGACAGACGTGACGACATCAGTTTTTATCTTTCCCCAATAGCTTCGTTAACCTTTTTAACACTTTCTTCCTTTATATCCATTACCTGTGGTTCGTAAACCGTAGTATTATTGATGACACTTTTATCCACAGTACTTTCCAAAGCTTCTTCAGCTTGAGAAATATCTATACCTTCAGACGCTACATTTGGCAAATCAATAGGCGCTGAATCTTCGCCATTGGCTGCAGCATCTATTTGATCAATGGCCTCTCGAAAATTATTTCGTTTCATATTTTTGTCTGTTTCTTTGTTTTCAACAAAAAGAGGTCTTCCACATTAATATTGGCAGTCTCACCGGTTCCATGGAAATATACATTATATTTTTTGTTGCTGTACTTTGGCAAAAACCAAATCCTAAAATACAATAAATTTGGCATAAAAACGTTTAATGGCCAATTTTTTTACTTACCAATAAAACCACGCAAGCTGTTTTGACTTTTGTTTGCGGAGCCTCCAATGGAATTGTAGTACAACCTGAAATTATAAGGGAAAACATTATTTTTTTAGTTGTTCTTATACACTGTAATATTATAAAAACATTTTATAATTTTTTTATAAATTTCTTTCACTGATATTTATACTTTTTTTTAATTTTTCAAAAAAACTAAATTTTTACCCCAATTTTGCTATACATTTTTTGTTTGATTAAATAAAAACATATGTTTGCAATAGGTATGTGTAGCGGTTTCTTCCAACTCATTGCTTTCAGCGTTTTTGAATATTTTTTTATTCACTTAAACAAAAGCTGGAAGAAAATATGATAACACCCTTTTTTAAACGTCACTAGTGAGTTATCTGGTTATTCATCTGTGTTGCATAGATCGGTTGCTTCATTCACACCAGCGAGAACTTTTTATTTTCTAATAGCTCAAATATAGTTAAGAACTGCTTTTTCCATAACAGCAAATTAGCCTACCCCTTTTTCTCCTTAGAAGAAGAACTGACTTATTAAAAGTTGTCTCTTTTTAATGTTAGAAGTATTCTAGTGTTGCCCAAAATTAAAAATTATTCTAAAAGAAACAAAGTTATCTTGTTACTTTGTTTATCAAAAAATCGGCATTTTTGGAGCCAAAATGGGCAAATCGGAATATTGATAAATTTGAGGCGAAAAATCGGCAAATATGGCAGGCTTGACATGAATTCCCGAAAAACTTTCAAGTAGAGAGTTAAAAATGAGCGTAAAAATATGAGAGAGAAAAAATTTTTGCTTTTTTTTTTTGTTTACAAAATAATTTGCTTAAAAAATTTCTGATAACAGATATTTTTGTGACATAGGAAAAATGCAGGGAGGTATTTTGCAATTAAAAGAATATAAAAATAATATTATTTTGTTATTTTTATACCCTTAACTGCAAGATGTGGAAAAGGGTATATATAAGTTTGTCCGTGCGTAATTTTTATAATATCCATTTCCAACCCTATAAAGTATGTATATCCTGACTTCTTAAGCAGCGCGAAATCGATGGAGCGATGTCCGTCTGTTCGTCCGTGTTAGTGTTGAAATCAAGCTTGCTGAGAAATCAATATGTCAATCGATCAGATATAGTGTCGAAAGAATTGCTATTGGAAATCAGCATAATTGGTCCATGCTCTTCGAGGCAGCAGACAACACATAACGCCTATCTTTAATTTTTTCATATCATTTAGAACAATCAACTAGATGTGCTAGAAAAAAATATGTATTTCATTCGAATAAGCATAGTGGCGAAAGATCTTATTTTAAATTACAAAAGGATCAACAAAGGTATTAAGCAAACGTAATAAAATTAATATTTATTAAAATTTCAACCACACGTCTTAATATTTTTTCTTCGACTCATAAAACAAGTTTATCAAAACATACATTGTCAAATTCATTTATTTTAATATATAATACAAAGTAGTTTTAAAGTAAAGAACACATCGGTATTACAACACCCCCTCTCAATTAGATAACTTTAACAATTCTTTAATTGCAACAAACACTTCGTTGAAATATGTTGTATCTTCAAGTGACTTTTTAGCACGTGATCTCTAACGAAATTATGTTTAATATCAATATGTTTCGATCTCCAACAATCTGCATTTTTAGCCATAGCAATGCAACCAGCATTATCTTCATATAGTAAAAAAGGTTGTTCAGAAGTTGTCACCTTGATGTCATCTAAAATTCCTTTCAACCATAAGCCTTCTGAGGTAGCCAAACTTAAAGCAACATACTCAGGTTCGCTTGATGAAGTAGCTACTGTTGTTTGTTTTTTACTGCACCAAGATACTGGACATCCATATACATTGTATATGTACCTGCTAGTAGATTTCCGATCATCTGTATTAGAAGCCCAATCAGCATCCACGTAACCAACTAGAGTATTATCGCTTTCTTTGTTGTTGTCGAATTGTAGTTTAAGTGATTTAGTTACTTTAAGATATATAAAAATTCGTTTTAGGATGGACCAATGCATCTGACCAAAATTCTCCTGATACCGACTCTTGTATCCAATGGCATAACAAATATCAGGTCGCACACGTAACATTAAATACATCAAACTCCCCATAAGTCCTCGATTTGGTTTATTGCAAGATTCATATTCAGCACGTGGTAATTGTAGACCTTTTTTAATAGGAGTATGAGCAAAGTTACATTCCGTCATTCCAAATTTTGTTAATATTTTTTCAATACTTGAAGTTTGGCTTAGATACATTGTTCCATTTTGAATTTCATATTCAATTTTTATACCAAGCAAATAACTAAGTTTCCCATAGTCTGACATTTCAAAAGCTTCAGATAATTTTTCCTTAACACTTTGAATTTTACAGTAATCGTTTTCTTCAATCAAAACATCATCTACATAGAGTAACAGTAATATTTTTCCACTTTTAATAAACTTTACGTAAGGACAATAATCGTGTTGTGATCTTGTAAAGCTAAGTTCTTCAAGAACTGTATTAATTTTTTTATTCCACCACCTTGGACTTTGCTTTAATCCGTACAAGGATTTGGTTAGCTTTAAGGCCTTCCCTGGCTCAGCTTTCATTCCTTCTGGTAATTTTATGTAAATTTCTTCTTTAAGTTCACCATGTAAAAATGCTGTTTTTACATCTAACTGATAAAATTTAAAGCATTTTTTTAACACCTACAGCCAATACTGTACGCAGTGTGCTTAATTTTGCAAAGGGAGAGTAGGTTTCTTCATAATCAATGCCGAATTTTCTTAAGAACCCTTTTGCAACAAATCTTGCTTTGATACGAACTGGGCTTCCATTCGAGTCAGATTTAATAACAAAAACCCACTTAGATTTAAGAAGTTTTTGGTTACTTGGTTTTTCAACAACATTCCAAACCCATTTTTTCCATAGAGTCCAATTTACTTCTTACTGCTTTAAGCCATTGCTCACGATGTAATGATTTTTCAATATCTAAGTATGACTTGGGAACATCATCATCGGAAATATCATCAAATATTGTTTCATATAACTCGGTAAGGTAACTTGGAAATTTTTTTACACGCGTACTTCTTCTCGGTATGCTTTCTTCTTCAACTTTTTGCTGTATCATATCCAAACTAGGGTTTGAGTTTTCTTTAACCGACACAACGTCACTATCATTTTCCCCCTCTTGTTGGGTGAGTTCTTCAGTTTGCGAATCTAAGACATTTTTAATCTCCACTATTAATTTTGTTATCTTAGTACTATTTTTAATTTGCCTAAATGGAAAGGATGATTCATCAAATTTGTAATCTCGAGAAAGTACTATAACTCTTTTCGTATTTTCCGATAATCTATAACTATTTGGACAATAACCCACCATAGTATACTTCGTACTTTTGGGATCTAACTCCTTTCGTTTTTTATTTGGAATCCAAGCATATGCAAAACAAAAACCTTAAGTTTTGTTAAATTAGGTTTTTCATTCAACCACATTTCTGCTGGAGTCCTAGGACACGATAAAGACTTAGTTAGACTTCTATTGATTAAATATGTACTTGTATATAGTGCTTCACCCCACAATGATTTTGATTTTTTTGATTGCTTGAACTTTTTCAAGTACTGTTCGGTTGAACCTCTCTACCACTCCCTTTTGCTGAGGAGTATACGCAACTGTTTTAGCAATTTGAATGCCTTTCCTTTACAGTACGTCTGCATTTTTATAGAATTATATTCTTGACCTTGATCAATGGTTAAGAGAGAAATATTATTACCGAATTTTGCATTCGCAATGGCATTATATTCTTAAAATTTGTCGAAAACTTCTGATTTGTTTTTATTAGGTAAACATAAGCAAAATGGGTATAGTCGTCTATAAAAGAAACAAAATAGTTTGAGCCGTTATACGTTATAGGAATTATAGGACCACAAATATCTGAATGAATGTGTTCAATGGGTCGGGTAGCTCTTGAACGAGTTCCATCAAATGGTTCACGACATTGTCTACTTTGTATACATACTTCACAAAAATCGTTAATCTTTTGATTTGGTATTCCTATTGCCATATTATGTTTAATCAAATTTTCATAAGCTTGTTCACTAATATGACCCATACGTTGGTGCCATAAAAGACCGGTTTCAACTTTGGATAAGTTTGATACTGACCTCAATATCTTGATTTTTAGCTCAAATAGGTGACCAACGCTGTAGCTATAATATTCCCATTCTTTTTTAGATTTGCTACATTGTTTTTAAAATTTACTTTGATTCCAGCTTCAACAATACGACTCAGAGACAACAGATTTTCTCGGAAGAAAACATATTTTAGGTGAATGTTAACACCATTGTTGCTTAAACCCTCAATTTCTCCAATTTTATTTACTACAACGAGTTCACCATTTTTTGCAACACTAATATAACGTTGTTAAACAAGTTTATTTATTTTTGAAAACACATCTAAATAATAAATTAATAAAATGATCTGTTGCTCCCGAAGCCAACGCAAAAGATATCAATTTACAATTGGTTTTATTATTATTGATATTCGAATTCGCCATAAAACTAACACTTGAGCTAACAGCTGCTTTTCCTTCTTTAACACGAAAGTCTTTTTTGATGTGCCCATAGAGTCCACACTTACGGCATTTCTCGCTAAAGACTTTGCTCTTCTCTTCTTCCTTGCTGCAAACGCTGTAATGTTTTCTTCCACGACTTCCATTTTCCGTTGTTTCTTCTTTGATTCTTCAAAGCTCATCAGTTGACAGATTCTCTAAAGCGGTTACTACAGCATCGTATGACTCAGGGAGAGTCAAAAACAGTTGAGAAACTAAATCTGCCTCCTCTGGTTTGGCACCGGCAGATTTCAGTTGGCGAATTAATGAGTCGAACTTCAATAAGTGGCTTCCCATCTCATCTCCATTGCGGAATCTTAAGTTAGCAAGTTCCTTTCTCACCAACGTTTGATTTTGGGCAGACTTCTTTTCAAACGTTGCACACAGCGATTCCCACATTTCCTTTGCAGTTTTCTTGTCTTTTACATATTTAATAAAATCATCATGAATAAGACACAATAACATCTTGGGCTTTGGTATCGAATTTTAAAAATTCCTGTAGACTTGTAGCCTTTGTAGGTGCTGACTCAGTTGCAGCTATTAAACAACCTACGAAAGATATCTTTCTACCCGGAACTTCCAATTATCAAAGTTAAAATCAGCGAACTTTACAATACCAGTTGATTTTTCACTTAGACCCCTAACCTCTTATTTTATATTACAAAAGGATCAACAAAGGAATTAAACAAACGTAATAAAATTAACATTTATTTAAATTTCAACCACACGTCTTAATATTTTTTCTTCGACTCATAAAACAAGTTTATCAAAACATATATTGTTAAATTCAACTATTATAATATATAATACAAAGTAGTTTTAAAGTAAAGAACACATCGGTATTACAACAAAAGAGGTGCTATTGGATATCAGCATTATCGGTCCATGTCCTTCGAGGCAGCAGGCAAAACACCACGCTTCCTCTAATTTCTTCTTTCTAACTTCTTCATTTGAAACAATAAAGTAACTTCAATCAAAAAAATAAATGCATGGGGCGATAGATTAATTAATAATAAGAAAAAACTGTGGCTCGCCCATATTTTCCGAGTTACGGGGTTCTGAAATTTTCAAATTTTTTAAAATAAAAATATAGGTATCATTTTAAAGCTTTTAAAGAGGTCTTTAGGGAAATACTAAAACTTTTTAAAAATGCTTAACCCATTAAGAGCCGACGTCACTTTAATGTAAAATTATATATATGCAGTACCAATTTTTTTTATATTTTAATTCTCTGTCACCCCAATATTTGCGTTTTTGATTGGAGTTACTTCACTTAACTATATTTACATAGATAGTGAAGGACATATAAGGTTCGGCAACGCCGAACATAACACTCTTACTTCTTTATATTATAATTGTACAAGTGAAAATGAGAACCAAATATCTGACATCTTAACAATATTCCTTTCAGCGAACTTTCAGCTTACTAAGAGCATTGCATTTCGCGTATATATCCATATATTCTCTAATGAAGGAGAGTGCAGAGCAGACGCACATGCACGGTGCCTTGCGTTTTTGTTAATTTTTAAGTTTTTGTTTTTCATTTAGGATTTGAACCGTGAATTTTTAAATATGATACTGGAACAGCATCTTTAGTGTTGTGGGTAAAAAAAAGAATGACAGACAAAAAGCAAAGTTTGAATTCGTGATCAATCGATGATTGAAGAAATACTTTGGCTTGTGTGTCGACTTCATCTAACCAAAAATTATATTGATGTGAATATTCCTCGTATTCTTATTTACAAAATAAGTAGGTTAAATAGATGATGTTTACAATATACACAACTCACGGTAGATAGATGCGAAGAATGCTGATGATGGATAGCGGTCCTGAAAATGCGGCATTACATTCTGCCAGCGTCTAGTTTTTCTTGTTTTCTTTCAAAAAGGTCCGCATAAATTTGTAAATTTTTTTTCTTTCTAACGATTTTAAGAAATTAAATTAATAAATGAACCTAAGCCAGAAAAAAATAAAATTTTTATTTATTTAAAAATTCACGGTTCAAATCCTGAATGGGAAAAAAACTAAAAAATTAACAAAAAAGCAAGGCACCGCGCATGTATATTTATACCCAACTCCACAACAGTTAATATGATACTGGAACAGCATCTTTAGTGTTGTGGGTAAAAAAAGTAAGAATGACAGACAAAAAGCAAAGTTTGCATTTGTGATCAATCGATGATTGATACAAAATTGCAAAAACAAATGTATAAGACAGGTTACGAAGAGAACAATGAATAAATACTTTGGTTTCTGTATCGACTTTGTGTAACCAAATTAATATTGATATTAATGATCCTCGTATTCTTATTTACAAAATAAGTTGGTTGAATAGATGATGTGTACAATATACACAACTCAAGGTAGATAGATGCGAAGAATGCTGGTAATGGATTTGGCGGTCCTACAAGCACTACGGTCCCTAAACACTATCAATAATTTCAAAGTTTTCTAAAAACCCGATATTCGCAACAAAAAAAAACATTTATATTTATTAGAGATCTGCATGAGTACACTCCTTTTTCATCTCACACTAGATCATTACTTAATGTGAAGTTTTTAAATAACTTTTTTGTATATTTAATTTATTTTTTTTACTGTGAAAATAAAGTTTTTACAACAGAAGTTCCAAAAAGTAGTATACGTATACGTATACTTACATAAATATACATACATAAAACTTTAGATTTAATTTTTATATTTCATGTTTGGATTCGCATATATTTATACAAATAACATTATTATAAAATAATATCAATTAAAAATAACATCACTTAAAAGAATCTGTTCCTTTTGTTACATTAGTTTCACAAGATTTTAATTTTTAAGCAATATTTTCCTCAGAATTCCGATTGTTACTTGCTCAGATAGTTTTTAATGTGGTAATATGTACATACACCTGTCTTCCTTTATATTTTTATGTATTTTAAATGAAGTTGAAAAGTAACATATGCAACTGTCCTCGTATTAAGTGAAAATATCGTAATGTCTTGGTGTTAGGGGAACACAACACATGTACGAAGTTTTGCAAGAATCGGTTATATAAAATAATTACAGAAGGCCTTATATGTCTGACCTCGTAGACTAAAAGATAGATTATTAATTAATATTACAGTAAGTAAGCACAAGTATAAGTTTTCATGCGTCGGTCAATCAAAAGTAGTTGAAACGTAACTTATGCCCTCGTATTTAGTAAAAATATCGTAATGTCTCAGTATTACTGGAACGCAACACATGTACGAAGTTTCGCAAGAATCGGTTATATAAAGTAATTACAAAAGGCCTTATATGTCTGACCTTGTAGACTAAAAGATAGATTATTATTTAATATTACATAAACTGAACAGATGTGTAAGTTTTCATGCGCCGGTCAATCCAAAGTAGTTAAAAAGTAACTTATTTAATTGCCCTATACCCAGTTTAATTATCGTTATCTGAAATTTCTTTTGGTTGTTAGGACGATAATGCCTAGGACTTTTTGATTAAAAATATTATGAATATAAATACTATCTAATTAAATATATGTACATATGCATTTATGTACATACCTATACATAAACAAAAATTAAAAACTATATTTTTCTAAATGCAAAATAAAAGGGTAGATCTTTATAGAAGCTTTAAAAACCATATTTTAATGTAATTACTAATAATTTTTTACCTAAAACGCAATAGTATAAAAATTAAAAAATGTCAATATTGCCTTGTTCTTTTTAAGCTGATTAAAATCAACTCATCGAATTAAAAATTATTCGTTGTTTTTTAGTGTAAAAGTGATTCTACACATTTGATTCATATTATGTTTTGATTGCGTGATTTGTTTTATTCGTTTTAAAGACTTCGGCGCAAAACAAATCGTGACATAAAAAAAAAAAACGAATCATTCAAAAGGCGTTTTGAATGCACTCATGCAGATCTTTTATATTTACATTATTGAGAGATTTTTCACCAAAAATTTTAATTTTTGCAAAAAACTGTGATTGCAATAAAAAATTTGAAATTTCATTAAAAACGAAAAGTCACAAAAATAACTAACCACTATCAACAATTTACAAGTTTTCTAAAAAACCCTATATTGGAAGAAAAAAAAACACATTTAACTTTTGAGTAATTTTTATACCCTTCACCATAAAAAGTAGAGAAAGGGAATATAAATTTGTCATTCCGCGTGCAATTTCAACAATATCCATTTTCGACCCCATAAAGTATATATATTCTGAATCAATGTGCCTAGTGAAGTCGATTGAACGATGTCCGTCTGTCCGTCCGTGTAAATGTTGAAATCAAATTTGCCTCTAGTTTTTTCATGTCATTTAGAATAATAAAGTAACTACAATCAAAAAAATAAATCTATGCCGCGAAAAAATAAAAAAATTAGGGCTCGCCCATATTTTCCAAGATACGGGATTCGGAAATTTTCAAATTTTTTTAAATATCAAAATAGGTATCATTTTAAAGCTTTTTTCTTTAAGGATATACTAAATTTTTTTTTAAAATGCTTAGCCCATTAGGAGTCGATGTCACTTTTATGTAAAATTATATATATGCAGTATAAATTTTTTTGTTTTAGTTTTTAATTCTCTGTCACCTTAATATTTGTTTTTTTTATTTGAAGCTACTTCACTAAACTAAGTAGATTTACATACGTGGTGAAGGGCATATCAGATTCGGAATAGCCGAATATTGCACTATTACTTGTTTATATTAAAGTTGTACAAGTCAAGTTAAAATCCTAATGTCTGACATCTTCAAAATATTTCTTTCAGCGAACGTTCAGCTTACTAAGAGGTGATACATAAGAAACTCAACTTCACCCCAAATATCAATTCATTCTTCTATATATATTTGTACATTCATGTGGCTATAAATATATGTGGTGAAGGGTATATAAACTTCGGCAAGGCCGAATATAGCACTCTTGTTTTATTAGACGAACAAAATGCACTAGTTTTTAAGAAAAGCGAATCAGTGGTTCCAGAGATATCAGCGTCCATGTTGAAAAGTTATCATATAACTGATTTTGGTAAAAAGGGCATAAAAGTGGCTTTTACACGGAAACTAAAAATTATTTCTAAACAAGTATGACACATTTTGAAAGGGGAATATTATACGAACAAAACGCACTAGTTTTTAAGAAAATCGATGCAGTGTTTCCAGAGATAGCAGCGTCTATGTTGAAAAGTTATCATATAATTGATTTTGGTAAAAATGGCATAAAAATGGCATTAGACTGGTTTTACTAGGACTATAAGAATTACTTGTTAACAAGTATGACATATTTTCAAAGAGAAATATTAGACGAACAAAATGCACTAGTTTTTAAGAAAATCGATGCAGTGGTTTTGAGATATCAGCGTCCATGTTGAAAAGTTATCATATAACTGATTTTGGTAAAAATGGCATAAATATGGCTTTTACTCGGAAACTAAAAATTATTTCTAAACAAGTATGACACATTTTGAAAGAGGAATATTAGACGAACAAAATGCACTAGTTTTTAAGAAAATCGGTGCCGTGGCTCCAGAGATATCAGCGTCCACGTTGAAAAGTTATCATATAACTGATTTTGGTAAAAATGGCATAAAAGTAGCATGAGACTGGCTTTTACTAGGAAACTAAAAATTATTTGTAAACAGGTATGACACATTTTGAAAGAAGAATATTAGGCCAACAAAATGCACTAGTTTTTAAGAAAATCAATGCAGTGGTTCCAGAGATAACAGCGTCCATGTTAAAAAGTTATCATATAACTGATTTTGGTAAAAACGGCATAAAAATGGAATAAGACTGGCTTTTACTAGGAAACTAAAAGTTATTTCTAAACAAGTATGACACATTTTGAAAGAGGAATATTAGACGAACAAAATGCACTAGTTTTTAAGAAAATCGATGTGGTTTCAGAGATAACAGCGTCCATATCATATAACTGATTTTGGTAAAAATGGCATAAGACTGGCTTTTACTCGGAAACTAAAAATTATTTCGAAACAAAAATGACACATTTTGAAAGAGGAATATTAGACGAACAAAATGCATTAGTTTTTAAGAAAATCGATGCAGTGGTTCCAGAGATACCAACGTCCATGTTGAAAAGTTATCATATAACTGATTTTGGTAAAAGTGGCATAAGACTGGCTTTTACTCGGAAACTGAAAATTATTTCGAAACAAGTATGAAACATTTTGAAAGAAGAATATTAGGCCAACAAAATGCACTAGTTTTTAAGAAAATCGATGCAGTGGTTCCAGAGATAACAGCGTCCATGTTAAAAAGTTATCATATAACTGATTTTGGTAAAAATGGCATAAGACTGGCTTTTACTAGGAAACTAAAAGTTATTTCTAAACAAGTATGACAGATTTTGAAAGAGGAATATTAGACGAACAATATGCACTAGTTTTTAAGTAAATCGATGTGGTTTCAGAGATAACAGCGTCCATGTCGAAAAGTTATTATATAACTGATTTTGGTAAAAATGGCATAAGACTGGTTTTTACTCGGAAACTAAAAATTATTTCGAAACAAATATGACACATTTTGAAAGAGGAATATTAGACGAACAAAATGCACTAGTTTTTAAGAAAATCGATGCAGTGGTTTCAGAGATACCAGCGTCCATGTTGAAAAGTTATCATATAACTGATTTTGGTAAAAGTGGCATTAGACTGGCTTTTACTAGGAAACTTAAAATTATTTTTAAACAAGTATGACACAGCAAGTAGAATTATTTTCAAGTTTAGGCCTTTTTTATACGAGTACTTAATGAATATGTCAGCTGTTCTCCAGTTTTTCGGTCAGAAATTAATATTGTACAATGTGGTCAACACAAATCAAAAGACTTTTGATTTTGATCAAAATATTGTGCAAAACACTAATATAATACGCACATTGGCAATTTTATTGTACAACATCAATTATTGCACAATTTTATTGCTCTTGCTGAACACATGTTCGTCTAACAACCAAATATTAAAAAACAACACACAAACATAAAAAATTTAGAAACACAGATATTGATATGTAAAAAAACAAATGTGTGTGTTTGTCGAACAATACATGTTGTGTTTGATATGTTTATTTTCTGAACTCTCTATCTTTCTCCTTTCACCACCTGTCTTATCAATTCACCTTTCCTAAAAAGTGTAGCAGGTTACAAAAAAAATTAAGTTGCCTGAAGAAAGAAAGTCTAAGGTATATTGAAAGTAGAATTTTAAGTAAAAGATGGTGAAGATATTTTTTCAATATATCCCATGGTTTTGGCTTCTCTCCATAGCCAGTTACAATTAATATTAAGAAGGTATGCAATACTGTTTCGTAGCATTAAAAACAAACATAAAAATACAAAAAAAAAATTATTTTGGCTAAACTTTATATGCTGCTTATTCCAATTAGTAATCCCTGCTTTTAAAGCGTATTTTCGATAAGACTCGCCTGCGAAATAGTATGTTTCTTGATGCGTTATTGCGTGTTATAAATTATATACATAGCTCTTATACTTTTTCAAGGAATGCTTATCATATCCAATGGTTATCATACAATGTACTCCAAGGAAGAAGACGCTGACGAATATGTTGAAAATGAAGTGTACAACATATTAGAAACACAATAAAACTGAACAATTATTAATTTGTATCATTTCATTATCAGTGCAATTTTTCTGTAAAAATATATATACATATATGTATATATTAATTTACTTTAATCGTTCTTGATTTCTTCAAATATAAATATTTTATGACATTCTCATGAAATATTTATTATTCAAAAATGCAAAACGAAATGTATTACTGCGGGAAAGGCATATCCATATAATCATTTGCTACTGCTAATATAGCTCATCATATTCAAAACTAGAAAGGCTTTTTTCTATTGCCAAGTTGATTAAATGAGAACTACATTAAATCAACAAAGCAGAAAGACGATTAAAACTCATTTTGTAGCTTTGAATAATAAATATTTCATGAGAATATCATAAAATATTTAAAGGAATCAAGAACGATTAAAGTAAATTAATGTAAAAAGATTCTGAATAATAAATTTTCATATTCACACTTATTCTAGTTGTCGGTGTCGACGTCGTCATCGTTTTAGTATCAATGTCACTTCGTATCAATGTCGGCGTCAATTCAATAAACATTTTGCATTCTTGCATCCCTAAGTTTTTTTTTTTTTTTTTTTTTTGTTAAATTTTATTTATTTAAAATTTTATTATCTAAAGCCTTTATTTTTTCATTTTTTTTCATCTGTTTTGAGCCTTCTCTATCTCTGCTTTCTCTATCAATAATTTTAGCTTCTTCTCCTCAACCTCCAGTAATTTTTTTGTCGCTTGTCAACATCTCTAAGAGTGCGTTTTATTAAGGATATAAAATTTAAAATGTCGGAAAGTGGTTTTGCCTGTAGCTGGCTGTGGTTCCGCAATATATCGGTTTAATTGCATGGCTTTATTTTTGTTTTCTTTTTAATTACTTTCGACGGACAGGCTGAGCAGAACTGGTATCATTGGTAACAACAGTATTAGACGTGCAAGGTGTTTCCCTTAACTGTTGGTCGACTTCCACTGGTTCTTCAATGACAAATTCGATTTCAGCGAATTCCCTTGTCAAATATTTGAACGCTTTGAACTGCTCCTTCAGGATTCAAGTGCTTCTATAAGTTTATAGGAACTGTGGAGCTTCTTCCAGCGGACTAAGTGAAAATTGTTCAAACATTCTGCCGCCAGTGACTCTACACTCCGCTTCATTAGTAACCATTTTTTTCACTTTAAATTTTATATCTTGCCATACCTTAAAAGTAATTTTTACAAACTTTTCTATAAATCACTATTCGATTCTTTATTTTGTTACCTCCTGCCATCCATCTGCTAACCTTCTAGGTGGACCAAGAATTTTTCTAATTTTTTCCCATATTTCTTTAAAATTACATGGAAAAACCTAATGCGAAAACTCAGTGCAAGAGATGGATTCTTTTGCATTTTTTCCATTAATTTTTCAAATTGATTTGCTTTTGTAACCTTCAATTTTTTACTTTTTTCCATTTTCAATGTTATGTTTTTAAATCCCCTCCATTCGTTACATAAAATGGCGTCGACAAAAGCTAGAGTCACGTCGATACAATATCGTCGTCACATTTGTTATAGAATACAAAAAATCTTTAAACAGTAATCGATAAGTGTCAATTACGACAAGTAGAATAATAAATCGAATGCGTCGACATATATCAAGATTGATATATGACAATGCCGACAACTAGAATAAGGGTGATTGTTGTACTTGCAGGTAGATATTGCTTATTTGTAAAAATTGTTTACAATTATTATTTTTTCATTAAGTCTTTCAAATATATATGAATGGCTTCCACAGGAAACCTTTACATACAAAAATGGAAGAAAAAATAAGAAAAAAAAAGTTTCCAGTAAAAAATAATGGATGTCGTTCTTAGAGAAGGGCATCTTATATCCATCCAAAAAAGCTAATAAACATTTTGTAGGTTTTGTAAGCTAGTTTTTATATGTTTTTTTTTTTTTGAAATAACATATTTATCTACTTCTTAGATTTACATATTTTCTTGCATAACGACAACATTTTTGAATAAAACTTAAATTTTTTTCAGTACTTAGAAAGTGAATAAGAAGTAGTTCAATACTGTTAAAAATCAACGACATGCCTTCAATGACGTGCCTATGTACAATTCACCCAAATTTGCACCACTTCGTTAGCAGTTGATGCAGTGTTTTTATTACATTTTTTCCACACTTTTTTACTGGGTTACTGAATGTTTGCTGTGTTTTTGTATAAAAAAAAACCTGTTGAAAAGCCGGTTGAACTTAAAATATACTTTATTTTTGACTATAATATCAAAAAAGTAAATAGCAAGTTTTAAAATTTAAGTAATTTTTTTAAGGAAACCGACTTGAGTTTGTTTCTCTGATTATTAATATTTATTAATATTCTTTATTTCATTAATATTTCTCCACACAGTTGGGTGGCATCTTCAGGAACAAAAATTATTTAAATTACATACATAAGTTTTTCATTTCAAATAAACAAAAAATAAATTCAATTGAAAAAGGTTGAGAAACTAACTCAAAAATTTCAAAAAACTAAGCCAAAAATTCAAACATTTTAACATAAACATACTTATAAATTTTCAATACACAAAAAATGTTCAAATTATTTAAATTTCAAAAAATTAAAATTATAAAAAACATTATACAAATACAAGCACATAAATTTTCTTAATAAAAATGTTGCCAACATCCTAATGTTCACTTTTTTTATGCACTTAATGTCTATAAGACTGCGTAACACGACATTGAAACCATGTGAAAGAATTTTCAAGATTTAGCTCCTATTGGCGGCACCAGAGGTCGCAAAAGACAAATGATTATGTGCTTCAATTATTAACAAAAAAACATAGTTTTGGCACTTTCTTAAAAACGGCTACAAACATTTAAACTTCCGAAGCATAAGATAGAAATTTAGTTTTCTGTTTGATAACATTATTAGCAATAATAAATTATTCGAAACTTTTGCAAATATTAGTTAAAGTGACTTATTATTGCACATTAATTGAAGTTATTGCACATATTATACAATTTAGAATTTTAATAACTTTCATGTTCGATTGAATACTGATCGGCCTAAAAAAAATGTTAAAAATCGAACCAGAACTTAAAAAAAATCGGTTTAAAAAAGCATATTTTCCTTCTTTCTGTGATTAAAATTTTTCATTTGTTTCAATATTAACTACTAAAAACTCCACGTGAAGTAAGTATAAGTGAGTATGAATGGTAAAAAAGCTAATGTGCACATTTCCAACATTAATGTAAGCAAAAATTTTAAAAATTACGTTAAATAAAACGCTCAGCCATTTCCTTTATTTTAAAAAACTCAGATTTAGTTGATTGTTGGGTATGCGCAAGTTGAATAAATAAACAGTTGGAAATGTATAATTTTATATCAAAAACAAAATCGATGATTCATTTATTAATAAAGAAAAATTGCAAGAATTTGTTTATATCTTTATTATAAAAATAAAACAATTTTGGAAACAAAGCAAAAATAAAGGTTATTTCGAAAAAATTATCATGCCTGGTTTAACTACCATAAACAGCAACAAATAGTGCTAGAGGCAGAAAAAAGAGGTCTTCAAAAGAAGCATCATGAGATTTGCCAAATTATATGAAACATTTCAAACACCTTTTAGCACTAACAAGGAAAATGTATTTAACTGATTATGAATAGAATTATATTCCTAGTACTGTACATGCAAGTTTAATACACGAATGTGATATAAAATATTTTAATTTGCCAATAGGTATACATATATAACTTACAACATCTTTTTAAAATACAAGTAAAAATGAAATGAAAAGCACAAAAACGTAAGATGCGCACGGTTGACACATATCAGAAAATCGTCGCAAATAGACATGCACACTTGCTAAAATCCGCAGATCCAGTTATACCTTTAAGGAGGAATATAAAATTAAAATAATATAGATTAGAAAAACAACTTCTTAACGCAATTTAGTTTAAACAATTGTTGTTTTTATTTGCAACATTTAAATGAATAACAGAAATTTGCATGCCACTAGAAAGGTATTTAAGAAAACTTTATTTCACTTATATCTGAACTTTATTGTAAAAGCTAAAGGCAATAAAAAATAAAGTTTGAAACCCTTTACTTCGGCTCTTCGATTGGGCGACGAAACGTCGGGACAATATGTAATTAAAAATTTTGCATTTTTATTCACATAAAAGAAGTTAGGTTTCATTAGCTTAAAAATAATAATCAACAAATTCTGCATAATTTTTTATATTTTTCGTTTTGGAATTATACAAAAATTTTAAAGGGGATAAGTTTTTATTTTGCACATTTTTTTGAAGTATCTCAAGAATAAAATAAGGTATAAAACATGAAAATCGATTAAGAAATAGGGATTTTATTCTCAATTTCCCGCTGCTACCCAATATTGAGAGCATATGTAAGAAAAACTCTCGTAAAAAAAATAAGTCTATAAATGGTACTCAGACTGCTCAATCAATAAGCAGATACTCTTTTATTTTATTTAATCATTTAGATTTTGTAATAAAAAAGCCTTATTGGCTAAAATATATTACAATTGATTGCAAAAGAGTTAAACAAGTTAAATTGTAACCCAAATCAAATAACATTTCAATTTAATAAAAAAATTAACAGAAAAAAATACCATAATGCTCCAAATATCTTATATATAATATAACTCCATTACTAGTATTCTAACACTAAACAGCCTTCAATCTATAACACCACCAAGTAGTTAAAAGTTTGAACGTCCATCTATATCGGCGAAAAGTACCTAATTACAATTAAATTAAAGAATATTTTGATTGTGATTAATATATTAAATTAACTTTTTCCGATATACAGCAAAGGAAACAGAAAAATTTTTTAGATCCATTGGTAACAGATTCCACAGACGAGCAGTTTTTATTAAAAATGATTTTTCAAAAATTAAATTGTTAATTCTGGGAATAAATATTTGCACATTTCTAGAGGATTGTGTAAAATTGAACAGACTCATCAAAAATTGTGGGCTTGAATTTTTAATAATCTTATAAAACTTCAACAAATATTTTAAAATCAAAAAATTTTTAAACGAGGAATTTAAAAAACGTTTAACATACTGTGAAATGTAGTTATAACTCTGTTGATTAGAATTAAATAGTCTTTGTCGAAAAACAAAGCGTGCAATCTTGTTTACCAAGAGTTTGACTCTTGCAATATTTGAAAAAGTTGTATATAAAACTATTTCCATACAATAAGAAATTTGTGACATTAACAATGCATGCGCAACTCTATATCTGACATGATATGGCATGTATATTTTTGAATATAAGTTATTTATGTGGCATGAAAAATCAAATCTATTATCAAGTTTTATACCTAGTATTTTCAATTTATCGACCACCTCGAATTCTCTTCCTCTGAAACGAATCATTGACACATCACAACATAATGAATCAAAAAACATAATTTTGGTTTTATCAGCATTTAGCACCAAGGAATTTGAACTCACCCACGATTCAACTTTATTTAACACTCGATTAATTTCTAGTTGCATTTTATCTGAGCTATGACTATGAACCAATATTTGGATATCATCAACAAACGCATACATTGAACATATTTCTGATGAAATAAGATGAAATAACCTGTTTAGGTAAACCGAAAATAATAACGGACCTAAGACCGACCTCTGTGCAACACCATGTTTCACTTCTCTCACGTGTGATTGAAAACCACCAAATGATACAAATTGTCAACTGTCACGTAAATAAGAATATTTAAGAGAACACAATGAGCGTGAAAATTTAAATTCCCCTGATGGTTTTTTTTTAAGTTTTAGATGGTTAATAAGGTTAAAAGCTTTCGATAGGTCTAACGATATCAAAGTAATAGTCATGCCTGTATTTAAATTATTCCTTATTGATACCGTAATCCCCAATTAAGCAGATGGCACCCCACAACTACGACGGTAGCCCGCTTGACTGTCATTTAGTAAAGAATGTTGGACGACATGATCCGTAACTTGTAATCTGATTACATGTTCAAACACTTTGGTCATTAAAGGAAAAATGTTAATAGGCCTCAAGTTCTCCATTTCCATTGATGTTCCAGTCTTTGGTATTGGCACAATTTTCGCCAGTTTCCAATTTGTTGGAAATATTGAAGTAGTAATAATTGAATTAAATAAATGTAGTATATAGTTCTCTATAAATGGCAAAATTAACTTAAAATTTTTTATTGGAATACCATCAACACCATAAGCGTTTGACTTAATGTTATTTACTGCTATATGCAATTCAGTTAAGCCAGTGCATCTAAAAAAAAACTTCCGTTTACATCATTAAAATCAAAATATTCTACAGATTCATATGAGCCGCTGCTTAATCCTTGCAAAAAATAGTTATTCGTCTCATTTACATTAGTGGAATAATTATCACTGGTTGCTGTTCTTAAACGGTTCCACATCATTTTATTATCTGCATTATTAAAAATGTTTTTATAGACACTTTTTTTATTTGACGAATTACATTTTTTGCTTTGTTTCTATATCTACAATATATTCTCCATTTGTCATTAGTAGGGTTCGCTAAGTACCCCTTGTATGCTATATCTCTAAGTGACTTTGCGTATACTATTTTACGGGACTTCATCCAATCTATTTTTTGTTTAATTTTTACTTTAGATATAGGAGCCAGAGAACACATTTTAGAATTAAAGCATCAATTATTTTCAACTGATCATTAACATCAATAGAGCTATAAAAATCAGTAAAATCCTGATCCAATATACATTGAAATTATTCCGCACTATCAATTAGTGAGTAATTTCGGTACTCAACATACATTACAGGCTTGTTATTACAAATAGCTTTAGGTAAGTCAAAGCAGGCATAGATAAAGGCATGATTAGATAATACACTGCATTTGCCCCGTTGACTTTAGAAGGGGTTCTTGAGAGCACAAGAATTTTTATTCAACTATCCAGCAAACATTGTTATCGTGTATCATTCTCAGCATAAAAGAAGATTATTATCAATTTTTAAAATAGATTCTTGAAAAGGAAACATTTATTTATTGGATCAAAATTGAAATAATAAAATTAAAAACAAGTTTTAAGATTTTTCTTTCCTTAAATAATTTGTGTTCAAATATTAAATTTAAAAGCTTCAGACTCCCGCATTATTGATTATATTATATTTGTTTCGTCAAAGAATATATCTTCTTTTGAAATAAATCTTGGTAGTAAAAAAAATATGAACCCGGTAAGTATGCTGTTCAATACAAGAGTGAACTTTTATTATACATTCAAAATGGTTCTTAAAAAATACAGTTTTATAAATTTCTCTAGCTAACAATTTTCAATTTTGTTCCACAGTTGATTAAATCGCTTATTATACTACACTTAGAGAAATTCTTATAAATAGAAAGATTGTAATTCAGTTCATGCTTAACGTTTAAATTATGAAATACAAATACAAAAATTCGAAGGTTATAATATTTCTATCTGTTATTATTATTTTTTTTATAATCAAATAAAATTGAAATGGCTAAACATGCCGGCCCCATTGAAGGTTTCAATCTATTGGAAGGATAGCTACCTTTGTGATTGGACGCTTAAAGGTCCCGTTCTTCGCGTTCACTTCCACTACGCGAATTTTCCTGTCTTGACCGTGAAATACGGCCGTTATGACTCTTGTTAACCGCTGTAGTGGAGGCAGATTGTCCTCGTGAACGACGACGATTTTTCCGATGGCGAGGTCTGGCTCTTCTTCGGGCCATTTGGTTCTGGCCTGTAGATCCAGGACGTAATCTTTCACCCAGGACCGCCAGAATGTCCGCTTGAGTGCGGAAATAAGTTGCCGTCTCTTCAAGCACGTTAGCTTGACAGATTCTTCTGGCAGCAATACGCTGGGCAGCGCTCGAAGGCTCTCTCCGATTAGTAGATGAGCTGGTGTTAGGGCCTCACCGTCGTTCGGATCGCTGGACAGTGGTGCTATTGGCCGTGAATTCAACACGGCTTCTATTCCGGTTAACATTGTTGATAGTTCTTCTGCTGTTAGTAGTGTAGTTCCAATTGTCCTGAGCAATAGTCCTTTGGCGGATTTCACGGCTGCCTCCCAAAGCCCGCCGAAGTGCGGCGCCCTGGGGGGTATAAAGATGAACTCTGTTTGCATGTTGGCAGCGAACGATGTTACACGTTGTAGCAATTCCTCCCTGGCTTCTTTAAGTTCCCGACTGGCGCCCACGAAGTTGGTGGCGTTGTCGGCGTACACCTTGATTGGTTGCCCTCTCCTGGCGATGAACCTTTTAAACGAAAGAAGAAAAGCATTTGACGTTAAATCGGAAACTAGTTCTAAGTGCACTGCCTTAGAAGTGAAACAAACAAACACTGCGATATACATTTTTATGGGTGGACTGCCACGAATTTTCAACGTCGCGTTAATCGGACCGCAAAAATCTACACCACATATTTTTAATGGTCTTAAAGCTCTCACCCTATCTGCAGGCAAATTTCCCATAATTTGACTCATCAGCTTTGGTTTATATTTGAAGCAATGAATGCATTTGCGAACTATGCGACTGCATTCTTCTTTAGTATTTATGAGCCAAATCTGGTCCCGAAGTAAAGCTACTAAGGCCTTTGCCCCTTTGGCAGTTTTCAAAGTGAAGGTTGCGCAAATAAAGAGTCATAAAATAAGACTTTTTTGGCATTAACAGAGGGAATTTAGCATCGTATGATACTGGTGCATTAAGTAATCGCCCACCTACCCTTATTAAGAAAAATGAGCGATTATTTTCAGTAAACTCATGAATAAAAGGATTCAGTTTTTGTAAATTCGGGGTTAACCTCTGAGATCTTTTAAGTTTCTTAATTTCGTCGGAATACGAAATTTCTTGTACGACTTCAATTATTTTCAAAAGCGCCCACCGCATTTCCCTTGATGTAGGAATTATGCAATTATCCACTTCATGCTTTTGGGAAGCGTGAATGAATCGCATTATAAAGGACATTATTCGGATCAACTTATGATAAGATGAGTGCTTGTTGATCAAATCAATAATACAATTGGAAGTGCCTTCAACAAGGAGAAATACATTAGTTTTTCTTTTTTCTTTTTTCTAATGCTTTCTGATCTTCAGTTAGAGAAAAATGCCCGTTTTTTGGCCACGTATTCATTTCCTCTGATAAATATTTTGGGCCGTTAAACCAAATTGAGCTACATAATTCATCGACAGTACAACCTCGTGATACAATATCGGCTGGATTTTCCTTTGTCGAAACATGACGCCAATTAACCCCGTCTGAAAGTTCCTGAATATCTGAAACTCTATTTGACACAAATGTTGCTAATGTTGAAGAATGACTCTTGATCCAGTGAAGAGTGATTTCGAAATCAGTCCAAAAGTAAACACTTTCGAATTTACATAATAACATGGGTTTCACCTTGGCCCATAATTTGGCCAGTAACTGTGCTGCGCATAGTTCTAGTCTCGGAAGTGACTTTGACTTTAGAGGAGCGACCTTCGATTTTGCCGTCAGCAAACGGCACGATAATTTATTTGCCACTCTACTCCTTATGTATAAGCAGCAACCATATGCTCTAATGGAAGCATCCGAAAATCCATGTATTTGACAAATAGAACTTTTAGACGTTTGTACATATCTAAGAATGCGAATCATGTCGATTTGTAATAAATCTGATTTAAATTTTCCCATGAACTATTCAGATGGGCAGGAATTGGTTCATCCCAGTCAAATTTTTGTAGCCAAAGTTCTTGCAATAAAACTTTATCCTTAATTTTCAAAGGGCACAATAATCCAAGTGGATCGAATAGTCTGGCAGAAACTGATAATATATTACGTTTTGTGGCACTCAAATTCTGGAATGATTCATCCAAGTGATACTTGAATCTATCATCCTTTGGAAACCAATAGGTGCCCAGAGCTCTAGTAAAATTTTCATCGCACTGTAGAATTTTAGTTTTTGCAAGGTCATCATTTTTATCGTAATTAGAAGACCATTTTGTAAGAGTAAATCCTGCTGATTTCAAAATTTTGATAATTTGATATCGAATTGTCTCAAGCTCTTCAATTGAATCGGCTCCCGTTAACAAGTCATCTACGTAAAAATCTCTACGTATAACTTCAGATCCAACCGGAAACTTTTCTCGAAATAAATCGCTTAAATATATAAGGCATCGAATTGCCAAAAATGGAGCAGAAGAAGTCCCATAGGTGACCGTGTTTAATTTATATATTCGAAGATCAGCTGACTCTTTAGGTCGCCATAAGATCAACTGAAAATCTCTATCAGCCTCGTCAAATAAATCTTGACGGTACATTTTTTCAATGTCAGCTGTTAATACGTATTTATGCTGGTGAAAGCGGATTAACGTTGAATACAGTTCTTCTTGAACTGTGGGGCCAATCATAAGGACGTCGTTAAGTGAAAACTGTGTAGACGTCTTACTTGACTCGTCAAAAACTACCCTTAGTTTAGTTGATGTACTCTGAGGGCGTAATACACATTGGTGTGGTATAAAATAGTGAGGTTTATTTGGAATTTTTTCGTTTGAAATGGACATGTGTCCAAGCTCAATGTACTCTTTTATGAAGTCATTGTACATCTCCCTTAATTTAAGATCCTTTAACAATAGCCGTTCAAGCGATAAGAATCTTCTTTTAGCGATATTGAAAGAAGAACCTACTGATTCTGGATCACCTTTGAAGGGGAGTGACACTTTAAATCGTCCAGCCGGTAAAAGTTCCACTGACTGAATAAACTTTTCCTCACATTGCTTATGTTCGATAGATAAGACTTTGTTAATCGTTGAAATCTCTTCCAGTTCCCAGAATTTCCGCACTATTCTGTCAAGAGATGTTTCGCTTTCACTATCAATAATTGCTTCCAAATGGCATGAACTATTAGTTGGATTTTTAGACATATGGTACTTTCCCGAAACAATCCAACCTAAAAGAGTTTTTTGGAATGTTGGAAGCCTTGGGTTTTCCTTAATTTGGCCGGCACACAACAGTTCAAAGAAAATCTCGGCGCCGATCAACATATCTATTTTCTGAGGTTTAAAGAAGTATGGATCAGCCAATTCAATATCATTTGGGAGATCCCAACCAGATGTTGAAATAACCTGGTCTGGTTGGTATTTGGAAATCGATCGAAGAATCCAAAATTCAGACATAAAATCGTGCGAATTCGTTCGAGATTTCACAGTTGCTTGTACTTTAAATTTGGCAGAAGAATTGCTTTTTCCAATGCCTATGAGACTAGGATTCCCTTTTTCCTTTTGCAGTTGCAGTCGCTGTGAGAGTTCCTCAGTTACAAAATTGATTTGTGAACCAGAATCCAAAAGAGCCCGTGCCAATATATATTGGCCACATTTGTCCTTAATTTTTACTAAAGCTGTAGCCAATATCACGTTGTCATTGCAAGACGAAGAGTGATTTACATAGGCTGTAAAAGTCGAAGGCTGGTTCGGATCAGAACATAATGCACCTGCTGATCTATCATTAATTACGTTGTACTGATGCAACAAAGTGTTATGTGAGCGATTGCACACTCTACATTTAGATGAAGTATATTTCGTAACGGTATGACCCTTTCTTAGGCAGTTTATACATGCTGGGACACCTTTCACGAAATCAAATCGCTGTTGAACAGACATAGCAGCAAACGAAGGGCAATTTGATACGTAATGGTCAGCAGAACTACAAAAAATGCATTTAGAAACGCTTACTTTTATCTTAGCTTGACAAGAAAATGACCTTGCCTTGTTTTTTGTGAGATTGTTAGACGTAGACGCTTTTTGGACGCCAGACTTTTGCTTTAAACTACATGAAAACTACATATTCGCTGAGATATGCTGATATCTTCTGTGCAAAGCTGTCTCGCAATCACTCCACAGGGGCAAACTCTCATAATTTAGTTGCTCTTCCCATTTAGTACGAGTGACGGCGTCATCCTTTGACATTACTAGATGTATTATTATTCCGTTAATAATGCTTTTATCGTCTCCTACTGATAATAGTGAGTCATATATTGCGGATACTGTATCGATCATGCTTCTCAAAGCGGTTGCCGAAGGCTTAGACATTTTAGGCAGATCGAGTAACCGAGCAATATTATCAAAGAAAATAAGACAGGATTGTCATATATTCTCTTTAAACTTGCCAATGCTTTAGAATAGTTTTGCTCTGTTATTTGGTACGCTTTAACAGTACCGAGAGCTTCATCTGAAAGGCATGATATAAGGTGGTTGAATTTCTCAATTTCTGTTAAAGATAAGTCATTATCTACTAAGTTTTCGAATAGGCTAATAAAATTTTTGTATTCAGAGTATTTTCCGCTAAACTTTGGCAATTTCATAATTGGTAGTCTACTGCCATGATGACCTTGGATGATGGTTTTTTTTTAAGTTTTAGATGGTTAATAAGGTTAAAAGCTTTCGATAGGTCTAACGATATCAAAGTAATAGTCATGCCTGTATTTAAATTATTCCTTATTGATACCGTAATCCCCAATTAAGCAGATGGCACCCCACAACTACGACGGTAGCCCGCTTGACTGTCATTTAGTAAAGAATGTTGGACGACATGATCCGTAACTTGTAATCTGATTACATGTTCAAACACTTTGGTCATTAAAGGAAAAATGTTAATAGGCCTCAAGTTCTCCATTTCCATTGATGTTCCAGTCTTTGGTATTGGCACAATTTTCGCCAGTTTCCAATTTGTTGGAAATATTGAAGTAGTAATAATTGAATTAAATAAATGTAGTATATAGTTCTCTATAAATGGCAAAATTAACTTAAAATTTTTTATTGGAATACCATCAACACCATAAGCGTTTGACTTAATGTTATTTACTGCTATATGCAATTCAGTTAAGCCAGTGCATCTAAAAAAAAACTTCCGTTTACATCATTAAAATCAAAATATTCTACAGATTCATATGAGCCGCTGCTTAATCCTTGCAAAAAATAGTTATTCGTCTCATTTACATTAGTGGAATAATTATCACTGGTTGCTGTTCTTAAACGGTTCCACATCATTTTATTATCTGCATTATTAAAAATGTTTTTATAGACACTTTTTTTATTTGACGAATTACATTTTTTGCTTTGTTTCTATATCTACAATATATTCTCCATTTGTCATTAGTAGGGTTCGCTAAGTACCCCTTGTATGCTATATCTCTAAGTGACTTTGCGTATACTATTTTACGGGACTTCATCCAATCTATTTTTTGTTTAATTTTTACTTTAGATATAGGAGCCAGAGAACACATTTTAGAATTAAAGCATCAATTATTTTCAACTGATCATTAACATCAATAGAGCTATAAAAATCAGTAAAATCCTGATCCAATATACATTGAAATTATTCCGCACTATCAATTAGTGAGTAATTTCGGTACTCAACATACATTACAGGCTTGTTATTACAAATAGCTTTAGGTAAGTCAAAGCAGGCATAGATAAAGGCATGATTAGATAATACACTGCATTTGCCCCGTTGACTTTAGAAGGGGTTCTTGAGAGCACAAGAATTTTTATTCAACTATCCAGCAAACATTGTTATCGTGTATCATTCTCAGCATAAAAGAAGATTATTATCAATTTTTAAAATAGATTCTTGAAAAGGAAACATTTATTTATTGGATCAAAATTGAAATAATAAAATTAAAAACAAGTTTTAAGATTTTTCTTTCCTTAAATAATTTGTGTTCAAATATTAAATTTAAAAGCTTCAGACTCCCGCATTATTGATTATATTATATTTGTTTCGTCAAAGAATATATCTTCTTTTGAAATAAATCTTGGTAGTAAAAAAAATATGAACCCGGTAAGTATGCTGTTCAATACAAGAGTGAACTTTTATTATACATTCAAAATGGTTCTTAAAAAATACAGTTTTATAAATTTCTCTAGCTAACAATTTTCAATTTTGTTCCACAGTTGATTAAATCGCTTATTATACTACACTTAGAGAAATTCTTATAAATAGAAAGATTGTAATTCAGTTCATGCTTAACGTTTAAATTATGAAATACAAATACAAAAATTCGAAGGTTATAATATTTCTATCTGTTATTATTATTTTTTTTATAATCAAATAAAATTGAAATGGCTAAACATGCCGGCCCCATTGAAGGTTTCAATCTATTGGAAGGATAGCTACCTTTGTGATTGGACGCTTAAAGGTCCCGTTCTTCGCGTTCACTTCCACTACGCGAATTTTCCTGTCTTGACCGTGAAATACGGCCGTTATGACTCTTGTTAACCGCTGTAGTGGAGGCAGATTGTCCTCGTGAACGACGACGATTTTTCCGATGGCGAGGTCTGGCTCTTCTTCGGGCCATTTGGTTCTGGCCTGTAGATCCAGGACGTAATCTTTCACCCAGGACCGCCAGAATGTCCGCTTGAGTGCGGAAATAAGTTGCCGTCTCTTCAAGCACGTTAGCTTGACAGATTCTTCTGGCAGCAATACGCTGGGCAGCGCTCGAAGGCTCTCTCCGATTAGTAGATGAGCTGGTGTTAGGGCCTCACCGTCGTTCGGATCGCTGGACAGTGGTGCTATTGGCCGTGAATTCAACACGGCTTCTATTCCGGTTAACATTGTTGATAGTTCTTCTGCTGTTAGTAGTGTAGTTCCAATTGTCCTGAGCAATAGTCCTTTGGCGGATTTCACGGCTGCCTCCCAAAGCCCGCCGAAGTGCGGCGCCCTGGGGGGTATAAAGATGAACTCTGTTTGCATGTTGGCAGCGAACGATGTTACACGTTGTAGCAATTCCTCCCTGGCTTCTTTAAGTTCCCGACTGGCGCCCACGAAGTTGGTGGCGTTGTCGGCGTACACCTTGATTGGTTGCCCTCTCCTGGCGATGAACCTTTTAAACGAAAGAAGAAAAGCATTTGACGTTAAATCGGAAACTAGTTCTAAGTGCACTGCCTTAGAAGTGAAACAAACAAACACTGCGATATACATTTTTATGGGTGGACTGCCACGAATTTTCAACGTCGCGTTAATCGGACCGCAAAAATCTACACCACATATTTTTAATGGTCTTAAAGCTCTCACCCTATCTGCAGGCAAATTTCCCATAATTTGACTCATCAGCTTTGGTTTATATTTGAAGCAATGAATGCATTTGCGAACTATGCGACTGCATTCTTCTTTAGTATTTATGAGCCAAATCTGGTCCCGAAGTAAAGCTACTAAGGCCTTTGCCCCTTTGGCAGTTTTCAAAGTGAAGGTTGCGCAAATAAAGAGTCATAAAATAAGACTTTTTTGGCATTAACAGAGGGAATTTAGCATCGTATGATACTGGTGCATTAAGTAATCGCCCACCTACCCTTATTAAGAAAAATGAGCGATTATTTTCAGTAAACTCATGAATAAAAGGATTCAGTTTTTGTAAATTCGGGGTTAACCTCTGAGATCTTTTAAGTTTCTTAATTTCGTCGGAATACGAAATTTCTTGTACGACTTCAATTATTTTCAAAAGCGCCCACCGCATTTCCCTTGATGTAGGAATTATGCAATTATCCACTTCATGCTTTTGGGAAGCGTGAATGAATCGCATTATAAAGGACATTATTCGGATCAACTTATGATAAGATGAGTGCTTGTTGATCAAATCAATAATACAATTGGAAGTGCCTTCAACAAGGAGAAATACATTAGTTTTTCTTTTTTCTTTTTTCTAATGCTTTCTGATCTTCAGTTAGAGAAAAATGCCCGTTTTTTGGCCACGTATTCATTTCCTCTGATAAATATTTTGGGCCGTTAAACCAAATTGAGCTACATAATTCATCGACAGTACAACCTCGTGATACAATATCGGCTGGATTTTCCTTTGTCGAAACATGACGCCAATTAACCCCGTCTGAAAGTTCCTGAATATCTGAAACTCTATTTGACACAAATGTTGCTAATGTTGAAGAATGACTCTTGATCCAGTGAAGAGTGATTTCGAAATCAGTCCAAAAGTAAACACTTTCGAATTTACATAATAACATGGGTTTCACCTTGGCCCATAATTTGGCCAGTAACTGTGCTGCGCATAGTTCTAGTCTCGGAAGTGACTTTGACTTTAGAGGAGCGACCTTCGATTTTGCCGTCAGCAAACGGCACGATAATTTATTTGCCACTCTACTCCTTATGTATAAGCAGCAACCATATGCTCTAATGGAAGCATCCGAAAATCCATGTATTTGACAAATAGAACTTTTAGACGTTTGTACATATCTAAGAATGCGAATCATGTCGATTTGTAATAAATCTGATTTAAATTTTCCCATGAACTATTCAGATGGGCAGGAATTGGTTCATCCCAGTCAAATTTTTGTAGCCAAAGTTCTTGCAATAAAACTTTATCCTTAATTTTCAAAGGGCACAATAATCCAAGTGGATCGAATAGTCTGGCAGAAACTGATAATATATTACGTTTTGTGGCACTCAAATTCTGGAATGATTCATCCAAGTGATACTTGAATCTATCATCCTTTGGAAACCAATAGGTGCCCAGAGCTCTAGTAAAATTTTCATCGCACTGTAGAATTTTAGTTTTTGCAAGGTCATCATTTTTATCGTAATTAGAAGACCATTTTGTAAGAGTAAATCCTGCTGATTTCAAAATTTTGATAATTTGATATCGAATTGTCTCAAGCTCTTCAATTGAATCGGCTCCCGTTAACAAGTCATCTACGTAAAAATCTCTACGTATAACTTCAGATCCAACCGGAAACTTTTCTCGAAATAAATCGCTTAAATATATAAGGCATCGAATTGCCAAAAATGGAGCAGAAGAAGTCCCATAGGTGACCGTGTTTAATTTATATATTCGAAGATCAGCTGACTCTTTAGGTCGCCATAAGATCAACTGAAAATCTCTATCAGCCTCGTCAAATAAATCTTGACGGTACATTTTTTCAATGTCAGCTGTTAATACGTATTTATGCTGGTGAAAGCGGATTAACGTTGAATACAGTTCTTCTTGAACTGTGGGGCCAATCATAAGGACGTCGTTAAGTGAAAACTGTGTAGACGTCTTACTTGACTCGTCAAAAACTACCCTTAGTTTAGTTGATGTACTCTGAGGGCGTAATACACATTGGTGTGGTATAAAATAGTGAGGTTTATTTGGAATTTTTTCGTTTGAAATGGACATGTGTCCAAGCTCAATGTACTCTTTTATGAAGTCATTGTACATCTCCCTTAATTTAAGATCCTTTAACAATAGCCGTTCAAGCGATAAGAATCTTCTTTTAGCGATATTGAAAGAAGAACCTACTGATTCTGGATCACCTTTGAAGGGGAGTGACACTTTAAATCGTCCAGCCGGTAAAAGTTCCACTGACTGAATAAACTTTTCCTCACATTGCTTATGTTCGATAGATAAGACTTTGTTAATCGTTGAAATCTCTTCCAGTTCCCAGAATTTCCGCACTATTCTGTCAAGAGATGTTTCGCTTTCACTATCAATAATTGCTTCCAAATGGCATGAACTATTAGTTGGATTTTTAGACATATGGTACTTTCCCGAAACAATCCAACCTAAAAGAGTTTTTTGGAATGTTGGAAGCCTTGGGTTTTCCTTAATTTGGCCGGCACACAACAGTTCAAAGAAAATCTCGGCGCCGATCAACATATCTATTTTCTGAGGTTTAAAGAAGTATGGATCAGCCAATTCAATATCATTTGGGAGATCCCAACCAGATGTTGAAATAACCTGGTCTGGTTGGTATTTGGAAATCGATCGAAGAATCCAAAATTCAGACATAAAATCGTGCGAATTCGTTCGAGATTTCACAGTTGCTTGTACTTTAAATTTGGCAGAAGAATTGCTTTTTCCAATGCCTATGAGACTAGGATTCCCTTTTTCCTTTTGCAGTTGCAGTCGCTGTGAGAGTTCCTCAGTTACAAAATTGATTTGTGAACCAGAATCCAAAAGAGCCCGTGCCAATATATATTGGCCACATTTGTCCTTAATTTTTACTAAAGCTGTAGCCAATATCACGTTGTCATTGCAAGACGAAGAGTGATTTACATAGGCTGTAAAAGTCGAAGGCTGGTTCGGATCAGAACATAATGCACCTGCTGATCTATCATTAATTACGTTGTACTGATGCAACAAAGTGTTATGTGAGCGATTGCACACTCTACATTTAGATGAAGTATATTTCGTAACGGTATGACCCTTTCTTAGGCAGTTTATACATGCTGGGACACCTTTCACGAAATCAAATCCCTGTTGAACAGACATAGCAGCAAACGAAGGGCAATTTGATACGTAATGGTCAGCAGAACTACAAAAAATGCATTTAGAAACGCTTACTTTTATCTTAGCTTGACAAGAAAATGACCTTGCCTTGTTTTTTGTGAGATTGTTAGACGTAGACGCTTTTTGGACGCCAGACTTTTGCTTTAAACTACATGAAAACTACATATTCGCTGAGATATGCTGATATCTTCTGTGCAAAGCTGTCTCGCAATCACTCCACAGGGGCAAACTCTCATAATTTAGTTGCTCTTCCCATTTAGTACGAGTGACGGCGTCATCCTTTGACATTACTAGATGTATTATTATTCCGTTAATAATGCTTTTATCGTCTCCTACTGATAATAGTGAGTCATATATTGCGGATACTGTATCGATCATGCTTCTCAAAGCGGTTGCCGAAGGCTTAGACATTTTAGGCAGATCGAGTAACCGAGCAATATTATCAAAGAAAATAAGACAGGATTGTCATATATTCTCTTTAAACTTGCCAATGCTTTAGAATAGTTTTGCTCTGTTATTTGGTACGCTTTAACAGTACCGAGAGCTTCATCTGAAAGGCATGATATAAGGTGGTTGAATTTCTCAATTTCTGTTAAAGATAAGTCATTATCTACTAAGTTTTCGAATAGGCTAATAAAATTTTTGTATTCAGAGTATTTTCCGCTAAACTTTGGCAATTTCATAATTGGTAGTCTACTGCCATGATGACCTTGGAAACATAAAGTATTATCATTGCCACTTTGCTTTCTAGTAGGAGATAAATATCCAAGCAATAAACATTTTGTTAAAACGCATAAATTTTCAACTTCGGCTCTAAATTCGTTTGAAGGATCTAGAATATCAATTTCAGACTGATAGGCCATTGCCTGTTTAATATATGAATTTAAAATGTCTAAACGGCATTCCAATTCCAGTGCATTGAAAGATATTGTTTTCTCTTTAATGGAGCGCTTAATCCTTGCAATATTATTTAACACCGTATTTTTCTGTTGGCACAAAACCTCTAGATTATTCTGTCTAGCGCCTTTTTTTGAGATTGCATTTTTAAATTGTTTTAGGGAGATAACTTTTTACTCAACTGAAATATGTTTATTAATTATGAAGCTTAATGAGTAAGGGGATAACTCTACTAACGAGTAAGCGATAAACTCAAATCAGAAAATAAGAAATAACTTTTTGGAATAAACGTTCTTTATTTAAAAGCGCAAATTATTCGAGCGATTTTTCCTTTTATTTATTTTAAAAATTTAATAAAAATTTAAGTTTCGATTACCCTAACAGTTTCTCACTTAAATTTTTGCTGGGTAACAGCTTGCTGAACGAGCGAATACATATAGACAAATTGAAATTAAACAAAAACAAAGCTTTCAAATTTGTTTAGATTCGTGGTATTCAGTTTTAAATAATAAATTTTATAAATAAAGCATTCATGAATACATACATGTATAAGGGTTAACCAATTTATATTAGTTGATGAATTGTTTGTTCGATTATTGGGAAAATTTTACCTTTTCTCTCTATATATTTTGTTTTTGCTATTTTGTGTCTGTCAATACTCGATCTTTAATTTATTCACTTTCCACTTTCTCTTCAACAGAGATATTGAATATAATCTCGTAATTAAATTTTCATTAATAATGCACTTTATAATTTTACAATCTATGCTTGTTTTTTGCTAGTTTTTACTTCTTATTAATCTTCAACAATTGCTCATCTCTTTTGTTAATATTCTTAAAATTAAATCGTAAAAAAGTGATGCCAAGCTATGTTGCTGTTTTGAAAACTTATCAAAAGTGAACACTTATGATTTACGAAAAGGATGGAATGAAGGATTATAAATAATTTATTAATCTACGGGAGAAGTACAATGAGCAAAAGGTAAGCAGTATTAAATTGAATAATAAAATTATTTTATGTATTCCAGGCAAACGAGAGAACGGACGTTAAGAGAAAAACTCTGTTAGCGAATTTAACAACAAATATTCCGTGCAGGATCAAATGTATAATAACTGATGAATCCGATTTCTTTGTTTTACTTTACAGGGCTTGTATAAATTAATATTAATAAATAAAATAAGAATTAAATAAGAATTAATAAACGAGTGTGGAAATACACAACTTTTTAATTAAAGTCTCACACAGAATGTTAATTCTTAAATACCTGATTTCTTTTGGTTTGCTGGTTAGCACTTTCCTTGCGACAAAGGCAGCAATCGCACGTCATGGGGATTAGTGGCTAATTTGAATATTGTTGATTATGATGATGTTACGCCAAATGATGATGATTTATTGGTGATGATTATGATGATGATATTAATAATTCACTTAATGACACTTGTATCGTTAGAATAAATTTGTGCTTGCGTACTTAGTATTTAAGCTAACAAGTATTTTTTAAATATAGTTTTTAAATTGTTCAGAGTACGATTTCAGTAATAAGATTTATTAAATAAATTAAAGCGAAAGTCCCTGCTCGGGCGACAAAATGTTTCGTCAAAGAATATATCTTCTTTTGACAATATAAAGAAAATGGGCGATTTAATTTGTAAATTTTAAATAAATCTTGGTAGTAAAAAAAATATGAAACCGGTAAGTATGGTGTTCAATACAAAAGTGAAATTTTATTATACATTCAAAATGGTTCTTAAAAGAATACAGTTTTATAAATTTCCCTAGCTAACAATTTTCAATTTTGTTCCACAGTTGATTAAATCGCTTATTATACTACACTTAGAGAAATTCTTATTAATAGATAGATTGTAATTCAGTTCATGCTTAAAGTTTAAATTATGAAATACAAATACAAAAATTCGAAGGTTATAATATTTCTATCTGTTATTATTATTTTTTTTATAATCAAATAAAATTGAAATGGCTAAACAATATTATTATATCATAGTATTAATTTATTAATGATAATGTTTCCAGAAGAATTCACATTTTTTTGTTTCTTTTTTTTATACCATTTGTTTTGGTTTTTTCTTACAATATAATAATTAGCAAAAACGCGAGCTACATAATGAGAAGAAAAGAGATTAAAACAACGTTTAACATTAAAGCTTTGTACATAAAAAGCAAGTATTTAACAAACGAAACAAAATCAGTATAGGTATAATGTAAACAATTGTTAATTTTCAAATCTTCATGAAGTTTTGTAAGCCTCTATTTCAAACAATGGGTACAATTCGTTATTTGTTATTGTACATTTCATATAAAATTTAGTAAGTATGTAAAAATAATAGTAGTTACGCTCTTATGTCAAATACTTGCTCCCGCAGCAAGACATCTAAAGCAAAAACGTTTTTTCGATGAATAATAATTTTTTCTTAAAAGCATTATTTATTAATAGAGGACAACTTGGCAAATTCTGTGGCAAAAAGAAATTAATTAAATACATGTTTCTCTTGTTGCTAAGTAAAAAACTGCTTTTATAATAACGTCTAATATTAGAAGTAAATGAAATATTTATTTTTATTTTCATAATAATTATGTACTGACATCTTGATATTTCTCCCATAAATTAAAAAAGTCTAAGATCTTTTCTGCAGTTAGTTTTAATCACTGCTTTTGGGACGTTGCCATTTCGGAAACTAAAAGTTGAAATCTGTTTATTTCTTTTTAGCTGCCGACATATATAGCAAAACTTATTGGCCTTAGGCCCATGATGAAGGTTCTGATTTAACAAATCTTTAAGCATTAAATTTCGTGTGCTATAATATTTCTTTGGCAATCTATCCCACGTAGAAACTGAATTAAATTTTACAAGCACTTCCTTATTGTTTTTCATAGTTGTGTATATTATATATTTCTGCCAAACTTAGGATCATGGTTTTCACTTTACGCGAAGCTGCTGGAAGTCCAGTGATAACAATATCAGGCCTGTTTAACCTTATCATTATTAAATTTTGCGACTTTTTCAGTTCAATTAATTTGTCTGTAGTAGCCTTGTCAATATGCTTGGTAAACTAATAGCAGTGTTTGATGTCAGATCCCATATTATTGATCTCTGCCACAAACTCTTCCTATTTCATTAAACCTTACTTCAAGGTCTTTTACAGCTTCACATATACGTTCGTCAGTAGATTTGCGATGATCTTCTTTTATTTACATACATATGTATGTGCTTCTACTTAAGCATATACAACTTGCCCTTTATGAAATGTACATAGTTTTAACTTAACTTTATAATTAAATATTTGAAAAGCATTTCACGTTGTTTGCGTTGGCGTGTTATGATATAATCTTATTAGTTTTATATTTAATTAATTTTTAGCCGGCACCAAATTTTCTTTACTGATTCAATTGAGGGGTTACCATTTTAATTAATCTTTTCAAACTTCTCACTGCATAAATGCAAATGATCGAAACAAAGAACAAAAAGTTCCACCACTACATATTTTTAATATAAATTCAATTGAATTAAGAAAAAGTCTGAAGATAAATGAATTCAAAATAAATGAAAGCTAATAAAAAATTCTTTACATTTTAACCTTATTGACGAAACCAAAGATATTTATTAATTCGCAACATTGTTTTTATAAAGAAAACAACATGTAAATTTTATTAGTGCGAAAATTAATTTAAGTTATTAACGAAAAATTTTGTCTTTAATTTTTATATTCTCTTTTGACTATGACAAGTCAGAAAACAAAAAAGTGTTGGGGCGATAGCCTTAAATTCAAATTATCTAAATTGTCCGACGGGCCTTCCAACAACGACTATCGAGACGTAACAACAAATTTTCGATTTTGCTATTGAGAAACACTTTTAGCGATTTCGTTGTTGCTTAAAGCCAGCTAATATACTGACAAAACCCAAATTAGCGCGTTAGACGCAACTCAATTTTTAGCGTTGACGCCGTGCAATTATGGTTTGCTTCGTATATTTTGTATGTACATAAGATTTTTTGACAGATAGATTGCGTCTTACGCGCTAATTTAGGTATGGCTGATAGTAAACGAGTGGCTCTTCGTTAAGAAAAAGACTAAAATTTTTGCGTTGTTAAATTTGTCGGCAATGCGAACAACGTGTAATATGTGTATGTACATTCCTACATACATATAAGCATAAATAGAAAAAATATATATCCGAACTCAAAATAACTATATAAATAAAATAATTACAGTTTTTTTTTTCGATTTAACTATATTAAACGTTCTTGTATTACTAAGTTTAACTAAGAACATTTAAAATTTGTTTATAAATTTAACCGAAGAGGAACCGCAACTCTTCAAACAAAACAATAACTATGCTTTTCTTAATACCAAACTCCATCCATGCATAATTTATAAAACGTATTCATGTGCGTAAATTGACATCGAAGAAATAAGGACATGCATGAGCCCTGCTTGAATTCATATGTTTTTATTTTTCTCTTTCGTGTTTCTTGTATATTTGCTGACGGAGATGCCACTCAATTTCAATTTTTCTTATAAGAAAATTTAAGATGTACAATATCATAAAATTAAGTTAGAGAATCACATAATCGTTACTGCAAGCAACAGAAAATGTCGACTAATGTAACAATTCTCTTAATGTTTAAAATTTGTGATTCGCACTACAGATGAAGAAGAAATTACAATAAAACAAAGTTTAATCACAATAGTGGATTACAATCATAGTTTTTCAGCTGTATTTGGATTAATTGTGTAGCAATATATGTTTAAACGAATGTCCGTTGGAACAAAAATAATCTCTCGCTTTTTGGCTACAAAGAAAGTTCTGCTTTTACACTCAAGAGGTAAAAGACTGCAAAATTTTTAAGATGGTTTTACTTGGTCTACCTCTATTGAAAAATGAAATAATAGAGGATGAGTTTTTTAACAGGCACAATATAAAGCCGATTAGTATAAAGGAAATTACAAATAAACAATCTAGCTAGGTTGATGCGTTATACTTAATCTAGTTCGACAGACAACAATTTTCAAAACGTGAAATAATGAAAAACAGGTATTTTTTTTTGGAAAAATTCATTTCGGGATAATAAAGGCCCTACCCAATGTGTCAAATGTTCAAGAACGGTAACCGAATCTTATGCTCGGTATGTGCAGGTAATCATAATTTCTCTGTTAGGAAATTATAAAAAGTCGGTCAAGATGAAAGAATAGTGTTAAAATGTTATTACTGCGCTAAAGAGAATTTAAGAAATGCTGACCACAGGGCTGATGACCCAAAGTGCCCTAATAGCAAAAAGTATTTAGATATACGCCAGCGTGTAACGGCCAAAACCTAACACCTGGTTAGTTAGTTTGTTAGGAGTGGCAGCCTCTCACGACGAAGCTTACTTGAGCACAATTGTATGGCCCGTTGTGATACCACAACGATGTCTACTCAATTGAGAACCATGAAGATTCCCATATAAACTTCGCTCTTTCCCCTATAGAGTGAGATGAAAGCTCCGTAAGAGTCTTAAAGAAAGGAGAGCCCACAATTCTAGATATTCTTCGAGCAAGGGATGGAAAATGGCACAGGAGGTGCAGTACAGTCTCTTTCTCATCCTCTGAGCCACAGCTGCGATGGAATTTATTATAGGGCAAGCCCAGACTTTCAGCATGCCTGCCTATTAGACAGTGTCCAGTAAGTACCGAGACCGTAATACTTATCGATTTCCTGTCCAGTCTGAGCAGCTGCCTGGTTCGCCTGAGGTCCAGTGTAGTCCACAGTTGTCTGGAGATACAGCGGGAACTTTTCTCCACCCATAATTTGCGAGCCAAATTGAGGTATTGGTTCTTTATGGCTAGTTCAACCGTTGCTAGAGGAATCCCAATGTCGGGTAATGAGGAGACGCTAGAAGGCAATGTGACCCGTTTGGCGAGATCATCGGCCTTACAGTTTCCTAGGATATCCCTGTGACCAGGGCCCAAAATCAGGTCAATCTGTGATCGCTCCGATAATGTGTTTAGTGAGGAGTGGCATCTCAAACCAGCTTAGATGTACAATATGCATCAGCAAGAGCCCTGATTGTCGCCTGACTGTCCGAAAAGATCCGAATGCCAAGGCCAAAGTGTTCGCCCAAAGCACTATTTCGGATGTTTTCGGAATAGCCATTACCTCAGCTTGGAAGACGCTGGAGTAGCTAGGGAGTCTTAAGGAGAGTCGTAGTCCAAGGTTATTGGAGAAGATTTCGCAACCGACCCTTTTGTCCAGTTTGGAGCCGCGTAGATATCAACAGTATTGCTCACAACCACTTCGTTACAGACCCATTCCTCCCTACTGGGAATGTGGATCTGAAACCCGTAGTCCAGAGCCGGTGTAGAAGATATGTAGTCCACCATTGATGGTATTGACACATCGCGAACGATAATTTTGGAGTGACCCATATTCGGCCTTATAGAGCCTGGTGGTGATTCGAGGCTAAAGTCCCCATCTAGGTCTTAAAGCTCTCTGGCAGAAGTAGAGCGCGCAAGTAGCCTTCCGAGCTCTTCTGGCAATGTTCACCCTCCATTTAAGTTTAGGGTCCAACATCGCCCTAAGGTATCTCACACGTGTACTTACACTGAGCACAGTGCTATTCAGCTTAGGTGCAGTAAAAATTTGAACTTTATTATAAATCCGTGTGAAGAGCATAACCTCCATTTTGCTGGGATTATCATTGAGAACGAATTCACGGCACCATTGAGACAAAACCTTGAGTGAACAGTTCATCCGTTCTGTAAGTATACTCAGGTATTTTCCCGAGACCGCGATAGCAATGTTATCAGAATAAGCTATCACCCTATGATCCGTTTGGTCCGGTCGCCGTAACAGCGTATTGACCGCCAGATTCCAGACGATGGGGGACAACACAACACCTTGTGGAGTGCCTCTATTTACTACCCTTTCCACACGATAATAAACAAGAAACCAAAAGATGCGTAACAGAATTATATTCAAAAATATTCAACATAATTTTTTTGTATATTTTATCGTTTTGGAATTATACAAAAATTTATGATGGGATTAGTTTTTTTCTTACAAAATTCCTTTATTTTTTAGTTTAAAAATGCATTAAAAAACGAAAAAGCAAGTATTTTTTATTTTGCACATTTTTTTAAGAGCTAGGTATCTTAAGAATTAAACGAGGTATACATCATGAAAACCGATTGAGAAATGGGGATTATATTTTCCATTTACCGCAGCTACCCAATATTGAAAGAATATGTGAGAAATAATCTTATAAAAGAAAATAAGCCTATAAATGATACTCAGACTCCACAATCAATAAGCAGAAAATCTTCTCAAGTTTCTCACTGCATTAATGCAAATGGTCAAAACAAACAACAAAAAGTTCCACCAAGATATATTTTTAATATAAATTCAATTGAATAATGTGACTTTATAAGAAATAGTCTGAAGATAAATGAATTTAAAATAAGTGAAAGCTAATTAACAATTCTTAACAGTTAAACCTTATTGACGAAAACAAAAACTTTTTTTTCATTCGCAACATTGTTTTTATAAAAAAAACAACATGTATATTTTTATTAGTGCAAAAATTAATTTAAATTATTAACGAAAAACTTTTGTTTTTAATTTCTATATTCTCTATTGACTATGATAAGTCAGAAAAGAAAAAAGTGTTGGGGCGATAGTCTTAAATTCAAACTATCTAAATTGGCCCACGGGCCTTTCAACAACAACAGTATTGCGATTCACTACTCTTTTTTAACGACTATGGAGACTTAACAACAAGATTGTCGATTTTGCTATTTTGAAACAGTTTTAACGATATTCTTAATTGTTTAAAACCAGCTGATATACTGACAAACCTAAATTAGCGCGTAAGACGCGACGCAATTTTTCGCATGGCTCTTTCGCTGAAATGACATACCTAAATAAAATCGCAACGTTCTCTTATAAACAGCATTGTTAACTTATCATGTTTAATAAAACCATATAAAATGAAACGCAAAAAATTGAAAAAAAAAACACTATATAAAGCCGAAAAAACTAAAATGTCATTACTGTTTTACAAGGCTACCTACTTTAACGCCCTGTGGTACTACCTGTACTTAAACAGGGTGTATCCAAATGCAGTAGGGGAAAAGCTTATGACCTCCTCTATAAATCGCAGTTTGTTTTATTAAAATCGGGTAAATAGTTTAGAAGTTCCAGACTTTTATTATATTTTTTTGTATTTCACGCCACTGTGTACTGTGTTTTTAAAAGTTTCCTATATTTGTGTAAGTAGTTTGTAATTGCTGTAGTACTTTTGAGTAATCTTTAATTATTTAAGTTGATATTCAATAAATTTTTATAATAATATTAAAAATAAAATTCTTTTTCGGCTTAGGTTCATTTTTTAATTTATTTTTAATAATTTTTAGAAAGAAAAATTACCTGTAAATGTATGCGTCTGTTTTCCAAGGAACATAAGAAAACTATAAACACTAGCAGAATGAAACGTTGCATTTTTTGAATCGCTAAATCATTCATTTGTATTCTTCGCATCTATCTACCTTAGGTTGTGTTCATTGTAAACATCATATATTTAACCAACTTAGACGAACTCCGTTTTTTTTAATTTTTCTCAAATTTATTGTAAATAATTTTTCTTTCTAAAATTTTTTGGAAATTAAATTCAATAAAGGAACCTGGGCCGAAAAAATAATTTTAAATCATGTATAATAACCACGGTTCAAATCCTGATTTTCGAAAAAAAGAAAAGAAAATTCTCCGAAAAGTTCTCCTTCTGAGATAAATCCAGAAGAAATAATGAAAGAACTTCGCCACTTGGAGTTCAATAATTTAAAGTTTGTGAAAGTAAACAACCTAGCTACAAAAAAGTCCAAAGAGGAAGACTATAAACTAAATTTTTCCAGTACAAATATCTGCTGTAATTAACATAAAATCTTAAAAATCAATTAATTCAAGTGTTTCGATGTGTTAAGTGGGAAGCACTAAAAAATAAGAGATTTTCAGTGTAAAAAAGGCAAGAATTTTTAAGAAAGTGCATTTAATTGCTTTATGACCAAAATGTGGTAAATACGACGCATGATGCAGGAAAATGCAACGTCGCCAATGCTGACATCAACAAAAATTATACTCTCATCTCTGCAATATATACGGTCACCCCTCATCGTCAAAATTCTGTAAAAGATAAAAAGAATTGCAAAGACACTTAAACCAAAAATTTTAAAAATTAATTAAAAACGAGACCTAACCTTAACATATATTAACAGTTATTTAATCTTTGGTAAAGTCAATAACATTTTAAACGCTAATGACACCAATCCTTGAGAATATAACAATTGGTCTTCAAAATTCAATTTAAAGTTTATTCAATCAAATACTTAATTTTAAAAAATAATAACAAATACAAGCATCGAGAATTAATGCCTTATAATCAAATTTAGATGTTTACGACTATAAGTCCTACCCATGGCAATATAATTTCCAGAAATTTTAATATTATACATATAAACGTTAATTCTATAATAAGATTAAATAGAAGATATGATTTGCAAAACCTAATAAATGCAAACATAGTACCATGAGAGAAGGTGGTTCCGGAATTCTAATTAAAGAACAAAACAAAAAAACTCAAAGAGAACCACAGTCTCTGTTTGACCGCCAGCAAAACCAGAAATTCTGTGTAACAAAAATATTTTTCTTTTTTTGTTCTAAGAACAAAATGCAGTGTGCTAAAAAACAATTTAAGAGTATAAATACAACTTCACGGTTGCGGATGCGTTTGTTTTTTATGTGAAGTTTTGACAATACAAAACGCTCAACGAATCCGCACAAAATAAGAATCTATTTTAATTTCAGGGCGTTTTCTCTCAAACATTCAGTTTTTAATTTTTTCTTAATCAACATGTTGCCACGGTTTTATTGTTTTTAGTACAAAAATTCATATGTGTTAATATTTTTTGTGAATGACTAGAAAAAAAGAATAAAAAAGAAACGTAAAAACTCATTCGAAAATAAATGAAAAAGATATTGATTATTGTTATTCTATAAAATTTTTTAAATTATTTTTTTCAATAAAAAAAAAAAAAAATTATAAGTCAAATAATATGATATGACAATAAAATCCGCATCAGTCGCCGCACCTCATACTATTTGTTTTTTCTCTGAGATGCGGAATCCGGCACCGCAACCGTAAGGTTTTATTTCTACTCTAAAACTTTAGTGATTTATAAAAAAAAAAACAAAACAACTTTATTTTGTTGAACAATAACAACATTTTAAAGACTTTATTTTAAATACAAAATTGCATAAAGCAAAAAAAAAAAAAAAAAAAAACAAACAAAAGGATTAGTAAATTCTTAAAAAAAAAAAATAAAAAGAAATGTAACAAAAAATAAAAATCGTTTTATTCTTTCTTTGAAAATTAAAGAAATGCTATCAACATGAGCGCTGATGATAACATGCAAGGTGATGAAACCAGTGAAAGCGATACAAAATGGCAAAGTGTACCAAGCGAACGAAAGCTGAATGAGTCACCAAAGTTGTACCCCCATAAGCGTGCTAGATTTTCAAACCAACCAAGTACACCTTCAAACAACAAATTTGCAGTAATCGATCGTAACGAAGCTGAAGAAGAAAACGAAGAACAAGAACGGATGACAAAACCACCACCAATTTACATTTCTAATGAAGATAATATAAGTATCATGTTTAAAAAGATAAGTTCTATTTTACCTACTCATAAATTTCATTATAAATCATCAAGGAATAATGAGGTGCGTTTAATGGTTAAAACTATAGACTCGTATAGGAAGTTAGTGAATAAGAAGGAACTCAACTCTATTATTAAACCTCATATTCAAGCTGCGGGCATTAAAATCTCAAGCAACAACAGTGATATTAACACATTTTCAATATATTCTCCACCAAGGCATAGCATAAAGTGCGAACAATATGAAAACTTTTTTAATAACCTTGGATCTAAGTTCATTGCTGGGAATAATTTTAATGCCAAACACTCATGGTGGGGGTCACGATTAGCTAATCCAAAAGGCAAAGAGCTATATAAATGTATACTGAATAATCACTATTTACCATTGTCTTCCGGCAGGCCCACATATTGGCCAATGGATGCATCGAAAGTACCAGATTTATTGGATTTTGTTATATCAAAAGGAATACCAAGCTATTTATTGGACATACTAGATTCCAATGATTTAAGTTCAGACCATATCCCAATAATAGTTACGTGCAGTCGGATTTTTCGTACTAAACCAAAACAATCCACTCTTACTAACTCGAGAACCAATTCTCTTTATTTTAAAAGCATAATAGAAAGTCAACTAAACTTAAACATATCCCTAAAATATCATTAAGAAATAGATGATGCTATTGAAACTCTAAACAATGTTATACACGAAGCGGCTGTCGTATCCACCCCGCAACGTAATCAAATAACAGGCAACAAAGTGAAAATCTCGCTTGAAATAAGAGAGATTATTAGGGATAAACGAGTATTACGTAGGATTTATAAAAATACTAGAAGTCCTATCGATAAAGCAAGCTGGAATAGAGCATTAAATTATTTAAAAAAACGACTTAAAGATTTTAAAAATTCCTCAACGCAAAATTATTCAAAAGCTTTTGATGTTACTGGAAAAAGTAAGCACAAACTCTGAAATGCAACCGAATACCTAAAACGCCCTGCGAGTAGAAATATTCCTTTTAAAAGTCATACCGGAGAATGGTGTAGATCTAACATAAGCAAAGCCCATGAAATCCAAAAGAAATTGGAAGAAACTTTTACGCCATTTAAGCTATGCAACTCTATGCAAGAACAAACAATCATTGACTTTCTGGATGTATCCTGCCAAATGGATTGGCCCATTAAAAGTATCTCTCCAGCTGAAGTGGAGTTAATAATAAAAAAACTAAATAACGCGAAAACTCCAGGTAATTGAAGGGAGGACTGCAAAATTGTTGCCTAAAAATGCTTTATTTTTTTAACAACAATATATACATAATTCAATTTTGCGTTTGAATTACTATCCATCTCAATGGAAATACTCAAAAATAATAATGGTCCTTAAGCCTTATAAAAACAAAAATTCTGTTGATTCTTACCGACCAATCAGTTTATTGTCATTGTTCTCCAAAATATTTGAACATCTTCTTTTAAAAAGATACTTCTGGTATTTGAAAAATACAAAATAATCCCAGAACACCAATTTGGATTTAGGCATAAACATTGGACCACCGAACAATGCCATTGTCTAGTTCAGAATATAAGTAAAGCCTACGAAAATAAATTGTACTGTTCTGCTGTGTTTTTGGACGTATCATAAACTTTGGCAGAGTATGGCACTTTGGCCTTCTTTACAAAATAAAGTAACTTCTTCCTGCTCCATCTTATTTACTTTTCAAATCATATTCAGAAAATAGAAAATTCTATGTGAACGTGATGGGTGAAGATTCCTTGTTTAGTGCTATTCAATCTGGTATCCCCCAAGGTAGTGTTCTGGGTCCTATACTTTACACTATTTTTGCTTCAGATATGCCAACTGATAATAATTTAATCACTGCTACCTATGCAGATGACACGGCTATTTTGTCTTTAAATGAATCACCTCATGAGGCTTCGGCAAAATTACAAACACACCTGGACATCCTCCAAATGTGGCTACGGAAATGGAACATCAAAATAAAATCGCTTCACGTTACATTTACGTTAAGAAAGGTGATTGTCCTAAGTTATATTTTAATGGTAATCCTATACCAAAGTCAAATAAAGTCAAATATTTAGGTCTGCACTCAGATAAAAGACTAACATGGAAAGATCATGTGAAAGCAAAAAGAGATCATTTGAATATAAAAGCAAAAAAATTGTATTGGCTGCCTGGAAAATAAAATTTTATTATATAAGGCAACTTAAAAACCAGTTTGGACATATTGCCTTCAACTTCGGGGGACTGCAAGCAATTCAAATATTGAAATCCTTCAGATATATTAATCCAAAACATTTAGACTAATAACAGGTGCTCCTTTGTATATTTCCAACAAATGTTTACACAAGGACTTAAATATTATGCGATTAAAGACGAAATCAATAAGTAAGTGATAGATAGCTGAATAGACGTAGCAATCACACTAACTTATTGGCTAAAACTCTTTTAGACGATAGTGATAAAGTGCGAAGACTAAAAAGATTTCATCTGTTAGATTTGCCTTTTAAAAACCTAGTCATAAATAAAATTTGCGCATATACCTATAAAAAAATATTGTAAATAGATCTTGCTTTTGTATATTCTGCTTAGTTTAATGCAATTTTTTTTTTTATTGTTTATTTTACGCAAAAAAAAAAGAATTATAAGCTAAAAACTATAAATAAACAAATAGTAATTATAATTGTTATTATATACGTAGTCCCATAAACGGGCTCTCAAGTACATTCATGTATGGTTTTTATTATTATTTTTCATAAATAAATATAATCTATTTTTACTTTTATTAAAATATAATATAATTTCATGTAATAAAAAAATGCGAAAAAGATACTTCAATATTTGTATTATTAAAAAAATATGTCAAGGGGTAAAAAATGAAAACGGGAGTTTTTAGCTTAACCACCAAAATTTAGTTTTGTTTATGTTTGGCCTTGTATTCCTATCATTCTCATAAATATTTGTATCAAATCTTGTATTATTGATTGTGATTTGATTACAATTAATAGCTTTATTATTGGCCCTTCTATATATATGATAAAATATAGGTATGCCTAGCTCATTTTGGATAAATCCTTTCTTGTCGAGGTATACAAAAGCCTCAGGTGGTACATAGCCGGTTTGCATGGTCTTGAGTATGTATTCTTCGTTGCTATAATATGGTGCCATAATTAAGTTTTTGTCATAGCATTCCAAGCTTTTAAAAATATGATTTCTAATAAGATGTATAATACAATTATCTATTCTGTTTATTTTTGAAGCGTTATACAATTTTTTGTTTGATATGTATTTAGCATACCCACTTTCTTGAGACCTATAGAGCGATGTGCAAGCTCTAAGACATTTTCTTTCGAAAACACGAACTTTTTCCATATATGATGGAGAAATAATAAACCATATTTGGCATCCGTATGTTAAAATAGGCCTTATTAAAGATTGATACAACATAACTTTAACCGAACTATTTATATACTGAGAAAAGAAAAGCTTTTTGTATATGTAAAAAACATTTCTTGCTTTTTTTATTTGTGAATTTATGTGAAAGTTATAGTATAAAAACTTATCTAAGTTAATTCCCAAGTATTTAACAACTTGTCTGCTAGGAATGCATATGTTATTGTACGATTTTATACTAAACTCTTTCCACTTAGTTTTCACATTGTAATTACATTTTCCTACTGGAGGGCGGAATAGAATGGTTTCGCATTTGTCGACATTAATTTTCATATTCCAATCTAACTCGTATTTTTCAACGATTCTTAAGTATTTTTGTAATTCTTTATTAATGTCTTCAATTTTTTTATCAGCGTGATAGATTATAATATCATCTGCAAACGCAATGATATTTTCTACTTTTGTTAACAGGTCATGCAAAAATAAATTAAATAGAATCGGAGAATTTACTGTACCTTGTTGGATACCATTAACTATTATAAATTTTTTAGTACTCATGTGCTTTCTATTACAGACAAGAAAGGATTTGTTTTCCAGCATATTGTGTATCAGTATAATTAGGAATATTGGCATTTTATAATTCAATAATTTGTAAATAAGGGCTGGTATCCATATGTTATCAAACGCCTTTTCAAAGTCTATTAGACATGCACCTGTACAACAGGATTTATTCAAATTCCAATGTATGTTTGAAACAAGCAAATGTGTTGCGTGAATTGTAGAATGTTTGTATTTAAATCCAAATTGTCTCTCGCTTTTTAAATTATTTTTTTCACAAAATCTTACTAAACTATTGTTATTGCAGACTTCGAAAATTTTACTAATATTTGGAAGTAAACTTATAGCACGGAGATTTTTTGGGTTACTTATATCCTTATCTTTTTTGGGCAAAATTACAACTTTTGCTATTTTCCATGCCCGAGGAAAATATGAGTTGTTGAGCATGTTATTAAAAAGAGTGCAATATTCACTGACCATAACATCTGGAATATGTTTTAATACAATAATTGGTATATTGTCTAATCCAGACGAACATTTGATTTTCAAGTTATTGAAAATGTATAACAACGACTCCTTTGTTATGAAATAAGTCTCATTGATAGACTCTCTTATGTCATTAGCCTTGTTAAAGTCTGTAAATGTTATAAGGGATGATTGATTATTTTCAAATTCACTTTTTGTTTCCAAAAAGTTTTTGAAGGAAGCATCGACCATCCTATGTACGTTATTTTCAGGATTGATCTCCTTATAAGCGTGAATAGACTCTAAATAAGCCCCAATAGTGTTCAGTATTTGAGTTTGATCTCTGATTATAAAGTCATTTGTTTGTTCATTTATTTCCAAATCATCAGGTACTAAACCTGCCCTTCTAACTAGAAATTCCTCATTTTGTGGGATTTGAAGCTTATTAATACTGACTGGTTGTATTGCTCTAAATTGTTTTTTGGCTTCGCTAAATATATCAGAGGAGTTCTTACGGTCAATATTTTTAAGTTTCTCTCGCACGACCTTATTGACTGCTATGGTAAAATTATCAATAATGAGCTTACTGATCAACTTAATTTTACATTTCAGTAAATTTAGTTCGTTTGTGGACAATAAATGTTCTAATCTGTTATGTTTTTTAATAGACGTTAAAATTTTACTTTTTTCCGAATGTAATTTTTTTATAACTGAATTAGTATATTTTTTTATTGAATCAGTGACCTGAAATTTTGGAACCGTTTTTTCAACAGAGTGATTAATTATTCCATTTAACTTAGTAAGATAAAAATCTATTTCTGAATTGGTGAGGTTTCTCTGGTTTGGTATAGCTTCGTTAGTGTTAAGCTCGTTTATAATATTATTCGCAAACTTTTTCCAATTCGTTTGTTTGTAATTAAGTTGAGAATCAGGCCTTTCTTTAAAAAGGGTTATTGGGTGGTCACTTTTATCTTGTAAAATCAGCATTTGGATTGCATTATGATCGCTATCATAATCAAGGTTTTTGAGGCAGTTTATTGAGTTATTTTCCTTGTATAGAAACAAGCGAGAGTCAGCTATACACAGGTCTATGTATGAACCACAACGCGGGTACGATGGTAAAACTGAGGCATATAAACAACACCTAAATTCGATTTCGTTACAGTAAAGCCAATCTTTTAACATATTACCTTTAACATTATTTGAATCATTTCCCCAATCAATATGTTTACAATTGAGATCTCCTGCCAATATATAAAAGTTATTGGTGTTTTCTAAATTTAGGGATTGGAAAAGTTGTAATAATTCTGTTTTAAAGTTATTATTATTACCTGATGGGTAATAAGCCGATATAACAAACAATGTTTTATTTGCAACCAAAGGTATTTTTAAGATGCAAGTTTCCAATATTTTAAAAGAATTTATAATATTATTGGTAACGTGTTGATATTTTATATCTTGTTTGATTAATACTCCCGTTCCACCTCCCCTAGTTGAATTGACTCTGTCTTTGCGTATAAGGTGATAGTCTTTAAAGCTTAATTTATGTCGATAATTTAATTTTGTTTCATTTAGAAGTACTAAATCTGGGCTAAATTTATTTATGAAATTACACAATTCAAATCTTCTACTTAATCTAATAAGTGAATTAACGTTAATATGAATAATATTAAGACTTTTTACAATACTCTCAACCATTATAATACCTTAATTTTCCAACATTGAAATTATTGAATCTATTCTAGATGCTTGTATCTGTAGTTGCTTATGAAGGTTAGTTATTTGATTGGAAAGATTTTGCATTGAGTTTTTGAATTCTTCTAGGGCCATTTGTATTGGGTTCATATTGTTTTGGTTTTGAAGATTGTTTATTTTTAAAGCATCAGCAAAGCTCATATTAGGGTTGGTATTAAATGTTGCTACATTCGAGGTTCTATTTTGTTTTAAAATATTTTTTTTTCACGCAGTCTCTGTTGGATTTCTTTGTATTTTTCACATACTTTATATGATGCTGGGTGACCATGTTTGCCACAAAGCACACAAAAAAGTTTGTCCCTCTCATCATTGGGTACGTTATTCAGGTGACATGCGCCAATATCATGGCTTTCATTACATTTGACACATCTTCTCGGCAAATAGCAATTAGATGCGCTATGAAAGAAGCTCTGACAATTTCTACATTGTGGGATTACAGGTTTTCTCAAAGGTTCCCAGCGAATACAACGATGCTGCAAACCCTTGATTCCATTAAGCTCGTTAGCTTTACTCTCACTACTTATTTGCACTAAATAAATTGGCAGAGAACGTTTCTCATTTATTGATTTTTTGGTTGTAAATTCTCTTACATTTACAAATTTAAGGTTATCATTCTCAAAAATACGAAGATCATTTAAAATATCATTACAAGGCAAGTTTGCACTGAGACCTTTCATTAAAAATGTTTTTGTTTTTAAATGTTTTGGTGTAAAGGTAACAAAATTTGTTTTGGTTTTTTGTAAATATGCTTTCACTCTGTTGTAATCATCAATTGAGGCCATATAAAGAGATATTTTTTTTGTTAAAAAATTCTCTTATTTTAAAGTCTGATATGTTAAGCCCTTTTTTTATAAACTTGATCAGTTCATTGGGATCCACACCAACAATGTTAAGAGGTGGGATTTTTTTATTTTTGTTGAGATTGTTTGTTGTTTTTTCATTTAGCATATTAATATTTGAATTATTATTATTATTTGTGGAGCTACTAGATGTTGTTGGTAAATCTTGCTCTTGCGCATGCTTTTCAAATATTTCTAAATATTCTTTATCACATTCTTGATCATTATCAAGAATAGCGAAATAGTTATTTTTTTTTTGTTGTTTTGCCATTGTCACACTCACTGCTTCGCTTTTTCTTTTTCTTTCATTGTCTGATTTGTTATTTTTTGTTGCTGATTTATTTAAATTGTTTATGTCATTGCTTAAGGAATTTAGAGCATTAAGCTCTGGCATATTTTTTTTTAAATCTTTTGTTGTTTAAGAGTCCTGTCTCTATTAAAAACAATAATGTAACAAATATGTGTTTTGACAAACACGCATAGAACCAATGAATATAATTATCACTTCTTACTACACGTCCGACTTCCATGCCAGTCAAAAATCGACTCCACCTAGTTTAATGCAACTTAGCAACTAAGTGATTGTAAATTATTAAAAAATTTGCTTAATATTTCTTGTAAAATAGATTGCAAATAAACAAACACAAAAAAAAGTTTATGCTGTGTTCAAAGTATAAAACAATTTAACGTTTAAACAAATGAAATGCAGCAAAGCTGAAGAAAAGCCACTGGAGGCAGCAACTTTAACAAATCAAGCGAAAATTTTGAAAAATATGTCACTAACTGAAGAAGTTATAAAGCTAAAAAAAAATCCCAACGAAACATCAATTATATTGTTTCCTCGCCAAGGAACGTAATATGTTGGGATGGCCAGTAGACTTGTGCGTTTCCTTGTAACTAGAAGAATATTTGAGGCCAATACTGTTAATTAAAAACTGTGCTTAATATGCCTAATTGGTATTGGTATTTGTATCTTCTTTGGTCTACCATTTGATAAGGGTCTTAAACTGGTGAAAATTCGAGCCAGCGCCGTGCAAATGTGTAAAATAGTTAATTGACAGGAATATAGGAAACAACATTGTGGTGTAAGCAACTATATGTATCCACATTGTAAAGTTATTGCCAGCAACGTTTGAAGCTATTAAATTTTTAAAAAAGAATTCAAAGATTTAAAAAATACTACGCACTAAAAGTTTATCTGTGAATGGTGCTTTTCATCAATCAATCAATTATTGAAGTTCACATATCATACCTTTATTATTATAAACACTTATCACTTATCTGGTTATCTGGTCCTGGATAATGTCAAAATGTTTGTGAACCATTCGCGCAAGAAAACCATAGATTTGGATAATATAAAATTGGCTTCTAAAGTAGGATTGGATAAGGCTTTCACCCACCCGCCACCAAGGCACGTAAGTTTAAAATATACTAATCAAATACTCTTGATAATAAACTCACAGCCTGTTATAGAACACAATTAGCCGTTAAAACGCACAAAAACGTTAACGTTTTTCATTATTGTGTTTTTAAAAAGCGAATGTCACATATAAAACGAAAAAACGTAGAAACTGGCGGTTTTTTTGGTTTATGTATCGAGTTTATTATTATTTTAGGTGTCAAATTTAGACAACTAAAAAGTTTTAATTGTCTCATTTGTTTATTGAAATAAAATAAATGAAAAAATACAATTATCAAGACAGAACTTAAAAAATGGAATTTCCAACAAAAAAAGGTGAATATTTTAATATTTAATTTTTTTTTTTTGCATTATAAAAAACATTTAATTTTTAAAAAACTATCGCTTTTTCCAGCATGAAGTTGACAACAGTTGCACAATTCCAGAAACTGGTCAACTGAATGGGTGAATATCCTCATTTGGATACAGGAAGCCCCCAGTTTGGTACCAGCAAAGCCATCATGAAGCAAACATGGGAGACTGTGGCGAAAAAGGTGAATTCCCACGGGCCACCGTCAAGAGGCGGAAGCGAGTGGAAAAAGGTATGTATTTTTTAATTTTTTCATGTGGTAAAATACAATGAACAATTAAAGCTTAATGCAGAAAGCAAATAAGTGTTCTCTTGAATTGTTTTGCAGGAATATAATATAAGAACATAAAGCTAATATATACTGTACTAAATTTGTATAGAAAATTTCATTTTTGCACTGTATAAATGCAAATTGGTCATAGGACTTTTACATAAGTATGTATTTAAGATAAGAAATGTTTTAACCCTTTACACAATACATATGTATTTTGAAATAAATGCACCTTAGGCATCAAGAAATACTCTACTTACACATCTAAACACAGTTTGCAAAACGCAATCCGTTAAAAATAAATGAAGCTAACTGTGATTTGTTATAAAGGCTCCATTGCTAATGTTCAGTAGACCTCTAATAAAAATTCGAAAAGTAGTTCAGATATCTGTATCAATATTTTAATTTATTTAGCACTTTACCAACTTTAGTTCAGGTAAGGGCGGACCTTAAATGTTGTCTTAAAAACAAAATTGCAGAAAACAACAAAAGTCTTAACAATACAGGGGGCGACCCTTGTCAGATTAGCAATTTGACTAAATTGGAAAATGACATAGACAGAACATCAGAAAACTCAGTATCGGAGTTATATCGTATGTAAAAATCCATCTATCCAAGATCTCACGGGAAGCGAAAACATTGCACTAATGCCACCGAAGGGCAAGAAAATCGTTAACTTCTTCGTCATCAATACGATGTACAGGTTGAAACACTAAAAACAAATAAAATGCAAGCCAACGCAACTAAAGAATGTGTAACAGCTATAAGAGAGTGTTTGGATGCATTACAAGCACAGTCTGCATCTCTTAAAATAATGGCAGAATTAATGAAGCTGCTAACGAAAGCCACATATGACCTTGTAAAGTATTTTACAGAGGATCAAAAATAATTTTATCATCTTAGAAATTATTATCATTACTATTACTATTATGATGATTATTATTGTAATTTTTTTATCATTATTATTATTATTATTATTATTATTATTATTATTATTATTATTATTAATATATTATTATTATTATTATTATTATTATTATTATTATTATTATTATTATTTATAATCTTATTATTATTATTATTATTGTTATTATTATTATTATTACTACTACTATAGTAAATAGAGTTTGCATTAAAAACCTATTTAATTTGTTAGTAACAATTAAAAGATGACTTTTAAATTCATATGTTTTAATACTGTTTTATTACTTTTTTACAGATTGCATTCAATTTAATCTCTTATAGTGATTGCCGCTGTCATATTTTCGTTACAATCTTCTTCTGTTTCGTCCTCCTCACACATATTGTACAGAGCACAACAGACATTTACTATTTGGGTAACTTTTGCTGGAGCATAAAGTAACCCTCTTGAACCAATTAAACATCTAAATCTATTTTTTAAAACTCCGAAGCAGTGTTCTATAATATTACGTAAACTGCTGTGTTTTTCATTGAACTTTGTTTCAAAAGTTACTGTATTTCTATACGGCTGCAATTTGTAACCACCGCCACCTGCAATATATATATATATATATATATATATATATATATATATATATATATATATATAAATTTTTTTGTTAATAATAATACTTAAGCCCCACTTTGTTCCCACACGAATGGGTCGTGATTACGACCGGGATGTCCAGCGTCTTTATATGTAATAACCATGTTATGATCACATATCTAAAAACAATAAAAACAGAGTGATAGAAAAGACGTACATTTATTCATATCCAATACAATATACTTACTGACATGACAATAACACTGTAAAAGCCCTTATAATTGTGATAAAATGCATTAAGTGTTTTCCCGGTGACTTAATTTGTACATGAGTGTCATCTACTTGGAACATAGATTTTTTTTCCAAAATATCTAAATATTCACTTGAGACTTACACATTGATGAGGCCCACTCATTGCCTATTGACGATTGATACCCAATGGGTCCAAGAAATCCCAGAAAAGTTTCCAGTGCATTTGTTGGTAATATTTGCGTATGCCTATGTCCTTCTTTCAATTTTGGGCTCAACTAATCTAGTAGCATCTTAAAAATTTTTTTGCTTACTCTGAAGTTGCCTACAAGCCTGTATAGTAAATAGAATTAAATATCGTGAAATTTTTTATTAATTGTCCTATTACTGTTCTTCTGGCAACTCAAAAACATTTAATGCACTTCTTAAATTCCTTCGGGTTAAGCTGGTGCCTTCGTTATCACTTTCACTCGTGTCACTAGAAAATGCAAGCTCCACAGATCCAAAAATTTTGTTTTATCTACCATAAATTTGTTGCTAGATAATTTGCACTAAATGAAAATAATAAGTATCAATGAAAAACTTGTCCCAACATTTATAAGGTAAAAAATGCATTACTAAAGATTGGTTTTGTTGGGCAACTACCCGTTATATCACTTGCACTAATATTTGATTGTTTATATGATGGTAGATTTAATACATATGAACATATGTATATATGATTACACTTTTCTTTGGATATATATTGCGATTTGTTTACACTTTTTTGATTATTTTTAATTATAATTATGTACCTTTATAAATTTTTAAGTATTTTCTTTTGTTTTTACACAAATAAATTTTTGTTTTGTTTTTGAAGCTCCGAAGCAGGATTTTCGTCATTTATGGAAGAAAAAATAATTTTATATATAAAAAAGCAACGAAAAGATATTAATTAACATGTCGGCAGTATTGGGATTTGACTCGATGTATATTCATACGACACACAACGTAAGACAAACGAAAAAACCGGAACGTGTTACATAGACATTAAACACTACGTTTTAGCTCATGTGCCATCCGGGTTGTTTATCATGTTCTATAAACAGGCTGTTAGTTTTCTTTCAAGGTTAATATCCAAATTAGCTGAAGTACGCAACGCAATGTGCAAGTTTATTATTATACACTTTTTTCTTTGTGTTGGTAGACTCTTAAGGAGTCATTTATTAATTTAATACTGAACCGATTTAAATTAGATAAAGACGATGCACTTAAGCTCGACAATATCTACAAATATGTGAGAGAATAAACAAAATGGGTTGACAGAGGAGGAAAATTATCCCGTAGCTTTGTCTTTGCCTGTTTATATATAGATTCGCATAAAACAAGTTTTTTTTAATGGATTAAAAAAAACTCTTGTAATGATTTATTTTACATATCATTGTTAAAAAGAATTAAATTAATGGAATTGGTTTGCGTACATGCCAATTAGATGCATTAAAGTTAAAAGCACTTTGCATTCGTTAAAATATATTAAAATTAGTTAAAAAAATTGATTAAGTAAATATCTATTATTAATATCCTTGCACAGCCAATATAATAGCACAGCCTTAACCTACAATTTGCAAGTATTCTGAACCACTATCTTGCAAGCGAAACGAGCATTCCTTTAAAGTAATTTTGTTGTTAATAAAACTAACTACTTTTATATAACATTACTCACTCCGAGTTTGTCACATATGCGAGCCTTCTGAATGTCTATCAAAAAGTGACATCTTATTATATACTCATTGAATTAATCCAGCATATGATCAATACTAAAGGCCTCATAGCCAATTTCAAACACATAGTCTTCCAATTTGGTGTAATAACCGGATCGACACACTTATATTCTTTTAAATAAGACTAGTATAATTTCATAAAAATTATAGTGTAATTATTAATTAAAAATTTACAGAAAATCTGAGTTTTGAATTTTGTACTGAGCCCCCTTTAGAAGATAGAAAGACTGCAACTATAAACATTTATGCCTTTTCTTCAATATTTACGCCATCCAATTGGTAAATATGCCTCAAACGTTTTATAATTTGCATTCATCCAAGGGTTTAAAGTTAAACTTAGTACATCTGGACGTAATGGGCTCAATAATGCGAGAAACATAATTGCGTACCAAACGAAATCTTGTTCTACGTTTTTCATCGTTCTTCTGAAAGCCGCTGCATGGTCCTAAATCGGCCGCATCGAGAATGATAATTTGGAATGGGGGATAAGTACGACCATATTGTCTTGTGCCATTCGCAGTTATGACACTTTATCAGAAGCAGTTAATTCTAAAATTCTTTCGCGATACATGTCACTAAAAATTTGTCTAGCTGCAACAATGGTAGTTGATTCCATATGTCTGGGGGTTCATAAGGCAACATATTAGGCAAATATGCACCTTCCACATATTTACGCAAAACAGCGACCACTTCACCTTGTTCAACCACGACTGAAATTTTTTGCTTAAATTATTTCTTGTCGCAAGTTTTGTAAGAATGCCTGTTCCAATATTCGTAATACTTAAAAGTGTATGTTTTCCATGGCTAATATTCTATACGAGGCTTCGGTTTTCTTCCAAAATCAATTATTTTGTTAACAAAAATGTATTTAAGCACTTGCTGGCAGAACTTATTTATATTTATTATATGAAAACATATGTCTATAATAAGTATGTGTAGCGGTTTCTTCTAGCACATTGCTTTTAGCGTTTTTTAATATTTTTTATTCGCTTAAACGGAAGCTGGAAAAAAATATGATAACACACTTTTTTAAACGTCACAAGCGAGTAATATGGTTAGTTGTCTGTGTTCAATATATCGTTTTAGCAAGTAAACTAATAAGATTTTTTAATTATGCCGAAATTAAACCAAACATTATAGACAATAAAGAATATAATACAGATTTTTATAAAATTTTCAGTTTTATTTGATTTTTACTTCCACAGTTATAAAAACTATAAGAACTTGAAACAAATTTCTAATTCATTATGCAAAACAAAAAAAAAAAAAAAAAAAAAACAATTTACAGGAAAACTTAGAATAAGCGTGCTATTTTCGGTTATGCCGAATCGTATACACCCTTTACCATTAGTGAAGTAACTCCAATCAAAACAGCAAATATTGGGATGAAAGAGAATTAAAAAATAAGACAAAAGTTTAAGTACTACATACATATAATTTTACAAAAATGCCATCGGCTCTTAATGGACATCGATGGACATCGCTCAATCGACTTCGCTATGCATAAAAGAAGTCAGAAATGATTATTGTAATAATTACACTTTTTGTGGTAAAGGGTATACAAATTATAGTATTAAATTATTTTTAATTAGAACAATAAAATCAGATCTCCTGAAACTCGCTCTCCGTATATTATGCTTTAATGAATATAGATTTTGGAGAAGTTGACAAGATTTTTATTGCTTTTAACTCAGATATTTTCATTTGTCTTAGATTTGTTAAATCAGAGGCAAGTTATTTTAAGTCTTCATAAGACATTTCTACAACAATAAAAGGACTTGACAATAGAGACAAAAGATTCAGAAGATTTTATAGATCCACTTTTCAGCATTCGTCTGACTTATTTTTCTATGAGTGCATGACAGGAATCACCTTCATTTTGTTTATGACCCTTAGTGATGTACTGATGTGTTAAAGCCAAAGTTTTTAACTGCATATACTTTGAGCACTTTTTATGTCATAGAAATAAAAGTAATAAAGCAAATTAAAAATTTTTTTGTACTTCAATTAGTATTAGGTACTTAACAGAACAGTGTAAACTTTAAAACTTAAAGCATTTATTTTATATATAAAGAAACAAAAACAACTCCAATGTACTCAATTTTACCCCGTTGAAATATCTTGCGGAATACGAAAATTTTTAGTCCAAAACCCTTTATTTTGTAAAACATCATTTACACTTTTGGCATACTCTCCACCAATTTCCGCAGCCAAAGCTCATCCAAATTGGTAGGGGCTGTCCTAACCGTCTCTTCACAAATGACCACAAATTCTCAATCAGAAAGGGATTTTGTACTGACAACTGCATTAATTGAAAATTTTGCTTACTAAGCCATTCTTTCACGATTTTAGACATGTGTTTTGGATCACCATCCTGATGAAAATTACTTCTTCTGCAGGTTAAGAGCTCTTATCTACAAAATCGGGATGACGAGTCTGCAAAATCCTCAAATAGTCTTCTTTCTTCATAATATTATAAATTTTTTGCAGTGGTCCAAGGTCCCACCACATAAAGCAACTCCATACCATCACGTTTCCTCCACCGTGCTTAACAGTTTGCTTCACATGGAGCCTTTGAATTTTTTTTTCCAGGAATTGGAAACGGTTGAATTTGAATTCGTCTGACCAGATCACACGTTTCCAGTCGTCCATTGTCCAAAATCTGTGCTCTTTGGCAAATTTTAACCGTGCCTTTACATTTTTTTCGGACAATGCAGGTTTTTCTTTTTTTACTGCTGCAATATAACCAATGTTGCGAAGGTCTCTACATGCCGTCCACGGACTAACGGGTTTACCAATTGCTAACGAAGCATCTTTTGGTGTTTAAAACTTATCTCTTTTCATTTGTAGTGTCATTAGACGTGCGTCCGCAATAGTTAAAAGTTTTTTGCGACCTCTAACTTGAGGCTTGGGAACAACGGACCACCGTTTTTTTACTCTTATGATCACTGATTGACTCACTTTAAGATCTTTTGCAACTTCCGTGTAGAACAGCCTCTTTCAGTCATGGCCCGGATGCTCTCCTCGGTGGATTTTGAAAGTTTCTCCATTATTTATTATTGTTAGTTATTTTTTTATTTATGTTCTTTTCTTTAAATTCTTCATAAAATGCAGAGATGCAAAATTGAGTTATTTTGGTTTTTTATTTTTTTCCTTGTGCATTTTGTTACAAATTTTATATAATTTTATCAAGTACTAGATACTTAATGAACAAAATTTTTGGATTTGCCTTATTACTTTTATATTTTTGAAACAAAAAGTGCTCAAAGTACAAACATGTTCTCATTTGCGCACCTCACTGTACATATATTGTGTCATTTATTGTAATATTTTGTATTGAATGATAAAAGAGTCTATATTATACGGAAATAGGGAATATATTTTTTAATTTCTTAACAAAGTACATCCAAAACTCAAGAGTATATAGTAAGCTAAAATAAAAAACTTGTAACTTACAAATATTCAAAGTCGTATTTTTAGTTCAGGAAAATATACTTTCGTTTAAAGCAAGAAAAACAAATTTTAAATGTTTTGTTAGTTAAATGATTTTTCATTCTAGCTGTCCACATGTCTGTATAATACAATTAAAGTCGGTTAATATACAAATAAATTGTTTATTAACATTAATTTTAGTAGCAAAGTAAAATTAAATACATAAATGGTCAAATTCGTTTAGGAGAATTTAATACTTTAAGAAACATTTTTTTCGCTTTTCATAATAGTTTTTCTGAATTGGAATTTAAGGCTTAGAAAAAATATTTCTTTATAAATATATATATGAAGAAATTCGTACCTTTTGCTCAACTATTCTTACATATTTTAAGATTTAAAACTTGTTATAATTGCTTCAAACATATAATAGCAGATATTGTTTTTAGCAGTTTCAACAGTTCCAACAACTCATACTGTAGCTTATTCCTTAGTTTGGTTTTCGTAGGGTTCCTGCACAAATATATTCTTTCTTAAACTGCATAACTCAGGGCCAGTTTTTGACTTAGATTTTATATTGGTTTTAAATTTAGTTTATTTGAATATATTTAATCCGAAGAAATTTTATTTGGTTTAAACAATAAGATCATCACAATGAGAATGAATAAGAAACGCAATACATTGAAAATTTTAAATATCTTCATACATGTTTTTCAATGGTTGCTATATATTTCATCACTCAGATTTTTCTTGGAAACTAAAAATAATGCTTCAAAAGTGTGAATGCATTCTTAAAGATGTTCACAATACGCTAGCTGGAACAAAATCTAGCGGTCATTCCAGAGATATATGAGTTTATGTTGATTTCGTTACAAGTTGAATGAAATTGAATTTTAATTGCAAACTAAGAATGATGCTAATGCAATGCGTACACATTCTTTTAGAAGAACGTTAGAGGTACACAATGCGCTAGCTGGAACAAAATCTATGCGGTGTTTTCAGTAATATCTGAGTTTATGTCTAAAAATTACCAATAAACTAATTTCGTTCAAAATTGCTATAAGTAGATTTTTCATGGAAACTAAAACTAATGCTTTAAATACGCTAGCTGGAACAAAATCTATGTGGTGATTCCAAAGATATTTGAGTTTATGTTGATTTCGTTACAAGTTGAATGAAATTGAATTTTAATTGTAAACTAAGAATGATGCTAAAGCAATGCGTACACATTCTTAAAGAAGAAGGTTAGAGGTACACAATGCGCTAGCAGGAACAAAATCTATGCGGTGTTTTCAGTAATATCTGAGTTTATGTCTAAAAATTACCAAAATGGATGCAGTGGTTCTAGAGATATGTAAAAATGGCATAAAAGTGGCATAAGACTGGCTTTTACTAGGAAACTAAAAATTATTTCTAAACAAGTATGACACATTTTGAAAGAGGAATATTAGACGAACAAAATGCACTAGTTCTTAAGAAAATCGATGCACTGGTTCCAGAGATAACAGCGTCCATGTTGAAAAGTTATCATATAACTAATTTTGGTAAAAATGGCAAAAAATGGCATAATACTGGCTTTTACTCGGAAACTAAAAATTATTTTTAAACAAGTATGACATATTTTGAAAGAGGAATATTAGACGAACAAAATGCGCTAGTTTTTAAGAAAATCAATGCAGTGGTACCATAGATAATAGCGTCCATGTTGAAAAGTTATCATATAACTGATTTTGGTAAAAATGGCATAAAAATGGCATAAGACTGGCTTTTACTCGGGAACTAAAAATTATTTTTAAACAAGTATGACATATTTTGAAAGAGGAATATTAGATGAACAATTTTCACTAGTTTTTAAGAAAATCGATGCAGTAGTTCCAGAGATATCAGCGTCCATGTTGAAAAGTTATCGTATAACTAATTTTGGTGAAAATGGCATAAAACTGGCAGAAGACTGGCTTTTAATAGGAAACTAAAAATTATTTATAAACAAGTATGACACATTTTGAAAAAGGAAGATTATATGAATAAAATGCACTAGTTTTTAAGAAAATCAATGTAGTGGTTCCAAAGATATCAGCGTCCATGTTGAAAACTTATCACATAACTGATTTTGGTAAAAATGGCATAAGACTGGCTTTTACTCGGAAACTAAAGACTATTTCTAAACAGGTATGACACATTTTGAAAGAGGAATATAAGACGAACAGAATGCACTGGTTTTTAAGAAAATCGATACAGTGGTTCCAGAGATATCAGCGTCCATGTTGAAAAGTTATCATATAACTGATTTTGGTAAAAATGGCATAAAACTGGCAGAAGACTGGCTTTTACTAGTTAACTAAAAATTATTTCTAAACAAGTATGACACATTTTGAAAAAGGAAGATTATATGAGTAAAATGCACTAGTTTTTAAGAAAATCGATGCAGTGGTTCCAAAGATATCAGCGTCCATGTTGAAAAGTTATCATATAACTGATTTTGTTAAAAATGGCATAAAAATGACATTAGACTGGCTTTTACTAGTTAGTTAGTTAGTTAGGAGTGGCAGCCTCTCGCGACGAAGCTCACTTGAGCACAAACGAATGGCCCGTTGTGATACCACAAAGAAGGCGGCATGAATCCCATTACCCAGCCGAGAACCATGAGGATTCACGGATGAACTTCGCTATGTCCCTTATAGAGTGGGATGATAGCTCCGTAAGAGTTCCAAAGAAAGGAGAGCCCAGAATTTTTAGTCTTCTTCGAGCCAGGGATGGGCAGTGGCACAGGAGGTGCAGTACGGTCTCTTCCTCATCCTCCGAGCCACAACTGCGGCAGAAATCATTAAAAGGCAGACCAAGTCTTTCCGCATGCCTACCGATTAGACAGTGTCCAGTAAGTACAGAGACCGTGATACTTATGGATTTTCTGTCCAGTCTGAGCAGCTGCCTGGTCCGCTTGAGGTCCAGTGTAGTCCACAGTTGTCTGGAGACACAGCAGGAACTTTCATCTACCCATAACTTGCGAGTCAAATTTAGATAGTGGTTCTTTATGGCCATTTTCACCGTTGCCAGAGGAATTCCAATGTCTGGTAGCGGGGAGACATTAGGAAGCAATGTGCCCCGTTTTGCGAGATCATCGGCCTCACAGTTGCCCTGGATATCCCTGTGGCCAGGGACCCAAAACAGGTCAATCTGTGATCGCTCCGATAAAGTGTTCAGTAATGAGCGACAACTCAGGACTAGCTTAGATGTACTATATGCACCAGCAAGCGCCCTGATTGCCGCCTGACTGTCCGAAAATATCCGAATAGCATGACCAGAAAGATCGTCCCTGAGCGCTATTTCGGATGTTTTCAGAATGGCCATTACCTCGGCTTGAAAGACGCTACAGTAGTCAGGGAGTCTGAGGGAGAGTCTTAGTCCAAGATGATTGGAGAAGATTCCGCAACCGACCCTGTCGTCCAGTTTCGAGCCATCGGTGTAGATGTCAACAGTACCACCCACGACCACTTCGTTACGGACCCAAGTCTCCCTATTTGGAATATGGATCCGAAACCCGTGGTCCAGAGCGGGAGTAGAAGAGATGTAGTCCACCATTGATGGCAGTGGAACATCCCGATCGATAATCTTAGAGTGCCCTATGTCCAGCCTGAGACAGCGTGAAAGGGCATTAAGTCTGGCTGCACAGCATTTAGCCTGTTGCGATGCCAGAAGTTTGGTGGGTAACCAGTGGAGAAGAGCAAACAGAGCCTTTGTCGAAGTAGTTCGAAGAGCCCCAGTAATCAAAATGGCGGCTGTTCTCCTGACTTTGTCAAGAGGCTTTTGGTTGACCAATCTCTCAAGAGCGGGCCACCAAAACACAGCCCCATAGAGAATATTTGGCTCTATAACTGCCTTGTAGAGCCAGGAGATGATTCGAGGCTGAAGGCCCCATCTTGGTCCTAGAGCTCTCTGACAGAGATAGAGCGCACAGGTCGCCTTCCGAGCTCTTTCGGCAATGTTTGCCTTCCATTGAAGTTTGGGGTCAAGTATCACCCCAAGGTATTTCACACTTTTACTTACACTAAGCACAATGCCATTCAGCCTAGGTGCAGTAAAATTCGGGATCTTGTATCTCCGTGTGAAGAGCATAACCTCCGTTTTGCCGGGGTTAACAGTAAGATCAAAATCGCAGCACCATTGAGACAGAACATTAAGCGAATAGTTCATCCGTTCTGTGAGTGTTGACAGGTACTTCCCAGAGACTGCGATAGCAATGTCATCAGCATAAGCTATCACCCTGTTACCCGTTTGGTCCAGTTGCCGTAGCAGCGTGTTGACTGCCAGATTCCAGATAAGGGGAGACAATACGCCACCTTGTGGAGTGCCCCTTTTCACTACCCTTACAACGTGATCATTTCCCAAGGTGGACGTGATGATACGTGTCTTCAGTAGTTGCGCAATGAATCCCACCAGATTTGCATCAAGATCGAGATCCAAGAGGGCCTTTATAACGGCATTGGGGCAGACGTTATTGAAAGCTCTTTCTATGTCAAGAAACACTGCAAGCGTAAAATCCTTATTTGAAAGGGACTTTTCAACATCGGATAATAACACATGCAGCGCTGTTTCCACAGATTTCCCTTTCGTGTAGGCATGCCGCGAGCTAGAAATTAGCGCGGGATTAATGGAGTTCCTGATCTGAAGGTCAAGAATCCTTTCCAGCGTTTTGAGTAAGAAGGACGACAGGCTTATGGGCCTAAAGACCTTGGGTTTTATAGGAGATGTCTTCCCCGCTTTAGGGATGAAAACAACTCGGGCTACACGCCAGCCCATGGGCATGTAAGTATTTTCCAGGCAAGCATTGTAGATTTGCAATAGCCATGGTTTTATAAGGTCTATGCCATGTTGCAAGTCCGCTGGAATGATATTGTCAATCCCAGGAGACTTAAAGGCATCAAACGACATGATGGCCCACTCTAAGTGAGCATTGGTCACCCGGAAAGTGGCTGGAAAAACCGACGCGGAATTCACAATCCTCATCGCTTCGTCAATCCTTTCACTACCAGGGAAGTGAGTATCAAGCAGCGTCTCCAAGGTATCGATTACGGAGTCCGTCCATTTACCGTCCGGCTTCTGAATACTCTCAATAATTCTAGGGGACGTGCTAAGAATCCTGCGTAGCCTGCTGGTTTCGGACGAGCTTTCTATGTTGCCACAGAAAGTTTTCCATGAGGCTCTTTTGGATCTACGTATGGCATACTTAAACTCCCTTTGTTTATCCTTTTAGGGCAGCCAGTTTCCACTATTTTTGGCCCTATTAAAGAATCTTCTACACCTTGCATAACTCTGCAATCTCCGTATTCCACCAAGGGGGTTTCGGTTTACCCCTTGGCTTCGGTGGATTGCAGGCCGCTTTCGCCGCAGAGCATATCTGCAAGGTCAAAAATTCAACCGCCCGATCAATATCGCAGTGGTCATTAATCTTGAAGGGAGCAGGCCTTAGGCCAAGCTCTAAAATGGACCGAAATTTATTCCAGTCCGTTTGTTTCCTATTTATGTAGGAGTGAGACACTCCGGAACCTACTGATCCTAGATCTAACTTATAGGATAATTACCTATGGTCAGAAAAGGAGCACTCTTGAGAGACACTCCAATTTCTGACAATATCAGACCAGCCACCACCTGTCAAGGTAAGATCGAGAACCTCCCTTCTACTCGAAGTGACGAACGTAGGCTCGCTTCCCCTATTGACAATACTTAAGTCATACAATAATATAAAATCAAAAAGAGACTCACCCCGGTAATTGACATCCGTGCTGCCCCACATATGGTGATGAGCGTTAGCATCGGCCCCAATGATGACCGGCGTTTGACTGTTGTTAGCCTCTGCAACCAGAAGCTTTAGCAGATCATGTGGTGGAGAATTACCATGATCTTGGGCCATATAACTGGAGACCACCCAGACATCCTTCGAGCCCGTCTCCACTGCTATGGCAACGCTGTCTCTGTCACTAAATCTGCGAAGAAAGAAAGCGTTAATATTATACTTAAGCATAATACAGGCCCTGGGTTTACCTTGACCTGTGACGTAGACAGTTTTGTAGCCATCCATAGATAGTGCAGAAACCCGATTATTAATAACCCATGGTTCCTGGACCAGAACAATATCCTCTCCTTTCTGTGACAGGCGGAGGAGTAAGGCCGCAGAAGCAGCGATGGAATGATGAAGGTTAATTTGCACAACCCTCATCATCATTATTATGGCTTTTACTAGGACACTAAAAATTATTTCTAAACAAGTATGACACATTTTGAAAGAGGAATATTAGACGAACAAAATGCACTGGTTTTAAGGAAAATCGATGCAGTGGTTCCAGAGATATCAGCGTCCATGTTAAAAAGTTATCATATAACTGATTTTGGTAAAAAGGCATAAAACAGGCACAAGACTGGGTTTTACTAGGAAACTAAAAATTATTTCTAAACAAGTATGACACATTTTGAAAGAAGAATATTATATGAGTAAAATGCACTAGTTTTTAAGAAAATCGATGCAGTGGTTCCAAAGATATCAGCGTCCATGTTGAAAACTTATCACATAACTGATTTTGGTAAAAATGGCATAAGACTGGCTTTTACTCGGAAACTAAAAATTATTTCTAAGCAAGTATGACACATTTTGAAAGAGGAATATTAGACGAACAAAATGCACTAGTTTTTAAAAAAATCGTTGCAGTGGTTCCAGAGATATTAGCGTCCATGTTGAAAAGTTATCATATAACTGATTTTGGTTTAAATGGCATAAAAGTGTCAGAAGACTAGCTTTTACTCGAAACTAAAAATTATTTCTAAACAAGTATGACACATCTTGAAAGAGGAATCTTAGACGAACAAAATGCACTAGTTTTTAAGAAAATCGATACAGTGGTTCCAGAGATATCAGCGTCCATGTTGAAAAGTTATCATATAACTGATTTTGGTAAAAATGGCAAAAAATGGCATAAGACTAAAAATTATTTCTAAACAAGTATGACACATTTTGAAAGAGGAATATAAGACGAACAAAATGCGCTAGTTCTAAAAAAAATCGATGCAGTGTTTCCAGAGATATCAGCGTCCACGCTGAAAAGTTATCATATAACTGATTTTGGTAAAAGTGTCATAAGACTGGCTTTTACTAGGAAACTAAAAATTATTTCTAAACAAGTATGACACACTTTGAAAGAGGAATATTAGACGAACAAAATGCACTAATTTTTACGAAAATCGATGCATTGGTTCCAGAGATATCAGCGTCCATGTTGAAAGGTTATCATATAACTGATTTTGGTAAAAATGGCAAAAAATGGCATAAGACTAAAAATTATTTCTAAACAGGTATGACACATTTTGAAAGAGGAATATAAGACGAACAAAATGCACTAGTTTCTAAGAAAATCGATGCAGTGTTTCCAGAGAAATCAGCGTCCGCTTTGAAAAGTTATCATATAACTAAGTTTGGTCAAAGTGGCATAAGACTGGCTTTTACTAGGAAACTCAAAAATTATTTTTAAACAAGTATGACACATTTTGAAAGAGGAATTTTAGACGAATAAAATGCACTAGATTTTAAGAAAATCGATGCAGTGGTTCCAGAGATATCATCGTCCATGTTGCAAAGTTCTCATATAACTGATTTTGGTAAAAATGGCTTAAGACTGGCTTTTACTCGGAAACTAAAAATTATTTTAAACAAGTACGACACATTTTTAAAGAGGAATATCATATGAACAAAATGCACTAGTTTTTAAGAAAATGGATTCAGTTGTTCCAGAGATATCAGTTATCATATAACTGATTTTGGTAAAAATTGCATAAAAGTGGCATAAGACTGGCTTCTACAAGGAAACTAAAAATTATTTCTAAACAAGTATGACACATTTTGAAAGAGGAATATTAGACGAACAAAATGCACTAGTTTTTAAGAAAATCGATGCAGTGGTTCCAGAGATATTAGCGTCAATGTTGAAAAGTTATCATATAATTGACTTTGGTAAAAATGGCATAAGACTGGCATTTACTAGGAAACTAAAAATTATTTCTAACCAAGTTTTATAAATTTTGAAAAAGGAATATTGGACGAACAAAATGCACTAGCTTTTAAGCAAATCGATACAGTGGTTCCAGAGATATCAGCGTCCATGTTGAAAAGTTATCATATAACTGATTTTGGTGAAAATGGCATAAAAATGGCATAAGACTGGCTTTTACTCGGGAACTAAAAATTATTTTTAAACAAGTATAACATATTTTGAAAGAGGAATATTAGATGAACAAAATGCACTAGTTTTAAAGAAAATCGATGCAGTGGTTCCAGAGATATCAGCGTCCATGTTGAAAAGATATCATATAACTGATTTTGGTGAAAATGGCATAAAACTGGCAGAAGACTGGCTTTTAATAGGAAACTAAAAATTATTTCTAAACAAGTATGACACATTTTGAAAAAGGAAGATTATATGAATAAAATGCACTAGTTTTTAAGAAAATCAATGCAGTGGCTCCAAAGATATCAGCGTCCATGTTGAAAACTTATCACATAACTGATTTTGGTAAAAATGGCATAAGACTGGCTTTTACTCGGAAACTAAAAACTATTTCTAAACAGGTATGACACATTTTAAAAGAGGAATATAAGACGAACAAAATGCACTAGTTTTTAAGAAAATCCATGCAGTGGTTTCAGAGATATCAGCGTCCATGTTGAAAAGTTATCATATAACTGATTTTGGTAAAAATGGCATAAAACTGGCAGAAGACTGGCTTTTACTAGTTAACTAAAAATTATTTCTAAACAAGTATGACACATTTTGAAAAAGGAAGATTATATGAGTAAAATGCACTAGTTTTAAAGAAAATCGATGCAGTGGTTCCAAAGATATCAGCGTCCATGTTGAAAAGTTATCATATAACTGATTTTGTTAAGAACGGCATAAAACTGGCTTTTACTCGGAAACTAAAAATTATTTCTAAACAAGTATGACACATTTTGAAAGAGGAATATTAGACAAACAAAATGCATTTGTTTTTAAGAAAATCGATGCAGTGGTTCCAGAGATATCAGCGTCCATGTTGAAAAGTTATCATATAACTGATTTTGGTAAAAATGGCATAAGACTGACTTTTACTCGGAAACTAAAAATTATTTTGAACAAGTATGACACATTTTTAAAGAGGAATATCATATGAACAAAATGCACTAGTTTCTAAGAAAATAGATGCAGTTGTTTCAGAGATATCAGTTATCATATAACTGATTTTGGTAAAAATTGCATAAAAGTGGCATAAGACTGGCTTCTACAAGGAAACTAAAAATTATTTCTAAGCAAGTATGACACATTTTGAAAGAGGAATATTAGACGAACAAAATGCACTAGTTTTTAAGAAAATCGATGCAGTGGTTCCAGAGATAACAGCGTCTATGTTGAAAAGTTATAATATAACTAATTTTGGTAAAAATGGCATACAAATGGCATAAGGCTGGCTTTTACTCGGAAACTAAAAATTATTTTTAAACCAGTATGACACATCTTGAAAGAGGAATATTAGACGAACAAAATGCACTAGTTTTTAAGAAAATCGATGTAGTGGTTCCAAAGATAACAGCGTCCATGTTAAAAAGTTATCATATAACTGATTTTGGTACAAATGGCATAAGACTGGCTTTTACTCGGAAACTAAAAATTATTTCTAAACGAGTATGACACATTTTGAAAGAGGAATATTAGACGAACAAAATGCACTAGTTTTTAAGAAAATTGATGCAGTGGTTCCAGAGATATCAGCATCCATGTTGAAAAGTTATCATATAACTGACTTTGGTAAAAATGGCATAAAAATGGCATAAGACTGGCTTTTACTGGGGAACTAAAAATTATTTTTAAACAAGTATGACATATTTTGAAAGACGAATATTAGACGAACAAAATGCACTAGTTTTAAGAAAATCGATGCAGTGGTTCCAGAGATATCAGCGTCCATGTTGAAAAGTTATCATATAACTGATTTTGGTAAAAATGGCATAAGACTGGCTTTTACTCGGAAACTAAAAATTATTTTAAACAAGTATGACACATTTTTAAAGAGGAATATCATATGAACAAAATGCACTAGTTTTTAAGAAAATGGATGCAGTTGTTGCAGAGATATCAGTTATCATATAACTGATTTTGGTAAAAATTGCATAAAAGTGGCATAAGACTGGCTTCTACAAGGAAACTAAAAATTATTTCTAAACAAGTATGACACATTTTGAAAGAGGAATATTAGACGAACAAAATGCACTAGTTTTTAAGAAAATCGGTGCAGTGGTTCCAGAGATAACAGCGTCTATGTTGAAAAGTTATCATATAACTAATTTTGGTAAAGATGGCATAAAAATGGCATAAGTCTGGCTTTTACTCGGAAACTAAAAATTATTTTTAAACCAGTATGACACATCTTGAAAGAGGAATATTAGACGAACAAAATGCACTAGTTTTTAAGAAAATCGATGTAGTGGTTCCAAAGATAACAGCGTCCATGTTAAAAAGTTATCATATAACTGATTTTGGTACAAATGGCATAAGACTGGCTTTTACTCGGAAACTAAAAATTATTTCTAAACGAGTATGACACATTTTGAAAGAGGAATATTAGACGAACAAAATGCACTAGTTTTTAAGAAAATCGATGCAGTGGTTCCAGAGATATCAGCATCCATGTTGAAAAGTTATCATATAACTGACTTTGGTAAAAATGGCATAAGACTGGCTTTTACTCGGGAACTAAAAATTATTTTTAAACAAGTATGACATATTTTGAAAGAGGAATATTAGACGAACAAAATGCACTAGTTTTAAGAAAATGGATGCAGTGGTTCCAGAGATATCGGCGACCATTTTGAAAAGTTATCATATAACTGATTTTGGTAAAAATGGCATAAAAGTGGCGTAAGACTGGCTTTTACTAGGAAACTTAAAATTATTTCTAAACAAGTATGACACATTTTGAAAGAGGAATATTAGACGAACAAAATGCACTAGTTTTTAAGAAAATCGATGCAGCGGTTCCAGAGATAACGGCGTCCATGTTGAAAATTTATCATATAATTAATTTTGGTAAAAATGGCATAAGACTGGCTTTTACTCGGAAACTAAAAATTATTTTTAAACAAGTATGACACATTTTGAAAGAGGAATATTAGACGAACAAAATGCACTATTTTTTAAGAAAATCGATGCAGTGGTTCCAGAGATATCAGCATCCATGTTGAAAAGTTATCATATAACTGATTTTGGTAAAAATGGCATAAAAGTGGCGTAAGACTGCTTTTTCCTGGGAAACTTAAAATTATTTCTAAACAAGTATTACACATTTTGAAAGAGGAATATTGGACGAACAAAATGCACTAGTTTTTAAGAAAATCGATGCAGTGGTTCCAGAGATAACGGCGTCCATGTTGAAAAGTTATCATATAACTGATTTTGGTAAAAATGGCATAAAAGTGGCGTAAGACTGGCTTTTACTAGGAAACTTAAAATTATTTCTAAACAAGTATGACACATTTTGAAAAAGGAATATTAGACGAACAAAATGCACTAGTTTTTAAGAATATCGATGCAGTGGTTCCAGAGATAACAGCGTCCATGTTGAAAAGTTATCATATAACTGCTTTTAGTAAAAATGGCATAAGACTGGCTTTTACTCGGAAACTAAAAATTATTTCTGAACGAGTATGACACATTTTGAAAGAGGAATATTAGACAAACTAAATGCACTAGTTTTTAAGAAAATCGATGCAGTGGTTTAAGAAATGTCAGCGTCCATGTTGAAAAGTTATCATATAACTGGCATAAGACTGGCTTTTACTCGGGAACTAAAAATTATTTTTAAACAAGTATGACGTATTTTGAAAGACGAATATTAGACGAACAAAATGCACTAGTTTTTAAGTGAATCGATCCAGTGGTTCCAGAGATAACAGCGTCCATGTTGAAAAGTTATCATATAACTTACTTTGGTAAAAATGGCATAAGACTGGCATTTACTAGGAAACTAAAAATTATTTCTAACCAAGTATGACACATTTTGAAAAAGGAATATTGGACGAACAAAATGCACTAGCTTTTAAGAAAATCGATGCAGTGGTTTAAGAAATGTCAGCGTCCATGTTGAAAAGTTATCATATAACTGCCATAAGACTGGCTTTTACTCAGGAACTAAAAATTATTTTTAAACAAGTATGACGTATTTTGAAAGACGAATATTAGACGAACAAAATGCACTAGTTTTTAAAAGAATCGATCCAGTGTTTCCAGAGATATCAGCGTCCATGTTGAAAAGTTATCATATAACTGATTTTAGTAAAAATGGCATAAAACTGGCAGAAGACTGGCTTTTACTAGGAAACTAAAAATTATTTCTAAACAACTATGACACATTTTGAAAGAGGAATATTAGACGAACAAAATGCACTATTTTTTAAGAAAATCAATGCAGTGGTTCCAGAGATATCAGCGTCCATGTTGAAAAGTTATCATATAACTGATTTTGGTAAAAATGGCATAAAAGTGGCTTTTACTCGGAAACTAAACATTATTTCTAAACAAGTATGACACATTTTGAAAGAGGAATATTAGACGAACAAAATGCACTAGTTTTTAAGAAAATCGATGTGGTGGTTCCAGAGATAACAGCGTCCATGTTGAAAAGTTATCATATAACTGATTTTGGTAAAAATGGCATAAGACTGGCTTTTACTAGGAAACTAAAAATTATTTTTAATCAAGTATGACACATTTTGAAAGAGGAATATTAGACGAATAAAATGCACTAGATTTTAAGAAAATCGATGCAGTGGTTCCAGAGATATCATCGTCCATGTTGAAAAGTTCTCATATAACTGATTTTGGTAAAAATGGCATAAGACTGGCTTTTACTCGGAAACTAAAAATTATTTCTAAACAAGTATGACACATTTTGAAAGAGGAATATTAGACAAACAAAATGCATTTGTTTTTAAGAAAATCGATGCAGTGGTTCCAGAGATATCAGCGTCCATGTTGAAAAGTTATCATATAACTGATTTTGGTTAAAAATGGCATAAGACTGGCTTTTACTCGGAAACTAAAAATTATTTTAAACAAGTATGACACATTTTTAAAGAGGAATATCATATGAACAAAATGCACTGGTTTTTAAGAAAATAGATGCAGTTGTTCCAGAGATATCAGTTATCATATAACTGATTTTGGTAAAAATTGCATAAAAGTGGCTAAGACTGGATTCTACAAGGAAACTAAAAATTATTTCTAAACAAGTATGACACATTTTGAAAAAGGAATATTAGACGAACAAAATGCACTAGTTTTTAAGAAAATCGATGCAGTGGTTCCGGAGATAACAGCGTCTATGTTGAAAAGTTATCATATAACTAATTTTGGTAAAAATGGCATAAGGCTGGCTTTTACTCGGAAACTAAAAATTATTTTTAAACCAGTATGACACATCTTGAAAGAGGAATATTAGACGAACAAAATGCACTAGTTTTTAAGAAAATCGATGTAGTGGTTCCAAAGATAACAGCGTCCATGTTAAAAAGTTATCATATAACTGATTTTGGTACAAATGGCATAAGACTGGCTTTTACTCGGAAACTAAAAATTATTTCTAAACGAGTATGACACATTTTGAAAGTGGAATATTAGACGAACAAAATGCACTAGTTTTTAAGAAAATCGATGCAGTGGTTCCAGAGATATCAGCATCCATGTTGAAAAGTTATTATATAACTGATTTTGGTAAAAATGGCATAAAAATGGCATAAGACTGGCTTTTACTCGGGAACTAAAAATTATTTCTAAACAAGTATGACACATTTTTAAAGAGGAATATTATACGAACAAAACGCACAAGTTTTTAAGAAAATTGATGCAGTGGTTCCAGAGATATCGGCGACCATTTTGAAAAGTTATCATATAACTGATTTTGGTAAAAATGGCATAAAAGTGGCGTAAGACTGGATTTTACTAGGAAACTTAAAATTATTTCTAAACAAGTATGACACATTTTGAAAGAGGAATATTAGACGAACAAAATGCACTAGTTTTTAAGAAAATCGATGCAGTGGTTCCAGAGATAACGGCGTCCATGTTTAAAATTTATCATATAATTAATTTTGGTAAAAATGGCATAAGACTGGCTTTTACTCGGAAACTAAAAATTATTTTTAAACAAGTATGACACATTTTGAAAGAGGAATATTAGACGAACAAAATGCACTATTTTTTAAGAAAATCGATGCAGTGGTTCCAGAGATATCAGCGTCCATGTTGAAAAGTTATCATATAACTGATTTTGGTAAAAATGGCATAAAAGTGGCGTAAGACTGGCTTTTACTAGGAAACTTAAAATTATTTCAAAACAAGTATGACACATTTTGAAAGAGGAATATTAGACGAACAAAATGCACTAGTTTTTAAGAAAATCGATGCAGTGGTTCCAGAGATAATGGCGTCCATGTTGAAAAGTTATCATATAACTGATTTTGGTAAAAATGGCATAAAAGTGGCGTAAGACTGGCTTTTACTAGGAAACTTAAAATTATTTCTAAACAAGTATGACACATTTTGAAAGAGGAATATTAGACGAACAAAATGCACTAGTTTTTAAGAATATCGATGCAGTGGTTCCAGAGATAACAGCGTCCATGTTGAAAAGTTATCATATAACTGATTTTAGTAAAAATGGCATAAGACTGGTTTTTACTCGGAAACTAAAAATTATTTCTGAACGAGTATGACACATTTTGAAAGAGGAATATTAGACAAACTAAATGCACTAGTTTTTAAGAAAATCGATGCAGTGGTTTAAGAAATGTCAGCGTCCATGTTGAAAAGTTATCATATAACTGGCATAAGACTGGCTTTTACTCGGGAACTAAAAATTATTTTTAAACAAGTATGACGTATTTTGAAAGACGAATATTAGACGAACAAAATGCACTAGTTTTTAAGTGAATCGATCCAGTGGTTCCAGAGATAACAGCGTCCATGTTGAAAAGTTATCATATAACTTACTTTGGTAAAAATGGCATAAGACTGGCATTTACTAGGAAACTAAAAATTATTTCTAACCAAGTATGACACATTTTGTAAAAGGAATATTGGACGAACAAAATGCACTAGCTTTTAAGAAAATCGATGCAGTGGTTTAAGAAATGTCAGCGTCCATGTTGAAAAGTTATCATATAACTGGCATAAAAATTATTTTTAAACAAGTATGACGTATTTTGAAAGACGAATATTAGACGAACAAAATGCACTAGTTTTTAAAAGAATCGATCCAGTGTTTCCAGAGATATCAGCATCCATGTTGAAAAGTTATCATATAACTGATTTTGGTAAAAATGGCATAAGACTGGCTTTTACTAGGAAACTAAAAATTATTTTTAATCAAGTATGACACATTTTGAAAGAGGAATATTAGACGAATAAAATGCACTAGATTTTAAGAAAATCGATGCAGTGGTTCCAGAGATATCATCGTCCATGTTGAAAAGTTCTCATATAACTGATTTTGGTAAAAATGGCATTAGACTGGCTTTTACTCGGAAACTAAAAATTATTTTAAACAAGTATGACACATTTTTAAAGAGGAATATCATATGAACAAAATGCACTAGTTTTTAAGAAAATGGATGCAGTTGTTCCAGAGATACCAGTTATCATATAACTGATTTTGGTAAAAATTGCATAAAAGTGGCATAAGACTGGCTTCTACAAGGAAACTAAAAATTATTTTTAAACAAGTATGACACATTTTGAAAGAGGAATATTAGACGAACAAAATGCACTAGTTTTTAAGAAAATCGATGCAGTGGTTCCAGAGATAACAGCGTCTATGTTGAAAAGTTATCATATAACTAATTTTGGTAAAAATGGCATAAAAATGGCATAAGGCTGGCTTTTACTCGGAAACTAAAAATTATTTTTAAACCAGTATGACACATCTTGAAAGAGGAATATTAGACGAACAAAATGCACTAGTTTTTAAGAAAATCGATGTAGTGGTTCCAAAGATAACAGCGTCCATGTTAAAAAGTTATCATATAACTGATTTTGGTACAAATGGCATAAGACTGGCTTTTACTCGGAAACTAAAAATTATTTCTAAACGAGTATGACACATTTTGAAAGAGGAATATTAGACGAACAAAATGCACTAGTTTTTAAAAAAATCGATGCAGTGGTTCCAGAGATACCAGCATCCATGTTGAAAAGTTATCATATAACTGACTTTGGTAAAAATGGCATAAGACTGGCTTTTACTCGGGAACTAAAAATTATTTTTAAACAAGTATGACATATTTTGAAAGAGGAATATTATACGAACAAAATGCACTAGTTTTTAAGAAAATCGATGCAGTGGTTCCAGAGATAACGGCGTCCATGTTGAAAAGTTATCATATAACTGATTTTGGTAAAAATGGCATAAAAGTGGCGTAAGACTGGCTTTTACTAGGAAACTTAAAATTATTTCTAAACAAGTATGACACATTTTGAAAGAGGAATATTAGACGAACAAAATGCACTAGTTTTTAAGAAAATCGATGCAGTGGTTCCAGAGATAACAGCGTCCATGTTGAAAAGTTATCATATAACTGATTTTAGTAAAAATGGCATAAGACTGCATTTTACTCGGAAACTAAAAATTATTTCTGAACGAGTATGACACATTTTGAAAGAGGAATATTAGACAAACTAAATGCACTAGTTTTTAAGAAAATCGATGCAGTGGTTTCAGAAATGTCAGCGTCCATGTTGAAAAGTTATCATATAACTGGCATAAGACTGGCTTTTACTCGGGAACTAAAAATTATTTTTAAACAAGTATGACGTATTTTGAAAGACGAATATTAGACGAACAAAATGCACTAGTTTTTAAGTGAATCGAACCAGTGGTTCCAGAGATAACAGCGTCCATGTTGAAAAGTTATCATATAACTTACTTTGGTAAAAATGGCATAAGACTGGCATTTACTAGGAAACTAAAAATTATTTCTAACCAAGTATGACACATTTTGAAAAAGGAATATTGGACGAACAAAATGCACTAGCTTTTATGAAAATCGATGCAGTGGTTTAAGAAATGTGAGCGTCCATGTTGAAAAGTTATCATATAACTGGCATAAGACTGGCTGTTACTCGGGAACTAAAAATTATTTTTAAACAAGTATGACGTATTTTGAAAGACGAATATTAGACGAACAAAATGCACTAGTTTTTAAAAGAATCGATTTAGTGTTTCCAGAGATATCAGCGTCCATGTTGAAAAGTTATCATATAACTGATTTTGGTAAAAATGGCATAAAACTGGCAGAAGACTGGCTTTTACCAGGAAACTAAAAATTATTTCTAAACAAGTATGACACATTTTGAAAGAGGAATATTAGACGAACAAAATGCACTATTTTTAAAAAAATCGATGCAGTGGTTCCAGAGATATCAGCGTCCATGTTGAAAAGTTATCATATAACTGATTTTGGTAAAAATGGCATAAAAGTGGCTTTTACTCGGAAACTAAACATTATTTCTAAACAAGTATGACACATTTTGAAAGAGGAATATTAGACGAACAAAATGCACTAGTTTTTAAGCAAATCGATGTAGTGGTTCAAGAGATAACAGCGTCCATGTTGAAAAGTTATCATATAACTGATTTTGGTAAAAATGGCATAAGACTGGCTTTTACTCGGAAACTAAAAATTTTTTCTAAACGAGTATGACACATTTTGAAAGAGGAATATTAGACGAACAAAATGCACTAGTTTTTAAGAAAATCGATGCAGTGGTTCCAGACATATCAGCGTCCATGTTAAAAAGTTATCATATAACTGATTTTAGTAAAAATGGCATAAGACTGGCTTTTACTCGGGAACTAAAAATTATTTCTAAACAAGTATGACACATTTTGAAAAAGGAATATTAGACAAACAAAATGCACTTGTTTTTAAGAAAATCGATACAGTGGTTACAGAGATTTCAGCTTCCATGTTAAAAAGTTATCATATAACTGATTCTGGTAAAAATGGCATAAAACTGGCACAAGACTGGCTTTTACTAGGAAACTAAAAGTTATCTCTTAACAAGTATGACACATTTTGAAAGAGGAATATTATATGAATAAAATGCACTAGTTTTTAAGAAAATCGATGCAGTGGTTCCAAAGATATCAGCGTCCATGTTGAAAACTTATCACATAACTGATTTTGATAAAAATGGCATAAGACTGGCATTTACTAGGAAACTAAAAATTATTTCTAACCAAGTATGACACATTTTGAAAGAGGAATATTATACGAACAAAATGCACTAGTTTTTAAGAAAATCGATGCAGTGGTTCCAGAGATAACGGCGTTCATGTTGAAAAGTTATCATATAACTGATTTTGGTAAAAATGGCATAAAAGTGGCGTAAGACTGGCTTTTACTAGGAAACTTAAAATTATTTCAAACAAGTATGACACATTTTGAAAGAGGAATATTAGACGAACAAAATGCACTATTTTTAAAAAAATCGATGCAGTGGTTCCAGAGATATCAGCGTCCATGTTGAAAAGTTATCATATAACTGATTTTGGTAAAAATGGCATAAGACTGGCTTTTACTCGGAAACTAAAAATTATTTCTAAACGAGTATGACACATTTTGAAAGAGGAATATTAGACGAACAAAATGCACTAGTTTTTAAAAAAATCGATGCAGTGGTTCCAGAGATACCAGCATCCATGTTGAAAAGTTATCATATAACTGACTTTGGTAAAAATGGCATAAGACTGGCTTTTACTCGGGAACTAAAAATTATTTTTAAACAAGTATGACATATTTTGAAAGAGGAATATTATACGAACAAAATGCACTAGTTTTTAAGAAAATCGATGCAGTGGTTCCAGAGATAACGGCGTCCATGTTGAAAAGTTATCATATAACTGATTTTGGTAAAAATGGCATAAAAGTGGCGTAAGACTGGCTTTTACTAGGAAACTTAAAATTATTTCTAAACAAGTATGACACATTTTGAAAGAGGAATATTAGACGAACAAAATGCACTAGGTTTTAAGAAAATCGATGCAGTGGTTCCAGAGATAACAGCGTCCATGTTGAAAAGTTATCATATAACTGATTTTAGTAAAAATGGCATAAGACTGCATTTTACTCGGAAACTAAAAATTATTTCTGAACGAGTATGACACATTTTGAAAGAGGAATATTAGACAAACTAAATGCACTAGTTTTTAAGAAAATCGATGCAGTGGTTTCAGAAATGTCAGCGTCCATGTTGAAAAGTTATCATATAACTGGCATAAGACTGGCTTTTACTCGGGAACTAAAAATTATTTTTAAACAAGTATGACGTATTTTGAAAGACGAATATTAGACGAACAAAATGCACTAGTTTTTAAGTGAATCGAACCAGTGGTTCCAGAGATAACAGCGTCCATGTTGAAAAGTTATCATATAACTTACTTTGGTAAAAATGGCATAAGACTGGCATTTACTAGGAAACTAAAAATTATTTCTAACCAAGTATGACACATTTTGAAAAAGGAATATTGGACGAACAAAATGCACTAGCTTTTATGAAAATCGATGCAGTGGTTTAAGAAATGTGAGCGTCCATGTTGAAAAGTTATCATATAACTGGCATAAGACTGGCTGTTACTCGGGAACTAAAAATTATTTTTAAACAAGTATGACGTATTTTGAAAGACGAATATTAGACGAACAAAATGCACTAGTTTTTAAAAGAATCGATTTAGTGTTTCCAGAGATATCAGCGTCCATGTTGAAAAGTTATCATATAACTGATTTTGGTAAAAATGGCATAAAACTGGCAGAAGACTGGCTTTTACTAGGAAACTAAAAATTATTTCTAAACAAGTATGACACATTTTGAAAGAGGAATATTAGACGAACAAAATGCACTATTTTTAAAAAAATCGATGCAGTGGTTCCAGAGATATCAGCGTCCATGTTGAAAAGTTATCATATAACTGATTTTGGTAAAAATGGCATAAAAGTGGCTTTTACTCGGAAACTAAACATTATTTCTAAACAAGTATGACACATTTTGAAAGAGGAATATTAGACGAACAAAATGCACTAGTTTTTAAGCAAATCGATGTAGTGGTTCAAGAGATAACAGCGTCCATGTTGAAAAGTTATCATATAACTGATTTTGGTAAAAATGGCATAAGACTGGCTTTTACTCGGAAACTAAAAATTTTTTCTAAACGAGTATGACACATTTTGAAAGAGGAATATTAGACGAACAAAATGCACTAGTTTTTAAGAAAATCGATGCAGTGGTTCCAGACATATCAGCGTCCATGTTAAAAAGTTATCATATAACTGATTTTAGTAAAAATGGCATAAGACTGGCTTTTACTCGGGAACTAAAAATTATTTCTAAACAAGTATGACACATTTTGAAAAAGGAATATTAGACGAACAAAATGCACTTGTTTTTAAGAAAATCGATACAGTGGTTACAGAGATTTCAGCTTCCATGTTAAAAAGTTATCATATAACTGATTTTGGTAAAAATGGCATAAAACTGGCACAAGACTGGCTTTTACTAGGAAACTAAAAGTTATCTCTTAACAAGTATGACACATTTTGAAAGAGGAATATTATATGAATAAAATGCACTAGTTTTTAAGAAAATCGATGCAGTGGTTCCAAAGATATCAGCGTCCATGTTGAAAACTTATCACATAACTGATTTTGATAAAAATGGCATAAGACTGGCATTTACTAGGAAACTAAAAATTATTTCTAACCAAGTATGACACATTTTGAAAGAGGAATATTATACGAACAAAATGCACTAGTTTTTAAGAAAATCGATGCAGTGGTTCCAGAGATAACGGCGTTCATGTTGAAAAGTTATCATATAACTGATTTTGGTAAAAATGGCATAAAAGTGGCGTAAGACTGGCTTTTACTAGGAAACTTAAAATTATTTCAAACAAGTATGACACATTTTGAAAGAGGAATATTAGACGAACAAAATGCACTAGTTTTTAAGAAAATCGATGCAGTGGTTCCAGAGATAACAGCGTCCATGTTGAAAAGTTATCATATAACTGATTTTAGTAAAAATGGCATAAGACTGGCTTTTACTCGGAAACTAAAAATTATTTCTGAACGAGTATGACACATTTTGAAAGAGGAATATTAGACAAACTAAATACACTAGTTTTTAAGAAAATCGATGCAGTGGTTTAAGAAATGTGAGCGTCCATGTTGAAAAGTTATCATATAACTGGCATAAGACTGGCTGTTACTCGGGAACTAAAAATTATTTTTAAACAAGTATGACGTATTTTGAAAGACGAATATTAAACGAACAAAATGCACTAGTTTTTAAAAGAATCGATCCAGTGTTTCCAGAGATATCAGCGTCCATGTTGAAAAGTTATCATATAACTGATTTTGGTAAAAATGGCATAAAACTGGCAGAAGACTGGCTTTTACTAGGAAACTAAAAATTATTTCTAAACAAGTATGACACATTTTGAAAGAGGAATATTAGACGAACAAAATGCACTATTTTTAAAAAAATCGATGCAGTGGTTCCAGAGATATCAGCGTCCATGTTGAAAAGTTATCATATAACTGATTTTGGTAAAAATGGCATAAAAGTGGCTTTTACTCGGAAACTAAACATTATTTCTAAACAAGTATGACACATTTTGAAAGAGGAATATTAGACGAACAAAATGCACTAGTTTTTAAGAAAATCGATGTAGTGGTTCCAGAGATAACAGCGTCCATGTTGAAAAGTTATCATATAACTGATTTTGGTAAAAATGGCATAAGACTGGCTTTTACTCGGAAACTAAAAATTATTTCTAAACGAGTATGACACATTTTGAAAGAGGAATATTAGACGAACAAAATGCACTAGTTTTTAAGAAAATCGATGCAGTGGTTCCAGAGATATCAGCGTCCATGTTGAAAAGTTATCATATAACTGACTTTGGTAAAAATGGCATAAGACTGGCATTTACTAGGAAACTAAAATTTATTTCTAACCAAGTATGACACATTTTGAAAAAGGAATATTGGACGAACAAAATGCACTTGTTTTTAAGAAAATCGATACAGTGGTTACAGAGATTTCAGCGTCCATGTTAAAAAGTTATCATATAACTGATTTTGGTAAAAATGGCATAAAACTGGCACAAGACTGGCTTTTACTAGGAAACTAAAAGTTATTTCTTAACAAGTATGACACATTTTGAAAGAGGAATATTATATGAATAAAATGCACAAGTTTTTAAGAAAATCGATGCAGTGGTTCCAAAGATATCAGCGTCCATGTTGAAAACTTATCACATAACTGATTTTGATAAAAATGGCATAAGACTGGCTTTTACTCGGAAACTAAAAATTATTTCTAAACAAGTATGACACATTTTGAAAGAGGAACATTAGACAAACAAAATGCACTTGTTTTTAAGAAAATCGATACAGTGGTTACAGAGATATCAGCGTCCATGTTGAAAAGTTATCATATAACTGATTTTGGTAAAAATGGCATAAAAGTGGCGTAAGACTGGCTTTTACTAGGAAACTTAAAATTATTTCTAAACAAGTATGACACATTTTGAAAGAGGAATATTAGACGAACAAAATGCACTAGTTTTTAAGAAAATCGATGCAGTGGTTCCAGAGATAACAGCGTCCATGTTGAAAAGTTATCATATAACTGATTTTAGTAAAAATGGCATAAGACTGGCTTTTACTCGGAAAATAAAAATTATTTCTGAACGAGTATGACACATTTTGAAAGAGGAATATTAGACAAACTAAATGCACTAGTTTTTAAGAAAATCGATGCAGTGGTTTAAGAAATGTCAGCGTCCATGTTGAAAAGTTATCATATAACTGGCATAAGACTGGCTTTTACTCGGGAACTAAAAATTATTTTTAAACAAGTATGACGTATTTTGAAAGACGAATATTAGACGAACAAAATGCACTAGTTTTTAAGTGAATCGATCCAGTGGTTCCAGAGATAACAGCGTCCATGTTGAAAAGTTATCATATAACTTACTTTGGTAAAAATGGCATAAGACTGGCATTTACTAGGAAACTAAAAATTATTTCTAACCAAGTATGACACATTTTGAAAAAGGAATATTGCACGAACAAAATGCACTAGCTTTTAAGAAAATCGATGCAGTGGTTTAAGAAATGTCAGCGTCCATGTTGAAAAGTTATCATATAACTGGCATAAGACTGGCTGTTACTCGGGAACTAAAAATTATTTTTAAACAAGTATGACGTATTTTTAAAGACGAATATTAGACGAACAAAATGCACTAGTTTTTAAAAGAATCGATCCAGTGTTTCCAAAGATATCAGCGTCCATGTTGAAAAGTTATCATATAACTGATTTTGGTAAAAATGGCATAAAACTGGCAGAAGACTGGCTTTTACTAGGAAACTAAAAATTATTTCTAAACAAGTATGACACATTTTGAAAGAGGAATATTAGACGAACAAAATGCACTATTTTTTAAAAAAATCGATGCAGTGGTTCCAGAGATATCAGCGTCCATGTTGAAAAGTTATCATATAACTGATTTTGGTAAAAATGGCATAAAACTGGCAGAAGACTGGCTTTTACTAGGAAACTAAAAATTATTTCTAAACAAGTATGACACATTTTGAAAGAGGAATATTAGACGAACAAAATGCACTAGTTTTTAAGAAAATCGATGCAGTGGTTCCAGAGATAACGGCGTTCATGTTGAAAAGTTATCATATAACTGATTTTGGTAAAAATGGCATAAAAGTGGCGTAAGACTGGCTTTTACTAGGAAACTTAAAATTATTTCAAACAAGTATGACACATTTTGAAAGAGGAATATTAGACGAACAAAATGCACTAGTTTTTAAGAAAATCGATGCAGTGGTTCCAGAGATAACAGCGTCCATGTTGAAAAGTTATCATATAACTGATTTTAGTAAAAATGGCATAAGACTGGCTTTTACTCGGAAACTAAAAATTATTTCTGAACGAGTATGACACATTTTGAAAGAGGAATATTAGACAAACTAAATACACTAGTTTTTAAGAAAATCGATGCAGTGGTTTAAGAAATGTCAGCGTCCATGTTGAAAAGTTATCATATAACTGGCATAAGACTGGCTTTTACTCGGGAACTAAAAATTATTTTTAAACAAGTATGACGTATTTTGAAAGACGAATATTAGACGAACAAAATGCACTAGTTTTTAAGTGAATCGAACCAGTGGTTCCAGAGATAACAGCGTCCATGTTGAAAAGTTATCATATAACTTACTTTGGTAAAAATGGCATAAGACTGGCATTTACTAGGAAACTAAAAATAATTTCTAACCAAGTATGACACATTTTGAAAAAGGAATATTGGACGAACAAAATGCACTAGCTTTTAAGAAAATCGATGCAGTGGTTTAAGAAATGTGAGCGTCCATGTTGAAAAGTTATCATATAACTGGCATAAGACTGGCTGTTACTCGGGAACTAAAAATTATTTTTAAACAAGTATGACGTATTTTGAAAGACGAATATTAGACGAACAAAATGCACTAGTTTTTAAAAGAATCGATCCAGTGTTTCCAGAGATATCAGCGTCCATGTTGAAAAGTTATCATATAACTGATTTTGGTAAAAAATGGCATAAAACTGGCAGAAGACTGGCTTTTACTAGGAAACTAAAAATTATTTCTAAACAAGTATGACACATTTTGAAAGAGGAATATTAGACGAACAAAATGCACTATTTTTTAAAAAAATCGATGCAGTGGTTCCAGAGATATCAGCGTCCATGTTGAAAAGTTATCATATAACTGATTTTGGTAAAAATGGCATAAAAGTGGCTTTTACTCGGAAACTAAACATTATTTCTAAACAAGTATGACACATTTTGAAAGAGGAATATTAGACGAACAAAATGCACTAGTTTTTAAGAAAATCGATGTAGTGGTTCCAGAGATAACAGCGTCCATGTTGAAAAGTTATCATATAACTGATTTTGGTAAAAATGGCATAAGACTGGCTTTTACTCGGAAACTAAAAATTATTTCTAAACGAGTATGACACATTTTGAAAGAGGAATATTAGACGAACAAAATGCACTAGTTTTTAAGAAAATCGATGCAGTGGTTCCAGAGATATCAGCGTCCATGTTGAAAAGTTATCATATAACTGACTTTGGTAAAAATGGCATAAGACTGGCATTTACTAGGAAACAAAAATTTATTTCTAACCAAGTATGACACATTTTGAAAAAGGAATATTGGACGAAAAAATGCACTAGCTTTTAAGAAAATCGATGCAGTGGTTCCAGACATATCGGCGTCCATGTTAAAAAGTTATCATATAACTGATTTTAGTAAAAATGGCATAAAAATGGCATAAGACTGGCTTTTACTCGGGAACTAAAAATTATTTCTAAACAAGTATGACACATTTTGAAAAAGGAATATTAGACGAACAAAATTGCACTTGTTTTTAAGAAAATCGATACAGTGGTTACAGAGATATCAGCGTCCATGTTGAAAAAGTTATCATATAACTGATTTTGGTAAAAATGGCATAAAACTGGCACAAGACTGGCTTTTACTAGGAAACTAAAAGTTATTTCTTAACAAGTATGACACATTTTGAAAGAGGAATATTATATGAATAAAATGCACTAGTTTTTAAGAAAATCGATGCAGTGGTTCCAAAGATATCAGCGTCCATGTTGAAAACTTATCACATAACTGATTTTGATAAAAATGGCATAAGACTGGCTTTTACTCGGAAACTAAAAATTATTTCTAAACAAGTATGACACATTTTGAAAGAGGAACATTAGACAAACGAAATGCACTTGTTTTTAAGAAAATCGATACAGTGGTTACAGAGATATCAGCGTCCATGTTGAAAAGTTATCATATAACTGATTTTGGTAAAAATGGCATAAAACTGGCACTAGACTGGCTTTTACTAGGAAACTAAAAATTATTTCTTAACAAGTATGACACATTTTGAAAGAGGAATATTATATGAATAAAATGCACTAGTTTTTAGGAAAATCGATGCAGTAGTTCCAAAGATATCAGCGTCCATGTTGAAAACTTATCACATAACTGATTTTGATAAAAATGGCATAAGACTGGCTTTTACTCGGAAACTAAAAATTATTTCTAAACAAGTATGACACATTTTGAAAGAGGAATATTAGACGAGCAAAATGCACTAGTTTTTAAGAAAAGCGATGCAGTGGTTCCAGAGATATCAGCGTCCATGTTGAAAAGTTATGATATAACTGATTTTGGTAAAAATGGCATAAAAATGGCTTTTTACACGGAAACTAAAAATTATTTCTAAACAAGTGTGACACATTTTGAAAGAGGAATATTATACGAACAAAACGCACTTGTTTTTAAGAAAATCGATGCAGTGGTTAAGAGATATCAGTGTTCATGTTGAAAAGTTATTATATAACTGATTTTGGTAAAAGTGGCATAAGACTGGCTTTTACTAGGAAACTAAAAATTATTTCGAAACAAGTATGACACATTTTGAAAGAGAAATATTAGACAAACAAAATGCACTAGTTTTTAAGAAATTCTATGCAGTGGTTCCAGAGATATCAGCTTCCATGTTGAAAAGTTATCATATAACTGATTTTGGTAAAAATGGCATAAAAGTGTCATAAGACTGGCTTTTACTCGGAAACTAAAAATTATTTCTAAACAGGTATGACACATTTTGAAAGACGAATATTAGACGAACAAAATGCACTAGTTTTTAAGAAAATCGATGCGGTGGTTCCAGAGAAATCAGCGTCCATGTTGAAAAGTTATCATATAACTGATTTAGGTAAAAATGGCATAAGACTGGCTTTTACTAGGAAACTAAAAATTATTTCTAAACAAGTATGACACATTTTGAAAGAGGAATATTAGACGAGCAAAATGTACTAGTTTTTAAGAAAATCGATGGAGTGGTTCCAGAGATATCAGCTTCCATGTTGAAAAGTTATCATATAACTGATTTTGGTAAAAATGGCATAATAGTGGCTTTTACTCGGAAACTAAAAATTATTTCTAAACAAGTATGACACATTTTGAAAGAAAAATATTAGACGAACAAAATTCACTAGTTTTTAAGAAAATCGATGCAGTGGTTCCAGAGATATCAGCTTCCATGTTGAAAAGTTATCATATAACTGATTTTGGTAAAAATGGCATAAAAGTGTCATAAGACTGCCTTTTACTCGGAAACTAAAAATTATTTCTAAACAGGTATGACACATTTTGAAAGAGGAATATTAGACGAACAAAATGCATTAGTTTTTAAGAAAATCGACGCGGTGGTTCCAGAGAAATTAGCGTCCATGTTGAAAAGTTATCATATAACTGATTTTGGTAAAAAATGGCATAAAAGTGGCTTTTACTCGGAAACTAAAAATTATTTCTAAACAAGTATGACACATTTTGAAAGAGGAATATTAGACGAACGAAATGCACTTGTTTTTAAGAAAATCGATGCAGTGGTTCCAGAGATATCAGCGTCCATGTTGAAAAGTTATCATAAAACTGATTTTGGTAAAAATGGCATAAAAGTTGCTTTTACTCGGAAACTAAAAATTATTTTTAAACAAGTGTAACACATTTTGAAAGAGGAATATTAGACGAACAAAATGCACTAGTTTTTAAGAAAACCGGTGCAGTGGTTCCAGAGATATCAGCGTCCACTTTGAAAAGTTATCATATAACTGATTTTGGTAAAAATGACATTAGACTGGCTTTTACTAGGACACTAAAAATTATTTCTAAACAAGTATGACAAATTTTGAAAGAGGAATATTAGACGAACAAAATGCACTAGTTTTTAAGAAAATCGATGCAGTGTTTCCACAGATATCAGCGTCCATGTTTAAAAGTTATCATATAACTGATTTTGGTCAAAATGGCATAAGACTGGCTTTTACTCGGAAACTAATAATTATTTCTAAACAAGTATGATACATTTTGAAAGAGAAGTATTAGACGAACAAAATGCACTAGTTTTTAAGAAAATCGATACAACGTTGAAAACTTATCACATAACTGATTTTGATAAAAATGGCATAAGACTGGCTTTTACTCGGAAACTAAAAATTATTTCTAAACAAGTATGATACATTTTGAAAGAGGAATATTAGACGAACAAAATGCACTAGTTTTAAAGACAATCGATGCAGTGGTTCCAGAGATATCAGCGTCCATGTTGAAAAGTTATCATATAACTGATTTTGGTAAAAATGGCATAAAAGTGGCTTTTACTTGGAAACTAAAAATTATTTCTAAACAAGTATGACACATTTTGAAAGAGGAGTATTAGACGAACAAAATGCACTAGTTTTTTAAGAAAATCGATGCAGTGGGTTCTGAGATATCAGTGTCCATGTTGAAAACTTATTATACAAATGATTTTGGTAAAAATGGCATAAAAATGGCATAAGATTGGCTTTTACTAGGAAACTAAAAATTATTTCTGAACAAGTATGACACATTTTGAAAGAAGAATATTAGGCGAACAAAATGCACTAGTTTTTAAGAAAATCGATGCAGTGGTTCCAGAGATAAGAGCGTCCATGTTGAAAAGTTATCATATAACTGATTTTGGTCAAAATGGCATAAGACTGGCTTTTAGTCGGAAACTAAAAATTATTTTTAAACAAGTGTAACACATTTTAAAAGAGGAATATTAGACGAACAAAATGCACTAGTTTTTAAGAAAACCGGTGCAGTGGTTCCAGAGATATCAGCGTCCACTTTGAAAAGTTATCATATAACTGATTTTGGTAAAAATGGCATAAAAGTAGCATAAGATTGGCTTTTACTAGGAAACTAAAAATTATTTCTGAACAAGTATGACACATTTTGAAAGAAGAATATTAGGCCAACAAAATGCACTAGTTTTTAAGAAAATTGATGCAGTGTTTCCAGAGATATCAGCGTCCATGTTGAAAAGTTATCACATAATTGATTTTGGTAAAAATGGCATAAAAGTGGCTTTTACTCGGAAACTAAAAATTATTTCTAAACAAGTATGACAAATTTTGAAAGCGTAATATTAGACGAACCAAATGCACTAGTTTTTTAAGAAAATCGATGCAGTGGGTTCAGAGATATCAGCGTCCATGTTGAAATGTTATCATATAACTGATTTTGGTAAAAATGGCATAAAAGTAGCATAAGACTGGCTTTTACTAGGACTATAAAAATTATTTCTAAACAAGTATGACACATTTTGAAAGAGGAGTACTAGACGAATAAAATGCACTAGTTTTTAAGAAAATCGTTGCAGTGGTTCCAGAGATATCAGCGTCCATGTTGAAAACTTATTATACAAATGATTTTGGTAAAAATGGCATAAAAATGGCATAAGATTGGCTTTTACTAGGAAACTAAAAATTATTTCTAAACAAGTATGACACATTTTGAAAGAAGAATATTAGACAAACAAAATGCACTAGTTTTTAAGAAAATCGATGCAGTGGTTCCAAAGATACCAACGTCCATGTTGAAAAGTTATCATATAACTCGGAAGCTAAAAATTATTTCGAAACAAGTATGAAACATTTTGAAAGAGGAATATTAGACGAACAAAATGCACTAGTGTTTAAGAAAATCGATGCAGTGGTTTCAGAGATACCAGCGTCCATGTTGAAAAGTTATCATATAACTGATTTTGGTAAAAGTGGCATAAGACTGGCTTTTACTAGGAATCTTAAAATTATTTTTAAACAAGTATGACACATTTTGAAAAAGGAATATTAGATGGTTCAAGAGGTATCAGCGTCCATGTTGAAAAATTATCATATAACTGATTTTGGTAAAATGGCAAAAAAGTGGCTTTTACTCGGAAACTAAAAATTATTTCTAAACAAGTTGACACATTTTGAAAAAGGAATATTAGACGAGCAAAATGCACTAGCTTTTAAGAAAATCGATGCAGTGGTTCCAAAGATATCAGCGTCCATGTTGAAAACTTATCACATAACTGACTAAGACTGGCTTTTACTCGGAAACTAAAAATTATTTCTAAACAAGTATGACACATTTTGAAAGAGGAATATTATATGAATAAAATGTACTAATTTTTAAGAAAATCGATGCAGTGGTTCCAAAGATATCAGCGTCCATGTTGAAAACTTATCACATAACTGATTTTGGTAAAAATGGCATAAGGTTGGCTTTACTCGGAAACTAAAAATTATTTCTAAACAAGTTGACACATTTTGAAAAAGGAATATTAGACGAGCAAAATGCACTAGCTCTTAAGAAAATCGATGCAGTGGTTCCAGAGATATCAGCGTCCATGTTGAAAAGTTATCATATAACTGATTTTGGTAAAAATGGCATAAAAGTGTCATAAGACTGGCTTTTACTCGGAGACTAAAAATTATTTCTTAACAGGTATGACACATTTTGAAAGAGGAATATTATATGAATAAAATGCACTAGTTTTTAAGAAAATCGATGCAGTGGTTCCAGAGATACCAACGTCCATGTTGAAAAGTTATTATATAACTGATTTTGGTAAAAGTGGCATAAGACTGGCTTTTACTCGGAAATTAAAAATTATTTTTAAACAAGTATGACACATTTTGAAAAAGGAATATTAGACGAGCAAAATGCACTAGCCTTTAAGAAAATTGATGCAATGGTTCCAGAGATATCAGCGTCCATGTTGAAAAATTATCATATAACTGATTTAGGTAAAATGGCAAAAAAGTGGCTTTTACTCGGAAACTAAAAATTATTTCTAAACAAGTTGACACATTTTGAAAAAGGAATATTAGACGAGCAAAATGAACTAGCTTTTAAGAAAATCGATGCAGTGGTTCCAGAGATATCAGCGTCCATGTTGAAAAGTTATCATATAACTGATTTTGGTAAAAATGGCTTTAACTCGGAAACTAAAACTTATTTCTTAACAAGTATGACATATTTTGAAAGAAGGATATTAGGCGAACAAAATGCACTAGTTTTTAAGAAAATCGATGCAGTGGTTCCAGAGATACCAGCGTCCATGTTAAAAAGTTATCATATAACTTATGTTGGTAAAAGTAGCATAAGACTGGATTTTACTCGGAAACTAAAAATTATTTCGAAACAAGTATGACACATTTTGAAAGAGGAATATTAGACGAACAAAATGCACTAGTTTTCAAGAAAATCGATGCAGTGGTTCCAGAGATACCAACGCCCATGTTGAAAAGTTATCATATAACTGATTGTGGTAAAAGTGGCATAAGACTGACATTTACTCGGAAACTAAAAATTATTTCGAAACAAGTATGAAACATTTTGAAAGAGGAATATTAGACGAACAAAATGCACTAGTGTTTAAGAAAATCGATGCAGTGGTTTCAGAGATACCAGCGTCCATGTTGAAAAGTTATCATATAACTGATTTTGGTAAAAGTGGCATAAGACTGGCTTTTACTAGGAAACTTAAAATTATTTTTAAACAGGTATGACACATTTTGAAAAAGGAATATTAGACGAGCAAAATGCACTAGCTTTTAAGAAAATTGATGCAATGGTTCCAGAGATATCAGCGTCCATGTTGAAATATTATCATATAACTGATTTAGGTAAAATGGCAAGAAAGTGGCTTTTACTCGGAAACTAAAAATTATTTCTAAACAAGTTGACACATTTTGAAAAAGGAATATTAGATGAGCAAAATGCACTAGCTTTTAAGAAAATCGATGCAGTGGTTCCAGAGATATCAGCGTCCATGTTGAAAAGTTATCATATAACTGATTTTGGTAAAAATGGCATAAAAGTGTCATAAGACTGGCTTTTACTCGGAAATTAAAAATTATTTCTAAACAAGTTGACACATTTTGAAAAAGGAATATTAGACGAGCAAAATGCACTAGCTTTTAAGAAAATCGATGCAGTGGTTCCAGAGATATCAGCGTCCATGTTGAAAAGTTATCATATAACTGATTTTGGTAAAAATGGCATAAAAGTGTCATAAGACTGGCTTTTACTCGGAGACTAAAAATTATTTCTTAACAAGTATGACACATTTTGAAAGAGGAATATTATATGAATAAAATGCACTAATTTTTAAGAAAATCGATGCAGTGGTTCCAAAGATATCAGCGTCCATGTTGAAACTTATCACATAACTGATTTTGGTAAAAATGGCATAAGACTGGCTTTTACTCGGAAACTAAAAATTATTTCTAAACAAGTATGACACATTTTAAAAGAGAAATAATAGGCGAATAAAATGCACTAGTTTTTAAGAAAATCGATGCAGTGGTTCCAGAGATATCAGCGTCCATGTTGAAAAATTATCATATAAGTGATTTAGGTAAAATGGCAAAAAAGTGGCTTTTACTCGGAAACTAAAAATTATTTCTAAACAAGTTGACACATTTTGAAAAAGGAATATTAGACGAGCAAAATGTACTAGCTTTTAAGAAAATCGATGCAGTGGTTCCAGAGATATCAGCGTCCATGTTGAAAAGTTATCATAGAACTGATTTTGGTAAAAATGGCTTTAACTCGGAAACTAAATCTTATTTCTTAACAAGTATGACATATTTTGAAAGAAGGATATTAGGCGAACAAAATGCACTAGTTTTTAAGAAAATCGATGCAGTGGTTCCAGAGATACCAGCGTCCATGTTAAAAAGTTATCATATAACTTATTTTGGTAAAAGTGGCATAAGACTGGATTTTACTCGGAAACTAAAAATTATTTCGAAACAAGTATGACACATTTTGAAAGAGGAATATTAAACGAACAAAATGCACTAGTTTTTAAGAAAATCGATGCAGTGGTTCCAGAGATACCAGCGTCCATGTTAAAAAGTTATCATATAACTGATTTTGGTAAAAGTGGCATAAGACTGGCTCTTACTCGGAAACTAAAAATTATTTCGAAACAAGTATGACACATTTTGAAAGAGGAATATTAGACGAACAAAATGCACTAGTTTTCAAGAAAATCGATGCAGTGGTTTAGAGATATCAGCGTCCAAGTTGGAAAGTTATCATATAACTGATTTTGGTAAAAATGGCATAAAAATGGCTTTTACTCGGAAACTAAAACTTATTTCTTAACAAGTATGACATATATTGAAAGAGGAATATTAGACGAACAAAATGCACTAGTTTTTAAGAAAATCGATGCAGTGGTTTTGAGATATCAGCGTCCATGTTGAAAAGTTATCATATAACGATTTTGGTAAAAATGGCATAAAAATGGCTTTTACTCGGAAACTAAAACTTATTTCTTAACAAGTATGACATATTTTGAAAGAGGAATATTAGACGAACAAAATGCACTAGTTTTCAAGAAAATCGATGCAGTGGCTTAGAGATATCAGCGTCCATGTTGAAAAGTTTTCATATAACTGATTTTGGTAAAAATGGCATAAGACTAGCTTTTACTCGGAAACTAAATATTATTTCGAAACAAGTATGACACATTTTGAAAGAGGAATATTAGACGAACAAAATGCACTAGTTTTCACGAAAATCGATGCAGTGGTTCCAGAGATACCAGCGTCCATGTTAAAAAGTTATCATATAACTGATTTTGGTAAAAATGGCATAAAAATGGCTTTTACTCGGAAACTAAAACTTATTTCTTAACAAGTATGACATATATTGAAAGAGGAATATTAGACGAACAAAATGCACTAGTTTTTAAGAAAATCGATGCAGTGGTTTTGAGATATCAGCGTCCATGTTGAAAAGTTATCATATAACGATTTTGGTAAAAATGGCATAAAAATGGCTTTTACTCGGAAACTAAAACTTATTTCTTAACAAGTATGACATATTTTGAAAGAGGAATATTAGACGAACAAAATGCACTAGTTTTCAAGAAAATCGATGCAGTGGCTTAGAGATATCAGCGTCCATGTTGAAAAGTTTTCATATAACTGATTTTGGTAAAAATGGCATAAGACTAGCTTTTACTCGGAAACTAAATATTATTTCGAAACAAGTATGACACATTTTGAAAGAGGAATATTAGACGAACAAAATGCACTAGTTTTCACGAAAATCGATGCAGTGGTTTAGAGATATCAGCGTCCATGTTGAAAAGTTATCATATGACTGATTTTGGTAAAAATGGCATAAAAATGGCTTTTACTCGGAAACTAAAACTTATTTCTTAACAAGTATGACATATTTTGAAAGAGGAATATTAGACGAACAAAACGCACTAGTTTTTAAGAAAATCGATGCAGTGGCTTAGAGATATCAGCGTCCATGTTGAAAAGTTATCATACAACTGATTTTGGTAAAGATGGCATAAAAATTGCTTTTACTCGGAAACTAAAACTTATTTCTTAACAAGTATGACATATTTTGAAAGAGGAATATTAGACAAACAAAATGCAAAAGTTTTTAAGAAAATCGATGCAGTGGTTTAGAGATATCAGCGTCCATGTTGAAAAGTTATCTTATAACTGATTTTGGTAAAAATGGCATAAAAATGGCTTTTACTCGGAAACTAAAACTTATTTCTAAACAAGTATGACACATTTTGAAAGAGGAATATTAGACGAACAAAATGCACTAGTTTTTAAGAAAAGCGATGCAGTGGTTCCAGAGATATCAGCGTCCATGTTGAAAAGTTATCATATAACTGATTTTGGTAAAAATGGCATAAAAGTGGCTTTTACACGGAAACTAAAAATTATTTCTAAACAAGTATGACATATTTTGAAAGAGGAATATTATACGAACAAAACGCACTAGTTTTTAAGAAAATCGATGCAGTGTTTCCAGAGATATCAGCGTCCATGTTGAAAAGTTATCATATAATTGATTGATTGATTGACTGGTTTTACTAGGACTATGAGAATTATTTCTTAACAAGTATGACATATTTTCAAAGAGGAATATTAGACGAACAAAATGCACTAGTTTTTGAGAAAATCGATGCAGTGGTTTTGAGATATCAGCGTCCATGTTGAAAAGTTATCATATAACTGATTTTGGTAAAAATGGCATAAATATGGCTTTTACTCGGAAACTAAAAATTATTTCTAAACAAGTATGACACATTTTGAAAGAAGAATATTAGGCCAACAAAATGCACTAGTTTTTAAGAAAATCGATGCAGTGGTTCCAGAGATAACAGCGTCCATGTTAAAAAGTTATCATATAACTGATTTTGGTAAAAATGGCATAAGACTGGCTTTTACTAGGAAACTAAAAGTTATTTCTAAACAAGTATGACACATTTTGAAAGAGGAATATTAGACGAACAAAATGCACTAGTTTTTAAGAAAATCGATGTGGTTTCAGAGATAACAGCGTCCATGTTGAAAAGTTATCATATAACTGATTTTGGTAAAAATGGCATAAGACTGGCTTTTACTCGGAAACTAAAAATTATTTCGAAACAAGTATGACACATTTTGAAAGAGGAATATTAGACGAACAAAATGCACTAGTTTTTAAGAAAATCGATGCAGTGGTTCCAGCGATACCAACGTCCATGTTGAAAAGTTATCATATAACTGATTTTGGTAAAAGTTGCATAAGACTGGCTTTTACTCGGAAACTGAAAATTATTTCGAAACAAGTATGAAACATTTTGAAAGAAGAATATAAGGCCAACAAAATGCACTAGTTTTTAAGAAAATCGATGCAGTGGTTCCAGAGATAACAGCGTCCATGTTAAAAAGTTATCATATAACTGATTTTGGTAAAAATGGCATAAGACTGGCTTTTACTAGGAAACTAAAAGTTATTTCTAAACAAGTATGACAGATTTTGAAAGAGGAATATTAGACGAACAATATGCACTAGTTTTTAAGAAAATCGATGTGGTTTCAGAGATGTTAGCGTCCATGTCGAAAAGTTATTATATAACTGATTTTGGTAAAAATGGCATAAGACTGGCTTTTACTCGGAAACTAAAAATTATTTTGAAACAAGTATGACACATTTTGAAAGAGGAATATTAGACGAACAAAATGCACTAGTTTTTAAGAAAATCGATGCAGTGGTTTCAGAGATACCAGCGTCCATGTTGAAAAGTTATCATATAACTGATTTTGGTAAAAGTGGCATTAGACTGGCTTTTACTAGGAAACTTAAAATTATTTTTAAACAAGTATGACACATTTTGAAAGAGAAATATTAGACGAACAAAGTGCACTTGTTTTTAGGAAAGTCGATGTAGTGGTTCCAGAGATATCGGCGTCCATGTTAAAAAGTTATCATATAACTGATTTTGGTATAAATGGCATAAAAGTGGCATAAGACTGTCTTTTATTCGGAAACTAAAAATTATTTCGAAACAAGTATAAAACATTTTGAAAGAGGAATATTAGATGAACAAAATGCACTAGTGTTTAAGCAAATAGATGCAGTGGTTCCAGAGATACCAACGTCCATGTTGAAAAGTTATCATATAACTGATTTTGGTAAAAGTGGCATTAGACTGGCTTTTACTAGGAAACTTAAAATTATTTTTAAACAAGTATGACACATTTTGAAAGAGGAATATTAGACGAAAAAAATGCAGTAGTTTTTAAGAAAATCGATGCAGTGGTTCCACAGATATCAGCGTCCATGTTTAAAAGTTATCATATAACTGATTTTGGTCAAAATAGCATAATACTAGCTTTTACTCGGAAACCAAAAATTATTTCTAAACAAGTATGACACATTTTGAAAAAGGAATATTAGACGAGCAAAATGCGCTAGCTTTTAAGAAAATCGATGCAGTAGTTCCAGAGATATCGGCGTCCATGTTGAAAAGTTTTCATATAACTGATTTTGGTGTAAATGGCATAAAAGTGGCATAAGACTGTCTTTTACTCGGAAACTAAAAATTATTTCTAAACAAGTATGACACATTTTGAAAGAGGAGCATTAGACGAACAAAATGCACAAGTTTTAAAGAAAATCGATGCAGTGGTTCCAGAGATACCAGCGTCCATGTTGAAAAATTATCATATAACTAATTTAGGTAAAATGGCAAAAAAGTGGCTTTTACTCGGAAACTAAAAATTATTTCTAAACAAGTATGACACATTTTGAAAGAGGAATATTAGACGAACAAAATGCACTAGTTTTTTAAGAAAATCGATGCAGTGGGTTCAGAGATATCAGCGTCCATGTTGAAAAGTTATCATATAACTGATTCTGGTAAAAATGGCATAAAAATGGCATTAGACTGGTTTAACTAGGACTATAAAAATTATTTCTAAACAACTATGACACATTTTGAAAGAGGAATATTAGACGAACAAAATGCACTAGTTTTTAAGAAAATCGATGCAGTGGATCCAGAGATATCAGAGTCCATGTTGAAAAGTTATCATATAACTGATTTTGGTAAAAATGGCATAAAAATGGCAAAGACTGGCTTTTACTAGGAAACTAAAAGTTATTCCTAAACAAGTATGACACATTTTGAAAGAGGAATATTAGACGAACAAAATGCACTAGTTTTTAAGAAAATCGATGCAGTGTTTCCAGAGATATCAGCGTCCATGTTGAAAAGTTATGATATAATTGATTTTGGTAAAAATGGCATCAGAGTGGCTTTTACTCGGAAACTAAAAATTATTTCTAAACAAGTATGACAAATTTTGAAAGCGTAATATTAGACGAACCAAATGCATTAGTTTTTTAAGAAAATCGATGCAGTGGGTTCAGCGATATCAGCGTCCATGTTGAAAAGTTATCATATAACTGATTTTGGTAAAAATGGCATAAAAATGGCATTAGACTGGTTGTACTAGGACTATAAAAATTATTTCTAAACAAGTATGACACATTTTGAAAGAGGAGTACTAGACGAATAAAATGCACTAGTTTTTAAGAAAATCGGTGCAGTGGTTCCAGAGATATCAGCGTCCACGTTGAAAAGTTATCATATAACTGATTTTGGTAAAAATGGCATAAAAGTAGCATAAGACTGGCTTTTACTAGGAAACTAAAAATTATTTCTAAACAAGTATGACACATTTTGAAAGAAGAATATTAGGCGAACAAAATGCTCTAGTTTTTAAGAAAATCGATGCAGTGGTTCCAGAGATAACAGCGTCCATGTTAAAAAGTTATCATATAACTGATTTTGGTAAAAATGGCATAAGACTGGCTTTTACTCGGAAACTAAAAATTATTTCTAAACAAATATGACACATTTTGAAAGAGGAATATTAGACGAACAAAATGCACTAGTTTTTAAGAAAATCGATGCAGTGGTTCCAGAGATATCAGCGTCCATGTTGAAAAGTTATCATATAACTGATTTTGGTAAAAATGGCATAAAAGTGGCTTTTACTTGGAAACTAAAAATTATTTCTAAACAAGTATGACACATTTTGAAAGAGGAGTATTAGACGAACAAAATGCTCTAATTTTTTAAGAAAATCGATGCAGTGGGTTCAGAGATATCAGTGTCCATGTTGAAAAGTTTTCATATAACTGATTTTGGTGTAAATGGCATAAAAGTGGCATTAGACTGTCTTTTACTCGGAAACTAAAAATTATTTCTAAACAAGTATGACACATTTTGAAAGAGGAGCATTAGACGAACAAAATGCACAAGTTTTAAAGAAAATCGATGCAGTGGTTCCAGAGATACCAGCGTCCATGTTGAAAAATTATCATATAACTAATTTAGGTAAAATGGCAAAAAAGTGGCTTTTACTCGGAAACTAAAAATTATTTCTAAACAAGTATGACACATTTTGAAAGAGGAATATTAGACGAACAAAATGCACTAGTTTTTTAAGAAAATCGATGCAGTGGGTTCAGAGATATCAGCGTCCATGTTGAAAAGTTATCATATAACTGATTTTGGTAAAAATGGCATAAAAATGGCATTAGACTGGTTTTACTAGGACTATAAAAATTATTTCTAAACAACTATGACACATTTTGAAAGAGGAATATTAGACGAACAAAATGCAGTAGTTTTTAAGAAAATCGATGCAGTGGATCCAGAGATATCAGAGTCCATGTTGAAAAGTTATCATATAACTGATTTTGGTCAAAATGGCATAATACTAGCTTTTACTCGGAAACTAAAAATTATTTCTAAACAAGTATGACACATTTTGAAAGAGAAGTATTAGACGAACAAAATGCAATAGTTTTTAAGAAAATCGATACAGTGGTTACAGAGATATCAGCGTCCATGTTGAATACTTATCACATAACTGATTTTGGTAAAAATGGCATAAAAGTGTCATAAGACTGGCTTTTACTCGGAAACTAAAAATTATTTCTTAACAAGTATGACACATTCTGAAAGAGGAATATTATATGAATAAAATGCGCTAATTTTTAAGAAAATCGATGCAGTGGTTCCAAAGATATCAGCGTCCATGTTGAAACTTATCACATAACTGATTTTGGTAAAAATGGCATAAGACTGGCTTTTACTCGGAAACTAAAAATTATTTCTAAACAAGTTGACACATTTTGAAAAAGGAATATTAGACGAGCAAAATGCACTAGCTTTTAAGAAAATCGATGCAGTAGTTCCAGAGATATCGGCGTTCATGTTGAAAAATTATCATATAACTAATTTAGGTAAAATGGCAAAAAAGTGGCTTTTACTCGGAAACTAAAAATTATTTCTAAACAAGTACGACACATTTTGAAAGAGGAATATTAGACGAACAAAATGCACTAGTTTTTTAAGAAAATCGATGCAGTGGGTTCAGAGATATCAGCGTCCATGTTAAAAAGTTATCATATAACTGATTTTGGTAAAAATGGCATTAGACTGGTTTTACTAGGACTATAAAAATTATTTCTAAACAACTATGACACATTTTGAAAGAGGAATATTAGACGAACAAAATGCACTAGTTTTTAAGAAAATCGATGCAGTGGATCCAGAGATATCAGAGTCCATGTTGAAAAGTTATCATATAACTGATTTTGGTAAAAATGGCATAAAAATGGCAAAGACTGGCTTTTACTCGGAAACTAAAACTTATTTCTAAACAAGTATGACACATTTTGAAAGAGGAATATTAGACGAGCAAAATGCACTAGTTTTTAAGAAAAGCGATGCAGTGGTTCCAGAGATATCAGCGTCCATGTTGAAAAGTTATCATATAACTGATTTTGGTAAAAATGGCATAAAAGTGGCTTTTACACGGAAACTAAAAATTATTTCTAAACAAGTATGACATATTTTGAAAGAGGAATATTATACGAACAAAACGCACTAGTTTTTAAGAAAATCGATGCAGTGTTTCCAGAGATATCAGCGTCCATGTTGAAAAGTTATCATATAATTGATTGATTGATTGACTGGTTTTACTAGGACTATGAGAATTATTTCTTAACAAGTATGACATATTTTCAAAGAGGAATATTAGACGAACAAAATGCACTAGTTTTTGAGAAAATCGATGCAGTGGTTTTGAGATATCAGCGTCCATGTTGAAAAGTTATCATATAACTGATTTTGGTAAAAATGGCATAAATATGGCTTTTACTCGGAAACTAAAAATTATTTCTAAACAAGTATGACACATTTTGAAAGAAGAATATTAGGCCAACAAAATGCACTAGTTTTTAAGAAAATCGATGCAGTGGTTCCAGAGATAACAGCGTCCATGTTAAAAAGTTATCATATAACTGATTTTGGTAAAAATGGCATAAGACTGGCTTTTACTAGGAAACTAAAAGTTATTTCTAAACAAGTATGACACATTTTGAAAGAGGAATATTAGACGAACAAAATGCACTAGTTTTTAAGAAAATCGATGTGGTTTCAGAGATAACAGCGTCCATGTTGAAAAGTTATCATATAACTGATTTTGGTAAAAATGGCATAAGACTGGCTTTTACTCGGAAACTAAAAATTATTTCGAAACAAGTATGACACATTTTGAAAGAGGAATATTAGACGAACAAAATGCACTAGTTTTTAAGAAAATCGATGCAGTGGTTCCAGCGATACCAACGTCCATGTTGAAAAGTTATCATATAACTGATTTTGGTAAAAGTTGCATAAGACTGGCTTTTACTCGGAAACTGAAAATTATTTCGAAACAAGTATGAAACATTTTGAAAGAAGAATATAAGGCCAACAAAATGCACTAGTTTTTAAGAAAATCGATGCAGTGGTTCCAGAGATAACAGCGTCCATGTTAAAAAGTTATCATATAACTGATTTTGGTAAAAATGGCATAAGACTGGCTTTTACTAGGAAACTAAAAGTTATTTCTAAACAAGTATGACAGATTTTGAAAGAGGAATATTAGACGAACAATATGCACTAGTTTTTAAGAAAATCGATGTGGTTTCAGAGATGTTAGCGTCAATGTCGAAAAGTTATTATATAACTGATTTTGGTAAAAATGGCATAAGACTGGCTTTTACTCGGAAACTAAAAATTATTTTGAAACAAGTATGACACATTTTGAAAGAGGAATATTAGACGAACAAAATGCACTAGTTTTTAAGAAAATCGATGCAGTGGTTTCAGAGATACCAGCGTCCATGTTGAAAAGTTATCATATAACTGATTTTGGTAAAAGTGGCATTAGACTGGCTTTTACTAGGAAACTTAAAATTATTTTTAAACAAGTATGACACATTTTGAAAGAGAAATATTAGACGAACAAAGTGCACTTGTTTTTAGGAAAGTCGATGTAGTGGTTCCAGAGATATCGGCGTCCATGTTAAAAAGTTATCATATAACAGATTTTGGTATAAATGGCATAAAAGTGGCATAAGACTGTCTTTTATTCGGAAACTAAAAATTATTTCGAAACAAGTATAAAACATTTTGAAAGAGGAATATTAGATGAACAAAATGCACTAGTGTTTAAGCAAATAGATGCAGTGGTTCCAGAGATACCAACGTCCATGTTGAAAAGTTATCATATAACTGATTTTGGTAAAAGTGGCATTAGACTGGCTTTTACTAGGAAACTTAAAATTATTTTTAAACAAGTATGACACATTTTGAAAGAGGAATATTAGACGAAAAAAATGCAGTAGTTTTTAAGAAAATCGATGCAGTGGTTCCACAGATATCAGCGTCCATGTTTAAAAGTTATCATATAACTGATTTTGGTCAAAATAGCATAATACTAGCTTTTACTCGGAAACCAAAAATTATTTCTAAACAAGTATGACACATTTTGAAAAAGGAATATTAGACGAGCAAAATGCGCTAGCTTTTAAGAAAATCGATGCAGTAGTTCCAGAGATATCGGCGTCCATGTTGAAAAGTTTTCATATAACTGATTTTGGTGTAAATGGCATAAAAGTGGCATAAGACTGTCTTTTACTCGGAAACTAAAAATTATTTCTAAACAAGTATGACACATTTTGAAAGAGGAGCATTAGACGAACAAAATGCACAAGTTTTAAAGAAAATCGATGCAGTGGTTCCAGAGATACCAGCGTCCATGTTGAAAAATTATCATATAACTAATTTAGGTAAAATGGCAAAAAAGTGGCTTTTACTCGGAAACTAAAAATTATTTCTAAACAAGTATGACACATTTTGAAAGAGGAATATTAGACGAACAAAATGCACTAGTTTTTTAAGAAAATCGATGCAGTGGGTTCAGAGATATCAGCGTCCATGTTGAAAAGTTATCATATAACTGATTCTGGTAAAAATGGCATAAAAATGGCATTAGACTGGTTTAACTAGGACTATAAAAATTATTTCTAAACAACTATGACACATTTTGAAAGAGGAATATTAGACGAACAAAATGCACTAGTTTTTAAGAAAATCGATGCAGTGGATCCAGAGATATCAGAGTCCATGTTGAAAAGTTATCATATAACTGATTTTGGTAAAAAATGGCATAAAAATGGCGAAGACTGGCTTTTACTAGGAAACTAAAAGTTATTCCTAAACAAGTATGACACATTTTGAAAGAGGAATATTAGACGAACAAAATGCACTAGTTTTAAGAAAATCGATGCAGTGTTTCCAGAGATATCAGCGTCCATGTTGAAAAGTTATGATATAATTGATTTTGGTAAAAATGGCATCAGAGTGGCTTTTACTCGAAACTAAAAATTATTTCTAAACAAGTATGACAAATTTTGAAAGCGTAATATTAGACGAACCAAATGCACTAGTTTTTTAAGAAAATCGATGCAGTGGGTTCAGCGATATCAGCGTCCATGTTGAAAAGTTATCATATAACTGATTTTGGTAAAAATGGCATAAAAATGGCATTAGACTGGTTGTACTAGGACTATAAAAATTATTTCTAAACAAGTATGACACATTTTGAAAGAGGAGTACTAGACGAATAAAATGCACTAGTTTTTAAGAAAATCGGTGCAGTGGTTCCAGAGATATCAGCGTCCACGTTGAAAAGTTATCATATAACTGATTTTGGTAAAAATGGCATAAAAGTAGCATAAGACTGGCTTTTACTAGGAAACTAAAAATTATTTCTAAACAAGTATGACACATTTTGAAAGAAGAATATTAGGCGAACAAAATGCTCTAGTTTTTAAGAAAATCGATGCAGTGGTTTCCAGAGATAACAGCGTCCATGTTAAAAAGTTATCATATAACTGATTTTGGTAAAAATGGCATAAGACTGGCTTTTACTCGGAAACTAAAAATTATTTCTAAACAAATATGACACATTTTGAAAGAGGAATATTAGACGAACAAAATGCACTAGTTTTTAAGAAAATCGATGCAGTGGTTCCAGAGATATCAGCGTCCATGTTGAAAAGTTATCATATAACTGATTTTGGTAAAAATGGCATAAAAGTGGCTTTTACTTGGAAACTAAAAATTATTTCTAAACAAGTATGACACATTTTGAAAGAGGAGTATTAGACGAACAAAATGCTCTAATTTTTTAAGAAAATCGATGCAGTGGGTTCAGAGATATCAGTGTCCATGTTGAAAAGTTTTCATATAACAGATTTTGGTATAAATGGCATAAAAGTGGCATAAGACTGTCTTTTATTCGGAAACTAAAAATTATTTCGAAACAAGTATAAAACATTTTGAAAGAGGAATATTAGATGAACAAAATGCACTAGTGTTTAAGCAAATAGATGCAGTGGTTCCAGAGATACCAACGTCCATGTTGAAAAGTTTATCATATAACTGATTTTGGTAAAAGTGGCATTAGACTGGCTTTTACTAGGAAACTTAAAATTATTTTAAACAAGTATGACACATTTTGAAGAGGAATATTAGACGAAAAAAATGCAGTAGTTTTTAAGAAAATCGATGCAGTGGTTCCACAGATATCAGCGTCCATGTTTAAAAGTTATCATATAACTGATTTTGGTCAAAATAGCATAATACTAGCTTTTACTCGGAAACCAAAAATTATTTCTAAACAAGTATGACACATTTTGAAAAAGGAATATTAGACGAGCAAAATGCGCTAGCTTTTAAGAAAATCGATGCAGTAGTTCCAGAGATATCGGCGTCCATGTTGAAAAGTTTTCATATAACTGATTTTGGTGTAAATGGCATAAAAGTGGCATAAGACTGTCTTTTACTCGGAAACTAAAAATTATTTCTAAACAAGTATGACACATTTTGAAAGAGGAGCATTAGACGAACAAAATGCACAAGTTTTAAAGAAAATCGATGCAGTGGTTCCAGAGATACCAGCGTCCATGTTGAAAAATTATCATATAACTAATTTAGGTAAAATGGCAAAAAAGTGGCTTTTACTCGGAAACTAAAAATTATTTCTAAACAAGTATGACACATTTTGAAAGAGGAATATTAGACGAACAAAATGCACTAGTTTTTTAAGAAAATCGATGCAGTGGGTTCAGAGATATCAGCGTCCATGTTGAAAAGTTATCATATAACTGATTCTGGTAAAAATGGCATAAAAATGGCATTAGACTGGTTTAACTAGGACTATAAAAATTATTTCTAAACAACTATGACACATTTTGAAAGAGGAATATTAGACGAACAAAATGCACTAGTTTTTAAGAAAATCGATGCAGTGGATCCAGAGATATCAGAGTCCATGTTGAAAAGTTATCATATAACTGATTTTGGTAAAAATGGCATAAAAATGGCGAAGACTGGCTTTTACTAGGAAACTAAAAGTTATTCCTAAACAAGTATGACACATTTTGAAAGAGGAATATTAGACGAACAAAATGCACTAGTTTTTAAGAAAATCGATGCAGTGTTTCCAGAGATATCAGCGTCCATGTTGAAAAGTTATGATATAATTGATTTTGGTAAAAATGGCATCAGAGTGGCTTTTACTCGGAAACTAAAAATTATTTCTAAACAAGTATGACAAATTTTGAAAGCGTAATATTAGACGAACCAAATGCACTAGTTTTTTAAGAAAATCGATGCAGTGGGTTCAGCGATATCAGCGTCCATGTTGAAAAGTTATCATATAACTGATTTTGGTAAAAATGGCATAAAAATGGCATTAGACTGGTTGTACTAGGACTATAAAAATTATTTCTAAACAAGTATGACACATTTTGAAAGAGGAGTACTAGACGAATAAAATGCACTAGTTTTTAAGAAAATCGGTGCAGTGGTTCCAGAGATATCAGCGTCCACGTTGAAAAGTTATCATATAACTGATTTTGGTAAAAATGGCATAAAAGTAGCATAAGACTGGCTTTTACTAGGAAACTAAAAATTATTTCTAAACAAGTATGACACATTTTGAAAGAAGAATATTAGGCGAACAAAATGCTCTAGTTTTTAAGAAAATCGATGCAGTGGTTCCAGAGATAACAGCGTCCATGTTAAAAAGTTATCATATAACTGATTTTGGTAAAAATGGCATAAGACTGGCTTTTACTCGGAAACTAAAAATTATTTCTAAACAAATATGACACATTTTGAAAGAGGAATATTAGACGAACAAAATGCACTAGTTTTTAAGAAAATCGATGCAGTGGTTCCAGAGATATCAGCGTCCATGTTGAAAAGTTATCATATAACTGATTTTGGTAAAAATGGCATAAAAGTGGCTTTTACTTGGAAACTAAAAATTATTTCTAAACAAGTATGACACATTTTGAAAGAGGAGTATTAGACGAACAAAATGCTCTAATTTTTTAAGAAAATCGATGCAGTGGGTTCAGAGATATCAGTGTCCATGTTGAAAAGTTTTCATATAACTGATTTTGGTGTAAATGGCATAAAAGTGGCATTAGACTGTCTTTTACTCGGAAACTAAAAATTATTTCTAAACAAGTATGACACATTTTGAAAGAGGAGCATTAGACGAACAAAATGCACAAGTTTTAAAGAAAATCGATGCAGTGGTTCCAGAGATACCAGCGTCCATGTTGAAAAATTATCATATAACTAATTTAGGTAAAATGGCAAAAAAGTGGCTTTTACTCGGAAACTAAAAATTATTTCTAAACAAGTATGACACATTTTGAAAGAGGAATATTAGACGAACAAAATGCACTAGTTTTTTAAGAAAATCGATGCAGTGGGTTTAGAGATATCAGCGTCCATGTTGAAAAGTTATCATATAACTGATTTTGGTAAAAATGGCATAAAAATGGCATTAGACTGGTTTTACTAGGACTATAAAAATTATTTCTAAACAACTATGACACATTTTGAAAGAGGAATATTAGACGAACAAAATGCAGTAGTTTTTAAGAAAATCGATGCAGTGGATCCAGAGATATCAGAGTCCATGTTGAAAAGTTATCATATAACTGATTTTGGTCAAAATGGCATAATACTAGCTTTTACTCGGAAACTAAAAATTATTTCTAAACAAGTATGACACATTTTGAAAGAGAAGTATTAGACGAACAAAATGCAATAGTTTTTAAGAAAATCGATACAGTGGTTACAGAGATATCAGCGTCCATGTTGAATACTTATCACATAACTGATTTTGGTAAAAATGGCATAAAAGTGTCATAAGACTGGCTTTTACTCGGAAACTAAAAATTATTTCTTAACAAGTATGACACATTCTGAAAGAGGAATATTATATGAATAAAATGCGCTAATTTTTAAGAAAATCGATGCAGTGGTTCCAAAGATATCAGCGTCCATGTTGAAACTTATCACATAACTGATTTTGGTAAAAATGGCATAAGACTGGCTTTTACTCGGAAACTAAAAATTATTTCTAAACAAGTTGACACATTTTGAAAAAGGAATATTAGACGAGCAAAATGCACTAGCTTTTAAGAAAATCGATGCAGTAGTTCCAGAGATATCGGCGTTCATGTTGAAAAATTATCATATAACTAATTTAGGTAAAATGGCAAAAAAGTGGCTTTTACTCGGAAACTAAAAATTATTTCTAAACAAGTACGACACATTTTGAAAGAGGAATATTAGACGAACAAAATGCACTAGTTTTTTAAGAAAATCGATGCAGTGGGTTCAGAGATATCAGCGTCCATGTTAAAAAGTTATCATATAACTGATTTTGGTAAAAATGGCATAAAAATGGCATTAGACTGGTTTTACTAGGACTATAAAAATTATTTCTAAACAACTATGACACATTTTGAAAGAGGAATATTAGACGAACAAAATGCACTAGTTTTTAAGAAAATCGATGCAGTGGATCCAGAGATATCAGAGTCCATGTTGAAAAGTTATCATATAACTGATTTTGGTAAAAATGGCATAAAAATGGCAAAGACTGGCTTTTACTAGGAAACTAAAAGTTATTTCTAAACAAGTATGACACATTTTGAAAGAGGAATATTAGACGAACAAAATGCACTAGTTTTTAAGAAAATCGATGCATTGTTTCCAGAGATATCAGCGTCCATGTTGAAAAGTTATGATATAATTGATTTTGGTAAAAATGGCATCAGAGTGGCTTTTACTCGGAAACTAAAAATTATTTCTAAACAAGTATGACAAATTTTGAAAGCGTAATATTAGACGAACCAAATGCACTAGTTTCTTAAGAAAATCGATGCAGTGGGTTCAGCGATATTAGCGTCCATGTTGAAAAGTTATCATATAACTCATTTTGGTAAAAATGGCATAAAAATGGCATTAGACTGGTTGTACTAGGACTATAAAAATTATTTCTAAACAAGTATGACACATTTTGAAAGAGGAGTACTAGACGAATAAAATGCACTAGTTTTTAAGAAAATCGGTGCAGTGGTTCCAGAGATATCAGCGTCCACGTTGAAAAGTTATCATATAACTGATTTTGGTAAAAATGGCATGAAAGTAGCATAAGACTGGCTTTTACTAGGAAACTAAAAATTATTTCTAAACAAGTATGACACATTTTGAAAGAAGAATATTAGGCGAACAAAATGCTCTAGTTTTTAAGAATATCGATGCAGTGGTTCCAGAGATAACAGCGTCCATGTTAAAAAGTTATCATATAACTGATTTTGGTAAAAATGGCATAAAAATGGCATAAGACTGGCTTTTACTCGGAAACTAAAAATTATTTCTAAACAAATATGACACATTTTGAAAGAGGAATATTAGACGAACAAAATGCACTAGTTTTTAAGAAAATCGATGCAGTGGTTTCAGAGATATCAGCGTCCATGTTGAAAAGTTATCATATAACTGATTTTGGTAAAAATGGCATAAAAGTGGCTTTTACTTGGAAACTAAAAATTATTTCTAAACAAGTATGACACATTTTGAAAGAGGAGTATTAGACGAACAAAATGCACTAATTTTTTAAGAAAATCGATGCAGTGGGTTCAGAGATATCAGTGTCCATGTTGAAAAGTTATTATACAAATGATTTTGGTAAAAATGGCATAAAAATGGCATAAGATTGGCTTTTACTAGGAAACTAAAAATTATTTCTGAACAAGTATGACACATTTTGAAAGAAGAATATTAGGCGAACAAAATGCACTACTTTTTAAGAAAATCGATGCAGTGGTTCCAGAGATAAGAGCGTCCATGTTGAAAAGTTATCATATAACTGATTTTGGTATAAATGGCATAAAAGTGGCATAAGACTGTCTCTTACTCGGAAACTAAAAATTATTTCTAAACAAGTATGACACATTTTGAAAGAGGAGTATTAGACGAACAAAATGCACTAGTTTTTAAGAAAATCGAGCAGTGGTTCCAGAGATATCAGCGTCAATGTTGAAAAGTTATCATATAACTGATTTTGGTAAAAAAGGCATAATACTGGCTTTTACTAGGAAACTAAAAATTATTTTTAAACAAGTATGACACATTTTGAAAGAGGAATATTAGACGAAAAAAATGCAGTAGTTTTTAAGAAAATCGATGCAGTGGTTCCACAGATATCAGCGTCCATGTTTAAAGGTTATCATATAACTGATTTTGGTCAAAATGGCATAATACTGGCTTTTACTCGGAAACTAAAAATTATTTCTAAACAAGTATGACACATTTTGAAAGAGAAGTATTAGACGAACAAAATGCAATAGTTTTTAAGAAAATCGATACAGTGGTTACAGAGATATCAGCGTCCATGTTGAATACTTATCACATAACTGATTTTGGTAAAAATGGCATAAAAGTGTCAAAAGACTGGCTTTTACTCGGAAACTAAAAATTATTTCTAAACAAGTTGACACATTTTGAAAAAGGAATATTAGACGAGCAAAATGCACTAGCTTTTAGGAAAATCGATGCAGTGGTTCCAGAGATATCGGCGTCCATGTTGAAAAGTTTTCATATAACTGATTTTGGTGTAAATGGCATAAAAGTGGCATAAGACTGTCTTTTACTCGGAAACTAAAAATTATTTCTAAACAAGTATGACACATTTTGAAAGAGGAGTATTAGACGAACAAAATGAACTAGTTTTAAAGAAAATCGATGCAGTGGTTCCAGAGATACCAGCGTCCATGTTAAAAAGTTATCATATAACTGATTTTGGTAAAAGTGGCATAAGACTGGCTTTTACTCGGAAACTAAAAATTATTTCGAAACAAGTATGACACATTTTGAAAGAGGAATATTAGACGAACAAAATGCACTAGTTTTCAAGAAAATCGATGAAGTGGTTCCAGAGATACCAACTTCCATGTTGAAAAGTTATCATATAACTGATTTTGGTAAAAGTGGCATAAGACTGGCATTTACTCGGAAACTAAAAATTATTTCGAAACAAGTATGAAACATTTTGAAAGAGGAATATTAGACGAACAAAATGCACTAGTGTTTAAGAAAATCGATGCAGTGGTTTCAGAGATACCAGCGTCCATGTTGAAAAGTTATCATATAACTGATTTTGGTAAAAGTGGCATAAGACTGGCTTTTACTAGGAAACTTAAAATTATTTTTAAGCAAGTATGACACATTTTGAAAAAGGAATATTAGACGAGCAAAATGCACTAGCTTTTAAGAAAATTGATGCAATGGTTCCAGAGATATCAGCGTCCATGTTGAAAAATTATCATATAACTGATTTAGGTAAAATGGCAAAAAAGTGGCTTTTACTCGGAAACTAAAAATTATTTCTAAACAAGTTGACACATTTTGAAAAAGGAATATTAGACGAGCAAAATGCACTAGCTTTTAAGAAAATCGATGCAGTGGTTCCAGAGATATCAGCGTCCATGTTGAAAAGTTATCATATAACTGATTTTGGTAAAAATGGCATAAAAGTGTCATAAGACTGGCTTTTATTCGGAAATTAAAAATTATTTCTTAACAAGTATGACACATTTTGAAAGAGGAATATTATATGAATAAAATGCACTAATTTTTAAGAAAATCGATGCAGTGGTTCCAAAGATATCAGCGTCCATGTTGAAAACTTATCACATAACTGATTTTGGTAAAAATGGCATAAGACTGGCTTTTACTCGGAAACTAAAAACTATTTCTAAACAGGTTGACACATTTTGAAAGAGGAATATTAGACGAGCAAAATGCACTAGCTTTTAAGAAAATCGATGCAGTGGTTTCAGAGATATCAGCGTCCATGTTGAAAAGTTATCATATAACTAATTTAGGTAAAATGGCAAAAAAGTGGCATTTACTCGGAAACTAAAAATTATTTCTAAACAAGTATGACACATTTTGAAAGAGGAATATTAGACGAACAAAATGCACTAGTTTTTTAAGAAAATCGATGCAGTGGGTTCAGAGATATCAGCGTCCATGTTGAAAAGTTATCATATAACTGATTTTGGAAAAAATGGTATAAAAATGGCATTAGACTGGTTTTACTAGGACTATAAAAATTATTTCTAAACAACTATGACACATTTTGAAAGAGGAATATTAGACGAACAAAATGCACTAGTTTTTAAGAAAATCGATGCAGTGGATCCAGAGATATCAGCGTCCATGTTGAAAAGTTATCATATAACTGATTTTGGTAAAAATGGCATAAAAATGGCAAAGACTGGCTTTTACTAGGAAACTAAAAGTTATTTCTAAACAAGTATGACACATTTTGAAAGAGGAATATTAGACGAACAAAATGCACTAGTTTTTAAGAAAATCGATGCAGTGTTTCCAGAGATATCAGCGTCCATGTTGAAAAGTTATGATATAATTGATTTTGGTAAAAATGGCATCAGAGTGGCTTTTACTCTGAAACTAAAAATTATTTCTAAATAAGTATGACAAATTTTGAAAGCGTAATATTAGACGAACCAAATGCACTAGTTTTTTAGAAAATCGATGCAGTGGGTTCAGCGATATCAGCGTCCATGTTGAAAAGTTATCATATAACTGATTTTGGTAAAAATGGCATAAAAATGGCATTAGACTGGTTGTACTAGGTCTATAAAAATTATTTCTAAACAAGTATGACACATTTTGAAAGAGGAGTACTAGACGAATAAAATGCACTAGTTTTTAAGAAAATCGGTGCAGTGGTTCCAGAGATATCAGCGTCCACGTTGAAAAGTTATCATATAACTGATTTTGGTAAAAATGGCATAAAAATAGCATAAGACTGGCTTTTACTAGGAAGCTAAAAATTATTTCTAAACAAGTATGACACATTTTGAAAGAAGAATATTAGGCGAACAAAATGCTCTAGTTTTTAAGAAAATCGATGCAGTGGTTCCAGAGATAATAGCGTCCATGTTAAAAAGTTATCTTATAAGTGATTTTGGTAAAAATGGCATAAAAATGGCATAAGACTGGCATTTACTAGGAAACTAAAAGTTATTTCTAAAGAAGTATGACAGATTTTAAAAGAGGAATATTAGACGAACAATATGCACTAGTTTTTAAGAAAATCGATGTGGTTTCAGAGATAACAGCGTCCATGTCGAAAAGTTATCATATAACTGATTTTGGTAAAAATGGCATAAAAGTGGCTTTTACTTGGAAACTAAAAATTATTTCTAAACAAGTATGACACATTTTGAAAGAGGAGTATTAGACGAACAAAATGCACTAGTTTTTTAAGAAAATCGATGCAGTGGGTTCAGAGATATCAGTGTACATGTTGAAAAGTTATTAAACAAATGATTTTGGTAAAAATGGCATAAAAATGGCATAAGATTGGCTTTTACTAGGAAACTAAAAATTATTTCTGAATAAGTATGACACATTTTGAAAGAAGAATATTAGGCGAACAAAATGCACTAGTTTTTAAGAAAACCGGTGCAGTGTTTCCAGAGATATCAGCGTCCATGTTGAAAAGTTATGATATAATTGATTTTGGTAAAAATGGCATCAGAGTGGCTTTTACTCTGAAACTAAAAATTATTTCTAAACAAGTATGACAAATTTTGAAAGCGTAATATTAGACGAACCAAATACACTAGTTTTTTAAGAAAATCGATGCAGTGGGTTCAGCGATATCAGCGTCCATGTTGAAAAGTTATCATATAACTGATTTTGGTAAAAATGGCATAAAAATGGCATTAGACTGGTTGTACTAGGTCTATAAAAATTATTTCTAAACAAGTATGACACATTTTGAAAGAGGATTACTAGACGAATAAAATGCACTAGTTTTTAAGAAAATCGGTGCAGTGGTTCCAGAGATATCAGCGTCCACGTTGAAAAGTTATCATATAACTGATTTTGGTAAAAATGGCATAAAAGTAGCATAAGACTGGCTTTTAGTCGGAAACTAAAAATTATTTTTAAACAAGTGTAACACATTTTGAAAGAGGAATATTAGACGAACAAAATGCACTAGTTTTTAAGAAAACCGGTGCAGTGGTTCCAGAGATATCAGCGTCCACTTTGAAAAGTTATCATATAACTGATTTTGGTAAAAATGGCATAAAAGTAGCATAAGATGGGCTTTTACTAGGAAACTAAAAATTATTTCTGAACAAGTATGACACATTTTGAAAGAAGAATATTAAGCGAACAAAATGCACTAGTTTTTAAGAAAATCGATGCAGTGTTTCCAGAGATATCAGCGTCCATGTTGAAAAGTTATCACATAATTGATTTTGGTAAAAATGGCATAAAAGTGGCTTTTACTCGGAAACTAAAAATTATTTCTAAACAAGTATGACAAATTTTGAAAGCGTAATATTAGACGAACCAAATGCACTAGTTTTTTAAGAAAATCGATGCAGTGGGTTCAGAGATATCAGCGTCCATGTTGAAAAGTTATCATATAACTGATTTTGGTAAAAATGGCATAAAAGTAGCATAAGACTGGCTTTTACTAGGACTATAAAAATTATTTCTAAACAAGTATGACACATTTTGAAAGAGGAGTACTAGACGAATAAAATGCACTAGTTTTTAAGAAAATCGATGCAGTAGTTCCAGAGATGCCAACGTCCATGTTGAAAAGTTATCATATAACTGATTTTGGTAAAAGTGGCATAAGACTGGCATTTACTCGGAAACTAAAAATTATTTCGAAACAAGTATGAAACATTTTGAAAGAGGAATATTAGACGAACAAAATGCACTAGTGTTTAAGAAAATCGATGCAGTGGTTTCAGAGATACCAGCGTCCATGTTGAAAAGTTATCATATAACTGATTTTGGTAAAAGTGGCATAAGACTGGCTTTTACTAGGAATCTTAAATTTATTTTTAAACAAGTATGACACATTTTGAAAAAGGAATATTAGACGAGCAAAATGCATTAGCTTTTAAGAAAATTGATGCAATGGTTCGAGAGATATCAGCGTCCATGTTGAAAAATTATCACATAACTGACTAAGACTGGCTTTTACTCGGAAACTAAAAATGATTTCTAAACAAGTATGACACATTTTGAAAGAGGAATATTATATGAATAAAATGTACTAATTTTTAAGAAAATCGATGCAGTGGTTCAAAAGATATCAGCGTCCATGTTGAAAACTTAGCACATAACTGATTTTGGTAAAAATGGCATAAGGTTGGCTTTTACTCGGAAACTAAAAATTATTTCTAAACAAGTTGACACATTTTGAAAAAGGAATATTAGACGAGCAAAATGCACTAGCTTTTAAGAAAATCGATGCAGTGGTTCCAAAGATATCAGCGTCCATGTTGAAAACTTATCACATAACTGACTAAGACTGGCTTTTACTCGGAAACTAAAAATTATTTCTAAACAAGTATGACACATTTTGAAAGAGGAATATTATATGAATAAAATGTACTAATTTTTAAGAAAATCGATGCAGTGGTTCCAAAGATATCAGCGTCCATGTTGAAAACTTATCACATAACTGATTTTGGTAAAGATGGCATAAGGTTGGCTTTTACTCGGAAACTAAAAATTATTTCTAAACAAGTTGACACATTTTGAAAAAGGAATATTAGACGAGCAAAATGCACTAGCTTTTAAGAAAATCGATGCAGTGGTTCCAGAGATATCAGCGTCTATGTTGAAAAATTATCATATAACTGATTTAGGTAAAATGGCAAAAAAGTGGCTTTTACTCGGAAACTAAAAATTATTTCTAAACAAGTATGACACATTTTGAAAGAGGAATATTAGACGAACAAAGTGCACTCGTTTTTTAAGAAAATCGATGACACATTTTGAAATAGGAATATTAGACGAACAAAATGCACTAGTTTTTAAGAAAATAGATGCAGTGGATCCAGAGATATCAGCGTCCATGTTGAAAAGTTATCATATAACTGATTTTGGTAAAAATGGCAAAGACTGGCTTTTACTAGGAAACTAAAAATTATTTCAAAACAAGTATGACACATTTTGAAAGAGGAATATTAGACGAACAAAATGCACAAGTTTTTAAGAAAATCGATGCAGTGCTTTAGAGATATCAGCGTCCATGTTGAAAAGTTATCATATAACTGATTTTGGTAAAAATGGCATAAAAATGGCTTTTACTCGGAAACTAAAACTTATTTCCTAACAAGTATGAAATATTTTGAAAGAGGAATATTAGACGAACAAAATTTACTAGTTTTTAAGAAAATCGATGCAGTGGTTTAGAGATATCAGCGTCCATGTTGAAAAGTTATCATATAACTGATTTTGGTAAAAATGGCATAAATATGGCTTTTACTCGGAAAATAAAAATTATTTCCACACAAGTATGACACATTTTGAAAGAGTAATATTAGACGAACAAAATGCACTAGCTTTTAAGAAAAGCGATGCAGTGGTTCCAGAGATATCAGCGTCCATGTTGAAAAGTTATCATATAACTGATTTTGGTAAAAATGGCATAAAAGTGGCTTTTACACGGAAAGTAAAAATTATTTCTAAACAAGTACGACACATTTTGAAAGAGGAATATTATACGAACAAAACGCACTAGTTTTTAAGAAAATCGATGCAGTGTTTCCAGAGATATCAGCGTCCATGTTGAAAAGTTATCATATAATTGATTTTGGTAAAAATGGCATTAGACTGGTTTTACTAGGACTATAAAAATTATTTCTAAACAAGTATGACACATTTTGAAAGAGGAGTATTAGACGAATAAAACGCACTAGTGTTTAAGAAAATCGGTGCAGTGGCTCCAGAGATATCAGCGTCCACGTTGAAAAGTTATCATATAACTGATTTTGGTAAAAAGGCATAAAAGTAGCATAAGACTGGCTTTTACTAGAAAACTAAAAATTATTTGTAAACAGGTATGACACATTTCGAAAGAAGAATATTAGGGCAACAAAATGCACTAGTTTTTAAGAAAATCGATGCAGTGGTTCCAGAGATACCAACGTCCATGTTGAAAAGTTATCAGATAACTGATTTTGGTAAAAGTGGCATAAGACTGGCTTTTACTCGGAAATTAAAAATTATTTTTAAACAAGTATGACACATTTTGAAAAAGGAATATTAGACGAGCAAAATGCGCTAGCTTTTAAGAAAATTGATGCAATGGTTCCAGAGATATCAGCGTCCATGTTGAAAATTTATCATATAACTGATTTTGGTAAAAATGGCATAAAAATGGCATAAGACTGGTTTTTACTAAGAAACTAAAAGTTATTTCTAAACAAGTATGACAGATTTTGAAAGAGGAATATTAGACGAACAATATGCACTAGTTTTTAAGAAAATCGATGTGGTTTCAAAGATAACAGCGTTCATGTCGAAAAGTTATTATATAACTGATTTTGGTAAAAATGGCATAAGAATGGCTTTTACTCGGAAACTAAAAATTATTTCGAAACAAGTATGACACATTTTGAAAGAGGAATATTAGACGAACAAAATGCACTAGTTTTTAAGAAAATCGATGCAGTGGTTCCAGAGATACCAACGTCCATGTTGAAAAGTTATCAGATAACTGATTTTGGTAAAAGTGGCATAAGACTGGCTTTTACTCGGAAATTAAAAATTATTTTTAAACAAGTATGACACATTTTGAAAAAGGAATATTAGACGAGCAAAATGCGCTAGCTTTTAAGAAAATTGATGCAATGGTTCCAAAGATATCAGCGTCCATGTTGAAAATTATCATATAACTGATTTAGGTAAAATGGCAAAAAAGTGGCTTTTACCCGGAAACTAAAAATTATTTCTAAACAAGTTGACACATTTTGAAAAAGGAATATTAGACGAGCAAAATGCACTAGCTTTTAAGAAAATCGATGCAGTGGTTCCAGAGATATCAGCGTCCATGTTGAAAAGTTATCATATAACTGATTTTGGTAAAAATGGCATAAAAGTGTCATAAGACTGGCTTTTACTCGGAGACTAAAAATTATTTCTTAACAAGTATGACACATTTTGAAAGAGGAATATTATATGAATAAAATGCACTAATTTTTAAGAAAATCGATGCAGTGGTTCCAAAGATATCAGCGTCCATGTTGAAACTTATCACATAACTGATTTTGGTAAAAATGGCATAAGACTGGCTTTTACTCGGAAACTAAAAATTATTTCTAAACAAGTTGACACATTTTGAAAAAGGAATATAAGACGAGCAAAATGCACTAGCTTTTAAGAAAATCGTTGCAGTGGTTCCAGAGATATCAGCGTCCATGTTGAAAAATTATCATATAACTGATTTAGGTAAAATGGCAAAAAAGTGGCTTTTACTCGGAAACTAAAAATTATTTCTAAACAAGTTGACACATTTTGAAAAAGGAATATTAGACGAGCAAAATGCACTAGCTTTTAAGAAAATCGATGCAGTGGTTCCAGAGATATCAGCGTCCATGTTGAAAAGTTATTATATAACTGATTTTGGTAAACATGGCTTTAACTCGGAAACTAAAACTTATTTCTTAACAAGTATGACATATTTTGAAAGAAGGATATTAGGCGAACAAAATGCACTAGTTTTTAAGAAAATCGATGCAGTGGTTCCAGAGATACCAGCGTCCATGTTAAAAAGTTATCATATAACTTATTTTGGTAAAAGTGGCATAAGACTGGATTTTACTCGGAAACTAAAAATTATTTCGAAACAAGTATGACACATTTTGAAAGAGGAATATTAGACGAACAAAATGCACTAGTTTTTAAGAAAATCGATGCAGTGGTTCCAGAGATACCAGCGTCCATGTTAAAAAGTTATCATATAACTGATTTTGGTAAAAGTGGCATAAGACTGGCTTTTACTCGGAAACTAAAAATTATTTCGAAACAAGTATGACACATTTTAAAAGAGGAATATTAGACGAACAAAATGCACTAGTTTTCAAGAAAATCGATGCAGTGGTTCCAGAGATACCAACGTCCATGTTGAAAAGTTATCATATAACTGATTTTGGTAAAAGTGGCATAAGACTGGCATTTACTCGGAAACTAAAAATTATTTCGAAACAAGTATGAAACATTTTGAAAGAGGAATATTAGACGAGCAAAATGCACTAGTGTTTAAGAAAATCGATGCAGTGGTTTCAGAGATACCAGCGTCCATGTTGAAGATTTATCATATAACTGATTTTGGTAAAAGTGGCATAAGACTGGCTTTTACTAGGAAACTTAAAATTATTTTTAAACAAGTATGACACATTTTGAAAAAGGAATATTAGACGAGCAAAATGCACTAGCTTTTAAGAAAATTGATGCAATGGTTCCAGAGATATCAGCTTCCATGTTGAAAAATTATCATATAACTGATTTAGGTAAAATGGCAAAAAAGTGGCTTTTACTCGGAAACTAAAAATTATTCCTAAACAAGTTGACACATTTTGAAAAAGGAATATTAGACGAGCAAAATGCACTAGCTTTTAAGAAAATCGATGCAGTGGTTCCAAAGATATCATCGTCCATGTTGAAAACTTATCACATAACTGACTAAGACTGGCTTTTACTCGGAAACTAAAAATGATTTCTAAACAAGTATGACACATTTTGAAAGACGAATATTATATGAATAAAATGTACTAATTTTTAAGAAAATCGATGCAGTGGTTCCAAAGATATCAGCGTCCATGTTGAAAACTTATCACATAACTGATTTTGGTAAAGATGGCATAAGGTTGGCTTTTACTCGGAAACTAAAAATTATTTCTAAACAAGTTGACACATTTTGAAAAAGGAATATTAGACGAGCAAAATGCACTAGCTTTTAAGAAAATCGATGCAGTGGTTCCAGAGATATCAGCGTCCATGTTGAAAAATTATCATATAACTGATTTAGGTAAAATGGCAAAAAAGTGGCTTTTACTCGGAAACTAAAAATTATTTCTAAACAAGTATGACACATTTTGAAAGAGGAATATTAGACGAACAAAATGCACTCGTTTTTTAAGGAAATCGATGACACATTTTGAAATAGGAATATTAGACGAACAAAATGCACTAGTTTTTAAGAAAATAGATGCAGTGGATCCAGAGATATCAGCGTCCATGTTGAAAAGTTATCATATAACTGATTTTGGTAAAAATGGCAAAGACTGGCTTTTACTAGGAAACTAAAAATTATTTCAAAACAAGTATGACACATTTTGAAAGAGGAATATTAGACGAACAAAATGCACAAGTTTTTAAGAAAATCGATGCAGTGCTTTAGAGATATCAGCGTCCATGTTGAAAAGTTATCATATAACTGATTTTGGTAAAAATGGCATTAAAATGGCTTTTACTCGGAAACTAAAACTTATTTCCTTACAAGTATGAAATATTTTGAAAGAGGAATATTAGACGAACAAAATTTACTAGTTTTTAAGAAAATCGATGCAGTGGTTTAGAGATATCAGCGTCCATGTTGAAAAGTTATCATATAACTGATTTTGGTAAAAATGGCATAAATATGGCTTTTACTCGGAAACTAAAAATTATTTCCAAACAAGTATGACACATTTTGAAAGAGTAATATTAGACGAACAAAATGCACTAGCTTTTAAGAAAAGCGATGCAGTGGTTCCAGAGATATCAGCGTCCATGTTGAAAAGTTATCATATAACTGATTTTGGTAAAAATGGCATAAAAGTGGCTTTTACACGGAAAGTAAAAATTATTTCTAAACAAGTATGACACATTTTGAAAGAGGAATATTATACGAACAAAACGCACTAGTTTTTAAGAAAATCGATGCAGTGTTTCCAGAGATATCAGCGTCCATGTTGAAAAGTTATCATATAATTGATTTTGGTAAAAATGGCATTAGACTGGTTTTACTAGGACTATAAAAATTATTTCTAAACAAGTATGACACATTTTGAAAGAGGAGTATTAGACGAATAAAACGCACTAGTGTTTAAGAAAATCGGTGCAGTGGCTCCAGAGATATCAGCGTCCACGTTGAAAAGTTATCATATAACTGATTTTGGTAAAAAGGCAGAAAAGTAGCATAAGACTGGCTTTTACTAGAAAACTAAAAATTATTTGTAAACAGGTATGACACATTTCGAAAGAAGAATATTAGGGCAACAAAATGCACTAGTTTTTTAGAAATCGATGCAGTGGTTCCAGAGATAACAGCGTCCATGTTAAAAATTTATCATATAACTGATTTTGGTAAAAATGGCATAAAAATGGCATAAGACTGGTTTTTACTAAGAAACTAAAAGTTATTTCTAAACAAGTATGACAGATTTTGAAAGAGGAATATTAGACGAACAATATGCACTAGTTTTTAAGAAAATCGATGCAGTGTTTCCAGAGATATCAGCGTCCATGTTGAAAAGTTATCATATAATTGATTTTGGTAAAAATGGCATTAGACTGGTTTTACTAGGACTATAAAAATTATTTCTAAACAAGTATGACACATTTTGAAAGAGGAGTATTAGACGAATAAAACGCACTAGTGTTTAAGAAAATCGGTGCAGTGGCTCCAGAGATATCAGCGTCCACGTTGAAATGTTATCATATAACTGATTTTGGTAAAAAGGCATAAAAGTAGCATAAGACTGGCTTTTACTAGAAAACTAAAAATTATTTGTAAACAGGTATGACACATTTCGAAAGAAGAATATTAGGGCAACAAAATGCACTAGTTTTTAAGAAAATCGATGCAGTGGTTCCAGAGATAACAGCGTCCATGTTAAAAATTTATCATATAACTGATTTTGGTAAAAATGGCATAAGACTGGTTTTTACTAAGAAACTAAAAGTTATTTCTAAACAAGTATGACAGATTTTGAAAGAGGAATATTAGACGAACAATATGCACTAGTTTTTAAGAAAATCGATGTGGTTTCAAAGATAACAGCGTTCATGTCGAAAAGTTATTATATAACTGATTTTGGTAAAAATGGCATAAGAATGGCTTTTACTCGGAAACTAAAAATTATTTCGAAACAAGTATGACACATTTTGAAAGAGGAATATTAGACGAACAAAATGCACTAGTTTTTAAGAAAATCGATGCAGTGGTTCCAGAGATACCAACGTCCATGTTGAAAAGTTATCAGATAACTGATTTTGGTAAAAGTGGCATAAGACTGGCTTTTACTCGGAAATTAAAAGTTATTTTTAAACAAGTATGACACATTTTGAAAAAGGAATATTAGACGAGCAAAATGCGCTAGCTTTTAAGAAAATTGATGCAATGGTTCCAAAGATATCAGCGTCCATGTTGAAAATTATCATATAACTGATTTAGGTAAAATGGCAAAAAAGTGGCTTTTACCCGGAAACTAAAAATTATTTCTAAACAAGTTGACACATTTTGAAAAAGGAATATTAGACGAGCAAAATGCACTAGCTTTTAAATAAATCGATGCAGTGGTTCCAGAGATATCAGCGTCCATGTTGAAAAGTTATCATATAACTGATTTTGGTAAAAATGGCATAAAAGTGTCATAAGACTGGCTTTTACTCGGAGACTAAAAATTATTTCTTAACAAGTATGACACATTTTGAAAGAGGAATATTATATGAATAAAATGCACTAATTTTTAAGAAAATCGATGCAGTGGTTCCAAAGATATCAGCGTCTATGTTGAAACTTATCACATAACTGATTTTGGTAAAAATGGCATAAGACTGGCTTTTACTCGGAAACTAAAAATTATTTCGAAACAAGTTGACACATTTTGAAAAAGGAATATTAGACGAGCAAAATGCACTAGCTTTTAAGAAAATCGATGCAGTGGTTCCAGAGATATCAGCGTCCATGTTGAAAAATTATCATATAACTGATTTAGGTAAAATGGCAAAAAAGTGGCTTTTACTCGGAAACTAAAAATTATTTCTAAACAAGTTGACACATTTTGAAAAAGGAATATAAGACGAGCAAAATGCACTAGCTTTTAAGAAAATCGATGCAGTGGTTCCAGAGATATCAGCGTCCATGTTGAAAAGTTATTATATAACTGATTTTGGTAAACATGGCTTTAACTCGGAAACTAAAACTTATTTCTTAACAAGTATGACATATTTTGAAAGAAGGATATTAGGCGAACAAAATGCACTAGTTTTTAAGAAAATCGATGCAGTGGTTCCAGAGATACCAGCGTCCATGTTAAAAAGTTACCATATAACTTATTTTGGTAAAAGTGGCATAAGACTTGATTTTACTCGGAAACTAAAAATTGTTTCGAAACAAGTATGACACATTTTGAAAGAGGAATATTAGACGAACAAAATGCATTAGTTTTTAAGAAAATCGATGCAGTGGTTCCAGAGATACCAGCGTCCATGTTAAAAAGTTATCATATAACTGATTTTGGTAAAAGTGGCATAAGACTGGCTTTTACTCGGAAACTAAAAATTATTTCGAAACAAGTATGACACATTTTAAAAGAGGAATATTAGACGAACAAAATGCACTAGTTTTCAAGAAAATCGATGCAGTGGTTCCAGAGATACCAACGTCCATGTTGAAAAGTTATCATATAACTGATTTTGGTAAAAGTGGCATAAGACTGGCATTTACTCGGAAACTAAAAATTATTTCGAAACAAGTATGAAACATTTTGAAAGAGGAATATTAGACGAGCAAAATGCACTAGTGTTTAAGAAAATCGATGCAGTGGTTTCAGAGATACCAGCGTCCATGTTGAAGATTTATCATATAACTGATTTTGGTAAAAGTGGCATAAGACTGGCTTTTACAAGGAAACTTAAAATTATTTTTAAACAAGTATGACACATTTTGAAAAAGGAATATTAGACGAGCAAAATGCACTAGCTTTTAAGAAAATTGATGCAATGGTTCCAGAGATATCAGCTTCCATGTTGAAAAATTATCATATAACTGATTTAGGTAAAATGGCAAGAAAGTGGCTTTTACTCGGAAACTAAAAATTATTTCTAAACAAGTTAACACATTTTGAAAAAGGAATATTAGACGAGCAAAATGCACTAGCTTTTAAGAAAATCGATGCAGTGGTTCCACAGATATCAGCGTCCATGTTGAAAAGTTATCATATAACTGACTTTGGTAAAAATGGCATAAAAGTGTCATAAGACTGGCTTTTACTCGGAAATTAAAAATTATTTCTAAACAAGTTGACACATTTTGAAAAAGGAATATTAGACGAGCAAAATGCACTAGCTTTTAAGAAAATCGATGTAGTGGTTCCAGAGATATCAGCGTCCATGTTGAAAAGTTATCATATAACTGATTTTGGTAAAAATGGCATAAAAGTGTCATAAGACTGGCTTTTACTCGGAAACTAAAAATTATTTCTTAACAAGTATGACACATTTTGAAAGAGGAATATTATATGAACCAAATGCACTAATTTTTAAGAACATATATGCAGTGGTTTTAAAGATATCAGCGTCAATGTTGAATACTTATCACATAACTGATTTTGGTAAAAATGGCATAAAAGTGTCATAAGACTGGCTTTTACTCGGAAACTAAAAATTATTTCTTAACAAGTATGACACATTTTGAAAGAGGAATATTATATGAATAAAATGCGCTAATTTTTAAGAAAATCGATGCAGTAGTTCCAAAGATATCAGTGTCCATGTTGAAACTTATCACATAATTGATTTTGGTAAAAATAGCATAAGACTGGCTTTTACTCGGAAACTAAAAATTATTTCTAAACAAGTTGACACATTTTGAAAAAGGAATATTAGACGAGCAAAATGCACTAGCCTTTAAGAAAATCGAAGCAGTGGTTCCAGAGATATCGGCGTCCATGTTGAAAAGTTATCATATAACTGATTTTGGTGTAAATGGCATAAAAGTGGCATAAGACTGTCTTTTACTCGGAAACTAAAAATTATTTCTAAACAAGTATGACACATTTTGAAGGAGCAGTATTAGCCGAACAAAATGCACTAGTTTTTAAGAAAATCGATGCAGTGGTTCCAGAGATACCAACGTCCATGTTGAAAAGTTATCATATAACTGATTTTGGTAAAAGTGGAATAAGACTGGCTTTTACTCGGAAACTAAAAATTGTTTTTAAACAAGTATGACACATTTTGAAAAAGGAATATTAGACGAGCAAAATGCACTAGCTTTTAAGAAAATCGATGCAGTGGTTCCAGAGATATCAGCGTCCATGTTGAAAAGTTATCATAGAACTGATTTTGGTAAAAATGGCTTTAACTCGGAAACTAAATCTTATTTCTTAACAAGTATGACATATTTTGAAAGAAGGATATTAGGCGAACAAAATGCACTAGTTTTTAAGAAAATCGATGCAGTGGTTCCAGAGATACCAGCGTCCATGTTAAAAAGTTATCATATAACTTATTTTGGTAAAAGTGGCATAAGACTGGATTTTACTCGGAAACTAAAAATTATTTCGAAACAAGTATGACACATTTTGAAAGAGGAATATTAAACGAACAAAATGCACTAGTTTTTAAGAAAATCGATGCAGTGGTTCCAGAGATACCAGCGTCCATGTTAAAAAGTTATCATATAACTGATTTTGGTAAAAGTGGCATAAGACTGGCTTTTACTCGGAAACTAAAAATTATTTCGAAACAAGTATGACACATTTTGAAAGAGGAATATTAGACGAACAAAATGCACTAGTTTTCAAGAAAATCGATGCAGTGGTTTAGAGATATCAGCGTCCATGTTGAAAAGTTATCATATAACTGATTTTGGTAAAAATGGCATAAAAATGGCTTTTACACGGAAACTAAAACTTATTTCTTAACAAGTATGACATATTATGAAAGAGGAATATTAGACGAACAAAATGCACAAGTTTTTAAGAAAATCGATGCAGTGGTTTAGAGATATCAGCGTCCATGTTGAAAAGTTATCATATAACTGATTTTGGTAAAAATGGCATAAAAATGGCATAAAAATGGCTTTTACTCGGAAACTAAAACTTATTTCTTAACAAGTATGACATATTTTGAAAGAGGAATATTAGACGAACAAAATGCACTAGTTTTCAAGAAAATCGATGCAGTGGTTTAGAGATATCAGCGTCCATGTTGAAAAGTTATCATATAACTGATTTTGGTAAAAATGGCATAAGACTGGCTTTTACTCGGAAACTAAATATTATTTCGAAACAAGTATGACACATTTTGAAAGAGGAATATTAGACGAACAAAATGCACTAGTTTTCAAGAAAATCGATGCAGTGGTTTAGAGATATCAGCGTCCATGTTGAAAAGTTATCATATAACTGATTTTGGTAAAAATGGCATAAAAATGGCTTTTACTCGGAAACTAAAACTTATTTCTTAACAAGTATGACATATTTTGAAAGAGAAATATTAGACGAACAAAACGCACTAGTTTTTAAGAAAATCGATGCAGTGGTTTAGAGATATCAGCGTCCATGTTGAAAAGTTATCATATAACTGATTTTGGTAAAAATGGCATAAAAATTGCTTTTACTCGGAAACTAAAACTTATTTCTTAACAAGTATGACATATTTTGAAAGAGGAATATTAGACGAACAAAATGCACAAGTTTTTAAGAAAATCGATGCAGTGGGTTAGAGATATCAGCGTCCATGTTGAAAAGTTATCACATAACTGATTTTGGTAAAAATGGCATAAAAATGGCTTTTACTCGGAAACTAAAACTTATTTCTTAACAAGTATGACATATTTTCAAAGAGGAATATTAGACGAACAAAATGCACTAGTTTTTAAGAAAATCGATGCAGTGGTTTTGAGATATCAGCGTCCATGTTGAAAAGTTATTATATAACTGATTTTGGTAAAAGTGGCATAAGACTGGCATTTACTCGGAAACTAAAAATTATTTCGAAACAAGTATGAAACATTTTGAAAGAGAAATATTAGACGAACAAAACGCACTAGTTTTTAAGAAAATCGATGCAGTGGTTTAGAGATATCAGCGTCCATGTTGAAAAGTTATCATATAACTGATTTTGGTAAAAATGGCATAAAAATGGCTTTTACTCGGAAACTAAAACTTATTTCTTAACAAGTATGACATATTTTGAAAGAGGAATATTAGACGAACAAAATGCACAAGTTTTTAAGAAAATCGATGCAGTGGGTTAGAGATATCAGCGTCCATGTTGAAAAGTTATCATATAACTGATTTTGGTAAAAATGGCATAAAAATGGCTTTTACTCGGAAACTAAAACTTATTTCTTAACAAGTATGACATATTTTGAAAGAGAAATATTAGACGAACAAAACGCACTAGTTTTTAAGAAAATCGATGCAGTGGTTTAGAGATATCAGCGTCCATGTTGAAAAGTTATCATATAACTGATTTTGGTAAAAATGGCATAAAAATTGCTTTTACTCGGAAACTAAAACTTATTTCTTAACAAGTATGACATATTTTGAAAGAGGAATATTAGACGAACAAAATGCACAAGTTTTTAAGAAAATCGATGCAGTGGGTTAGAGATATCAGCGTCCATGTTGAAAAGTTATCACATAACTGATTTTGGTAAAAATGGCATAAAAATGGCTTTTACTCGGAAACTAAAACTTATTTCTTAACAAGTATGACATATTTTCAAAGAGGAATATTAGACGAGCAAAATGCACTAGTGTTTAAGAAAATCGATGCAGTGGTTTCAGAGATACCAGCGTCCATGTTGAAGATTTATCATATAACTGATTTTGGTAAAAGTGGCATAAGACTGGCTTTTACTAGGAAACTTAAAATTATTTTTAAACAAGTATGACACATTTTGAAAAAGGAATATTAGACGAGCAAAATGCACTAGCTTTTAAGAAAATCGATGCAGTGGTTCCAGAGATATCAGCGTCCATGTTGAAAAGTTATCATATAACTGATTTTGGTAAAAATGGCATAAAAGTGTCATAAGACTGGCTTTTACTCGGAAATTAAAAATTATTTCTAAACAAGTTGACACATTTTGAAAAAGGAATATTAGACGAGCAAAATGCACTAGCTTTTAAGAAAATCGATGCAGTGGTTCCAGAGATATCAGCGTCCATGTTGAAAAGTTATCATATAACTGATTTTGGTAAAAATGGCATAAAAGTGTCATAAGACTGGCTTTTACTCGGAAACTAAAAATTATTTCTTAACAAGTATGACACATTTTGAAAGAGGAATATTATATGAACAAAATGCACTAATTTTTAAGAAAATCGATGCAGTGGTTCCAAAGATATCAGCGTCCATGTTGAATACTTATCACATAACTGATTTTGGTAAAAATGGCATAAAAGTGTCATAAGACTGGCTTTTACTCGGAAACTAAAAATTATTTCTTAACAAGTATGACACATTTTGAAAGAGGAATATTATATGAATAAAATGCGCTAATTTTTAAGAAAATCGATGCAGTGGTTCCAAAGATATCAGTGTCCATGTTGAAACTTATCACATAATTGATTTTGGTAAAAATGGCATAAGACTGGCTTTTACTCGGAAACTAAAAATTATTTCTAAACAAGTTGACACATTTTGAAAAAGGAATATTAGACGAGCAAAATTGCACTAGCCTTTAAGAAAATCGATGCAGTGGTTCCAGAGATATCGGCGTCCATGTTGAAAAGTTATCATATAACTGATTTTGGTGTAAATGGCATAAAAGTGGCATTAGACTGTTTTTTACTCGGAAACTAAAAATTATTTCTAAACAAGTATGACACATTTTGAAAGAGCAGTATTAGACGAACAAAATGCACTAGTTTTTAAGAAAATCGATGCAGTGGTTCCAGAGATACCAACGTCCATGTTGAAAAGTTATCATATAACTGATTTTGGTAAAAGTGGCATAAGACTGGCTTTTACTCGGAAACTAAAAATTATTTTTAAACAAGTATGACACATTTTGAAAAGGAATATTAGACGAGCAAAATGCACTAGCTTTTAAGAAAATCGATGCAGTGGTTCCAGAGATATCAGCGTCCATGTTGAAAAGTTATCATAGAACTGATTTTGGTAAAAATGGCTTTAACTCGGAAACTAAATCTTATTTCTTAACAAGTATGACATATTTTGAAAGAAGGATATTAGGCGAACAAAATGCACTAGTTTTAAAGAAAATCGATGCAGTGGTTCCAGAGATACCAGCGTCCATGTTAAAAAGTTATCATATAACTTATTTTGGTAAAAGTGGCATAAGACTGGATTTTACTCGGAAACTAAAAATTATTTCGAAACAAGTATGACACATTTTGAAAGAGGAATATTAAACGAACAAAATGCACTAGTTTTTAAGAAAATCGATGCAGTGGTTCCAGAGATACCAGCGTCCATGTTAAAAAGTTATCATATAACTGATTTTGGTAAAAGTGGCATAAGACTGGCTTTTACTCGGAAACTAAAAATTATTTCGAAACAAGTATGACACATTTTGAAAGAGGAATATTAGACGAACAAAATGCACTAGTTTTCAAGAAAATCGATGCAGTGGTTTAGAGATAATCAGCGTCCATGTTGAAAAGTTATCATATAACTGATTTTGGTAAAAATGGCATAAAAATGGCTTTTACTCGGAAACTAAAACTTATTTCTTAACAAGTATGACATATTTTGAAAGAGGAATATTAGACGAACAAAATGCACTTGTTTTCAAGAAAATCGATGCAGTGGTTTAGAGATATCAGCGTCCATGTTGAAAAGTTATCATATAACTGATTTTGGTAAAAATGGCATAAGACTGGCTTTTACTCGGAAACTAAATATTATTTCGAAACAAGTATGACACATTTTGAAAGAGGAATATTAGACGAACAAAATGCACTAGTTTTCAAGAAAATCGATGCAGTGGTTTAGAGATATCAGCGTCCATGTTGAAAAGTTATCATATAACTGATTTTGGTAAAAATGGCATAAAAATGGCTTTTACTCGGAAACTAAAACTTATTTCTTAACAAGTATGACATATTTTGAAAGAGAAATATTAGACGAACAAAACGCACTAGTTTTTAAGAAAATCGATGCAGTGGTTTAGAGATATCAGCGTCCATGTTGAAAAGTTATCATATAACTGATTTTGGTAAAAATGGCATTAAAAGTGCTTTTACTCGGAAACTAAAACTTATTTCTTAACAAGTATGACATATTTTGAAAGAGGAATATTAGACGAACAAAATGCACAAGTTTTTAAGAAAATCGATGCAGCGTCCATGTTGAAAAGTTATCATATAACTGATTTTGGTAAAAATGGCATAAAAATGGCTTTTACTCGGAAACTAAAACTTATTTCTTAACAAGTATTACATATTTTCAAAGAGGAATATTAGACGAACAAAATGCACTAGTTTTTAAGAAAATCGATGCAGTGGTTTTGAGATATCAGCGTCCATGTTGAAAAGTTATCATATAACTGATTTTGGTAAAAATGGCATAAATATGGCTTTTACTCGGAAACTAAAAATTATTTCTAAACATGTATGACACATTTTGAAAGAGGAATATTAGACGAACAAAATGCACTAGTTTTTAAGAAAAGCGATGCAGTGGTTCCAGAGATATCAGCGTCCATGTTGAAAAGTTATTATATAACTGATTTTGGTAAAAATGGCATAAGACTGGCTTTTACTCGGAAACTAAATATTATTTTTAAACAAGTATGACACATTTTGAAAAAGGAATATTAGACGAGCAAAATGCACTAGCTTTTAAGAAAATCGATGCAGTGGTTCCAGAGATATCAGCGTCCATGTTGAAAAGTTATCATAGAACTGATTTTGGTAAAAATGGCTTTAACTCGGAAACTAAATCTTATTTCTTAACAAGTATGACATATTTTGAAAGAAGGATATTAGGCGAACAAAATGCACTAGTTTTAAAGAAAATCGATGCAGTGGTTCCAGAGATACCAGCGTCCATGTTAAAAAGTTATCATATAACTTATTTTGGTAAAAGTGGCATAAGACTGGATTTTACTCGGAAACTAAAAATTATTTCGAAACAAGTATGACACATTTTGAAAGAGGAATATTAAACGAACAAAATGCACTAGTTTTTAAGAAAATCGATGCAGTGGTTCCAGAGATACCAGCGTCCATGTTAAAAAGTTATCATATAACTGATTTTGGTAAAAGTGGCATAAGACTGGCTTTTACTCGGAAACTAAAAATTATTTCGAAACAAGTATGACACATTTTGAAAGAGGAATATTAGACGAACAAAATGCACTAGTTTTCAAGAAAATCGATGCAGTGGTTTAGAGATATCAGCGTCCATGTTGAAAAGTTATCATATAACTGATTTTGGTAAAAATGGCATAAAAATGGCTTTTACTCGGAAACTAAAACTTATTTCTTAACAAGTATGACATATTTTGAAAGAGGAATATTAGACGAACAAAATGCACTAGTTTTCAAGAAAATCGATGCAGTGGTTTAGAGATATCAGCGTCCATGTTGAAAAGTTATCATATAACTGATTTTGGTAAAAATGGCATAAGACTGGCTTTTACTCGGAAACTAAATATTATTTCGAAACAAGTATGACACATTTTGAAAGAGGAATATTAGACGAACAAAATGCACTAGTTTTCAAGAAAATCGATGCAGTGGTTTAGAGATATCAGCGTCCATGTTGAAAAGTTATCATATAACTGATTTTGGTAAAAATGGCATAAAAATGGCTTTTACTCGGAAACTAAAACTTATTTCTTAACAAGTATGACATATTTTGAAAGAGAAATATTAGACGAACAAAACGCACTAGTTTTTAAGAAAATCGATGCAGTGGTTTAGAGATATCAGCGTCCATGTTGAAAAGTTATCATATAACTGATTTTGGTAAAAATGGCATAAAAATTGCTTTTACTCGGAAACTAAAACTTATTTCTTAACAAGTATGACATATTTTGAAAGAGGAATATTAGACGAACAAAATGCACAAGTTTTTAAGAAAATCGATGCAGCGTCCATGTTGAAAAGTTATCATATAACTGGTTTTGGTAAAAATGGCATAAAAATGGCTTTTACTCGGAAACTAAAACTTATTTCTTAACAAGTATTACATATTTTCAAAGAGGAATATTAGACGAACAAAATGCACTAGTTTTTAAGAAAATCGATGCAGTGGTTTTGAGATATCAGCGTCCATGTTGAAAAGTTATCATATAACTGATTTTGGTAAAAATGGCATAAATATGGCTTTTACTCGGAAACTAAAAATTATTTCTAAACATGTATGACACATTTTGAAAGAGGAATATTAGACGAACAAAATGCACTAGTTTTTAAGAAAAGCGATGCAGTGGTTCCAGAGATATCAGCGTCCATGTTGAAAAGTTATTATATAACTGATTTTGGTAAAAATGGCATAAGACTGGCTTTTACTCGGAAACTAAATATTATTTTTAAACAAGTATGACACATTTTGAAAAAGGAATATTAGACGAGCAAAATGCACTAGCTTTTAAGAAAATCGATGCAGTGGTTCCAGAGATATCAGCGTCCATGTTGAAAAGTTATCATAGAACTGATTTTGGTAAAAATGGCTTTAACTCGGAAACTAAATCTTATTTCTTAACAAGTATGACATATTTTGAAAGAAGGATATTAGGCGAACAAAATGCACTAGTTTTAAAGAAAATCGATGCAGTGGTTCCAGAGATACCAGCGTCCATGTTAAAAAGTTATCATATAACTTATTTTGGTAAAAGTGGCATAAGACTGGATTTTACTCGGAAACTAAAAATTATTTCGAAACAAGTATGACACATTTTGAAAGAGGAATATTAAACGAACAAAATGCACTAGTTTTTAAGAAAATCGATGCAGTGGTTCCAGAGATACCAGCGTCCATGTTAAAAAGTTATCATATAACTGATTTTGGTAAAAGTGGCATAAGACTGGCTTTTACTCGGAAACTAAAAATTATTTCGAAACAAGTATGACACATTTTGAAAGAGGAATATTAGACGAACAAAATGCACTAGTTTTCAAGAAAATCGATGCAGTGGTTTAGAGATATCAGCGTCCATGTTGAAAAGTTATCATATAACTGATTTTGGTAAAAATGGCATAAAAATGGCTTTTACTCGGAAACTAAAACTTATTTCTTAACAAGTATGACATATTTTGAAAGAGGAATATTAGACGAACAAAATGCACTAGTTTTCAAGAAAATCGATGCAGTGGTTTAGAGATATCAGCGTCCATGTTGAAAAGTTATCATATAACTGATTTTGGTAAAAATGGCATAAGACTGGCTTTTACTCGGAAACTAAATATTATTTCGAAACAAGTATGACACATTTTGAAAGAGGAATATTAGACGAACAAAATGCACTAGTTTTCAAGAAAATCGATGCAGTGGTTTAGAGATATCAGCGTCCATGTTGAAAAGTTATCATATAACTGATTTTGGTAAAAATGGCATAAAAATGGCTTTTACTCGGAAACTAAAACTTATTTCTTAACAAGTATGACATATTTTGAAAGAGAAATATTAGACGAATAAAACGCACTAGTTTTTAAGAAAATCGATGCAGTGGTTTAGAGATATCAGCGTCCATGTTGAAAAGTTATCATATAACTGATTTTGGTAAAAATGGCATAAAAATTGCTTTTACTCGGAAACTAAAACTTATTTCTTAACAAGTATGACATATTTTGAAAGAGGAATATTAGACGAACAAAATGCACAAGTTTTTAAGAAAATCGATGCAGCGTCCATGTTGAAAAGTTATCATATAACTGATTTTGGTAAAAATGGCATAAAAATGGCTTTTACTCGGAAACTAAAACTTATTTCTTAACAAGTATTACATATTTTCAAAGAGGAATATTAGACGAACAAAATGCACTAGTTTTTAAGAAAATCGATGCAGTGGTTTTGAGATATCAGCGTCCATGTTGAAAAGTTATCATATAACTGATTTTGGTAAAAATGGCATAAATATGGCTTTTACTCGGAAACTAAAAATTATTTCTAAACATGTATGACACATTTTGAAAGAGGAATATTAGACGAACAAAATGCACTAGTTTTTAAGAAAAGCGATGCAGTGGTTCCAGAGATATCAGCGTCCATGTTGAAAAGTTATTATATAACTGATTTTGGTAAAAATGGCATAAAAGTGGCTTTTACACGGAAACTAAAAATTATTTCTAAACAAGTATGACACATTTTGAAAGAGGAATATTATACGAACAAAATGCACTAGTTTTTAAGAAAATCGATGCAGTGTTTCCAGAGATATCAGCGTCCATGTTGAAAAGTTATCATATAATTGATTTTGGTAAAAATGGCATAAAAATGGCATTAGACTGGTTTTACTAGGACTATAAGAATTATTTCTTAACAAGTATGACATATTTTCAAAGAGGAATATTAGACGAACAAAATGCACTAGTTTTTAAGAAAATCGATGCAGTGGTTTTGAGATATCAGCGTCCATGTTGAAAAGTTATCATATAACTGATTTTGGTAAAAATGGCATAAATATGGCTTTTACTCGGAAACTAAAAATTATTTCTAAACAAGTATGACACAATTTGAAAGAGGAATATTAGACGAACAAAATGCACTAGTTTTTAAGAAAATCGGTGCAGTGGCTCCAGAGATATCAGCGTCCACGTTGAAAAGTTATCATATAACTGATTTTGGTAAAAATTACATAAAAGTAGCATGAGACTGGCTTTTACTAGGAAACTAAAAGTTATTTCTAAACAAGTATGACACATTTTGAAAGAGGAATATTAGACGAACAAAATGCACTAGTTTTTAAGAAAAGCGATGCAGTGGTTCCAGAGATATCAGCGTCCATGTTGAAAAGTTATTATGTAACTGATTTTGGTAAAAATGGCATAAAAGTGGCTGTTACACGGAAACTAAAAATTATTTCTAAACAAGTATGACACATTTTGAAAGAGGAATATTATACGAACAAAACGCACTAGTTTTTAAGAAAATCGATGCAGTGTTTCCAGAGATATCAGCGTCCATGTTGAAAAGTTATCATATAATTGATTTTGGTAAAAATGGCATAAAAATGGCATTAGACTGGTTTTACTAGGACTATTAGAATTATTTCTTAACAAGTATGACATATTTTCAAAGAGGAACATTAGACGAACAAAATGCACTAGTTTTTAAGAAAATCGATGCAGTGGTTTTGAGATATCAGCGTCCATGTTGAAAAGTTATCATATAACTGATTTTGGTAAAAATGGCATAAATATGGCTTTTACTCAGAAACTAAAAATTATTTCTAAACAAGTATGACACATTTTGAAAGAGAAATATTAGACGAACAAAATGCACTAGTTTTTAAGAAAATCGGTGCAGTGGTTCCAGCGATACCAACGTCCATGTTGAAAAGTTATCATATAACTGATTTTGGTAAAAGTGGCATAAGACTGGCTTTTACTCGGAAACTGAAAATTATTTCGAAACAAGTATGAAACATTTTGAAAGAAGAATATTAGGCCAACAAAATGCACTAGTTTTTAAGAAAATCGATGCAGTGGTTCCAGAGATAACAGCGTCCATGTTAAAAAGTTATCATATAACTGATTTTGGTAAAAATGGCATAAGACTGGCTTTTACTAGGAAACTAAAAGTTATTTCTAAACAAGTATGACAGATTTTGAAAGAGGAATATTAGACGAAGAAAATGCACTAGTTTTTAAGAAAATCGATGTGGTTTCAGAGATGACAGCGTCCATGTCGAAAAGTTATTATATAACTGATTTTGGTAAAAATGGCATAAGACTGGCTTTTACTCGGAAACTAAAAATTATTTCGAAACAAGTATGACACATTTTGAAAGAGGAATATTAGACGAACAAAATGCACTAATTTTTAAGAAAATCGATGCAGTGGTTTCAGAGATACCAGCGTCCATGTTGAAAAGTTATCATATAACTGATTTTGGTAAAAGTGGCATTAGACTGGCTTTTACTAGGAAACTTAAAATTATTTTTAAACAAGTATGACACATTTTGAAAGAGGAATATTAGACGAACAAAGTGCACTTGTTTTTAAGAAAGTCGATGTAGTGGTTCCAGAGATGTCGGCGTCCATGTTAAAAAGTTATCATATAACTGATTTTGGTATAAATGGCATAAAAGTGGCATAAGACTGTCTTTTACTCAGAAACTAAAAATTATTTCGAAACAAGTATGAAACATTTTGAAAGAGGAATATTAGACGAACAAAATGCACTAGTGTTAAAGAAAATAGATGCAGTGATTCCAGAGATACCAACGTCCATGTTGAAAAGTTATCATATAACTGATTTTGGTAAAAGTGGCATAAGACTGGCTTTTACTCGGAAACTAAAAATTATTTCGAAACAAGTATGAAACATTTTGAAAGAAGAATATTAGGCCAACAAAATGCACTAGTTTTTAAGAAAATCGATTCAGTGGTTCCAGAGATAACAGCGTCCATGTTAAAAAGTTATCATATAACTGATTTTGGTAAAAATGGCATAAGACTGGCTTTTACTAGGAAACTAAAAGTTATTTCTAAACAAGTATGACAGATTTTGAAAGAGGAATATTAGACGAACAATATGCACTAGTTTTTAAGAAAATCGATGTGGTTTCAGAGATAACAGCTTCCATGTCGAAAAGTTATTATATAACTGATTTTGGTAAAAATGGCATAAGACTGGCTTTTACTCGGAAACTAAAAATTATTTCGAAACAAGTATGCCACATTTTGAAAGAGGAATATTAGACGAACTAAATGCACTAGTTTTTAAGAAAATCGATGCAGTGGTTTCAGAGATACCAGCGTCCATGTTGAAAAGTTATCATATAACTAATTTTGGTAAAAGTGGCATTAGACTGGCTTTTACTAGGAAACTTAAAATTATTTTTAAACAAGTATGACACATTTTGAAAGAGGAATATTAGACGAACAAAGTGCACTTGTTTTTAAGAAAATCGACGCAGTGGTTCCAGAGAGAACAGCGTCCATGTTAAAAAGTTATCATATAACTGATTTTGGTAAAAATGGCATAAGACTGGCTTTTACTAGGAAACTAAAAGTTATTTCTAAACAAGTATGACAGATTTTGAAAAAGGAATATTAGACGAACAATATGCACTAGTTTTTAAGAAAATCGATGTGGTTTCAGAGATAACAGCGTCCATGTCGAAAAGTTATTATATAACTGATTTTGGTAAAAATGGCATAAGACTGGCTTTTACTCGGAAATTAAAAATTATTTCGAAACAAGTATGCCACATTTTGAAAGAGGAATATTAGACGAACAAAATGCACTAGTTTTTAAGAAAATCGATGCAGTGGTTCCAGAGATACCAACGTCCATGTTGAAAAGTTATCAGATAACTGATTTTGGTAAAACTGGCATAAGACTGGCTTTTACTCTGAAATTAAAAGTTATTTTTAAACAAGTATGACACATTTTGAAAAAGGAATATAAGACGAGCAAAATGCGCTAGCTTTTAAGAAAATTGATGCAATGGTTCCAAAGATATCAGCGTCCATGTTGAAAATTATCATATAACTGATTTAGGTAAAATGGCAAAAAAGTGGCTTTTACCCGGAAACTAAAAATTATTCTAAACAAGTTGACACATTTTGAAAAAGGAATATTAGACGAGCAAAATGCACTAGCTTTTAAGAAAACCGATGCAGTGGTTCCAGAGATATCAGCGTCCATGTTGAAAAGTTATCATATAACTGATTTTGGTAAAAATGGCATAAAAGTGTCATAAGACTGGCTTTTACTCGGAGACTAAAAATTATTTCTTAACAAGTATGACACATTTTGAAAGAGGAATATTATATGAATAAAATGCACTAATTTTTAAGAAAATCGATGCAGTGGTTCCAAAGATATCAGCGTCCATGTTGAAACTTATCACATAACTGATTTTGGTAAAAATGGCATAAGACTGGCTTTTACTCGGAAACTAAAAATTATTTCTAAACAAGTTGAAACATTTTGAAAAAGGAATATTAGACGAGCAAAATGCACTAGCTTTTAAGAAAATCGATGCAGTGGTTCCAGAGACATCGGCGTCCATGTTGAAAAGTTATCATATAACTGATTTTGGTGTAAATGGCATAAAAGTGGCATAAGACTGTCTTTTACTCGGAAACTAAAAATTATTTCTAAACAAGTATGACACATTTTGAAAGAGGAGTATTAGACGAACAAAATGCACTAGTTTTTAAGAAAATCGATGCAGTGGTTCCAGAGATACCAACGTCCATGTTGAAAAGTTATTATATAACTGATTTTGGTAAAAGTGGCATAAGACTGGCTTTTACTCGGAAATTAAAAATTATTTTTAAACAAGTATGACACATTTTGAAAAAGGAATATTAGACGAGCAAAATGCACTAGCTTTTAAGAAAATTGATGCAATGGTTCCAGAGATATCAGCGTCCATGTTGAAAAATTATCATATAACTGATTTAGGTAAAATGGCAAGAAAGTGGCTTTTACTCGGAAACTAAAAATTATTTCTAAACAAGTTGACACATTTTGAAAAAGGAATATTAGACGAGCAAAATTCACTAGCTTTTAAGAAAATCGATGCAGTGGTTCCAGAGATATCAGCGTCCATGTTGAAAAGTTATTATATAACTGATTTTGGTAAACATGGCTTTAACTCGGAAACTAAAACTTATTTCTTAACAAGTATGACATATTTTGAAAGAAGGATATTAGGCGAACAAAATGCACTAGTTTTTAAGAAAATCGATGCAGTGGTTCCAGAGATACCAGCGTCCATGTTAAAAAGTTATCATATAACTTATTTTGGTAAAAGTGGCATAAGACTGGATTTTACTCGGAAACTAAAAATTATTTCGAAACAAGTATGACACATTTTGAAAGAGGAATATTAGACGAACAAAATGCACTAGTTTTTAAGAAAATCGATGCAGTGGTTCTAGAGATACCAGCGTCCATGTTAAAAAGTTATCATATAACTGATTTTGGTAAAAGTGGCATAAGACTGGCTTTTACTCGGAAACTAAAAATTATTTCGAAACAAGTATGACACATTTTGAAAGAGGAATATTAGACGAACAAAATGCACTAGTTTTCAAGAAAATCGATGCAGTGGTTCCAGAGATACCAACGTCCATGTTGAAAAGTTATCATATAACTGATTTTGGTAAAAGTGGCATAAGACTGGCATTTACTCGGAAACTAAAAATTATTTCGAAACAAGTATGAAACATTTTGAAAGAGGAATATTAGACGAGCAAAATGCACTAGTGTTTAAGAAAATCGATGCAGTGGTTTCAGAGATACCAGCGTCCATGTTGAAGATTTATCATATAACTGATTTTGGTAAAAGTGGCATAAGACTGGCTTTTACTAGGAAACTTAAAATTATTTTTAAACAAGTATGACACATTTTGAAAAAGGAATATTAGACGAGCAAAATGCACTAGCTTTTAAGAAAATTGATGCAATGGTTCCAGAAATATCAGCGTCCATGTTGAAAAATTATCATATAACTGATTTAGGTAAAATGGCAAGAAAGTGGCTTTTACTCGGAAACTAAAAATTATTTCTAAACAAGTTGACACATTTTGAAAAAGGAATATTAGACGAGCAAAATGCACTAGCTTTTAAGAAAATCGATGCAGTGGTTCCAGAGATATCAGCGTCCATGTTGAAAAGTTATCATATAACTGATTTTGGTAAAAATGGCATAAAAGTGTCATAAGACTGGCTTTTACTCGGAAATTAAAATTTATTTCTAAACAAGTTGACACATTTTGAAAAAGGAATATTAGACAAGCAAAACGCACTAGCTTTTAAGAAAATCGATGCAGTGGTTCCAGAGATATCAGCGTCCATGTTGAAAAGTTATCATATAACTGATTTTGGTAAAAATGGCATAAAAGTGTCATAAGACTGGCTTTTACTCGGAAACTAAAAATTATTTCTTAACAAGTATGACACATTTTGAAAGAGGAATATTATATGAATAAAATGCACTAATTTTTAAGAAAATCGATGCAGTGGTTCCAAAGATATCAGCGTCCATGTTGAATACTTATTACATAACTGATTTTGGTAAAAATGGCATAAAAGTGTCATAAGACTGGCTTTTACTCGGAAACTAAAAATTATTTCTTAACAAGTATGACACATTTTGAAAGAGGAATATTATATGAATAAAATGCGCTAATTTTTAAGAAAATCGATGCAGTGGTTCCAAAGATATCAGTGTCCATGTTGAAACTTATCACATAATTGATTTTGGTAAAAATGGCATAAGACCGGCTTTTACTCGGAAACTAAAAATTATTTCTAAACAAGTTGACACATTTTGAAAAAGGAATATTAGACGAGCAAAATGCACTAGCTTTTAAGAAAATCGATGCAGTGGTTCCAGAGATACCAACGTCCATGTTGAAAGGTTATCATATAACTGATTTTGGTAAAAGTGGCATAAGACTGGCTTTTACTCGGAAACTAAAAATTATTTTTAAACAAGTATGACACATTTTGAAAAAGGAATATTAGACGAGCAAAATGCACTAGCTTTTGAGAAAATTGATGAAATGGTTCCAGAGATATCAGCGTCCATGTTGAAAAATTATCATATAACTGATTTAGGTAAAATGGCAAAAAAGTGGCTTTTACTCGGAAACTAAAAATTATTTCTAAACAAGTTGACACATTTTGAAAAAGGAATATTAGACGAGCAAATGCACTAGCTTTTAAGAAAATCGATGCAGTGGTTCCAGAGATATCAGCGTCCATGTTGAAAAGTTATCATAGAACTGATTTTGGTAAAAATGGCTTTAACTCGGAAACTAAATCTTATTTCTTAACTAGTATGACATATTTTGAAAGAAGGATATTAGGCGAACAAAATGCACTAGTTTTTAAGAAAATCGATGCAGTGGTTCCAGAGATACCAGCGTCCATGTTAAAAAGTTATCATATAACTTATTTTGGTAAAAGTGGCATAAGACCGGATTTTACTCGGAAACTAAAAATTATTTCGAAACAAGTATGACACATTTTGAAAGAGAAATATTAAACGAACAAAATGCACTAGTTTTTAAGAAAATCGATGCAGTGGTTCCAGAGATACCAGCGTCCATGTTAAAAAGTTATCATATAACTAATTTTGGTAAAAGTGGCATAAGACTGGCTTTTACTCGGAAACTAAAAATTATTTCGAAACAAGTATGACACATTTTGAAAGAGGAATATTAGACGAACAAAATGCACTAGTTTTTAAGAAAATCGATGCAGTGGTTTAGAGATATCAGCGTCCATGTTGAAAAGTTATCATATAACTGATTTTAATAAAAATGGCATAAAAATGGCTTTTACTCGGAAACTAAAACTTATTTCTTAACAAGTATGACATATTTTGAAAGAGGAATATTAGACGAACAAAATGCACAAGTTTTTAAGAAAATCGATGCAGTGGTTTAGAGATATCAGCGTCCATGTTGAAAAGTTATCATATAACTGGTTTTGGTAAAAATGGCATAAAAATGGCTTTTACTCGGAAACTAAAACTTATTTCCTAACAAGTATGACATATTTTGAAAGAGGAATATTAGACGAACAAAATGCACTAGTTTTCAAGAAAATCGATGCAGTGGTTTAGAGATATTAGCGTCCATGTTGAAAAGTTATCATATAACTGATTTTGGTAAAAATGGCATAATATTATTTCGAAACAAGTATGACACATTTTGAAAGAGGAATATTAGACGAACAAAATGCACTAGTTTTCAAGAAAATCGATGCAGTGGTTTAGAGATATCAGCGTCCATGTTGAAAAGTTATCATATAACTGATTTTGGTCAAAATGGCATAAAAATGGCTTTTACTCGGAAACTAAAACTTATTTCTTAACAAGTATGACATATTTTGAAAGAGAAATATTAGACGAACAAAACGCACTAGTTTTTAAGAAAATCGATGCAGTGGTTTAGAGATATCAGCGTCCATGTTGAAAAGTTATCATATAACTGATTTTGGTAAAAATGGCATAAAAATTGCTTTTACTCGGAAACTAAAACTTATTTCTTAACAAGTATGACATATTTTGAAAGAGGAATATTAGACGAACAAAATGCACAAGTTTTTAAGAAAATCGATGCAGTGGGTTAGAGATATCAGCGTCCATGTTGAAAAGTTATCATATAACTGATTTTGGTAAAAATGGCATAAAAATGGCTTTTACTTGGAAACTAAAACTTATTTCTTAACAAGTATGACATATTTTCAAAGAGGAATATTAGAAGAACAAAATGCACTAGTTTTTAAGAAAATCGATGCAGTGGTTTTGAGATATCAGCGTCCATGTTGAAAAGTTATCATATAACTGATTTTGGTAAAAATGGCATAAATATGGCTTTTACTCGGAAACTAAAAATTATTTCTAAACAAGTATGACACATTTTGAAAGAGGAATATTAGACGAACAAAATGCACTAGTTTTTAAGAAAAGCGATGCAGTGGTTCCAGAGATATCAGCGTCCATGTTGAAAAGTTATTATATAACTGATTTTGGTAAAAATGGCATAAAAGTGGCTTTTACACGGAAACTAAAAATTATTTCTAAACAAGTGTGACACTTTTTGAAAGAGGAATATTATACGAACAAAATGCACTAGTTTTTAAGAAAATCGATGCAGTGTTTCCAGAGATATCAGCGTCCATGTTGAAAAGTTATCATATAATTGATTTTGGTAAAAATGGCATAAAAATGGCATTAGACTGGTTTTACTAGGACTATAAGAATTATTTCTTAACAAGTATGACATATTTTCAAAGAGGAATATTAGACGAACAAAATGCACTAGTTTTTAAGAAAATCGATGCAGTGGTTTTGAGATATCAGCGTCCATGTTGAAAAGTTATCATATAACTGATTTTGGTAAAAATGGCATAAATATGGCTTTTACTCGGAAACTAAAAATTATTTCTAAACAAGTATGACACATTTTGAAAGAGGAATATTAGACGAACAAAATGCACTAGTTTTTAAGAAAATCGGTGCAGTGGCTCCAGAGATATCAGCGTCCACGTTGAAAAGTTATCATATAACTGATTTTGGTAAAAATGACATAAAAGTAGCATGAGACTGGCTTTTACTAGGAAACTAAAAATTATTTGTAAACAGGTATGACACATTTTGAAAGAAGAATATTAGGCCAACAAAATGCACTAGTTTTTAAGAAAATCGATGCAGTGGTTCCAGAGATAACAGCGTCCATGTTAAAAAGTTATCATGTAACTGATTTTGGTAAAAATGGCATAAAAATGGCATAAGACTGGCTTTTACTAGGAAACTAAAAGTTATTTCTAAACAAGTATGACACATTTTGAAAGAGGAATATTAGACGAACAAAATGCACTAGTTTTTAAGAAAAGCGATGCAGTGGTTCCAGAGATATAAGCGTCCATGTTGAAAAGTTATCATATAATTGATTTTGGTAAAAATGGCATAAAAATGGCATTAGACTGGTTTTACTAGGACTATAAGAATTATTTCTTAACACGTATGACATATTTTCAAAGAGGAATATTAGACGAACAAAATGCACTAGTTTTTAAGAAAATCGATGCAGTGGTTTTGAGATATCAGCGTCCATGTTAAAAAGTTATCATATAACTTGTTTTTGGTAAAAATGGCATAAATATGGCTTTTACTCGGAAACTAAAAATTATTTCTAAACAAGTATGACACATTTTGAAAGAGAAATATTAGACGAACAAAATGCACTAGTTTTTAAGAAAATCGGTGCAGTGGTTCCAGCGATACCAACGTCCATGTTGAAAAGTTATCATATAACTGATTTTGGTAAAAGTGGCATAAGACTGGCTTTTACTCGGAAACTGAAAATTATTTCGAAACAAGTATGAAACATTTTGAAAGAAGAATATTAGGCCAACAAAATGCACTAGTTTTTAAGAAAATCGATGCAGTGGTTCCAGAGATAACAGCGTTCATGTTAAAAAGTTATCATATAACTGATTTTGGTAAAAATGGCATAAGACTGGCTTTTAGTAGGAAACTAAAAGTTATTTCTAAACAAGTATGACAGATTTTGAAAGAGGAATATTAGACGAAGAATATGCACTAGTTTTTAAGAAAATCGATGTGGTTTCAGAGATGACAGCGTCCATGTCGAAAAGTTATTATATAACTGATTTTGGTAAAAATGGCATAAGACTGGCTTTTACTCGGAAACTAAAAATTATTTCGAAACAAGTATGACACATTTTGAAAGAGGAATATTAGACGAACAAAATGCACTAGTTTTTAAGAAAATCGATGCAGTGGTTTCAGAGATACCAGCGTCCATGTTGAAAAGTTATCATATAACTGATTTTGGTAAAAGTGGCATTAGACTGGCTTTTACTAGGAAACTTAAAATTATTTTTAAACAAGTATGACACATTTTGAAAGAGGAATATTAGACGAACAAAGTGCACTTGTTTTTAAGAAAGTCGATGTAGTGGTTCCAGAGATATCGGCGTCCATGTTAAAAAGTTATCATATAACTGATTTTGGTATAAATGGCATAAAAGTGGCATAAGACTGTCTTTTACTCGGAAACTAAAAATTATTTCGAAACAAGTATGAAACATTTTGAAAGAGGAATATTAGACGAACAAAATGCACTAGTGTTTAAGAAAATAGATGCAGTGATTCCAGAGATACCAACGTCCGTGTTGAAAAGTTATCATATAACTGATTTTGGTAAAAGTGGCATAAGACTGGCTTTTACTCGGAAACTGAAAATTATTTCGAAACAAGTATGAAACATTTTGAAAGAAGAATATTAGGCCAACAAAATGCACTAGTTTTTAAGAAAATCGATGCAGTGGTTCCAGAGATAACAGCGTCCATGTTAAAAAGTTATCATATAACTGATTTTGGTAAAAATGGCATAAGACTGGCTTTTACTAGGAAACTAAAAGTTATTTCTAAACAAGTATGACAGATTTTGAAAGAGGAATATTAGACGAACAATATGCACTAGTTTTTAAGAAAATCGATGTGGTTTCAGAGATAACAGCGTCCATGTCGAAAAGTTATTATATAACTGATTTTGGTAAAAATGGCATAAGACTGGCTTTTACTCGGAAACTAAAAATTATTTCGAAACAAGTATACCACATTTTGAAAGAGGAATATTAGACGAACAAAATGCACTAGTTTTTAAGAAAATCGATGCAGTGGTTTCAGAGATACCAGCGTCCATGTTGAAAAGTTTTCATATAACTGATTTTGGTAAAAGTGGCATTAGACTGGCTTTTACTAGGAAACTTAAAATTATTTTTAAACAAGTATGACACATTTTGAAAGAGGAATATTAGACGAACAAAGTGCACTTGTTTTTAAGAAAGTCGATGTAGTGGTTCCAGAGATATCGGCGTCCATGTTGAAAAGTTATCATATAACTGATTTTGGTATAAATGGCATAAAAGTGGCATAAGACTGTCTTTTACTCGGAAACTAAAAATTATTTCGAAACAAGTATGAAACATTTTGAAAGAGGAATATTAGACGAACAAAATGCACTAGTGTTTAAGAAAATCGATGCAGTGGTTCCAGACATAACAGCGTCCATGTTAAAAAGTTATCATATAACCGATTTTGGTAAAAATGGCATAAGACTGGCTTTTACTAGGAAACTAAAAGTTATTTCTAAGCAAGTATGACAGATTTTGAAAGAGGAATATTAGACGAACAAAATGCACTAAATTTTAAGAAAATCGATGCAGTGGTTTCAGAGATACCAGCGTCCATGTTGAAAAGTTATCATATAACTGATTTTGGTAAAAATGGCATTAGACTGGTTTTTACTAGGACACTAAAAATTGTTTCTAAACAAGTATGACAAATTTTGAAAGAGGAATATTAGACGAACAAAATGCATTAGTTTTTAAGAAAATCGATGCAGTGGTTCCAGAGATATCGGCGTCCATGTGGAAAAGTTATCATATAACTGATTTTGGTATAAATGGCATAAAAGTGGCATAAGACTGTCTCTTACTCGGAAACTAAAAATTATTTCTAAACAAGTATGACACATTTTAAAAGAGGAGTTTTAGACGAACAAAATGCACTAGTTTTTAAGAAAATCGATGCAGTGGTTCCAGAGATATCAGCGTCAATGTTGAAAAGTTATCATATAACTGATTTTGGTAAAAATGGCATAATATTGGCTTTTACTAGGAAACTAAAAATTATTTTTAAACAAGTATGACACATTTTGAAAGAGGAATATTAGACGAAAAAAATGCACTAGTTTTTAAGAAAATCGATGCAGTGGTTCCACAGATATCAGCGTCCATGTTTAAAAGTTATCATATAACTGATTTTGGTCAAAATGGCATAATACTGGCTTTTACTCGGAAACTAAAAATTATTTCTTAACAAGTATGACACATTTTGAAAGAGAAGTATTAGACGAAAAAAATGCAATAGTTTTTAAGAAAATCGATACAGTGGTTAGAGAGATATCAGCGTCCATGTTGAATACTTATCACATAACTGATTTTGGTAAAAATGGCATAAAAGTGTCATAAGACTGGCCTTTACTCGGAAACTAAAAATTATTTCTTAACAAGTATGACACATTCTGAAAGAGGAATATTATATGAATAAAATGCGCTAATTTTTAAGAAAATCGATGCAGTGGTTCCAAAGATATCAGCGTCCATGTTGAAACTTATCACATAACTGATTTTGGTAAAAATGGCATAAGACTGGCTTTTACTCGGGAACTAAAAATTATTTCTAAACAAGTTGACACATTTTGTAAAAGGAATATTAGACGGGCAAAATGCACTAGCTTTTAAGAAAATCGATGCAGTGGTTCCAGAGATATCGGCGTCCATGTTGAAAAGTTATCATATAACTGATTTTGGTGTAAATGGCATAAAAGTGGCATAAGACTGTCTTTTACTCGGAAACTAAAAATTATTTCTAAACAAGTATGACACATTTTGAAAGAGGAGTATTAGACGAACAAAATGCACTAGTTTTTAAGAAAATCGATGCAGTGCTTCCAGAGATACCAACGTCCATGTTGAAAAGTTATCATATAACTGATTTTGGTAAAAGTGGCATAAGACTGGCTTTTACTAGGAAACTAAAAATTATTTTTAAACAAGTATGACACATTTTGAAAAAGGAATATTAGACGAGCAAAATGCATTAGCTTTTAAGAAAATTGATGCATTGGTTCCAGAGATATTAGCGTCCATGTTGAAAAATTATCATATAACTGATTTAGGTAAAATGGCAAAAAAGTGGCTTTTACTCGGAAACTAAAAATTATTTCTAAACAAGTTGACACATTTTGAAAAAGGAATATTAGACGAGCAAAATGCACTAGCTTTTAAGAAAATCGATGCAGTGGTTCCAGAGATATCAGCGTCCATGTTGAAAAGTTATCATATAACTGATTTTGGTAAAAATGGCTTTAACTCAGAAACTAAAACTTATTTCTTAACAAGTATGACATATTTTGAAAGAAGGATATTAGGCGAACAAAATGCACTAGTTTTTAAGAAAATCGATGCAGTGGTTCCAGAGATACCAGCGTCCATGTTAAAAAGTTATCATATAACTTATTTTGGTAAAAGTGGCATTAGACTGGATTTTACTCGGAAACTAAAAATTATTTCGAAACAAGTATGACACATTTTGAAAGAGGAATATTAGGCGAACAAAATGCACTAGTTTTAAAGAAAATCGATGCAGTGGTTCCAGAGATACCAGCGTCCATGTTAAAAAGTTATCATATAACTGATTTTGGTAAAAGTGGCATAAGACTGGCTTTTACTCGGAAACTAAAAATTATTTCGAAACAAGTATGACACATTTTGAAAGAGGAATATTAGACGAATAAAATGCACTAGTTTTCAAGAAACTCGATGCAGTGGTTCCAGAGATACCAACTTCCATGTTGAAAAGTTATCATATAACTGATTTTGGTAAAAGTGCCATAAGACTGGCATTTACTCGGAAACTAAAAATTATTTCGAAACAAGTATGAAACATTTTGAAAGAGGAATATTAGACGAACAAAATGCACTAGTGTTTAAGAAAATCGATGCAGTGGTTTCAGAGATACCAGCGTCCATGTTGAAAAGTTATCATATAACTGATTTTGGTAAAAGTGGCATAAGACTGGCTTTTACTAGGAAACTTAAAATTATTTTTAAACAAGTATGACACATTTTGAAAGAGGAATATTAGACGAGCAAAATGCACTAGCTTTTAAGAAAATTGATGCAATGGTTCCAGAGATATCAGCGTCCATGTTGAAAAATTATCATATAACTGATTTAGGTAAAATGGCAAAAAAGTGGCTTTTACTCGGAAACTAAAAATTATTTCTAAACAAGTTGACACATTTTGAAAAAGGAATATTAGACGAGCAAAATGCACTAGCTTTTAAGAAAATCGATGCAGTGGTTCCAGAGATATCAGCGTCCATGTTGAAAAGTTATCATATAACTGATTTTGGTAAAAATGACATAAAAGTGTCATAAGACTGGCTTTTACTCGGAAATTAAAAATTATTTTTTAACAAGTATGACACATTTTGAAAGAGAAGTACTAGACGAAAAAAATGCACTAGTTTTTAAGAAAATCGATGCAGTGGTTCCACAGATATCAGCGTCCATGTTTAAAAGTTATCATATAACTGATTTTGGTCAAAATGGCATAATACTGGCTTTTACTCGGAAACTAAAAATTATTTCTTAACAAGTATGACACATTTTGAAAGAGAAGTATTAGACGAAAAAAATGCAATAGTTTTTAAGAAAATCGATACAGTGGTTACAGAGATATCAGCGTCCATGTTGAATACTTATCACATAACTGATTTTGGTAAAAATGGCATAAAAGTGTCATAAGACTGGCTTTTACTCGGAAACTAAAAATTATTTCTTAACAAGTATGACACATTCTGAAAGAGGAATATTATATGAATAAAATGCGCTAATTTTTAAGAAAATCGATGCAGTGGTTCCAAAGATATCAGCGTCCATGTTGAAACTTATCACATAACTGATTTTGGTAAAAATGGCATAAGACTGGCTTTTACTCGGAAACTAAAAATTATTTCTAAACAAGTTGACACATTTTGAAAAAGGAATATTAGACGAGCAAAATGCACTAGCTTTTAAGAAAATCGATGCAGTGGTTCCAGAGATATCGGCGTCCATGTTGAAAAGTTATCATATAACTGATTTTGGTGTAAATGGCATAAAAGTGGCATAAGACTGTCTTTTACTCGGAAACTAAAAATTATTTCTAAACAAGTATGACACATTTTGAAAGAGGAGTATTAGACGAACAAAATGCACTAGTTTTTAAGAAAATCGATGCAGTGCTTCCAGAGATACCAACGTCCATGTTGAAAAGTTATCATATAACTGATTTTGGTAAAAGTGGCATAAGACTGGCTTTTACTCGGAAACTAAAAATTATTTTTAAACAAGTATGACACATTTTGAAAAAGGAATATTAGACGAGCAAAATGCATTAGCTTTTAAGAAAATTGATGCATTGGTTCCAGAGATATTAGCGTCCATGTTGAAAAATTTTCATATAACTGATTTAGGTAAAATGGCAAAAAAGTGGCTTTTACTCGGAAACTAAAAATTATTTCTAAACAAGTTGACACATTTTGAAAAAGGAATATTAGACGAGCAAAATGCACTAGCTTTTCAGAAAATCGATGCAGTGGTTCCAGAGATATCAGCGTCCATGTTGAAAAGTTATCATATAACTGATTTTGGTAAAAATGGCTTTAACTCGGAAACTAAAACTTATTTCTTAACAAGTATGACATATTTTGAAAGAAGGATATTAGGCGAACAAAATGCACTAGTTTTTAAGAAAATCGATGCAGTGGTTCCAGAGATACCAGCGTCCATGTTAAAAAGTTATCATATAACTTATTTTGGTAAAAGTGGCATTAGACTGGATTTTACTCGGAAACTAAAAATTATTTCGAAACAAGTATGACACATTTTGAAAGAGGAATATTAGGCGAACAAAATGCACTAGTTTTAAAGAAAATCGATGCAGTGGTTCCAGAGATACCCGCGTCCATGTTAAAAAGTTATCATATAACTGATTTTGGTAAAAGTGGCATAAGACTGGCTTTTACTCGGAAACTAAAAATTATTTCGAAACAAGTATGAAACATTTTGAAAGAGGAATATTAGACGAACAAAATGCACTAGTGTTTAAGAAAATCGATGCAGTGGTTTCAGAGATACCAGCGTCCATGTTGAAAAGTTATCATATAACTGATTTTGGTAAAAGTGGCATAAGACTGGCTTTTACTAGGAAACTTAAAATTATTTTTAAACAAGTATGACACATTTTGAAAGAGGAATATTAGACGAGCAAAATGCACTAGCTTTTAAGAAAATTGATGCAATGGTTCCAGAGATATCAGCGTCCATGTTGAAAAATTATCATATAACTGATTTAGGTAAAATGGCAAAAAAGTGGCTTTTACTCGGAAACTAAAAATTATTTCTAAACAAGTTGACACATTTTGAAAAAGGAATATTAGACGAGCAAAATGCACTAGCTTTTAAGAAGATCGATGCAGTGGTTTCAGAGATATCAGTGTCCATGTTGAAAAATTATCATATAACTGATTTAGGTAAAATGGCATAAAAATGGCAAAGACTGGCTTTTACTAGGAAACTAAAAGTTATTTCTAAACAAGTATGACACATTTTGAAAGAAGAATATTAGACGAACAAAATGCACTAGTTTTTAAGAAAATCGATGCAGTGTTTCCAGAGATATCAGCGTCCATGTTGAAAAGTTATGATATAATTGATTTTGGTAAAAATGGCATCAGAGTGGCTTTTACTCGGAATCTAAAAATTATTTCTAAACAAGTATGACAAATTTTGAAAGCGTAATATTAGACGAACCAAATGCACAAGTTTTTTAAGAAAATCGATGCAGTGGGTTCAGCGATATCAGCGTCCATGTTGAAAAGTTATCATATAACTGATTTTGGTAAAAATGGCATAAAAATGGCATTAGACTGGTTGTACTAGGACTATAAAAATTATTTCTAAACAAGTATGACACATTTTGAAAGAGGAGTACTAGACGAATAAAATGCACTAGTTTTTAAGAAAATCGGTGCAGTGGTTCCAGAGATATCAGCGTCCACGTTGAAAAGTTATCATATAACTGATTTTGGTAAAAATGGCATAAAAGTAGCATAAGACTAGCTTTTACTAGGAAACTAAAAATTATTTCTAAACAAGTATGACACATTTTGAAAAAAGAATATTAGGCGAACAAAATGCTCTAGTTTTTAAGAAAATCGATGCAGTGGTTCCAGAGATAACAGCGTCCATGTTAAAAAGTTATCAAATAACTGATTTTGGTAAAAATGGCATAAAAATGGCATAAGACTGGCATTTACTAGGAAACTAAAAGTTATTTCTAAACAAGTATGACAGATTTTAAAAGAGGAATATTAGAAGAACAATATGCACTAGTTTTTATGAAAACGATGTGGTTTCAGAGATAACAGCGTCCATGTCGAAAACTTATTATATAACTGATTTTGGTAAAAATGGCATAAGACTGGCTTTTACTCGAAAACTAAAAATTATTTCGAAACAAGTATGACACATTTTGAAAGAGGAATATTAGACGAACAAAATGCACTAGTTTTTAAGAAAATCGATGCAGTGGTTCTATAGATACCAGCGTCCATGTTAAAAAGTTATCATATAACTGATTTTGGTAAAAGTGGCATAAGTCTGGCTTTTACTCGGAAACTAAAAATTATTTCGAAACAAGTATGACACATTTTGAAAGAGGAATATAAGACAAACAAAATACACTAGTTTTTAAGAAAATCGATGCAGTGGTTCCAGAGCTACCAACGTCCATGTTGAAAAGTTATCATATAACTGATTTTGGTAAAAGTGGCATAAGACTGGCTTTTATTCGAAAACTAAAAATTATTTCGAAATAAGTATGAAACACTTTGAAAGAGGAATATTAGACGAACAAAATGCACTAGTGTTTAAGAAAATCTATGCAGTGGTTTCAGAGGTACCAGCGTCCATGTTGAAAAGTTATCATATAAGTGATTTTGGTAAAAGTGGCATAAGACTGGCTTTTACTAGGAAACTTAAAATTATTTTTAAACAAGTATGACACATTTTGAAAGAGGAATATTAGACAAACAAAGTGCTCTTGTTTTTAAGAAAATCGATGCAGTGGTTCCAGAGATATCAGCGTCCATGTTGATAAGTTATCATATAACTGATTTTGGTAAAAATGGCATTAGACTGGCTTTTGCTAGGAAACTAAAAATTATTTCTAAACAAGTATGACAAATTTTGAAAGAGGAATATTAGACGAACAAAATGCATTAGTTTTTAAGAAAATCGATGCAGTGGTTCCAGAGATATCGGCGTCCATGTTGAAAAGTTATCATATAACTGATTTTGGTAAAAATGGCATAAAAGTGGCTTTTACACGGAAACTAAAAATTATTTCGAAACAAGTATGACACATTTTGAAAGAGGAATATTATACGAACAAAACGCACTAGTTTTTAAGAAAATCGATGCAGTGTTTTCAGAGATGTCAGCGTCCATGTTGAAAAGTTATCAAAAAATTGATTTTGGTAAAAATGGCATAAATATGGCTTTTACTCGCACTAGTTTGTAAGAAAATCGATGCAGTGATTCCACAGATATCAGCGTCCATGTTTAAAAGTTATCATATGACTCATTTTGGTCAAAATGGCATAAAACTGGCACAAGACTGGCTTTTACTAGGAAACTAAAAATTATTTCTTAACAAGTGTGACACATTTTGAAAGAGGAATATTATAGGAATTAAATGCACTAGTTTTTAAGAAAATCGATGCAGTGGTTCCAAAGATATCAGCCTCCATGTTGAAAACTTATCACATAACTGATTTTGATAAAAATGGCATAAGACTGGCTTTTACTCGGAAACTAATAATTATTTCTAAACAAGTATGACACATTTTGAAAGAGGAATATTAGACGAACAAAATGCACTAGTTTTTAAGAAAAGCGATGCAGTGGTTCCAGAGATATCAGCGTCCATGTTGAAAAGTTATCATATAACTGATTTTGGTAAAAATGGCATAAAAGTGGCTTTTAAACGGAAACTAAAAATTATTTCTAATCAAGTATGACAGATTTTGAAAGAGGAATTTTATACGAACAAAACGTACTAGTTTTTAAGAGAATCGATGCAGTGGTTTAGAGATATCAGCATCCATGTTGAAAAGTTATCATATAACTGATTTTGGTAAAAATGGCATAAAAATGGCTTTTACTCGAAAACTAAAACTTATTTCTTAACAAGTATGACATATTTTGAAAGAGGAATATTACACGAACAAAATGCACAAGTTTTTAAGAAAATCGATGCAGTGGTTTAGAGATATCAGCGTCCATGTTGAAAAGTTATAATATAACTGATTTTGGTAAAAATGGCATAAAAATGGCTTTTACTCGGAAACTAAAACTTATTTCTTAACAAGTATGACATATTTTCAAAGAGGAATATTAGACGAACAAAATGCACTTGTTTTTAAGAAAATCGATGCAGTGGTTTTGAGATATCAGCGTCCATGTTGAAAAGTTATCATATAACTGATTTTGGTAAAAATGGCATAAATATGGCTTTTACTCGGAAACTAAAAATTATTTCTTAACAAGTGTGACACATTTTGAAAGAGGAATATTATACGAACAAAACGCACTAGTTTTTAAGAAAATCGATGCAGTGTTTCCAGAGATAGCAGCGTCCATGTTGAAAAGTTATCATATAATTGATTTTGGTAAAAATGGCATAAAAATGGCATTAGACTGGTTTTACTAGGACTACAAGAATTATTTCTTAACAAGTTTGACATATTTTCAAAGAGGAATATTAGACGAACAAATGCACTAGCTTTTAAGAAAATTGATGCAATGGTTCCAGAGATATCAGCGCCCGTGTTGAAAAATTATCATATAACTGATTTAGGTAAAATGGCAAAAAAGTGGCTTTTACTCGGAAACTAAAAATTATTTCTAAACAAGTTGACACATTTTGAAAAAGGAATATTAGACGAGCAAAATGCACTAGCTTTTAAGAAAATTGATGCAATGGTTCCAGAGATATCAGCGTCCATGTTGAAAAATTATCATATAACTGATTTAGGTAAAATGGCAAAAAAGTGGCTTTTACTCGGAAACTAAAAATTATTTCTAAACAAGTTGACACATTTTGAAAAAGGAATATTAGACGAGCAAAATGCACTAGCTTTTAAGAAAATCGATGCAGTGGTTCCAGAGATATCAGCGTCCATGTTGAAAAGTTATCATATAACTGATTTTGGTAAAAATGGCTTTAACTCGGAAACTAAAACTTATTTTTTAACAAGTATGACATATTTTGAAAGAAGGATATTAGGCGAACAAAATGCACTAGTTTTTAAGAAAATCGATGCAGTGGTTCCAGAGATACCAGCGTCCATGTTAAAAAGTTATCATATAACTTATTTTGGTAAAAGTGGCATAAGACTGGATTTTACTCGGAAACTAAAAATTATTTCGAAACAAGTATGACACATTTTGAAAGAGGAATATTAGACGAACAAAATGCACTAGTTTTAAAGAAAATCGATGCAGTGGTTCCAGAGATACCAGCGTCCATGTTAAAAAGTTATCATATAACTGATTTTGGTAAAAGTGGCATAAGACTGGCTTTTACTCGGAAACTAAAAATTATTTCGAAACAAGTATGACACATTTTGAAAGAGGAATATTAGACGAACAAAATGCACTAGTTTTCAAGAAAATCGATGCAGTAGTTCCAGAGATACCAACTTCCATGTTGAAAAGTTATCATATAACTGATTTTGGTAAAAGTGGCATAAGACTGGCATTTACTCGGAAACTAAAAATTATTTCGAAACAAGTATGAAACATTTTGAAAGAGGAATATTAGACGAACAAAATGCACTAGTGTTTAAGAAAATCGATGCAGTGGTTTCAGAGATACCAGCATCCATGTTGAAAAGTTATCATATAACTGATTTTGGTAAAAGTGGCATAAGACTGGCTTTTACTAGGAAACTTAAAATTATTTTTAAACAAGTATGACACATTTTGAAAAAGGAATATTAGACGAGCAAAATGCACTAGCTTTTAAGAAAATTGATGCAATGGTTCCAGAGATATCAGCGTCCATGTTGAAAAATTATCATATTACTGATTTAGGTAAAATGGCAAAAAAGTGGCTTTTACTCGGAAACTAAAAATTATTTCTAAACAAGTTGACACATTTTGAAAAAGGAATATTAGACGAGCAAAATGCACTAGTTTTTTTAAAAAATCGATGCAGTGGGTTCAGAGATATCCGCGTCCATGTTGAAAAGTTATCATATAACTGATTTTGGTAAAAATGGCATAAAAGTGTCATAAGACTGGCTTTTACTCGGAAATTAAAAATTATTTCTTAACAAGTATGACACATTTTGAAAGGGGAATATTATATGAATAAAATGCACTAATTTTTAAGAAAATCGATGCAGTGGTTCCAAAGATTTCAGCGTCCATGTTGAAAACTTATCACATAACTGATTTTGGTAAAAATGGCATAAGACTGGCTTTTACTCGGAAACTAAAAATTATTTCTAAACAGGTTGACACATTTTGAAAAAGGAATATTAGACGAGCAAAATGCACTAGCTTTTAAGAAAATCGATGCAGTGGTTTCAGAGATATCAGCGTCCATGTTGAAAAATTATCATATAACTGATTTAGGTAAAATGGCAAAAAAGTGGCTTTTACTCGGAAACTAAAAATTATTTCTAAACAAGGATGACACATTTTGAAAGAGGAATATTAGACGAACAAAATGCACTAGTTTTTTTAAAAAATCGATGCAGTGGGTTCAGAGATATCCGCGTCCATGTTGAAAAGTTATCATATAACTGATTTTGGTAAAAATGGCATAAAAATGGCATTAGACTGGTTTTACTAGGACTATAAAAATTATTTCTAAACAACTATGACACATTTTGAAAGAGGAATATTAGACGAACAAAATGCACTAGTTTTTAAGAAAATCGATGCAGTGGATCCAGAGATATCAGCGTCCATGTTGAAAAGTTATCATATAACTGATTTTGGTAAAAATGGCATAAAAATGGCAAAGACTGGCTTTTACTAGGAAACTAAAAGTTATTTCTAAACAAGTATGACACATTTTGAAAGAGGAATATTAGACGAACAAAATGCACTAGTTTTTAAGAAAATCGATGCAGTGTTTCCCAGAGATATCAGCGTCCACGTTGAAAAGTTATCATATAACTGATTTTGGTAAAAATGGCATAAAAGTAGCATAAGACTGGCTTTTACTAGGAAACTAAAAATTATTTCTAAACAAGTATGACACATTTTGAAAAAAGAATATTAGGCGAACAAAATGCTCTAGTTTTTAAGAAAATCGATACAGTGGTTCCAGAGATAACAGCGTCCATATTAAAAAGTTATCATATAACTGATTTTGGTAAAAAATGGCATAAAAATGTCATAAGACTGGCATTTACTTGGAAACTAAAAGTTATTTCTAAACAAGTATGACAGATTTTAAAAGAGGAATATTAGACTAACAATATGCACTAGTTTTTAAGAAAACGATGTGGTTTCAGAGATAACAGCGTCCATGTCGAAAAGTTATTATATAACTGATTTTGGTAAAAATGGCATAAGACTGGCTTTTACTCGAAAACTAAAAATTATTTCGAAACAAGTATGACACATTTTGAAAGTGGAATATTAGACGAACAAAATGCACTAGTTTTTAAGAAAATCGATGCAGTGGTTCTATAGATACCAGCGTCCATGTTAAAAAGTTATCATATAACTGATTTTGGTAAAAGTGGCATAAGACTGGCTTTTACTCGGAAACTTAAAATTATTTCGAAACAAGTATGACACATTTTGAAAGAGGAATATAAGACGAACAAAATACACTAGTTTTTAAGAAAATCGATGCAGTGGTTCCAAAGATACCAACGTCCATGTTGAAAAGTTATCATATAACTGATTTTGGTAAAAGTGGCATAAGACTGGCTTTTATTCGGAAACTAAAAATTATTTCGAAATAAGTATGAAACACTTTGAAAGAGGAATATTAGACGAACAAAATGCACTAGTGTTTAAGAAAATCTATGCAGTGGTTTCAGAGATACCAGCGTCCATGTTGAAAAGTTATCATATAACTGATTTTGGTAAAAGTGGCATAAGACTGGCTTTTACTAGGAAACTTAAAATTATTTTTAAACAAGTATGACACATTTTGAAAGAGGAATATTAGACAAACAAAGTGCACTTGTTTTTAAGAAAATCGATGCAGTGGTTCCAGAGATATCAGCGTCCATGTTGATAAGTTATCATATAACTGATTTTGGTAAAAATGGCATTAGACTGGCTTTTACTAGGACACTAAAAATTATTTCTAAACAAGTATGACAAATTTTGAAAGAGGAATATTAGACGAACAAAATGCATTAGTTTTTAAGAAAATCGATGCAGTGGTTCCAGAGATATCGGCGTCCATGTTGAAAAGTTATCATATAACTGATTTTGGTAAAAATGGCATAAAAGTGGCTTTTACACGGAAACTAAAAATTATTTCGAAACAAGTATGACACATTTTGAAAGAGGAATATTAGACGAACAAAATGCACTAGTTTTTAAGAAAAGCGATGCAGTGTTTCCAGAGATGTCAGCGTCCATGTGGAAAAGTTATCATATAATTGATTTTGGTAAAAATGGCATAAATATGGCTTTTACTCGCACTAGTTTGTAAGAAAATCGATGCAGTGGTTCCAGAGATATCGGCGTCCATGTTGAAAAGTTATCATATAACTTATTTTGGTAAAAATGGCATAAATATGGCTTTTACTCGGATACTAAAAATTATTTCTAAACAAGTATGACACATTTTGAAAGAGGAATATTAGACGAACAAAATGCACTAGTTTTTAAGAAAAGCGAATCAGTGGTTCCAGAGATATCAGCGTCCATGTTGAAAAGTTATCATATAACTGATTTTGGTAAAAAGGGCATAAAAGTGGCTTTTACACGGAAACTAAAAATTATTTCTAAACAAGTATGACACATTTTGAAAGGGGAATATTATACGAACAAAACGCACTAGTTTTTAAGAAAATCGATGCAGTGTTCCAGAGATAGCAGCGTCTATGTTGAAAAGTTATCATATAATTGATTTTGGTAAAAATGGCATAAAAATGGCATTAGACTGGTTTTACTAGGACTATAAGAATTATTTGTTAACAAGTATGACATATTTTCAAAGAGAAATATTAGACGAACAAAATGCACTAGTTTTTAAGAAAATCGATGCAGTGGTTTTGAGATATCAGCGTCCATGTTGAAAAGTTATCATATAACTGATTTTGGTAAAAATGGCATAAAAGTAGCATGAGACTGGCTTTTACTAGGAAACTAAAAATTATTTGTAAACAGGTATGACACATTTTGAAAGAAGAATATTAGGCCAACAAAATGCACTAGTTTTTAAGAAAATCAATGCAGTGGTTCCAGAGATAACAGCGTCCATGTTAAAAAGTTATCATATAACTGATTTTGGTAAAAACGGCATAAAAAATGGAATAAGACTGGCTTTTACTAGGAAACTAAAAGTTATTTCTAAACAAGTATGACACATTTTGAAAGAGGAATATTAGACGAACAAAATGCACTAGTTTTTAAGAAAATCGATGTGGTTTCAGAGATAACAGCGTCCATATCATATAACTGATTTTGGTAAAAATGGCATAAGACTGGCTTTTACTCGGAAACTAAAAATTATTTCGAAACAAAAATGACACATTTTGAAAGAGGAATATTAGACGAACAAAATGCATTAGTTTTTAAGAAAATCGATGCAGTGGTTCCAGAGATACCAACGTCCATGTTGAAAAGTTATCATATAACTGATTTTGGTAAAAGTGGCATAAGACTGGCTTTTACTCGGAAACTGAAAATTATTTCGAAACAAGTATGAAACATTTTGAAAGAAGAATATTAGGCCAACAAAATGCACTAGTTTTTAAGAAAATCGATGCAGTGGTTCCAGAGAACACAGCGTCCATGTTAAAAAGTTATCATATAACTGATTTTGGTAAAAATGGCATAAGACTGGCTTTTACTAGGAAACTAAAAGTTATTTCTAAACAAGTATGACAGATTTTGAAAGAGGAATATTAGACGAACAATATGCACTAGTTTTTAAGTAAATCGATGTGGTTTCAGAGATAACAGCGTCCATGTCGAAAAGTTATTATATAACTGATTTTGGTAAAAATGGCATAAGACTGGCTTTTACTCGGAAACTAAAAATTATTTCGAAACAAATATGACACATTTTGAAAGAGGAATATTAGACGAACAAAATGCACTAGTTTTTAAGAAAATCGATGCAGTGGTTTCAGAGATACCAGCGTCCATGTTGAAAAGTTATCATATAACTGATTTTGGTAAAAGTGGCATTAGACTGGCTTTTACTAGGAAACTTAAAATTATTTTTAAACAAGTATGACACATTTTGAAAGAGGAATATTAGACGAACAAAGTGCACTTGTTTTTAAGAAAGTCGATGTAGTGGTTCCAGAGATATCGGCGTCCATGTTAAAAAGCTATCATATAACTGATTTTGGTATAAATGGCATAAAAGTGGCATAAGACTGTCTTTTACTCGGAAACTAAAAATTATTTCGAAACAAGTATGAAACATTTTGAAAGAGGAATATTAGACGAACAAAATGCACTAGTTTTTAAGAAAATCGATGCAGTGGTTCCAGAGATATCAGCGTCCATGTTGAAAAGTTATCTTGTAACTGATTTTGGTAAAAATGGCATTAGACTGGTTTTACTAGGACTATAAAAATTATTTCTAAACAAGTATGACACATTTTGAAAGAGGAATATTAGACGAACAAAATGCACTAGTTTTAAAGAAAATCGATGCAGTGGTTCCAGAGATATGAGCGTCCATGTTGAAAAGTTATCATATAACTGATTTTGGTAAAAATGGCATAAAAGTGTCATAAGACTGGCTTTTACTCGGAAACTAAAAATTATTTCTAAACAAGTTGACACATTTTGAAAGAGGAATATTAGACGAGCAAAATGCACTAGTTTTTAAGAATATCTATGCAGTGGTTCCAGAAATATCAGCGTCCATGTTGAAAAGTTATCATATAACTGATTTTGGTAAAAATGGCAAAAAATGGCATTAGACTGGCTTTTACTAGGAAACTAAAAATTATTTCTAAACAGGTATGACACATTTTGAAAGAGAAATATTAGACGAACAAAATGCACAAATTTTTAAGAAAATCGATGCAGTGGCTCCAGAGATAACAGCGTCCATGTTGAAAAGTTATCATATAACTGATTTTGGTAAAAATGGCATAAAAGTGGCTTTTACTCGGAAACTGAAATTATTTCTAAACAAGTATGACACATGTTGAAAGAGGAATATAAGACGAACAAAATGCACTAGTTTTTAAGAAAATCGATGCAGTGGTTCCAGAGATATCAGCGTCCATGTTGAAAAGTTATCATATAACTGATTTTGGTAAAAATGGCATTAGACTGGTTTTACTAGGACTATAAAAATTGTTTCTAAACAAGTATGACACATTTTGAAAGAGGAATATAAGACGAATAAAATGCAATGGTTTTTAAGAAAATCGGTGCAGTGGTTCCAGAGATATCAGCGTCCACGTTCAAAAGTTATCATATAACTGATTTTGGTAAAAATGGCATAAAAGTGTCATAAGACTGGCTTTTACTAGTAAACTAAAAATTATTTCTATACAAGTATGACACATTTTGAAAGAAGAATATTAGGCAAACAAAATGCACTAGTTTTTAAGAAAATCGATGCAGTGGTTCCAGAGTTAACAGCGTCCATGTTGAAAAGTTATAATATAACTGATTTTGGTCAAAATGGCATAGGACTGGCTTTTAGTCGGAAACTAAAAATTATTTTTAAACAAGTGTGACACATTTTGAAAGAGGAATATTAGACGTACAAAATAAACAAGTTTTTAAGAAAACCGATGCAATGGTTTCAGAGATATCAGCGTCCATGTTGAAAAGTTATCATATAACTGATTTTGGTAAAAATGGCATAAAAGTGGCTTTTACTCGAAAACTAAAAATTATTTTTAAACAAGTATGACACATTTTGAAAGAGGAATATTAGACGAACAAAATGCACTAGTTTTTAAGAAAAGCGATGCAGTGGTTCCAGAGATATCAGCGTCCATGTTGAAAAGTTATCATATAACTGATTTTGGTAAAAATGGCATAAAAGTGGCTTTTACACGGAAACTAAAAATTATTTCTAAACAAGTACGACACACTTTGAAAGAGGAATATTATGCGAACAAAATGCACTAGTTTTTAAGAAAATCGATGCAGTGGTTTAGAGATATCAGCGTCCATGTTGAAAACTTATCATATAACTGATTTTGGTAAAAATGGCATAAAAATAGTTTTTACTCGGAAACGAAAACTTATTTCTAAACAAATATGACATATTTTGAAAGAGGAATATTAGACGAACAAATTGCACAAGTTTTTAAGAAAATCGATGCAGTGGTTCCAGAGATATCAGCGTTCATGTTGAAAAGTTATCATATAATTGATTTTGGTAAAAGTGGCATAAGACT